>CAWUFW010000400.1:3920000-4515150 GCA_963921515.1 Calotriton arnoldi
TACTGTACCACTGAACCACCAAAGGCTCTGTATTCTATACCCTATGTAGCTTTGTTATTGAATATGTTTTTAATGACATGTCATATTTAAAGAGAAAACTGAATTAAAATATTTACAAAAAATTGTGAAATTAAAATCAATATGAACAATGCAACATGGATAACTTAAAAGGCGCATATTTTCTCAAAAATGGGCAAGGCTATCCCTCTAGGAGCATGTCCCACTTTTCTAACATACAATTTACCAAACACAGAAAAAAATCTACAAATTACACAATACAATCAAGGTCTGTCAATAAGGTAGCAAAGGCTTATTATGGCTTTCTCTACTCATCAGTGGCTAACACTTACTTGCAATGGCTCAAATGGTTGCTAAATAAAAGATTGTAAGTAAAACAGAATAGTTTAGTTTAAACAGTAGAGGGGAAATATGTTCCTAAGACTATTGAAAAGACAAAAAAGTACAGGTAAAAAAGTCAAATTCTCTAACCCAACCATCAAAACTAACCATATCCCCATCCTTTACCCTACGCCTAACACCAACCCTAATATATCCCCTTCCCTAACACTGACTCTTAACCCAAACCCTCTAGTTAAACTAATCCTAACCTAATCCCTTACACCTTGCCTAACTCTTATCCGAATCGTAACCCTAATCGTTACCCTGCACGGTTTTAATTGATTTCATAGACAGTCATAGAAAAACAAATTCTTAGGACACCAACTAATTCTGAGAAAACACTTCACGTAAACTCTTAAATCAAAACGTTCAAGTCAAATTACATATACTGTTTTGGTAGAAGCCAATTCACAGCATGTCTTGTATGTCAAAATTGCCTTTTTCATGCTAATTTAAAAGTCTAACAGCCATTAATATTGAAAAAGGGTTGTGTCTGTTGGTTTACTGCAAGGGTTGCAAAGATCCTTTTTCTATCACCGTCTTCCAATGACACATTCTATCTTTGGGGGAGTTTCATTTTTTTCCAACTTATTTTCCAGCAGCAAGGACAAATGCTACCCCTTCCCCAAAATACAGTTCATATCTTTCTTCTGTTTTACCCTATCCGGTTCCTTCTCCCTCTATACCCCATCCCTACATTCCCCCATTTTTGGGGGGTTAATGGCAGAGGAAGCAACCCCAACCTGTTCCTTCAGCCATTTTTAAAATTAGTGTATTTACCACCTTATACATGTTCTTCCTATTTCCATTTTGTTTGTGCCGCCCTCGATGCCCACTCATCTCGTCATCCTTTTCCTACCTTGTCTCGATCTTCATTATCAGTTGATCTCTTTTTTTCTGCTTTAATATTAAAACTATGTTCCCTAACCAGGATTCCCTATGGGGATCCACATTTATGTCTAAAAAAGTGTGTTTTTAGTAAATTAATGTATATTGTTTTTACTTTTCTTGGTGCTTGTCTATTATTTTTATCAAACTATATTTTTATGAATGCGTTTTACCACTAAATGGGTTTTCAATTATTTTGGTTCTCAGCAATAGGTTTATATTGTTTTTCTATGACGTTAGCACTGTTGCGCTTCCCCATTCGGAAGCGTCCCTCAGGTGCACTGCTCGTATCCAATTGGAATTGTTCAATCAAATTTAATCAAAATTCAGGTGTGATGTTTCAACTAACAACTTTTTATTTCAATTCACTGTGATTATCTTTCGATTTCATGAATTAATCGCATCATTTATGTGGAGACATTGATTTAATTACTGATGAAGCATTTAGAATAGGGTGCGAGTCATCCCCAATGCATTTCGGGCATGTTGAATGCCCTTCGTCAGGGAGTAAGCTCCTAAAAGAATCCAAGAAAAGCAAAAATTAAATGACTGGACCAGGGTGTGGGCATACAACTTTCCCCAGTGTTTCACAAAGGTGAATGGTCCACGTGTATTTTCTGCAAACTCGGGTGAAACAGACGCATGGTGAGTTGTGAAAATTAAAAATTAAAATTAAAGATTCACACAAGGGTTGACTTTACACAAGCACCAGACTTCACGAGTGTCTCAGGTGAGTGAACTACGAGTTGTGCAAACATGCTTGTGATATTGACCAAAAGTGACAGGTAAAATAAAAGTTCCCTAAGGTAAAACAGTTTGTGCCCGAACGGAGGTTGCAAGGATGTGTTGCTGTGAAACTACGCTCACGGTGTGTAAACTATGTGTAAGAAAAAAACTCTAAAAGAATTTACGGGGTGCACGTGTCAATTAAACATACCGGCTATTAAACGGAAATGAAAGCTTTCAAGAACAGAATGATCCGTGTAAAACGAATCATACTGTGTCAATTGGAGTGCGGGTGGAAAGAACATGCTGAAAAATGTGCAGGTTAGTGTTAGTGGAAAAAGACAAGAAAGGAAGCTGATGAAAAGGTTAGAGATTGAAGAAAAATACACAAAATGAATGTAAGGAAGATGAAGAAAAATACACAGATTAAATGTAACAACTATATTCGATGCGGATATTAAGGCCGTGGGGCATCAAGGTGCTCATCCTCTTAATCCAAAAAGTTTCACGCTGTATGACAAATTTTCGGTTGTCCCTTCCTTCTTTCATTTCCACCACTTCCAGGACTAGGAACCGCAGTTGACTAATGTTGTGGTTGTGAGCCATGAAATGTGTCGCCACGACTGATTTGGTGTTTTTGTTTCTAATGTTGCTTTTGTGCTCGTTTAGTCTCGTCTTAATTTTCCTTTCAGTCTTGCCTATGTAGGCTAGCCCGCATTGGCATTTAAGCATGTACACTAGATTCTTTGAGTCGCATGTGGCTGTGGTGAAAAGTCTAATTCGGTGTCCTTTGGTTGGATGGTTGACGGTGTTGCCTTTAATGATGTTGTTGCAGTTGCCGCAATTGAGCCTTTGCACACTAAAGACCTGCATACCGTACTTTAATATAATCCTAACACTTTTACACCAAACCCTTTTTCTCCCTAATCTCCTCCCTCTATGTTTATTAACAAAATAAAGCTAGAGACGGGGACCACAAAAGCATGCTGAAATGAGGCATGTACATAGGTTGGAACTCCTATAATGATCAATTATCTTCTATATAATTTTTAGTTCTAACAAAGTACATATATTTCAAACCACATATAAACCCCTGACCCCACAAAGATTACATGATGCCCGCCTCATAGAGTGGCGCAAATGCAAGTTTTAAAGGTTCTCCATTGATACACCTTAAAACATTCTGGTCTGAAGTCTCAGAAGTGGTTAGCAAAATCAGCTACCTAGCTGGCAACTTTATAGAATTATTGTGAGAAAACTGGTTTGTCATTCTGGGGAGGCAATACAAGTTTTTTTTACATGTAGAGGACTTGACATTAAAAGGTTTAAAGACCATAGTTTTAAGAGAAGAATGCAGCTTTGTGTCATTCTTGTTCTCACTGTTTTTGCTATACCAGACTCCCAACTCCAGAACCAGTGAGCAAGAACACAAGAGATGAGGAGCTGCCAAAACCACTGTAATTCATTTTTAGCTGGCATAGCTGATTCAGAAACACAGCTGCACTGACACCCCAGTGTTCACCACTTAGCACCTCTCAGTCGCTCCTAAGCTAGCCACTGTGATATAGAAAAATATTGGGAGCCTGGGATAGATGATGAACTATCAAGTTAGGTGGAAAGATGTGCAGAGTTTAAGGACAGTGAGAAGAGTCTATAGTTTGGTGGAGTACAAACCATAAGATAACACATACCCCGGGAAGCATGAACCAAGGTTGGTCTTGATTTAATTGAACCCAAGAATTACTTGAAAATGAGGGGTCTGCATTGGTGGTGGGTGTGAATTCCCATTAGTATGGGGTTGACTTAGTGAATGAGGTTGCCATGAAATTCATTATAACGTTTCTATGGAGCATTTTGAGGAGGGATGGGTGTCCAATGTTTATGGTAAATAATAATAGTTCTCAATTAATGCTGCAGGACAATTAGACCTGTAATGTGTTGTTGAAGCAAACACACCAGGGCTTCTTTGTATAGCCCTGAGTCTAATGGAATTTCTGATCACGCCACAGGACTGGCTAATGGCAGTATCCGAATACCATTCAGAGAAAGGTGAATATTTAGATAGCTGTAGAGGAAAAGGGATGGGCATATAGCACTACCTGCAGTGTTTTACTGATAAAACTTCCTTCAAGAGGATGAGAAGACGTAATGTGCGGACTAAGTAATAACTTCAAGCAATGAAGAAGCCCATCCATGACGAAGGAAAGAGGGACAAGATATGTTGCAGGCAGGGGATTGGATCAAAGTTAAAATGAGTAAAAAGACATGTAGTGTCTCAAAGTTTTCTGATCCAATTAAGGTAATGGGGTGAAAGGCTTGCTTGTGCTTTGGGTACTTGACAAGACTGGAATAAGAAGGTGGCTAACTTTCAGTGGGGGGACGAGTATCTGAACAAGAAGTGTGATGTGAGGGCTACGTAAGGTCATAGCCACATATCGTCACTAGCCAGAACTACGGCTTCCAACAGTAGCTCTGTGGATTCTTGCAATTTGGTGGCAGACTTCTTTGCAGAGAAGGTAGCAAGGATTTATACTACCTTCCCGGATGAGGCACGTAATGGGAGCTCCGGGAGGGGAGGACCAACGTGGAGGAGGCACACTGCCTCTCCAGATTTGATCTCCCCATCTGTGACGACCTCAAAGGTATAGCCTTAAGCATTAAGTCCGGCTCACCTAGGGACCATACTACTCCCAAAGTTTTGAGAGATAGCCTGGAGATCCTAGTACCCTATATTAGGCACCTCCTTGAACTCTCCTTTGAGTCGGGCGTGGTCCCTAAAAGGTGGAAAGAAGCGATTGTTCTTCCCATAAAGAAAAAGCCGGGTGCAAGTGCGAGTCAGCTGGAGAACCTTCGACTGGTCTCACTCCTGCCATATTTTGCTAAAATAGCAGAAAAAGTGGTCAATACACAACTGATGGCCCACATTAACCGTCACAGTTTATTGCATCCTACGCAATCGGGCTTTCGAGCAACTTACTCTACTGAGTCAGCACTGCTCCTGTCAACAGAAACTATCCGCAGACGCGTAGATGAGGGCCAGACGGTTGCTCTGGTCCTCTTGGACCTCAGTGCCGCATTCGACACTGTAGCCCACCCACTACGCCTACAGCACCTCAGTAAAGGCGGCCTGGATAAATTGGCCCTAGAATGGTTGGGGTCCTTTTTACAGGATCGAAGCTTTCAGGTGTCCCAATGACCTTATTATTCCAAAAGCATTGCGCTGGCTCAAGGGGTCCCCCGGGGCTCTATACTAAGCCCCACTCTCTTTAATCTCTACATCGCCCCACTGGCAGAGATTATTGTAAAATATGGCATCAGTGTCGTGTCATATGCGGATGACACGCAACTGGTGGTTTCACTGTCACAATCCCCCGAAGAGGCAGCCACCAATTTTTCTACTTGTCTACAGGAGCTGGCATCCTGGATGACAAGTAACTATTTAAAACTAAATGGCAGTAAAACGGAGGTTCTAGTGGTGGGAAAAGCACCCTCTATCTGGTCCTCGGCTTGGGGGCCGCAGTCTCTGGGCCCTACCCCTTCCCCCAGCAATCAGGTTAAGAACTTGGGAATGTGGCTGGACTCCAAGCTCTCCTTTGAGAATCACACTAGAATTGTGGCCGGGAAGTGTTTTGGAGTATTGAAAGGGCTACGGAAGACCTTAGATGTGCTTCCCGTGGCAGCCAGGAAAACCCTAGTCCATGCGTTAGTAACTTCCCACCTGGATTACGGAAATGCTTTATACCTGGGTGCAAGTAGCAAGTGTCTGCAGAGACTTCAATGCATTCAGAATGCAGCGGCTCGCCTTGTTCTGATGCTGCCCAGGAGAGCTTCCTCCAGGAATGCCCTCTCTGCCCTTCACTGGCTACCGGTGAGGGAGAGAATACTGTTCAAGGCCTTGTGTGTCAGTCACCGCATCCTGCAGGGGAAAGGGCCTTGCTACCTACACAATCTACTGTCCTCCTACACTCCAACCGGGCACCTGAGATCTTCGAGGACTGGACAGGTCAAGATTCCGGTAACGAAAAGAGCGAGAATGGGTGGTCGATCTTTCCGCTACCTGGCCGCTAAACACTGGAATGACCTCCCTCTCGCTCTCCGTAAGGAACCATCGGAGTTACTTTTTCGGAAAAAACTAAAAACATGGCTTTTCCGCCTATAGGTTTCCTCTAAGTTGTCTCACATTACTGCTCCTTGACGAGTTTGGGCCGCAGCGCGGGGACACACTAGTTAGTGTAGCCATGCGCTTTACAAGCTTGCTTATTATTATTATTATAGTTGTCTTATGTTGATGAAAGATGGGGAGTTAATAATGGGTAGTCTGGAACAGCAGACAGATAATTGTGTTTGCGGGGCTAGTAAAGAAGCGGTGGTGATGTTATCCATTAACGAACTGGAGGATGCCTCTTAAAGTCTAGACAGGTACATTTATCACATAGGTTCTAGGATTACGGCTTAATCTAGCTGTTTTGCTTGGTTCTTTCAATTTATCGCCTTTTTTGGGTCTGTATATTCTACAATTTGTATCTTTCCTTGAAATGCTCTCTGCTTGGGTTTAATATCATGGTTTTTGTGTGTTGTAAGGAAAGGGGTTAACCCTTTCCATGCGTCGGACGGCCCCCGGCCATCCGACGTCACGGTGGGCGTGTGCGGAGGACGGCGGGGGGCCGTCCAAACCCCTCCCACTCATTAATTCGCCCGCACCGCGGGGGAATGTGCGCAGCGCGCAAGGGGTTAAAGTATATAGTGCTGTTTATTTATGCCAGCCCATGAGGGTGACTGTTGTATATACATAATCTTTTACATTTTCAAGGTTTGTTTATTTAGAAGCTAGCGTTACACTTGTGTATATGTCAAGCCTGACTCGTATGACCAATAAGATGAAGTCCACATTATGATGTAACATCATAGAATTCCTGGTCTTGTATTTATATGATGTAATGGAGCGTTGGTCAGATCTGCTTGCACTCTTGTCAGGAGCAGTAAGTCTCACTTTCACCTGTGTGTGGGCCTTCTTATATTTATTACTTTAAATAAATATTCTTCTTTTAATTCATCGGCCTGCTGTCATAACAATTTGGCGACAATCTGAAAAACGAAGGCCCACAGCTGTACAATGTTTCAATACTGGAATTCTATTTTGCCAGGCATTCAATGATCACCGGATATTGAAAGAAACATTTGAAGCACAACAGAGCCTTTAAATTATGCAAGTACTGTTTACAACCTTTTGCGTGAATTAATTAACTTTATTCTTTCAAGTCTTATGCATTAAACGAGTGAAGAAACAGTTTCCGTTACCTTTAAAACTGTTAACTGCACACTGCATATTTCTTTCGGCAGCTGTACTCATTTGCGAAAGAACCTATGTGACGTACCAAAGCGTGCACACAGTCCAGGAGGCTTTCCCTTGGAGATTCCATAGTTACGCAGCATGCTACAAACGTAATCAACGTGCCGCCATCTTAATTTTTTTTTTAATCTCCTTGCCGAACGAGTCTTTACGCGTATGTCCCTCAACTATGCAGTGAAGCTCAGCGCTGGTCTGAAACCGACATCTGACGCTACGGTGAGGAATAATGCTGTCTGCTCTGCATTTATCTATTTAACAACGGAAATTTAAGAAAATATTCTGCCCAGGCTTGCAGTTTCTAAAAAAAAGTTACAATTACAAGCCTAAACATTACTGTGCCAGATGATAATTTATAGTATTATAATTTGAAACAAATCTAACCAGTTATAGGAATAGAAAGTGATTCTTTAGTCTTATGTTAAAGAAAAAAAGACAATTACAAAAAGGAAGAAAAGCATAACAACATGGCACAGAGTAATGCCATATGTCAACCAACTCCTTTTTTGAGTGAATCTGGAAACCACCCATGCATTGGAAAAATTGGCAAAGAGCCTTTTAAAACTATCTTGCAGCAATAGATGGTAAAGCTTATAATGCAGAGAGGAAAAAGGCTATAATGTTTGGTTTGCTGGGTAATGCTGACCAGGAACTTTTTGACAGTTTGCCAGAATTTCAGAATGCACCTGGTCAGTTTATACCAATGGATGAGTACCAGGAGGCAGTCAAGCGCATGGAAAAACAGTTCACAGAGGAACCAAATATTATGTTAGGGAGACACAGATTTTCAATGCAAAAACAATCAGAAAGTGAAAATGTAGAGGAATACATCGCATCACTTAGAGTTCTTGCATCACGTTGTTAATTCAACGAGATGATGGATATTTATATCAGAGACCAATTTGTTTTTCATTGTTACTTAAGATGATTCAAGAACGATTATTAGCTTGTAGAAATCCTACTTTGCAAGAAGTAATTGACATTGCAAAGAGAATTGAACGTTCTTTAAGATCATCAAAAGTCATAGCTGATGAAAATGTGCACACTACTAACGTATTCTCTTTACAGGACAAAAAGGCATTTGATCATAAATCAACTGATAGAATCAAAAGTGGTAAGAATAATGAGGGTGAAACTTGCATGTGTTACAGGTGCTGTTCCAAGAGCCAGATTTTCAAGGATGTCCAGCTCTCGGCAAAAGATGTGTAAAATATTGCAAGATGGACCATTTTGTTTTTTCTTATAATATACTAAAAGTAGTTATAACACAAAAGTAAAGGTTAATTCTATTGAAGAGTTTGATGAAGAAATCTGTTCAAATATAGTGTTAATTGTTGAACAGGAAAAGAAGACGTTTGATCATAAATCAACTGATAGAATCAAAAGTGGTAAGCATAATGAGGGTGAAACTTGCATGTGTTACAGGTGCTGTTCCAAGAGCCAGATTTTCAAGGATGTCCAGCTCTCGGCTAAACATGTGTAAAATGTCGCAAGATGGGCCTTTTTGTGTTTTCTTGTAATATACTAAAAGTAGTTATAACACAAAAGTAAAGGTTAATTCTATTGAAGAGTTTGATGAAGAAATCCGTACAAATATAGTGTTAATCGTTGAGGTGTCTGAAGGTAAAAATCAGAGCACCATTGGTAAATGTGTACACGTAGGGCAGGTTGAACTACAGGTCATGGCAGACTCTGACTCGCCAATAACCATTATATCAGACACAATTTTTTTATAATTCTTGGCAAGATGTTGTTCTTCAGGATACTGATGTTAATCCTAAATCCTTTGGAGATCTCGACATTGATATGGTAGGATTTTTTAAGGATAGTCTAAGCTAGGAAGCAAAGGAAGAACCATTACAACTAAGATTTATGTTGCTGAGATAGGGAGAAATATAGTGGGATGGAAAGATTTAGCAAAACTTGGAATCATTTTTGTAACCAGGTACATCTGAGCCTATTGCTTTGGATGAAAAATCAATAGATTACATTAGTGAATCTGGAGAACAACCAACATTAGATTTTGTTTTAAATGAGAACAATGATGTATTTGCTGATCACAGAAGGTGTGCTAAAGGGTTTGAACATAAAATAAAGCTAAAGGATAGTGCCATACCGATAACTCACAAAGTAAGACCAGTCCCTCTATCAGTGAGAAGTGAATTGAAAGAATTACTTGAAAAACTTTGTAAGAAAGGGGTAATTGAACCAACAGACTCTTCAGAATGGGTTTCCGGTATCGTTGTCACTAAAAAACAGACAGGAGATATTAGGCTGTGTGCTGACTTGAGATTGCTTAGTAAAAATAATTGTAGTGGATTGCCATCCACTACCAAACATTCAAGAGATATTAGCTGCTACATCTGGATCTAAACTTTTCTCATTAATTGATCTCAAGTCAGCATATCACCACATCAAACTCTCTGAAGGATCTAAAGATTTAACAACTTTTGTTACTCCGTTAGGAGCATACAGATATGTTAGATTACCTTTTAGACTAGCATCTGCGGCTAGCGTTTAAAAAAAATTAATGGACATAATTTTCAAAGATGTAAAAGGTGTTGAAAAATTTCAAGATGACATTTTGGTACATGCAGGCACTGTACAGGAACACAATCAAACATTAAATTCAGTGTAATCCATACTTAAAGTGGCATGAGGGTGTAAAAGAATAAATGTACATTTTTACAAGACAGCATAGAGTATTTAGGACACCTACTTACCGCTGATGGAATTAAACCAAAGAATGATTTGGTGAAAGCTATAAGAGAGGCACCTCGGCCCAGTGACAAAGAGGCATTAAAGTCTTTTATGGGACCTAGCGAACACTATTCACATTTTATTTCAGGTTATGCTGATAAGGTAGAACCATTGCGTGAACTGTTAAGGAAAGAAGTAAAATTTGAGTGGGGTATAGAACAAAATTGTGCTTTTGAAGAAATAAAAAAAGCTATTGTTGAAGCTCCAGCACTGTACCAATATCATGCAAATCATAAAAACATCATTACTGTAGAGGCTACTGCAGTAGGCATTGGAGCAGTTTTTAGTCAAAATAAAGGAGAGGAGGAATACACAATTGCATTCATTTCTAGAAGACCAAAAAATGCGAAACAATTCTACAGCACAATTGAACGGGAAACACTAGCATGTGTTTGGGCAGTCAAACAACTCAAAATGTACTTGTGGGGAAACAGTTTGAGATTGTGATGGATCGTAAACCTTTGGTGTACATGATGGATGGATGTGGAAGAGGCAATGGTAAAGCTTCATCAAGATTAGTAAGATTAATTGCTAAATTTCAGGAATTTAATTTCAAAATCAGACATATTCATGGAGGCTTAAATTGTCGAGCAGATTGTTTATCAAGATTACCAGTAAGTGATTTAGATGATGAGAGTTTAGAGGATATGGAATGTGTTGTAGCACCTGTGGATGCAATAATTTTAAGTGATGGGGCAATTTCAGAGAGTACATGGATGGATACACAAAGACAATACTTTACAAAAAGTGATAGAGTACTTGTTATATCCTGGTTTCTATGTGTTCATGCTCTGCCAGTGAGTTCCTCCTAGAATGATGTCATATGGAATTTTGGGGGTCAGAGACTACAGTTGGAGAAGGGCTGAGCAGCATGCTGGCTGCTCCTGGTGGGGCTAGTCCTGGACTGAACATCAATAACTGTAACTACTTCAATAAATACTCTTGAAATACTACAACCAGCTTGGAGTCAGTAACTACATTTTTATGGCGACGAGTTGAAGCAAAGAATCTGCGTGTGCTACCTCTATGGCCTTCAATTTCAAGTCTGGAGTATCTGAGAACCTACTCTCAAGTTCAAACTACTCCTCAATCTACAGCTGCGTATATTCAACCAACTGGCACACCACAGCCCCACCAGTGACCTCTGCCATCGGTCGCCCACCACACATTCGTGCCAGTTCCTGCAAACATTGTTTCATCTGCAGCCCAAGCCTGTTCATGCTGTCCCTGACGATCTTAAAGAACCAACGCGTGGAGTATCACTGGTAATCTGCTGTCACTCTGCTGTCACCTGCAAAACTCATACTGTCAACAGTCTCTCCAGCAAAAAGCTTCTCGGAGGTGCAACAAGCTTGCCTATCGTGCTGTGTTCCCTGTTTTATTTGGGCCCTCAATCTATGTGGGAAGCGTCGTGCTCTGACAGCAGGAGTGTTGTTGTGTTCTCGCAGCCACTACATGAGAGGTGTGTTATCTCTTCCCAGAGGCGCAACAGGTTTGCACATTTTTCCGTGTTTCCCTGCTTCAATTTGCGCCCTCAACCGGACTGGGGAGTGTCGGCTTTCTCAGCTGTTTCTGCCTGCATCCTTCGTGCTCAAAGCGTACACTTTCTTTAATGTGGACTGTCTGGCAGTGAATAAGTCCACTCTGTTGGACCTTGTTGCAGCGACTGGTTCTGCAAACAGCAGCGCCGCTGGTGAGCCTAACTACCGAGCCCTGGCAGAGGTGAAGCTGCTTGGAGGAATTTGGAGGTCGAGTTTCCTCCATGCTTGGTTGGTCGCGAGTACGTTATTAAAAAGTTCGTTTTTTTTTTTAATTACTTCATTGCCTCTGTGTTCCTCACTTTGGCAGTTCAACCGCCTTCCCGGCAGTTTAAAAAAAACAAAAAAAACAGCGCGTGTGTCACTTTACGCGCGACCCTACCATCAGCTCTTCAGCCTCCTCGAGCCCTGCAGCGCTTTTTTAGTCACATCAGCAGCCTTTGATGCCTTGACGTGCCGAGAGCCACCCGGCTTTCCGTCCTGCTGCGTGACGCCATTTTGTAATCACAAATTCCTACTTACTCAGCGCACTTGCCAACCACGCTTTGTTATTTTACATGCGGTTGCCAACCACGTTTTGTTCCCTTGAAATAAAGTCAATTGTAACTTCGTCTCAGCCTCCTCGTGCCCCGAGCAGTCTCTTTGGTTGTGCTGCTTCCTTACTTTGTTTTGATGGTAGCCGAGCCTTCAGGGAACCCTTTTGGATCTTTACTTTGCCAACGGAGATCGTTTTTGGTGGATCCTTTGACATCGCATCATCAGGGGCGAAAGGCATCGCATCACTTCAACATTTCACCTTTAGTGAGCAAGTATGCTTCTACGTTTGGGCGGTGAGTTTCACTCCCTTGCTCTTGAACACATGCGCCGATGATTGAAGATCGCGCTACTCATTCTCATTACAAGTGACACCTTTTGTCAGGGATCTGAATCAGTCAGCAGTTAGTCTTCGAGTATACCCTGAGGTAGTGTTTCGTCTGCCTGTTCCTACTCCGGTGACAGGCACACCAGAGACATTTGGTATTGTTAAAACTACACAGCGTATTTTTCTGTTTAAGTTCTACTATGTAGTCACGCAATAGTGTGTATTTCATACGAGATGCCATGTACACGTTGATTACCGGTTATCTTTATATATTTTCTCGTTTATCATCTATGTATGCTGAGTGTGTTAATTCATTTTCCACTTCACACTATGCTACGTTGTTAACCTTACACAAGGTTGGGTGTTGGGTCACTGTCCCAATCATCATGTGCACAACTATAGACCGTTATACAAGGTTGTTCTACACGTTCTGTCTACAGTTTACCCTACATAGGGGTGGAACCCTTACACGGGGTGTACAGTGTGGGTCTTGTTCCCATCACTACAGTCTTCAAAAATCCATTTACCCCACGTAGGGTGTAAAGCATGGGTCTACCCCGTTGCTACAGTGCACGTCAACAGACCTCCACACAAGGTCGTCGTTTCTTGTTCTGTTACCCTACACAGGGTGTGTTTTATGAATTATGCCCATTGTTACAGTGTACAGTATTTGAGGTGTGTTACGTGGACTTTAGTCCCGCTCCTACAATGCACAACTCTTGACCTCTCCGTGAGGTGTGTCTGTTGGGTCTTCTCCCATCGTTATGTGCCTAACACATGACCTCCAGTCGAGGTGCGTTCTTACACGGACTTTCCTAACACTTACTTATACCTTCACTACAGTGCATGTTTTTACCTTACGTAAGGTGTCTTGTGTGGGTTGTGTTTTTTTTTTTTACTTTAACAGTGCACAACATTTAGATCTCCACTTGAGGTCGCTCCTGCACACGCTCTTTTACCCATACTGGGTGTATAGTTTGGGGTATTTGTCCCATTACTATAGTGCAGAGTTTCAGGTTTCAATACACTGGGTGTTTGGTTTCTTATGCTTCTGGTTTCTTTGTCAACACTATAGCCCAGTGCGGTTTTCTATTTTTGATTCAGTCTTCAATATGTGATGGAGAAGTATGAGTAATCCTTTGTATTTCTCTTCTTCTCTGTCATCCTGTTTCTTCCTGATTTGGGTTGCCTTCTCGCATACCTGCCTGGCCAGTAGGTGTGCAGGGGGTAGTCATTGATGGTTTCTCCTTTTACTCTTTCATTGTCTTTTTTCTGTCTCTTTCTTTTCTTTGGTTATATAGAGAAGGGAGGATGGGTAATGTATTATCTTTATCTGTTTTGTTCTTTATTCTATTGTCTCCACTGCTCTTCTGGTCTCTTCCTGGCTCTTTCCACTCTTAACTCTCTTCCGCTTATCTAGCTTCTGTTTTCTCTTCCGCTTATCTAGTTTCTGTTTTCTCCTTTTATCCGCTATGGTGTTCTTTTCTGTTTTTCTTTTTGGAAGAAAGGGGGATATGTGACTGTCCGTTGATTCAACCCTTCTGGGCATATGTGGGAAAAATCTTATCTTCTACTATGCCTTTACATCTTCCGTTCACTCCTGCTGTTATTATCCTTCATGACCTTCAGTTATCTCCAAAACTCACCAAACCCCAATGTCGTCTTTTTCACACCGCAATGGCCACAGCAAAAATATGTATTTTACGCCACTGGAAATCTCCATCTCCTCCTTCACAAGAAGAATGGCTGACAACTATGTTCCAAACAGCGTCACATGGGAGAATAATTTATAATCTTCAAAATTAAACTGACATATTTCTTCGTGTTTGGTCACCTTTCTTGAACCTGAATAGTGGCATGGATATTGATGAAAACACTCCAGGAGTGGATACTAATACTCCTTGATCTGACATTTGACAATATACTTTCTTTCTTTCTCCCTCCCCTCCCTCTCTCCACCCCTGGTTTTTCATGCTTTCCTATTATTGTATTAACTTATAGTTTTGTTGTATTATTATTTTATTATTCTATTATCTTATTATTCTATCTTTTCTAAGTTTCTTCTTTTCTTTTACTCTTACTATATCTTATTGACATCTCATTTCTCATTTCTCTTCATATAACTTCTATTGATATGCTTTGTTAGTTCTTATATCAACTATTTTTCTATATTCTATTCAATACTCCTTTCTTGATATATTTTACAATTTTCGATTTTACAAATGAATTACTCCTAGAGGGTTGAGGAGATTTGTCAATTTACTATTTTCTATATTTGTAGTTATATATAAAGTTTAATTTATATATTTATTGAGTTAACCTATGATTGATTCTTTAAGACTTTTATATCTCTTATATATGTTGCTTGCATTATTTAAATATTTAACGTTTCTCACACCATATTTATTCAATAGTCTAACTATTTATCTTTATAGTTGTAAGTGTTATTTATTGGTGCATAGTATTTATCATATATGCATTCTCTTGTTTTCTTTTCCATATATTCTGTATATTTATTCATATCATTCAAATTGTAAGTTATTATTAACTTTATTGTACTTATGATGCAATTTTCTCAAAATGTCAATAAAAATTATAACACAAAAAAAAGAAAGGGGATATGTTATATCCTGGTTTCTATGTGTTCATGCTCTGCCAGTGAGTTCCTCCTAGAATGATGTCATATGGAATGTTGGGGGTCAGGGACTACAGTTGGAGAAGGGCTGAGCAGCATGCTGGCTGCTCCTGGTGGGGCTAGTCCTGGAATGAACATCTATAACTGTAACTACTTCAATAAATACTCTTGAAATACTACAACCAGCTTGGAGTCAGTTACTACAGTACTTAACTAGTAAATGGCCACCATTAAGAAATTTAGACCAAGAACTGAAGTGCTATCAACAAGTTTCTGATGAATTGACTGTGGAGAATGGTGTATTAATGAGACATGATTTGTTTATACCACCTTTTCAACTACGAAAAAAACGTATTTGTTTGGCTCAGAAAGGACACCCTGGTTCAACTGCTACAAAAAACTTTCTGCAGAATTATTATTGGTGGCCGGGCATTAACGCAAAAGTTAATATGCATGTTGATCAATATGTAGAATGTTTGAAAGCAGATAAATATTGGAAGACAGGCAAAAATGAAAGGCAACTAGTTGACATTCCCGATGGCCCTTGGCCCAAAATTGCTATCAACTTTTCAGGTCCGTTCAATATTTTAGACAGCAATTGTAGATATCTAGTTGTCTTATCAGATTATTACACAAAGTGGATTTATTATGAATTCATTCAGAACATAACTACAAAAGTCATTATTAAATTTAAAATAAAAAAAATGCAATTGAAGGACAACCCAAAGTATTAGTCTCAGATAACGGTAAACAACTAATATCTACAAAAATGATTCTTTTTTAAAAATACTTGGAATAAGACAAGAAAAAACTCCTTTGTATAGTCCATCTTCAAATGGTCAGGTGGAACGTGTTAATAGATTTTTGAAGGAAGGGGTGCAGTTAGCCATAGCATCTCAATTACCAGTCAAAGAGTACATTTGTGACAAAGTAAATAGTTATAACAATACCATTAATGAGATTAATTAATTTTATCAATTTTATTTAATGAAGGAAGAAAATCTAACCCAGTTCTCACACCAAAGATTGGGAAACTGTACAAAACTAAAACTCAGCGTGATTAAATTGATGACAGACAGATAAAAGTTAACTAAAATATGTCAGTAACTGTTGTAAAGTCATCCTGTGCCCTGGGTACCCCCCAACTTTTTGCTGACTGGAACTGGTGGTAACTGACTCTGACTGACCCTTGGCTCTGTCTAACCAGGCCCAGGGCCAGTGCCAAGCTGAAAGGAACACATTAGAATACAGTTAAGACACCCAACATACACTAGGGTACACTCTGGTATGGTGGGGTACCCCTGTAATTGGCATGACCTACCCCATAAACCCCTAGTATATACTAGGGCAGGGGATTTAAACTACCTAGAAGTCCCCAGTATCCTGGGGCATGGCAGTTTAGAGGCCAGCAGCTTTTCTGCACATGCATGCGTGCACTGCTGAAGCCAGGAGTCAGTTTAAAAGCAGCCCTGGGTGCCAGGACTGCTTTTAAAAAGCAAATTGTGCTCAAATTCGACTTTGGGATTTGGGGCACTTAAAAATGGATAACCTACAATGTTTTGGCATTTTAGGGGCCCCCAGGGTCTTCCCTAGATATCCCAGGGGTGGGGGTCAGTTATCTATAATGTACACCCTTATAAAATGAGTTTTTATATGCCTGGGTAAAGTGAAATTTCACATTTCACTCCCCACATTGTGTTAAAGTGCTGCCCAAATTCGACTTTGAGGCTAGGAGCACAGGGAATTGAGGATCTGCAATATTTTTACAGATTCAGAACCCCTAAAGTCTCCCCTAAGTGCCCAAGGGTTGGGGGTCCTGTAGAAATTAGGGAAATACTTATAAAATATGTTTTTATAAGCCCTGGTGCTAGAAAACTGGCCCAAGTCATTTTCCCCATTGCAAACCCCATGGCCCATAGGTTAACATGGTAGGAAGTTATTGATTAATAAATGTTGATAGGAGAGGACTAGCCGGACCATTCAAAGACTTCCCAGAATGGTAGTAGTAAATCCAACGATATTATATTGTTGAATTTCTCCTAAAGTGTACATACAAGAAGTTATAAGACTTTCTTGTTTGTAAGTCCAAATTCAGCCTTTCACTGGTCTGCCCTGATTGGTCAGAGTTAAGGGGATTAGCCAGGCTGCGTGGAAGAGGTGATAAAGATCCCCTGGGGTTACCAACTGTCCTGGGAGGGCAGTGTGCTGGTCTATAGGAATGCCAGGCCAGGGGGTGGAGTCGTAAACCATGATCTTCAAAGGCAGAGGGGAGGCCTGGGTTTCAGTTTCACTCTGACACTCTTGACCCAGAGTCAGGGCTAGGCTTAAGGAAGGTATGTGCAGATGGTAGGGGGAGAGGCCAGGGATATAAGCCATCCCAGGGGGTGTGTTTAGCCAGCTCTTACCTCCTTGCTGGAAAATCAGCCATTATGGATTTGGAAGATTTGATGCACTCTGGGATAGAATAATGCCACACTCTGCAGGAAGGAGTCACTCAAGTGGGAGGGTACCCTACTCCTATTGGTGAAGCTTGACCTCCTGGATGACCCAGAGACTGTGGAATAAGTATCTGAGAGAGGCCCTGCCCTTCAGATCTGCTGCTTGAAACTTACTGAAGCAAGAAGTGCCCTGCTGAGAAGTTTTGCTGTGCAAAGATTTCTAAGGCCTGACCTCTGAAGACTGCACTAACTGAAACTGCAGCCCTGTGGATTACCTTGCTGCAAAAGGACTAAAGAGTGGACTCCCTGCAAGCTACAGGTTAACAGAGCTCACCTGGACATCCCCACAAAGAATTCCCAGCCTGGAGTACCAGTGGATTTGTAAGGGTTTTGTTCAAGTGGATTGCGGAATTGAAGTTTCACACTTTCAAGGACCCTCTTTGAGATCCCAGAACCTTGGATTGTGTGTTGGATACTGTGGGACCCGCAAGCAGAACTTCAGGAAGGAGTTCTAACTGGACCCCGCTTGCTGAAGAAGGCGGCACAACACAGTGGTGAGAATTCTTCAGAACAATTTCTAAAGGTGTGTCCCTGTCAGAGAAAACGAAATGACTAAAAGGAGCACTGTTGGTTTCTAAGCACTAGAAAGTGACTAATCTTTAAAAATTCATATCTCTGGTTCCCTACAGTGGATTTTTTTCGTTTTGGTGTCATTTAAAAGATAAATATATTACCTATTTTTATAAATTGGTGTTGGATTTTTATTTTGTGTTGTGTCTTAATTATTTACTGAAATGGTGTTTTTGAATGCTTTACATACCTGTCTTTGAAGTTAAGCCTGTCTGCTCGCAGCCACGTTACCAAGGGTTGAGCATAGGAATAATTCTCTGAGACCTATGCTGAGTCCTATCATGTGTTAGTGACCTTATTGCCAGTGGCAGACCTACATTTGCCCCTACCAATAACCCACTTTCCAACATTTGGTGGCAGCGGTGGGATGTGGACTTGTGTTTAAAAAGTACACCTTTCAGTGAATGATTTAAGATTATAAAAATCCTCTAAATTGCCTTAGAACAAAACTTTTGAGTTTAATTTTTGGAATTTGGACTAAACTGTTTTTAATCCATTGTTTTGATTTTTCCAAATTGTTCTAAGTCTGTTGTGCCTAGTTTTTTGTGACCCAAAACTAGGGAACCATGGAGCTGGACCTGGCTAAACTGTCCAAGTATAAGATAGCTGATCTTAGGGTACAGTGTAGGCTTAGGGGGCTGCATGCTGCCAAGAAGACGAGGAAGGCAGGTTTGCTTGAGTCCCTAAAGGCCTGGGCCAGGGCAGCTGAGGAGAACCCAGGGGGGTGGGAGGGTGTGCCCCCCAACCTCACCCGAGAGAGGGGTGAGGATGAGACCTCTTCCATTGTGACTAGTATTAGCCAGGTGAATCAAGGTGGTGGTGGGAGGGGGAAGGGTCCCTTACTCAGGTACCACCACTGTCCCTTGCAGAGAGACAGCTTCAGGCTCAATTAGAGTTGATTGCCTTGGAGAAGGAGAAATTCGAATTGGCTAAGAGAAGATGGGAGAGGGAGGAGAAGAGAAATGGTGGCAGTGAAAATGATGAAGATTTTGAGATGTCCAGGGGTGGTGCATTTGAACCTAAACTTCCCAAGGGTATAGTACCCAAGTACACTGAGGGGGATGACATTGACAAGTGGCTAGCAGCTTTTGAGAGGGCCCTTAAAATGAGTAGGGTCCACTCTAGGTATTGGGGTGCACTCCTGTGGGAGTTGATTCCAGTAGCTGGGAGGGATAGGCTCCTGACCCTGAAGGGAGAGGATGCAGAATCATACCAGCAGATGAAGGCATGCTTAGTCAAGAGATTTGGTCTGACTCCAGAACAGTACAGGGTGAAGTTTAGAGGCACGCAGAAATTGAGTTCAAAGTCTTGGGTAGACTTTGTGGACGTTTCAGTGAAGGCACTGGAAGGCTGGATTGTTGGTAACAAAGTTGACACATATGAGGGATTGTATAATTTGTTTTTGAAAGAACACATTTTGACTCATTGTGCAGAAGAGAAGTTACGCCAGTATCTAGTGGACTCTAAGCTGACAGACCCCAGAGAGTTGGGGGAGTCAGCTGATGAGTGGGTGAGAACCCGGGTTTCCATTCAGCACCAGGGGGTGACCAGAAGAAAGGAGGACAGGTCCCTCCCCAAGGGAAAGCCCAGGGAAATGAAGGTCAAAAACCTAAGGAGTCCTCCAAAGACCCACAAAAACCTGCACAAGGAGGGGGGCCCCGAGCCAACCCAAATCCAAAGAGAGGTGGATTCAGGGAAAGAATGGTAGGTTCTTTGATCCCTCAAAAGTGGGTAAGTGCTTTGACTGTAACCAGCCAGGGCACAAGCAGGGAGATGCTGTCTGCGCTAAAAAGCTCCCCCTAAGGGGCCATCCACAGGGATTGCCAGTGTCAGTGTAGGGGTGGAGAGTGGTGCCCCAGTGGAGGGTAATCAGGTGGGGCAAGCAACCTTAGTGTCCCTGGGTGGGGTGAATATTGCAACCCTTACTGCCCTACCTCCAAACATGGATAAGTACAGGCAGAGGCCTAAAGTGAATGAGACTGAGGTTGAGGCTATCAGAGACACTGGGGCGAGTGTAACTATGGTCCTGGATGAGCTGGTGCCCCCAGAGAGTTTGTTACCTGGTGAGTTTCACCAGGTGACTTATGCAGACAGCACCACCAAACTCCATCCTATGGCTGTGGTGGATTTGGAATGGGGAGGTGTGACAGGCCCTATGAAGGTAGCTGTGTCAAGGGTGCTCCCAGTCCAGTGTTTACTGGGCAATGACCTTGAAGCCTCTGAGTGGTCAGAGGTGGAGAGAGGACTCCATATGAAAATATTGGAGCTCCCTGAGTGGGTATGTGCTGTGACTAGGTCACAGACTAGCCAGAAGGGAGGGGCTGGACACTTGGACCCTGGAACAAAGGGCCAAGCATCCATGGACAAGGGTACTGGGCCTGGTGAGCCAGCCCAGGGAACTCCAGAGGTGCAGGCAGAATCTACCCCTGATGGGGAGGATCTGGCCTTGGAGGGAGGGACTCCATCCCTGCCAGAACTGTCAGATTTGGCAGAACTGACAGGAGCCGGTGGACCCTCCAGAGAGGAGTTCAGTGAGGGACAGCGTGACTGTCCCAACCTTGAGAGCTTGAGGCGGATTGCCTCTAAGCAAGAGGAAGGGGATGACAGTGGGTTTCATAGAATCTACTGGGAAGATGGACTGCTTTATACTGAGGCCAGAAACCTCAAGGAGGGGGCAACCAGGAGGTTGGTGGTGCCCCAGAAGTACAGAGAGTTCATCCTGACTTTGGGTCATGATATCCCCTTGGCAGGACATTTGGGACAGACAAAGACATGGAACCGATTGGTGAACCATTTCTACTGGCCCCATATGTCTGAAAAGGTAAAGGAGTTTTGCAGCTCCTGTGTCACCTGTCAGGCCAGTGGCAAGGCAGGGGGCAAGACAAAGGCTCCCCTAATACCACTGCCAGTGGTTGGGGTTCCTTTTGAAAGGGTGGGGATGGACATTGTTGGTCCCCTGGACCCACCCACTGCATCAGGGAATAGGTATATCTTAGTGGTAGTTGACCATGCCACTAGATACCCTGAAGCAATACCTCTTAGAACCATTGATGCTCCTGCGGTGGCTAGAGCACTGCTTGGTGTGTTCACCAGAGTGGGGTTTCCAAAAGAGGTGGTGTCCGATAGGGGCACGAACTTCCTGTCCAGCTATCTGACTGCTATGTGGGATGAGTGTGGTGTCAACTACAAGTTCACCACCCCCTATCACCCACAAGCAAATGGTCTTGTTGAGAGATTCAACAAAACCCTGAAGGGCATGATAAATGGGTTGTCAGAGAAACTCAGGAGGAGATGGGATGTTCTCCTCCCATGCTTACTGTTTGCCTACAGGGAGGTGCCACAGAAAGGGGTTGGTTTCAGTCCCTTTGAGTTGGTGTTTGGACACCCTGTGAGGGGGCCATTGAGCCTGCTAAGAGAGTCTTTAGAGAAGCCTCTTAAAGAAGCTAAGGACAATGTGCTTGATTATGTGCTAGGCCTGAGATCTAGAATGGCAGAGTACATGTACAAGGCAAACAGGAAACTGGAGGCCAGCCAGGAGCTCATGAAGCACTGGTATGATCAAAAGGCTACCATGCCTGAGTATACTCCAGGACAATTGGTGTGGGTGTTGGAGCCTGTGGCTCCCAGGGCCCTCCATGACAAGTGGAGTGGGCCCTATCCAATCTTAGAAAAGAAGGGTGAGGTTACCTATTTGGTTGACCTTGGCACCCCCAGGAACCCTCATAGGGTCCTGCATGTGAATAGATTGAAACCCCACCATGACAGGGCAGACATGACCATGTTACTGGTCACTGATGAGGGGGTGGAGGAGGAAACTGAGCCTGTGCCCGACCTCCTCTCCACTAATGTGCAAGATGGGTCCGTGGAGGGAGTTGTGCTCTCTCCCAAATTGACAGACCAGCAGCACAGAGACTGTAAGCAAGTGCTGGAGCAGTTTGCTGGCCTGTTCTCTTTGACCCCAGGCATCACTGAGTGGTGCGTGCACCACATTGACACTGGTGACAGCTTACCTGTCAAAAATAAACTGTACAGGTTGTCTGACCATGTCAGAGCCAGCATTAAAGCTGAGGTTGCTAAGATGCTGGAACTGGGGGTAATTGAACCGTCTGAGAGTCCATGGGCCAGTCCAGTGGTGCTGGTACCCAAACCTAATCCTCAGGGGGACCCAAGGAGTTAAGGTTCTGTGTGGACTACAGAGGATTGAATGCAGTCACAAAGACTGACGCTCACCCTATACCTAGGGCTGATGAGCTCATTGACAGGTTAGGGGCTGCTAAGTACCTGAGTACTTTTGATTTGACTTCAGGTTACTGGCAGATTGCCCTCACTGATGGAGCAAAGGAGAGGTCAGCATTCTCCACACCAGAGGGACATTATCAGTTCAAGGTAATGCCCTTTGGATTAAAGAATGCACCTGCCACCTTCCAACGGTTGGTGAACAGGGTCTTGTCTGGGTTGGAACAGTTCAGTGCAGCTTACCTGGATGATATAGCTGTATACAGTTCTACCTGGGGGGATCACTTAAGCCACCTAAGGGAAGTGCTTCAGGCCATGCAGCAGGCAGGCCTGACTATTAAGGCAAGCAAGTGCCAAATAGGGCAGAGTTCTGTGGTGTACCTGGGCCACCTGGTAGGTGGGGGCCATGTACAGCCTCTCCAAGCTAAAATCCAAACTATTTTGGATTGGACAGCACCTGTTACCCAGACTCAGGTCAGGGCATTCCTTGGACTGACAGGGTATTATAGAAGATTTGTTCAAAATTATGGGACCATTGTGGGGCCCCTAACAGAACTGACTTCTAAAAAGAGGCCCAAGAAGGTGATTTGGACCCCAGAGTGTCAGACGGCTTTTGACACTCTGAAAGCTGCTATGTGTTCAGCACCAGTGTTACTGGCCCCTGACTACACAAAAGAATTTGTAGTTCAGACAGATGCTTCAGAGCAAGGGATTGGGGCAGTGTTGTCACAGCTAAATGAAGGGGGCCTTGATCAGCCAGTTGCCTTTATTAGCAGGAGGCTTCTTCCCAGAGAGCAGAGGTGGAGTGCCATTGAGAGAGAGGCTTTTGCTGTGGTGTGGTCCCTGAAAAAGTTGAGACCATATTTGTTTGGGACTCACTTTCGTGTTCAAACTGACCACAGGCCTCTCAGATGGCTCATGCAGATGAGAGGGGAGAATCCCAAGCTGTTAAGGTGGTCCATTTCCCTACAGGGAATGGACTTTACAGTGGAACACAGACCTGGGGTTGCCCATGCAAATGCAGATGGACTTTCCAGGTTTTTCCACTTAGCTGAGGAGGACTACCAGGGTGTAGGTTAGTAACCCCTCACCTTTCGTTTGGGGGTGGGCTATGTTGTAAAGTCATCCTGTGCCCTGGGTACCCCCCAACTTTTTGCTGACTGGAACTGGTGGTAACTGACTCTGACTGACCCTTGGCTCTGTCTAACCAGGCCCAGGGCCAGTGCCAAGCTGAAAGGAACACATTAGAATACAGTTAAGACACCCAACATACACTAGGGTACACTCTGGTATGGTGGGGTACCCCTGTAATTGGCATGACCTACCCCATAAACCCCTAGTATATACTAGGGCAGGGGATTTAAACTACCTAGAAGTCCCCAGTATCCTGGGGCATGGCAGTTTAGAGGCCAGCAGCTTTTCTGCACATGCATGCGTGCACTGCTGAAGCCAGGAGTCAGTTTAAAAGCAGCCCTGGGTGCCAGGACTGCTTTTAAAAAGCAAATTGTGCTCAAATTCGACTTTGGGATTTGGGGCACTTAAAAATGGATAACCTACAATGTTTTGGCATTTTAGGGGCCCCCAGGGTCTTCCCTAGATATCCCAGGGGTGGGGGTCAGTTATCTATAATGTACACCCTTATAAAATGAGTTTTTATATGCCTGGGTAAAGTGAAATTTCACATTTCACTCCCCACATTGTGTTAAAGTGCTGCCCAAATTCGACTTTGAGGCTAGGAGCACAGGGAATTGAGGATCTGCAATATTTTTACAGATTCAGAACCCCTAAAGTCTCCCCTAAGTGCCCAAGGGTTGGGGGTCCTGTAGAAATTAGGGAAATACTTATAAAATATGTTTTTATAAGCCCTGGTGCTAGAAAACTGGCCCAAGTCATTTTCCCCATTGCAAACCCCATGGCCCATAGGTTAACATGGTAGGAAGTTATTGATTAATAAATGTTGATAGGAGAGGACTAGCCGGACCATTCAAAGACTTCCCAGAATGGTAGTAGTAAATCCAACGATATTATATTGTTGAATTTCTCCTAAAGTGTACATACAAGAAGTTATAAGACTTTCTTGTTTGTAAGTCCAAATTCAGCCTTTCACTGGTCTGCCCTGATTGGTCAGAGTTAAGGGGATTAGCCAGGCTGCGTGGAAGAGGTGATAAAGATCCCCTGGGGTTACCAACTGTCCTGGGAGGGCAGTGTGCTGGTCTATAGGAATGCCAGGCCAGGGGGTGGAGTCGTAAACCATGATCTTCAAAGGCAGAGGGGAGGCCTGGGTTTCAGTTTCACTCTGACACTCTTGACCCAGAGTCAGGGCTAGGCTTAAGGAAGGTATGTGCAGATGGTAGGGGGAGAGGCCAGGGATATAAGCCATCCCAGGGGGTGTGTTTAGCCAGCTCTTACCTCCTTGCTGGAAAATCAGCCATTATGGATTTGGAAGATTTGATGCACTCTGGGATAGAATAATGCCACACTCTGCAGGAAGGAGTCACTCAAGTGGGAGGGTACCCTACTCCTATTGGTGAAGCTTGACCTCCTGGATGACCCAGAGACTGTGGAATAAGTATCTGAGAGAGGCCCTGCCCTTCAGATCTGCTGCTTGAAACTTACTGAAGCAAGAAGTGCCCTGCTGAGAAGTTTTGCTGTGCAAAGATTTCTAAGGCCTGACCTCTGAAGACTGCACTAACTGAAACTGCAGCCCTGTGGATTACCTTGCTGCAAAAGGACTAAAGAGTGGACTCCCTGCAAGCTACAGGTTAACAGAGCTCACCTGGACATCCCCACAAAGAATTCCCAGCCTGGAGTACCAGTGGATTTGTAAGGGTTTTGTTCAAGTGGATTGCGGAATTGAAGTTTCACACTTTCAAGGACCCTCTTTGAGATCCCAGAACCTTGGATTGTGTGTTGGATACTGTGGGACCCGCAAGCAGAACTTCAGGAAGGAGTTCTAACTGGACCCCGCTTGCTGAAGAAGGCGGCACAACACAGTGGTGAGAATTCTTCAGAACAATTTCTAAAGGTGTGTCCCTGTCAGAGAAAACGAAATGACTAAAAGGAGCACTGTTGGTTTCTAAGCACTAGAAAGTGACTAATCTTTAAAAATTCATATCTCTGGTTCCCTACAGTGGATTTTTTTCGTTTTGGTGTCATTTAAAAGATAAATATATTACCTATTTTTATAAATTGGTGTTGGATTTTTATTTTGTGTTGTGTCTTAATTATTTACTGAAATGGTGTTTTTGAATGCTTTACATACCTGTCTTTGAAGTTAAGCCTGTCTGCTCGCAGCCACGTTACCAAGGGTTGAGCATAGGAATAATTCTCTGAGACCTATGCTGAGTCCTATCATGTGTTAGTGACCTTATTGCCAGTGGCAGACCTACATTTGCCCCTACCAATAACCCACTTTCCAACAGTAACAAAACAAAAAATAAAGTAATTGAAAAAGGAGATTGTATCATTATCAAACAACCAGTCAAGGTACTAAAAGGAGAATCTACTTTCACTTCACCATTTTATGTAGTTGAAGTGTCATAGGACTGTTAACTTAGGAGACAAAGGATGGTAGAATAAAAGTGATGTAGTAAGATTAAAACCAGATCAAGAGAAAATTCTCATGAGTAATGAGGTTAATAAAGAAGGTGAAAGTGAACAAAGTGTATGGGACTGTGTAGAATATGATTTTTACAAAAGAAGTTTGATGTCTGGTGATGATAAGTTTGACATTAATGCCAACATAGAACCATCACAAACTTCAGCAAAAATAGATTTTAATACTAGCCTTGATGTATCTGAAGATTTTAATACATCTTCTCTAGGACAAAACGATTGTCATGAAAATTTAGAATCTATGAGTGAGGAAACTAATTTGTATGACAACATTATCATTCAAAATGGTTCTCAATGGGACAAGTTGCTATCTGTTGGCAGGGTGACTAAACTACCTAAGCGATTTGAGGATTTTGTTGTATATTAAATTATATTTTTATTTTCATTTGAAAGAATGGAGATGTTGTATATACATAATCTTTTACGTTTTCAAGCTTTGTTTATTTAGACGCTAGCATCACTTGTGTATATGTCAAGCCTGACTCCTATGACCAATTAGATGAAGTCCACATTATGAGTTAACATTATAGAATCCCTGTTCTTATATTTATGTGATGTAATGGAATGTTGGTCAGATTTGCTTGCACTCGTCAGGAGCAGTACGTCTGGCTGTTACCTGCGCGTGAGCTTCTTATATTTATTACTTAAAGTAAATATTCTTATTTTAATTCATCTGCCTGCTGTCATAACAGTGACGTTCTTTGAGAAAACGCAAATGTAATGTTTCATGGTGGATGGCTTGAGTGCGGTTAAGAGTTGCTTCGATGAATACACTGTGGTGTCCACTGAGTTCTGGTCATCGCATTCCACTCGCGTCGCTCTCTGTTATTTCAATAACGTTAACAAGTAAGAAACCTCGTGTTCCCTGAAACAGCTATTTGTACAGACTTGGCGTCCACTACAGTAGCAACCTGTCTAATATTTTAAAGGGCCCCCGGTGCAATAACACCCCCCTTAGATACATGCAAGACCGATTGAACTAGCATGATCATCATCTACCAATACTCACTGCTTCCAGGTCCAACTTCAAATGGGGAAGGAAGGAAATAGCTACTTTAAAAGAAAAAAACTCACTCCCACCCACTAAAAGATGTAGAGAGGCTGCAGACGTTACAAGTATAAACATAGACGATGGACTTCACGGCGAGACATCACGAAGAATAGAACTATAACATAGATGAATTCTCAGACGGACAGTGATATGGATATGATTCTCAAAACGAAGATTATGTTTATCCACATTATATAATATATGCTGATTAATTGTGTTTAATGTACAATGAAAGTACTAAAATACACCACAATGTCTATGTACTTGTACAGAACCGAGCGTATTTTATAGCACAACAAACACGAGCGGAAGCAAAAGTGGGAATGAAAGCTTCACTAAGCTAAGCAACAACATATCCCGCACCTTATTTGGAGGAGTCTGTCATATGGAGTCAATTCAGGGAATTAGATAAAGCAAACCGAGTATTCCCATTTTCTCCCATTTAGACAGCAACCTAGTTTGTTTTGGTTTGTGAGAATGATAATGTTGTGATACAGGCAAAAATGTAAAGTGTCACCACGAACGTAAATTAAAACGAAAGACAAAACGTCAAGGCAACTTCTAGACATACAGTAGCAAACATAACCGGAAGAAGTAAACGCGATGACGCCAGGGCGCACGGAATTGCTGTCACGCTGTGACGACAAGCCGTAGAGCTCGGAAGCCGGAAGTACCGGCTGGGTTGGGTCTGTTGTTGGGTTCCTTTCTCCGGGTCGTTATGCAGGGCTCGGCCCCCACTGTGCGCCGCCCTCCACGGGCTCCCAAGCAGGCTGAGCGGAGTCTAGCCTCGGCGCTGCCTGGTGCTCTTTCCGTCACCGCCCTCTGTACCGCTCTCGCTGAACCAGCCTGGCTACGCCTGCACGGAGGGGGATGCGGACGACCCGAACTAGGGCTCAGCGATGTGCTGGGGCCGCTGGACGAAGGACTTTTGCGTGGTAAGCCTGTGAGGCGGGGCCTGTGGCTTCTTGGGGTACAAAGAGCTATGAGCAGAATGTTTCGAAGAAGCGGGCACAAAGGAAGCCCTCGATTTCGAGGACGGCCATCTGGCTCTCAAATGTGATCCACCATGGGACCGCTCCAGAGTATGCGGATTTGTTTTGCTTTTGAGTGACCTTTCGCGCTGCCCACAGTGGCAAGCAAGAGCGCGAGGGGAGTCGTATTACAGTGTGTCCAAATCTCGCCCTCTCTTACTTTATAATTTATAAGCTGTAAAAACGGTGATGGCCGGGGTAAGGGGAAGGCCTCTAGGAAGTTCGCTCTTCATTGTAAATTTGTACTTTTTCCTGTACATTCCTCACCCTTGCGTGCTGTGTTGGATTTTATGTTTGTGTACCCATCATTTTAAGTCTCCTGTTTAATTCACGCCCTCTCTACTCCCTCAAGGAAGTTCTTCCACTATAGGAAATTCTGTACTCCATGCCTATAGAAGTGCCTTCCCAGTGTGTTCTGAGTGACTGCCACTTATTGTAGTATACCTCTATTTGTATTTTGTATCTCATGTATCATGCACACCTGTCACTTTTTCCTCTTGTAACGCATACCTCTTTTTGTATCTTGTTTGTTTTGTTATTTGCACAATTGTCACTTTTTCCTCATGTAATGTAACGCTTGCTTTTGTATTATGCTCACTTGTAACCTTCTCCTCATGTAATGTTACTGTTCCTATTGTGAAGCGCTCTGACACCTTCGGGTAAAGTCAGCGATATATAAAAACGCATTAAATAAATAAGGGGGCGGGGGAGGAGATGCAGCACAGGGAAAGGGGGGGGGGGTGATGTGGGGGTGGCGAATGTCTTGTAAAATTTAGCTTACGGAGTAAATTCAGCTATAGAGAAACACAGAATACGTTCAGGTGCGGTCAAACTGCCCTGATTACGTTCATGAAAACCACGCGGGGGTACTGGGAATTTATGTGCCTTTTGAAGTTTTTTCTTCCTTGAATCATCTTGAAAGATGCACACATTGTCAGATTAGTGTATATGCATAGGGACAGTATGATTTGCCCAAGATGAAATTGTTCAAGTAGGTGACCCGAGTAATAAAAGGTTCAGTTTTTTTTTAACACACAAGCTCCTTTTAGATTGATGTTCTACCAGTCTTGCTGAAAAGGGATCGCAGGACCACGTTCGGAAAGTGATTGGCTAAGAGTGTGCCATTTGGCCAAAGGTGGAGGTTGCGATAAAAAAAGTCTCCTTGTGCGACAGTTTCCAATCAGCCCACAACTTGGAGTGGTTCTTATGTCAAGGCCGAGAGACTACCCTTCAAAGTTTATGGTCTTTCTCTAGATGTAGCATTGTTGTATTTCCAACATGTTTAAATTAAGTGGTAAGGATGAGGCCCGGTGTCAGATACCCTAGTTCCTGCACTAAAATGTACCCACTGGAACACATCTAGTTCCGTTGTCTGCTCACCCCAGTATCTTACCGGCCTACTTAGGAGGTAATATCAGTACATCCCTCACTACCTCTATTGCTCCTTTTTCTAATGTCACCCAAATATTTTCATATAATGGAAGGTATAGGCGTACGTAGATTGTAAGGTCCTTACTTTGGGTCCTGTGGCAGGGTATAGTTACAGGGCAGTATCTTTGCTGGAAAATGTTATTTACCATTGGGTTTTCAAGGCTTAAGACTATTTCATTCCATTTGGATATCAGTCATTCCTTTTTATAAACCTGTCTGTCAAAATTGTCAAAAGAGAGCAATCAACAATTACTCTAGGAGGTCGTAAAGGGACTAAAACTCAAGCACTGTGTGACATAGTAATCAGACTCTGTAAGCTCAGTATGAGACAGAGTAATAATCTTTTAAGATGGTCTGATTTTAAAAGGAGGTGATTATAGAATAAAACTGCAACCCTCGTTTCCCAACAAATGTCTTTTGATGTGTCTGCACACACAAAGTGCCCTGCTAAATGATAATGGAAAGTTGGCCACTCCAGCATCCATGTACACCAAAAGCGTAAACACACCATAGTTGAGGGTGGCTGATTTCCCCCCTCATATCAGGCTATGAGGCGAGTGATTGTTACTTTTGCTATAAAATGAATAGAGACCCATTTATATGCAGCCCTGGGGAAGTGGCTTACTGCTCCCAAACCTTTTAGGTCACGCCTAGGCAGCGCTTGCGCTGTCTCTTCAAGACATGCTGTATTCAGGATATGGGCATGAAGCTCTGCCCACTTTCCGCTTACCTTTTTAACTGGCTCCTGTCCTTTGTAAATGGTGGCTTTTCATTGCCCAATAGGCTTAGTAGTCGTTCCCCAGTATCACCTTTTTTCTTCTTGTAACCTCCCATGAGGACACCCCCTGTTACATGTGTTGTTACTCTGTATGTTTTAATTACAGCCTCTGAGCACTGTTTTCTTAAAGGGCTTTCTGGACATACTCTCCTGCGTTTTTCTTTTTTATTATTTAACTAGCGGGGCACACCTCGGCACTAATAATGGCGGCCGCGCCTTCCTTTTGTTCCTTGCGATTGCCAAACGCGGCCGCATGCCTTTTTCCATTTCTTTACTTTTGAAGCAATTGCGGCACCTGCACTTTAGCTTAAGATGGTCAACGCCTAATCGCGGGTGCTGCCATTATAACAAAAGTAAACACATTTTTAAAAAAGCGTGCAGCCGCCATTATTTTTCTATTTGCTTACTTTTGTTACAATCGTGGCACCCGCGTTTTAGCTTTAAATATCTTGAGCTAAAGCGCTGGTGCCGCGATTGCTTAAAAAAAAAAGAAATGGGGGGAAAAAGTGTTTTTCTATTTCTTTACTTTTGAAGCAATCGCTGCACCCACGCTTTAGCTTACGATGTTTACAGCTAAAGCGAGAGTGCCACAAAGGTCTTGCATTTCCAAGAGTTTGAGCTATTGGCATTGTAAATGACAATGCCTTTTATTTATGTGTTTAGAAAACCTGCAAGCAGTGTTTACACAAACTCTCGCAAATGCGAGTCCTATTGCATCGCAAATGCTTGTTTTATTAAATCCAATGCCTTTCCTCATCTGTTTTTACATACAGTAAGCAGGTGTTTAAAGAGTGTGGGGCCAGGAAACTGTTTTCAGGCTGCCTGTTCTCCATTTGTAAACTCTGTAAGGCTGCACAAGATGATGGTTTTTTTTCTGCAGATTTGACTTGCCAAGTGTGGATGTGAACACCTGCCTGTCCTTTGTTCAGTGTCCTTTCTCAGATACTGGATCTGCATGGAGAATCACTGTCTTTACTTTTATGACTGCTTTCTATGCTGTTAGTCGAATCCTGTTCTCGGCAAACACAACCCATGTTCCTGGTCATACCTTGGCATCCAAGGCTCTGTGTGCAATTCCATCTGACTGAAATAAGCATAAGATTTGACTTGTTGGGGCCAGGAGGCAGGCCCGGACTTGCAGCATAGTTGTTTTCATTAAGCGCTATAAAGCGCCACGGGCGCAGCCGCAGCGCGGGAGACATCGATGCAGGACTCTATATCCTAGGAACCTGTTGGGGCCATGAGGTAGGCCCCGACTTACAGCTCAGCTGTTTCCATCAAGCGCTATAAAGTTCCACGCCTGCTCCTGCAGCACGGGATGTGCGCAGGTGTACCCTGGGCCAAGGTTGTTCCTGGCTGGGCCGGGCCACCCTTCTTACATAGCCTGCTTAGGGTTAGTCTGTGATAATTTGTTTAATACCTGTGGATCTTGACTGCTGGTTGATGCTGTTTCCATTCTTATCAAGGCTGGGGAGGACCATATACCCCAGTGTATACAGTGGCAGGGGGCTCTAATTAGCTACAGCTAGTATCAGTGGCATTGCGCATAAAAGCGCATCACTGTCTCCGCAGTGCTGGCCCGGCTTCAGCTGTGGAGGCTGGGCAGGGCTGTCCCTCTTTTTAGGTCTCGCCTAGGCAGCGCTTGTGTTGTCTCTTCGAGATATGCTGTATGCAGGATATGCAACAGATAACAATGTCTCAACAGGTAATACTTAGAGGCAATTATTTAGAAATATGCACAACAGTTGTAAAAGGAAGGAAACGGGGGGTATTGATGATTTTTGCAATACATGCTAAGAGCAGTCTGTATTCAAAATGGATTAGGAAAAAAGCACTATATTACATTGAATGTACATAAAACCTGTACAAATTTGTGCACAATTGTGCTTGTTAAAGAACCGAACGGGTCAAAGTGACAAGTGAAACCAGCGAGAAGCGGTGCAAGAGAGCAGTGATGTCAATATTTACAAAAGAACATTCTTGGTGGCTCAAATTCATAATTAAAAAAAAAAAAAAAGCATTTGCAATGCAATAGGTCTTGCATTTATGAGAGTTTGAGCTATGCAATAGCTTAAACTCTCGCAAATGCAAGACCTATTGCATTGCAAATGTTTGTTTACTAGCGCCCATGCTGCGCTTTCAAATTCATGGAGGCGTCGCCCCTTTCTTTAGACAAACTGCGTCCAAAAAAGGGGCGTGGCAGACATTAAAGTGAAACCACGGCATGGGTCGCGTTTACAAAAAAAGCATCCGATTGTCAAGTTGACAAACGGATGTTTTTTTTTTTTGTAAAAGCGCCCATGCCGCGCTTTCACTTTAATCGCATCCACGCACTTGTCTTTAGACGCGGCTTGTCTAAAGAAAGGGGCGCGGCCTCCATGAATGTGAAAGCGCTGCATGGATACTAGTAAACAAAAAAGTAAGCACGGCCATTATACTTAAAGCGGACCGAGCTGCTAAAATAAAGAAAGAAAGAAACGCGGCCGCTATAGTTAAAGCGGGCCGCCATTAGTAAATAAAATAAAAGCGGGCGGCATGCTGCGACATAGTGGGTGGAACAGGGGCAAATCATTCAAGAAAATAGTGCTCACAGCCAAGATAAAGCAGACCGTGTAACAAGACAAGCAATGAGTCCAGTCGCTATGTGAGGTAACAAATGCAGAGAAGGCGGTATCAAGGTGGGAATAATAAGCCTAATAACGCCTCGGAAGCCAGCAATTTTGAAGGACAATGAAACAAGCCAATTAAAAATATGGGCGGAGAGTGGGCGGGGCTTCAAAACCATACTGCAAGGCTCGACCTAAAAAGAGGACAAGAGACCAGTCTAGTGGTTTAGAATCTCCGCTTCGTAACTTGACTTAAATTCTGTGATCCTGGGCAATTGATCAGAGCATCAAAGTGAAAATGTGTAACGTGTAAAAGAATAATCAAGTGTTATACACAAATGGGAACTCTAACTGTCGTGTGTTTATATTCCCTAGTAATATCACAGGTGCAGATTCCCTTCCCTCTTTCTATACTTTCAGGTTTCTGTGATCTGATAACCAGATAACAATCCTCCCCTCACCTCCCGCCACTTCTCACTCAACACATTGTAGGGCTGCAGTACATACACAAAGCTGGTTGTTTGTGTCCACAACATATCAAATTCCTAATAGTAAATAAAAAAAACACACACGCACACTAAATGGATGCACATTCAGGCAGTCTGTTCCAACCCTGAAATAATGAAAGGAACGGCTGCCTATTCAATTCATAACGGATTTCCAGACTACCTAGAGTATCGCACGATGAATACTAACGATTCAAGGAATAAAACTGATTCAGATACCAGTTAGTTCAACACTCGCAGGTATTTCAGGAATCTGATGAATTTAGTGAAAACCATATTTAAAAGTCAAGGTTGCAACAAACATTTAAAAACTAAAACAAGGTCTTCAGTGTAGGAACACTGAAAAAAATACACCTTAAATCAATATTAGAACATTTTCCTTTAACAGAAATGCATTGCATCTCTATAGTCAATATCAACACCACCTAAAATAAAACGGATACAAAATTGATAGAAGGGAGACAACGACAAAACAATAACTGGCAATCTCCGAAAAACCATACATCCTAGACACAAACCTTTCTACATACAGCGAGAAGTGTATTTGTAAGTACACTCTACAAGCAAAGGCCTTTACAAATTACTCAAGCTACAAACAGCATTCAAACAGAATAGAGCATAAAACAACAACACTTAACACCAGACAAGATTAAAAACATTATTGCTAACTAAGGGCAAGGTTGTTTTGGCACCTTAACTTTCGAATTTCCCTACACATCAAGCGTTAGTGTTTAAATAGGTTTTCCCCCAACTACATCCTATTTTACAAAGTATACAGATGCCGATCAAAGCTATTACCTAAACCAATGTTACTTGTGGGTAGGCCGCACAGCAATTATTGGGCTGTGACACGCTGTTGTCTTCGCAAACGCCTCACCTTAAATACATTTTTAAGCTCTGATTAGCTCTGTGAATTCAGACATGCTGCAGAGGAGCCGTCCCATATCAGTGAGGCAGCAAGAGGGAAGCAGCCCAGAGTCATAGAGTGCCTGGCATGGCAGTGTGGAAGTCAGGCAAAGCGCTGGCACCCCGGAGTTGGCCTGGCTGCGCCCGTCTGCCGTCCCTGCACCGCGGCTCCATCTAGCAGCCCGCTTTGCCGCTGCTCATGCCCCCTGCAGCCCTCCATGCTTTCACCCAATGTCGGTGGCATCGCTCCCAGCAACTTTGTAAACAATGGTCACATGGTTGCTGGGAGCGAATCATGGATCGCTAGGGGGCCCTTGCGATTGTTTTTTTTTTTCAGTTGAAAAGGCAGCGTCCCAGGCTGGGCAATTTTGTATCTCTCTCAGTTCCCGCCTCTGTCTTAGCCGAGGCCGGGGCAGAAGGGAAGGGCCGTGGCTAACGCCGAAGCGAGAGATTAGTGTGCGGCCGCCATGAGTACGAAGCTTGGCGTGCCACACTTTATAAAAACAAACATTTTAAAAGAAAAGGATTTTGGCGGCGCACACGATTATAAAGTTGCGCAGCCGCCGTATGCGCTTTATAAAAAAAAATTTACTAAAAAACAAAATTCAAAAAAAGGATTTGGTTGGGCCGCGCTATGTAAATGGCGCGGCTGCCATTATTAAAGTTCAAGGTGCATATTATTTAAATGAAGAAAATTCATACAAGAACCACCTAAGCTGCTAAGGTGGTTTAGTGTGTTTATTACACTTTTCATGAATGAATTCAATTTAAACACGAGCATTCAATTTTTTAACATATCATGACCAAGCAAAACAACACATTTAAATTGATATACACAGCATAAACAAATAATATGGAGAAGCACAATGAATTACAAAAATAATAACACAATATTACAGACAAGTGGAGGTAACCAGTCCTTTGATTGTATAATGAGGTGTGGCGGCACAGACAATTTATAATTTCAAAGACTACACCTGCCAACAACAGCTAGTCCTGTGCAATAATGGCAACAGGCAGATTGCCCTGTTTGCGTACTATATGATTCCGTAGTTGCAGAATAAAGTTATGACTAGCTGAATGGGGTCAACGCGTTTCAGAACCCCGAATTTCTTTAAGGGTTCTTCCTCAGGACCGGGACTAGGCCAAGCACTGTGGTACACATAAAAAATACATAAGGAGTGATTAGAAAAGTGTCCCTAATGTTAAAAATTGTGAAACTTTTCAAAACGACAACTGCAATCTGTCAGAAAGCCCATGATGTGTAAAGGCAAGTTGCAACAGCTTTGTTTTAACTCTTTGGTAATAATATCCATTTTTTTTGATTTAAAGAAGTCCAGCGCTGTTTGGATATTCATTACTATGTGCTGTTTCAATAGAGTCTACTTAAAAAACGGTCGTACTTCGCTCAGTTCCACTAAGCCCGCTTTTCTGTTCTTTAATATTTCCAGAAACTGACATTTAAAGAGGACACATGTTCCCTCACGGGTTCCATTCTTTCACAAGCGTGAAGGGTAAGGACACACTTGTTATCCTTATATTGATAAGTAGGGCAATTTTTAGGCCTCGCGCCTAGCGTTGAAGTGCGCAGCACTGCTCGCGCAGCGCGAGACCTCTTGTACGGGCTTCAGAAAGCTAACCACACACTCGTGCGTGTGGTTAGCTTTCTGAAGCCTGGCATTGGCTGTAGCGTGCTTTAAAAAAAAAAAAAAAAAAAAAAACGGCACGCAATTGGGCAAAGGCGGGCGCATGTCCCGCCTTTGCTCCGCCCATTCCCGTCCGTGTCTAGGACGCGCATCAGCGCGCGGCACAGACGACAGGCTCCCTCGCCCCCCCCCCGCTCCTCTGTGGTGCGCGCGCACTACTGGTTTTATGGGAGTTGAAGTTTTTCTTTCGTTTGAACTCAAAATGCCTCTCTGATCAGAGCAGTGCACGTGACCCCGAGTAATCCTGAAGAGGAGGGGGAAGAACTGACAGATCTGACTTGCTGTAGGACTCGCTCTCACTCACGTCATTACGACTCTCTCGCGCCACCTCTTTAATAAGAGGAGCACGCCTGCTTACACGACCGCTTACTACGGTGTATATCGTTTTATCGTTAACATGTAAAGAACGAAGTAGACATTAAAACTGTGCTTCTCTCCATCTCGTAGTTGAAGCCCAGCCCTCCTTTTCAAACTAGACTAGGTTGGATAAACGAAGGGCTGAGAGAAAGCCAGCCATGAGAGAGACAGCGAGAGTAGAGGCATCGAGAGAAGAGGCAACGCACCGTCCTCTCTACAGCAGATTCGACATCTGACATCAGTAGGAGCGGCAACTCGGTATTCTAGACAGTCAATGGTCTTTCCTTAGAAACAGCAGTATCCTCATATCTCACAACGGGACGCTGTTTTATATGGTTGTTGTACTGTGAAGAGCGCTGCTAGTTCGGCCCTCAGATTTGCCCTCGCTGCTTCCCTTTAAGCCTTCCTTGAGACACCCGCTCGATAAAGTCACCCAAGCTTGTCACCCCTGTCCCCGCAATCTGCATGACCAAACGCTGTTTACAAAACGCCACTTTTACTGGGTTTTCAGAGGCGGGGATAATTAATCCAGTCAAAAGCACCTGCACAAATTGGAATCCTGGCTTATCAGCAGAGCCAGGCTGAGCAAACAGCGCCGGGGCAGCTGGTGGAAACGCACCCTCCTAGATACACAGGGACACATTCTCTCGGCGTCCCCTCGGGTCTAGATCTGTGCAGTCACGTTTCTTCTCTCTCAACCGGTGACCTTGCACCAAGACTTTTCACGTTTTCTGCCACTCTCCCCCAGTGCCCGCCATTGCTAGTTTATTTTTCACCCTTGCTCCATTTTCGTAAAACGAAACTCCAGGAAGGAAGCGAGGGATTTGCTGCTGCCACACACATCGTATTTGCATATTGGGGAACAGGCTTGCTGCCAGGCCAGCGGAAGCAGTTGAAGGAAGTCTGTATTTCTTCTGAGATGAGGCACAGGCAAGGGAAAAGCAGATCCCTTGCCCCCGACCGAGATCATGTCACCCGTACATAAACTTGTCTCAGTAAGAATGTACATTGGGCGCTGCATACATGCTGAGATGCGGAGGCACATTCCATCTTGCTTCTTTATGCTGAGGTTGCCACTCAGATGCCTGTGCGTTTTTCGTTCTAGAATAAATTATTTTACTTGCCTCTCTGCTCTTTCCAGCATCCCTATCATCCTTAAATCCATCTCTACACTAAGAAGCCACAGTAAATGTTGCCCATCATATATATTAATGTATATGGGCTGAAATATATATGCGAAATGTGTAGCAAGTTGTCGCCATTGTGATAGGCCATACAATTATTTGTAAGTACGCTTTAAAGAAATATCCTAAAATGCACGAGTTTAGACTATTTTAAAACATATTGCATGTCTGGTCTCAATAAAGGCAATTAACGCTGGCTAGTTTGATACACGTGCATCAAACCGTTGCCTGCATTTGTTAAGAAAAGGCAATAGCGCAATAGTTGTGAAATGCATTTGAAAATCCTACCAATGCGTAAGTTTTACAACACACTTTATTCAGAAAAACAATAAAAGTAATAAACGGAAATATTTATAATTGATCCACACTAATGCATTTTAAAAAGGCACATGCAGGACATCTGCCAGGGCATGGTTTCTATAACTTGGACATTTTATGAGGCTTTGAGATGGACATACACCTCAAAGCCTCGTAGAGCGATGACACAAACTATATACTTTTAACAAATGTGGCTGTACACAATATGTTAAAGCAGTGTATTATGGTAGATTAAGACTTTTGTAGCAATATTACATATTTGGTAGTTTGAGTACTGTTTTAAAAAAAAAAAATAGTTTCTCTTATAAGTCCAGAAGGTTTAGATCTCGCCTGAGACAGTACATGCGCTATTGCTTGCAAGACATTTTGTTTACTTGTAGGAAGCATAGAGTCCGCCCATTGCTTACCATTGTTTAGCTTCGTCACTCTCATTTCCTTGCTTCTCTTTGGTGAGCTCATGCCAGCTTCAGTTCCTCTTTGTGAGTTTGTCCCCCCCTGGAGCATAGCCCAAGTACCTCTTCCTTGCCCAGTGTCCTTCCACCTTACACAGCAGCCACTTTTGGTGCTACTTTTTTCCTTTAGTTGGAGCACTCCATGGAGTGCATATTTTTGTAGACGCCTCTCCCCCATCTCACCCCACGTTGTTGCTTCCATCCGCCCTGTCCCTCTTTGTTACTATTGATCCATCGTTGTTGCTTGCCTTATCCCTCTCGCCCCCTCCCATGTTGTGTGGCTTGCCGATCTTCCCCACCCCCTTCCATTCTGTGTTGCTTGACAGTCCCTTCCTCCCTCTTGCTTTGTGTTGCTTGCACCATCCATCTCTCCCTGCCCCTCCTGCATTGTGTTGCTTACACTGTCCCTCCCGCATTGTGTTGATAGGCCAACTCCTACCATAAGAAAAAAAATCTGGCTGCATCATAGTTTTTTCACCACTAATTTCCCTAGCTTCCAGCCATGCTGCACAGCAGATGTGCAACATGGCAAAAACAAATTGACAAAGCCAGTACCTCAAGTAGGCAAGTTCTTTTTGCTTTACTTCCATCTTTCTCTCATGACAGAAGCTCTTATCACCAGATTTCACTCTGCTATTTGGGTGTATGGGTGTGTTGATGAGCTCTCAGGTTAATTTGCTGAGACAAGACCTTGATGCAAATGTGACTACAGGCTCGCCTTGCCACCAGAGGACCTATGGAGCAAAATTCTTGCTTTTTATGTGTATCACAGAATATAGTACCAAATAGGTGAAAAGTGTATGTGTGCATGCAGAGTGTGTGAAGTCACTACACTTTGTTGTTATTAGATAGTCTAACTAGGACCCAACATTATCACAGGTGCACCCATACCTCATAAAGCCATTATCAAACAATGCACAGTCGTGGTCGAGGCCAATCTAGTCTTTCATCGTTCCGAGGTGAAAATATTCTAAGTACAGAGTCACTTGATTAATCGTAACACACAGGAGCCGCGAAAATGTTCTAAAAATGCTATACGTAAATATAAGAAACCACATTTTACTCTGCAAGCGTAACGTGCGTACTTGCACACACACTTAGGCTGAGATAGGAACAGACGCGCGTGCACACACCTATCTACATAATTTCACCCGTAAGTTGTTCACGTGCCTGATCGGGAAGAGTGCAAGCCCGTTCTTCCGTTGCAGCCCACTTTGTGTGCTCAGCACAGCTTTCGCCCTTTCCACTTTTACTAGTTGCCAAAAAGACTGGGTCCAAGCAGTCTTTGTTTTTTTGTAGGATTCCTTTTTTCAACACGGTATTTACATTTCATCGTGCTCGTGCGCCTGCAATTTTTTTATGATAACACTTCGAAATAAATAAATCGCCCAACACCTTTCGTGGAAGAGGCTGCACAGTACTGTACAAGGAGGCACTCTAACGTCAGACGATTGCTGTTAAGAGGGACGACAGTCCTTCGGTTTATATCTGCATAAGTGGTCAGAAAAAGCTCAGCTTTCCAAGAAAACCGTGCAATCCATAGTCAAGGGCACATCTAATGAAAAGAAAAAGCAAGCATTTTCAATGCACTAGGTCTTGTATTTACGCGAGTTTAAGCTATTGGCATTGTAAATGACAATGCCTTTTATTTATGTTTTACAAACCAAAACATAAATAAAAGGCATTGTCATTTAAAATGCCAATAGCTCAAACTTGTGTAAATGCGAGACCTATTGCATTGCAAATGCTTGTTAACATTAGGGACACTTTTCTAATCACTCCTTATGTATTTTTTATGTGTACCACAGTGCCTGGCCTAGTCCCGGTCCTGAGGAAGAACCCTTAAAGAAATTCGGGGTTCTGAAACGCGTTGACCCCATTCAGCTAGTCATAACTTTATTCTGCAACTACGGAATCATATAGTACGCAAACAGGGCAATCTGCCTGTTGCCATTATTGCACAAGTCTAGCTGTTGTTGGCAGGTGTAGTCTTTGAAATTATTAATTGTCTGTGCCGCCACAGCTCATTATACAATCAAAGGACTGGTTACCTCCACTTGTCTGTAATATTGTTATTATTTTTGTAATTCATTGTGCTTCTCCATATTATTTGTTTATGCTGTGTATATTAATTTAAATGTGTTGTTTTGCTTGGTCATGATATGTTAAAAAATTGAATGCTCATGTTTAAATTGAATTCATTCATGAAAAGTGTAATAAACACACTAAACCACCTTAGCAGCTTAGGTGGTTCTTGTATGAATTTTCTCCATTTAAATAATATGCACCCTGGCATCTTGTTGTTTGCAATTATTGAAGAGGCATAGTCCGGGTGTAATTTAGGGCCCAACCCCTCCTTGTTAAAAAATTATTAAAGTTCAAGGCATGGGGGGGAGGCACGCCGCCATGAATATCGAGCTTGGCGTGCAGTGCAGGAGAGTATGTCCAACAGCTGGCAGGATAAAGCCATGTAAAAAAAAATAGTTCTTGGAGGCTGTAATTGAAAGATAGCACGGAACAACACAAGTAACAACAGGGTGTGTCCTCATGGGAGGTTACAAGAAGAGACAAGGCGGTACTAAGGAGGGACTACTAAGCCTATTGACAAATGAAGAATCACCATTTACAAAGGACGGGGACAGAAGCCAATTAAAAAGATGGGCGGAAAGTGGGCGAAGCTTCATGCACATATCCTGAATACAGCATGTCTCGAATAGACCGCGCAAGCGCTGCCTAGGTGAGACCTAAAAACTTGCGAAGTGAGTCAATTAGTTAATGAACCAAAAGAAAAATGCACCAAATAATTGCGCTAGGAGCTCGACGGCGTTTCGACCTGATATCAATTCAGGTCAGCATCAGGACCAGGCTACAGAATTTTGAAGTGCTGCGTAGTATCGGGATAACAACTTCAGATGGGAACAGCAAGGAGGGCACCCAACTGGCGTGCCAGGAGAGGCGAGGTGAATAAATCGCCTAATAGGGCCACTTGGAGACCCAGTAGGTCGTAAAGGTAAAATAGTTAGATGCGACTATGAGGCGGCAGGGTTAATGATGGGTAGGTCCGTGGCAAGTATGGACCGGCTGATGAGTGTCAAGTGAGTGTACTTTTAGGCCGGCGTCTGGAATGATTGGCATCCGGTAGAGGCGTCTTAGGGAACGGTCAATCAGATATCAATTGTACGCAACTGAGGACCACCAGGAGCGGCTGGATCCTCTGTGAGCCTCTGTAGCAACAACGTGAATCCGTGCTGGCTCGGGAAACTCGGGCTGAGTTGGATACATATCCTCAGTTGCAGTTTTTTTTTCCAGTTGTAGCTAGAACCAGACTGGAAGATATTGGAACTCTTTACGTGAGCTCCAGTTCCAAAGTGGCAACTCGCCGCTCTAACATTTTCCAACAAGGACATCTGACGGCATTAGGTTTGCTCCTCGGCTCACTTTCTTAAAACCATGACTTCAAAAGGGCTCTTACCCTTTCTTTCCTTGATTTGTTCCCCTGTAAAATGGAGCGAAAAAAGATAGAAACACGGCTGCAAATGTCTTTTTCTGACATTTTTCTATTCCAAAGTGCAGCCTCGAAACGGAGAGGGGGAAAAAAGGCTCAAAATACAAAAAGTGAGCAGATTGGTTTTATTCACAACCAAGCACAGTGCCACTTTACAAAGTTTGCCAGTGAAGCACTACTTTAGTTATCTATTCTTTCTTTGAACAACAGTGTTAACTTCTCCTGCTCTGCTGCTGCCTAGTGAACAGAGTTTCCTGGGTGGGCAACAGACCAAAACCTGATGCTACTGACTGTTTGTCCTCAATTTTAGAGATATGAGGGTGGCCAAGGAGATTTTGACATCGTTTTAAAGTTCAGTTTTGCCAGTCCACCTTCACCAGCGATTGAGTCCCTTCCCCTTGGTTATTTTTATATGCCCGAGTTTTGTTTATCTGCTACTGTGTCATCTGGGACCTCTGTTCCAACCTTTAACAGGTTTGCCCCTCTTTCATTTCTGGATCACCTTGACTGACTCCCTGGTGCAGAATTCTCCGCACTCCCCCCCTCCCTCCCGCCCCACCACCCCACGACATTGAACTGCCAGTTGTGGGTGCAAATACAAGCACTGTTACAGAATTTACATCATCCCCGACTCCCAGAGCTAGGTCTTCTCCACATCTGGGATCTGGATATGACAATTATCAGACAATATCATTAGCCTTATGGAAAGATGCCGGCTTGGCTAGCAAGCGGGGCAGGCCGGACTGGCTTAGGCTCATTGAACGCCATGCTATCATCTGCCTACAAGAGACTTAGTTAACGGACCCTGATTTCTTGAATGGGTACGCCACCTGCCATACACCAGCGGTAGCAGGAACTATGGGCAGGGCCATGGGTGGTTTAATTACACTTATTTCCCTCACATTTCCTGCCCAGGTGCAATGGTCAAATTGTGAGACTGTCTACTATCAGCTAATTTTGTTTCAATGCCATACAAATAAATTGTTGATTAATTTGTACAGAAATGTTTTTGATGCTACAAAGGTTGACCTAGCAGTTTTGTATTGTATCAGCCATATTGAGGGGGGTTGTGTGGTAGTGTTGGGGGATTTTAACTTGAGAACCTGTCAGTTCTCATCTGAGAATGTTTGTGGGTTGGTTAATGATGATGGGCTTTATTTTACCCACTTTGTCCATTGTCCCCTTGGTGATTAATTTTATCTGTTGTTGGCCAAACTTAGCCTAATTTGTTTTCCTTTGATTCCCTGAGTTCTGTACCAGTCACCACACCTTCTTTTGTGGGGAGTGGCACTCCAAGCCATATCGATTTTTTTATTTATTTTTTCATTTTTTTATTTTTTATTATTTTTTTCACACTCCTAGGGACTGGATGTGGGCATATGATCTTATTGATTCTCCCCTCAGTGACAGACTCCTAGCTCTTTCTCTGTATAGCTCTTTTTCCTCCAAATTACTTGTTGTAAACTATCCCCCTCCACTATCGTTCTCCAGGAACTGTGGAGTGATTAAGAACTGGTCCAAGGTTGATGAAACTTCTTTTGTCTCACAACTTGTAGCCTCTTCACTCCCCGATTTCCTGGTTTGACTAACAGATGATTGCAAACAGGGCTGTGGCCTAGAGTTCTTGAGCAGCTTTGATAGGATCTGTAATGTGGCCTATGACCTGCTCTTGGTTCCGTTTAAATCTGGTCGCAGGCCAGCCACTAAGTGGGTTGATGTAAATTGCATTAAGACCCCAAACCAGTTACTTGCTGCTCTAAAGAGGAAACCTAGAGACCAGGATACCGTGAGGTTGTAGGGCCCTATACCGAAGTGCCCTTAAAATCAGGAAAACTACTATTAAAGAAGCTGCCTTCTCCTCTCTACTCCAGGCAAGTGGAATTGAGAGATAGCAAAGCCTTTTGGGCGATAGTGAATTGTAGTTATTTTGAGGATACCAATGACTCTGGAATTGATACAGTGATCCCTCCTGATGTTCGGGTCACTCACTTTATGAAACAGTATGCTGGCTGTGATACTGCCACTGCCCTCCTATAGACCACACCTCCATCAAGCCCCTCCCGCTGCTTCCAGGCTGTCCTTTTTTTTTTCTCCCAGCCATTATCAGCATTTCCGCTGGCCCAAACATTGAATTGAGTAAGGTCTTGCATGCGGTGGCTAGCTATCTGGTTGGGCGAGCCCCTGTCCCAGATGGGATCCCCTAAATGTTTAAAACTAATACCTCATAGTGGGCTCTCCTTTTGACTAACCTATTGAACACTAGATTAGTCATGGGCTGATGAGCATTTTTGGACCTTCAATTTGGCTTCTGTCCTGGGAACAGTCGAACAGTCCCTTAATCTGTATGTGATAATAAGCTAATTATCTTTTGCTAAGCAGGGCAAACTATTTTTGGCATTTATGGACTTGTGTTCTGCTTGCGACTCTGTTAATAGGTCTAAATTGTGTAGTATTATATCTGACATGATCGAACGGTATATTGTAAATTTTCTGAGGGAGCTTCATTTAGATGTCACTGCTAGCGTGAGGTATGGTCCGGGAGGGAAATCACAACAGCATTTAGTCTTGCTTGGGGTGTGCATCAGAGCTGTGTGCTAGCCCCGTTTCTTTTTTCCGTATAGGTTAATGGTCTGGATGACCAGTTGGTTGAAGCCAGGACGAATTGTCCCCGTATAGGTGACCGCAGTATCCCTTCTCTAATCAATGCTGACAATACTGTTCTATTAGTCAGGGACTGCCAATGGACTGCAGCGTCTGCTGGATCGCTTCTGCAAGTTTATGACCAGCTTACATTTAAGGGTCAATCAGGCCAAAACACACCTAATGGTTTGTGGGACAAAGAAGACGTACAGCACTGCCTCTGAAGTCAATGGCAAGAAAATAGCATTATCCCCACTTTTTGCTATCTAGGTATTCCTTCTGATACACATCTTACGTGGAGACCCTTGAAGTGCAGTAGATCTATAGCCTTCAAATCAGTTGAAGCTGTCCTGCATTTTGCCCGCAGATTAGGGCAGAAGCCTATCGGGGAACTCACGGCCATATACAAAGTGAAGTGTTGTCCTGTGGCCTCCTATGGGGCCGAAGTGTGGGGTATTAGTGAACAGGGGGATTGGAGTCAATAGAGAATGATTTTATCAAGAGGCTACTAGCGGTCCCAAAAAGTACCAGCTCTCTCATTTGTCATTTAGAGGCCGGGATTGGGTACATTAGTGACCTCATTAAATTGTAACCACTCCTCTTATGGCTCAGAATCTGGACGAAGAGCCATTTCTCATTTAACAGGGCTGTCCTTGCTGTTTGCTTGAAATTAGATCGATGCCTGAGCATTCCCTGGTTAAGGTACATTCGGAACATCTGCCTTAGTATGGATCGGGAGGATCTGTTTACTTCTCCTAATAGTGTGTCAGCTAGTGTTCTCATTGCCTTGAAGAATACTTTTCTAACTGGGTGTCTGAAGGAGAGAATGTGGAGGGCGGTAGACAAACCAACGGTCCAGGCTTATATGGGGATTTGCACTAGTACTAGTAGTGAACCACATCCAACATGGGTGAGAAGCCAGTGTCACAGATTTTTGTTAGTCAGACTGACGCTATGCACTGTACACTTTCTTGTTGCCTTTCCTGTTCCGGGCTCTTTTTTGCCTATGTGTCCTTGTGATGACCGCTCACCCGAGTACTCAATACATTTTATGTTTTTTTAAAACATTTTATTAACTGCTGAGAACTATATTTGTTACCCATCTTAAAGGAGGTGAATATACACTACTGTTGAGCGGCCTTCACTTTTTTGCAAGCACTGCCCTCTACCAACATTTTCTTTTCAACTACTGTCTACATTGGACATGCCATCAAGCATAGGGCTATTGCTTTTATGTGATACTTTAATCCTCCTTTTATTACTGTTTTTATGTTTCTGTTGACTATTTTTGTGGGTCACAGTTTTCTGATGCTGTAACATTATTTGAGGATTCTTGTCGAATTGATGTTCTGTTTAATGTTTTTACACCTTTATGGTCTAATTAGACCGAATAAAGTTCATTGATTTGACCAGTCCTGAGCAACAGAATAAAGATGACGCTTGCATTCTGATAGACTTTGGCTTTCTAACAGTGCCTCCTGGCAAAGGACAACTTCATGTAATTTTGATGGGACTCCCAGCATCAGCTTAGACAAGATATTTGCCAGAGTTTGGCCTCTTGCCAGTAACTGTGTTCACCGAGGACTAGAAGAAAGCCTAGACTGCAGAGAAACATTTGCCACCATCTCTACTGACTGAAAGAAGGAAAACCTAAGCTTCCAATTGAGGCCTAGAGCTGGCCCCTGACTGGAATTATCTGCACAACGTTACCTTCTGGGGTCCTTCTGAAATGCAGCAGAGTATTGTATGAGCAAGCCCCTTTTTTATCTTCTACCTCTTTTATAAGTGTATACACATTCCCATTTTATATCGTCTGACAAAGGCCAGATGGCTGAATGCAACAAAGAGATAGTTGAGCGGTGGGATTTATGTGAGGTAGGTTAAAATATGCCCCACTTTCTTAAGCATAGTCACTTTTCTAATTGTAAGGCATGTTCTCAGTTGCAGTCTAACATATGTCCATTCCATCAGTTGAATGGAGTACCATGTGGTTAATGTGAATACTGTAGACATAGTGTCATCATTCCATAGTATATCTTCAGGGTCTGCCTGTACTACATGTATTTTTTCCCTTTACAGTATATTTGTCACTATTTTGAAAATTGCTCCCTCGTGTAGACTGTTGGCTCAGCCACATTTAATGTAGTGTATTACAATAAATCTCATTCTTGATTCCTACAAAGAGATCCAAATCATTCCTCTTCACAAACAAGCATTGGCAACGCCAATAGTTCTTGTCTTTAGGACCTATTGGCATTGCTGAACAGTATTTAAAAGATGCTGTGGAGCACTTTCAAAAGTTTTTATTTTTAAAAGGCCCGGTGAAGCGACGGGCAATGTAATTTTCTTGGCGCTTGCATTATTATGCATGAACTTCAACCACGTGACAATTTACTTTTCCAAGGAGGATCAGTAAGTAAAGTAAAATATTAATGAACCTGCAGTAGCTGAAAGTGTTTTTTATGGTAGGGGGACCAGCAGCAATTTACTACCCGTCCGTCCAAAGACAAAAATTTATTTAAAAAAAGAAATAAAGAAAAATAACTGAGCGGGTGTGGGTGGAGATGAAGGGGGGGACAATGTGAAGTGGGTGGAGGTGGGAAGCGGCAACATGGGGGGATGGGAGGTTAAAAGTAGTATTCGAGGGAAGAGCAGCACAGGGGAGAAGCACATGACGTAAAAAAGCAGCACATGGAGTTTGGCAGGCGAAAAGAAGCACAAGCCATAGCTTGTAGCGCACAAGAGAGACAGAAGCGTGGAACAGAGTGTGGTACCTGAGGGGAGGCAAAAGTACAAGTGGGAGAGAGCTAGAAAACACTTGCACTCAAGGAGTGCTAGGCCAAAAAGCAAAAAATGTGTTCCATAAAAGTGAGCAGTAGAAGGATAGAAGCAAGCCAATGAGAGCAAAGGTAAATAGGCTGTGCTCGAGAGGATGGTTAGGCAAGCTGGGGCTTGAAAGTCCTCAAATAAGCAAGCAAATAGCCATAGTCTTCAAAACTGCTTCCCATTTATAATCTTTCATTTTCATATACTTTTTTTTTTTTGCTTGAGTGGGAATTGAGGGGCAGTGTGGGTTACTTTGTGAACTATTGTAGAAATGTTAGCAATATTTTCCACTTGGGACTGAGTACTTAGAAACCAGTTTAACAAAACACACGTTGATGAATATGCTAAAGTGTATCTTAGATGTATCTGTATGACAACCTATATTGTTCGCATCCTAAAACTTTTAGATAAAAAGATTTAAACAAAAGAAGCTAGCAAATGAAAGTGACAATAAAGGCAATCAATGGTAAGCAGTGGGTGGACGGTAAGCCTACAATGGGTCTTCTGGAACCAGATAACTCTTCCGTCTGGTGGGTTCGACCTATTGAATTACCGACCATTCACCTTACTGGATGCATCAGGGATCATATTTGCAAAAGTCATTTTGCTGCAACTAGAAAACTGGAATTATGGATAGCCAGTTGCTGCCTGATAAACAAGCAGGGTTCCATACCTCATATTAAACTATTGATAACATTTTGTATCTACAAAGAGTATGTGATAATTCTGGAAAAAAGACAGAAAAAAATTAAAGTAAATGTTGAATTTGTAGATTTTAGATGTGCATAATCATGTGGCCTGACCCAAACTTTGGCAGAAAATAAATATAGGATATGAGCATTCCAGGCCATGTTCTGCAAGCTTCAATCAATTTGCTCTTAGACCTATTGAATACAGGTTCCTACTGAGGTTTCAAAATGGAATTTACCTCTAATTTCTAATACAAGGGTGTGCTATCACCCTTCTTCCTCCAATTTATGTAGATTATCTCCCTAACTTCATAAACGCTTCTCAGCTTTTCTGTTAGAAATTGGGAGATGATGACATTTTAAATTTGATGTACGCATATGAACTAGTTCTAATGGATCTCACTCTAGTAGGGTTGCAGAGACAATTAGATGCGCTGGCCAGATAATTCAGTGCACATCTCTTAGTGGTCGATGCGACTAAAAGTATGATAATGGGTGCTCATGGATTGAGGACAATCTTAATTAGCAATGTAATAATAACTGTTTGGAAGTAGTCCACAGTTATACTTACTTTGGAGTTATAATAGCCAAGTAGCTATGGCTTTCTCTTTTGGCATGGGTTTGCTTCAATTTCTTAGGACCTTAAGGAAAAGAGATGGTATCTCCTCAATTAAATTATTTTCCTCTAAAATTCCTGCAATTACACTCTATGCCGTTGAACTTTTACTTCTAAATCCCATCGAAAAGTTAAATAAAGTAGTGTCTGCTTTAGAAATCAAACTTAAGTTGGCAATGTTCTACTTTGGTTGTGATCTTAAGATTAGGACTAGTGATACATTATTTGTAACCCTCTTCTCAGCTTCTTCATTGATTAACAAAAAGATAATTTGGGATGAAAATGTTAATTGTGAAGTAAAATATTAATTCACCAAACTGTCCTGCTTCTGGTTGAAGACATTGGAAATTAAAAAAAAAAATACGTTAAACCAAACTAATCCAATCCATAAGAAACTATGACTGAAAAAGATCTTCAAACAAAAAAGGTTTGATCATAACTTTTTGCTCATTATAAATATTAAGCAACCATTTTAACTGCACATTTGTGAAATTCTGTTTTATCTTCAATCAAACTTTAACTTTGAAGTAAGAGACTTGTATGAATTTGGAACCTTCCAATAGGTGATAACATTTGGCTTCCCAATAGTGATGAGAAAAAGCACCGAGCGGGTCAATTTTGTTGTTCAGAAACTCAAGATCTAAAACTTTTTGTGTGTACAGGACGCTCACCGTAATTTTTTTATTAAAAAACTATTTTTATAAGACAGTGTTCAAACCTTTTCTGAATCTATGTTTTTCCAAAAACTGAATTTTTGTTATAGTTTATACTACTTTTAAAATCTTTTATTGTTTTATAATTTGTCTGCATTTCTTGACTGTTACCTAAATGAAGTATTTTTGTGGAAATATTTTCTTTAATACATTTCAAAAAAATGCTTGTTCTTCGGGGACCGTATTTATGTGCATTGTTCTTGCTTGATTGTGCCTTCTCTCCCCTCTTGTAGAGTTCTGTATGAACCCACAGACTGTTTTGCTGCTTCGTGTCATCGCTGCATTTTGTTTCCTGGGCATTGTGTGCAGCCTCTCCGCATTCTTGCTTGATGTTTTCGGACCCAAGCATCCTGCACTAAAAATAACCCGCCGCTACGCCTTCGCCCACATTCTCACAGGTGAGCAGCTCTGCTGACCAAGAGACTAGAGAATAGTCTGCCTCATCGGTCTAGTTGTTTCTGTATAGGTTGAAATTAGCTGCGCCAGTTTGTATTAGGTTGTAGTTGTTTTTAAATGAAAATAACCTCTGAGCCATAGTTCAGCTTCCAGGTTTCAAGGCACATGAACAAGAATGGTCTTGTAAGTAAATGTTACAACACTTCTGCAAAATCTGTACATTTATTTATATAACTACTCCAGTTTCTGTATGCTTATAATGCGACTGGCATCTACAAAAAAATGAGGTAAATCATACTACTGTACTCGTCCCCTGTGATTGCCTCTGTAGCAATTGTGTACTAGGCTACCCTCCTGTGCAATTAAATCTTTTCGGGCTCATAATCGGTGTTATGCTATGAGGTGTCTCTCCGTGTTACTTTTATACCAACACTTACTAGGTACTGGAATACTTTTATGTGTAGAGAACATGCCACTGGTTACTACTAAAGTACTAGTATTCTTAAGTTTCTTAATACACAGTGCCAAATTATGGTAATTGAATGTTCCTACTGTTCTAGTGTGTCTGTTCTTCAGGACTGTCGCCTCCAAATCTTTGCCATTGGGACATCACCCCTTGTCATAGTCCACCAGGTTTCACAGGACATTCCACCATCCAGTGGGTCATGTGAAAGCATTTTTTTTTCCTTCTTCTTAAAATCCGAAAATTGGCTGTAAATGTTCAGACCTCAAAGCAGAAGGTGGTATCTACAGCAAAATGTTAACGGGTGTGTGTGTGTGTTTTCTGTGCAACTTGTCACCGGTTCGGTCACACTGTAGCAGAGGACCATACGTTATTTCTTCCCTTGTGCAGTCGTACGGGGAGAGGAAATTCTTTGGGTCTTGCCACAGACCTGAAAGTTCTGGCTGTTTAATCAAGACTTTGTCCACCTATGTGATGTGAGCTTATAAATAGGTCTGTATTCATAGGTCGCATCATGGAGACTAGCAGGAAATTGATTCTCCTTTTGTAAATCTAAAAGTTTTCTGCAATTGGGCCAAAAAGCATGCATCTTTAGGCGACCAGCTTTTTCATGCTGGTTTTCCTGTTTGTTTGTTTTTTTGTTGGTTTTTTAACAATTGATCCTGGAATTCTGTAGTGGTTCGCTCTTTAAAATTGTTACTTTATTTCAGACGGAGTTCAAGGTAGAGCACGGGAGACCATAAGCAGCTCTGTGGTTATTTTGATATTTCAAATGAGCTTTTCTAAACATGTTTCTCTCTTTCCTTTAGTACTGCAGTGTGCCACAGTCATTGGTTTCTGCTACTGGGCCTCAGAGCTCATCCTGGCACTCCAGCAGCAGCACAAGAAGTACCACGGCTCACAGGTTTACGTCACTTTTGCAGTCAGCTTCTACCTAGTAGCAGGAGCAGGTGGTGCATCAATTCTTGCCACAGCTGCCAACTTGCTACGCCACTACCCAACTGAGGAGGAAGAACAGGCCCTGGAGCTGCTGTCTGAAATGGAAGAGAATGAGCCCTTTCCAACTGAGTATGAGGTAGTGAACCAGTTTCAGCCACCCCCTGCTTACACACCGTGACAACAATGCTCGGGGACATGAGGCAAGAGCTTCCACTCTGAGAATGGCAATTCCTGCTTTTCAAGAGGATGGATAAAGGGTAGAAACACTCCCTCTTTGGACACAAGTCTGCAACATCTTCGCTCCAAGCACTTTGCAGTTGTCTTCCAGAAGGCATCTAATCTGGGACAAAAGACAAACGTTCTTGCATCTTTTCTCCAACAGAACCCCAAATGGAATTAACTATTAAGAGACTTTGTTTTGTGGCTGTTTAGTTACATCTCTTGTGGAGGTTTTGTCACTGAACTTTGTGCAAGTTTATGGGGTCCTGGTCTTGTGAACTGCGTTTGAGTGGTCAGGGTTCTTTTACAACAATGGCCCATGTTTTATTGAGGTTGGCTCATGTTTTACTGGGGTTAACGCTTACTTTCTGCCAATGTGCAGAAGCTGTATAACCTGTAATGCACAGATAGCTCACGGTGTCTGTCTGCTTTCAGTATCTGCATACTCAAATGCTGCAGTCACTAATGCACCTAATAACCTCTGATCACACTGATTCTTCCATACAGATGGTTGTGGATAGCTTGTCAGCACTCTTGGTACAATCTGTGTCATGATTCCCTTGTCATAATTTTTTACACATGCGTTTTATTTTTACACAGCCTTTTCTGTCTTGTGCAGAGCCTCATGTGACTTATCTGGCTCGTGCACATTTTGATTCACACTTTTACACATCATACATTTTGTGCATAGGGTTCACAACTATCCTCTAGCTCACTATATTCTGCATTTCTGTCCTCTGTGTTTTCAAGAACTCTGATAACTGCCATAACCCCTCAATGGACTGTTCTCTCATATGCAATCTCTGGCTGCAGGGGTTCTATGCCAGAGAATAGGTCTTGACTCGCCTCAGAACGACTTACTTATAATTTCCCCACCCCCAATCGTACCCAGTAGTTAGTAAGGACGTGAGGCAGGGGAGGCTTACATTTTTAAGTCTGTACTCAAAGTCTGAAACACGTTTTGGTTCTTTGAAATAGTTGCTTGAGCAGAAGGAACAGACATCTAATCAATCGGAAGGAGTCCAGAGTGCTGGGGTTGACCTGAGTTGGTAAATTAAAATTTGTGAATGTCTGATGAGAGTTTGGAACTGGAACAGGGCTCTAACTGGTGAGTTTCCAATGTGCTGTAAGTTAGAGCAGACTCCTACGTGGACGTCAAGCAAGCTGGGACAGCCACCTCTGAGTAAATGACTGGTGTATAGCAAAAAAGTAGTGTTCTTAGAGAAAACATGCCTTCAGTTTAGTGGCTACGCCAGCCTTACACTGAGCAAGAGTGCATTTAACGACTGCCAGGCCTTTTGTTCCAAAAGCAGACTGTTATACTTAATGTTTTGATCAGCCCAGAACACATTTGCTCATGTGCTAGATCCTTATTCTACAGGAATTTCTTTTGTTTGTTTCCGAATAGCATGACTTCTTATTTGTTCACATTAAATCTTTGCCATATGTTCAGTCCCTCTCCAATTTTCTCTTAATATCTTTAGAGTCGTTTCTTTCAGAACACCAGTCCTGCTTGCAATGAATGCACACAGGTATTTTTGAGAGACTCATAGTAAGACCTTGTGAAGAACTAGTCTCGCTGTAGTGCACATGGCTTCCATGTGAACCACATTTACCCCTGCAAAACCAATCGGTTTGGCTGCATTTTAGCTGGAATCTATCTGCCTCACATGATATTATTCCTCATCTAAAAAGAACAAACTAGGGTATAATAACAAAAGGGAATTCTACCCTCTTTCTGGATAGGTGCCCTTTGGAACCACTAAATATCCAAATCCTGACCTCTAAGGTCACTCTTTATAGATGCAAATAATTTTTTTCATCAGTTATAGAAATCTGATGGTAAAACTGTTAGTCGTCTGAAGCAATACATGATTTTAGCAAGCCATCATGTTAACCTACTCAGGACATTTGGATTTCTAGCAAGCAGCGAAAATGTTTCACCACAACTGTGGAAATCTCATATGGAATTAGACATGTTGTGGGAATGGCAGTCTGTCTTTGCTTCTTGACAAGGATTAGATGGTCCCTTAACTCACAAGAAAAGTTCCTACTCCTGGACGTCAATGTGACACTACTTGTCACTTTTGATCGGTCGCCTGCCTTCTATTGTACTATACCTCTAGATTCCTAAGATATGGGTCTGTTCTGACTGATGTGATGAACAATTTCAATCATTGGTACACAGTTTTCAACAACCACAGGACAATTAACTCCATTAACAAAATCCATGTGCCTCCCCACTCTCCCCCCCCCCCTATGAATGTTCCTCTTAATGATTTGAAAACTGTAACAAAACATTTTCTAGATTAGTCTTTTATCACTCAAACATCACTGGAAACGTTTTTATATAAATTCTTCTGGCGATGTAGCCACCTACAACAAAGTAATTAGCTTAACCATGTCAGATTGTTTCTGTGATCTGAAAACAGAACCAAGTCCTTGCTGGACTTCGGACCCACTTTGCTACAGTAGGTAGAAATGAACCTCTAGATATCAACCCGCTTTTGGTGGAAACATTAGCTTTGTAGCAACTTGTAATGTCTAAATTATTTTAAACAATTACACCATGTTACATTTTCAAAAAGATAACCGTTCCTGTGAGCATCTGCATTCTGTGCTCATGTACCTGGTGGTCAATTGCTGTATGATAACTCATCTGTTTGCTGTCTGAAGACCCAAGACATTTAGATTTGAAGCAGATTTCTTGAATTTAGAAATGCACTAAAGGAAGTGTAAGAAAAAAAAAACACCCAGCCAAGTTTGCCACATAACTTGTTTTGCTGCTTTAAGTTGCGGTGATAAAGGTAGCGAGACTGCACTTTAGAAACACCACAAAACATTCAGCAGCCTGTTCTAATGCAGTTAACTAATGTTTCATCTCCCTAGTTTACACATCTTGCTTGACTTTTGTATGCACTACTAATTGGCCTGCAATATCTAGCAAGGATGATACTCCACAATCCCAACTCCCGTTTCTGATTACATGGAATTTCCTGCCTTTGAATTCTGACTTGCTAGTCTATAGCGGTCACACGCCTTCTTGCTTTAACTTGTTTGTACGAGAGAATCATTGCTATCTTTCTAGTCTTCTGAAACCACCTGGTTACCAATAAGAGGTGTCCCAATTGTGCAGCTCTAATCTCACATGATACATTGGGTTGTTAACCATCTGGTGTTGCCATGTCAACTTCCTTAGAGCAGACCATGCCAAACTGAGGCGAGAATGGTTACTAAATCTGATGCTGGAGAGCATCCTGTTGGGTGGGGTGTTGAACATTCCAAGGCTGTGTCCTTTTCATGGAACCTCTTTAAATTATATTTTTGTGACTTTTTCAGATTTATCATGTAAATAATTATCAGGTTGGGTAGGTTTCATTTTGTTTTCTATGTGGAATAAAAGATCATGCAAATAGCCACGCAAAGCATTTTAAATTTATTATGGAGTTGCCTCATGTTTGCTTGGGTGTGCGAAGGGGAGTTATTGGAGACGTTACCCATGTGCTTAGTTATTGAGTACAAGTTTCACTATTTTGGTAGCTGTTTGCATGCCACAAAAAATGTCTGAGTAAACTGTCAAACTAAATTTGCTTCTGCTGTTGATGTACATTGAGGAGGAAGACCTTGTTATCCTTCCTAGAACAACTTCCTCTGTCAAAGAACAGTGCTGCTTTTTTACACTACTTGAACCCATACTTGTAGGAAGCGGTCATTGGATTTCTCAGAAGAAGCTATACAATCTTGCCTTTTGAAATGCACAAAAGCCCTCAGCTTTGTTAGTACGCTGGGCTATTGCCACCTTCCTGGCAGATAACGTACTGTGGTCAAAGGTAGGTTGAACTGTGAAGGCATGCCAGATTAAAACTCAAACACGCATTGGCAAAGCCGATAGGTCTCACTTTTTTTTTTATAACATTTTTATTAGCATTTGGGTATTCAATTAAGTACTTTTAATATTACATGTTCATAATGCAAGACTTCTGTAAGCAGTTATCAAGTTTTCATGTACTTCGCAGAGCCGGGGAGAATAACACCCATTCGCTTTTGATTCACAGACCTGTGCATGGTTTTACCATTGATACAATTCACCAATGTAAATCTCCAGTCAGAATCAGCTACTGGTTTTTAGTCAAGGGGATCTAGGCTCCAGCCTTATGTGTATCTTACATGCAAGTACAGTCTACTAGGAGAGAGGATGCCACAGCGCCTAGAGATATTCGTCCTATGATGCATCTCCAAGAGGAAATACCACAGAAGGAGAATAAAACTAACAAAGGAGTAAAAAAATTGAAATAACAATAAACAAAGTAACTATGCAGGGTGGTGTGTCAGTATTGGCTCTTATCCGGAATATCTCGTGGGGACGGGGAGATCTAGTTCAGAAGTAGGCCCAAAGTCTCAGATCTAGTCATCCGCCTATGGGAGCCACCTGGGTGACAATCTTGTTAGGCTAGGGTAGAATAGGGGAGGAGGGCGTTGCAACTCAGAGGGGGGGGGGTCGACTTCCAAGCAATTCCTGATCCTGCCCTACAATTCTGTGTGGCACGCGCTATCGGAGTGTGAGCTAGACTCAGCTTCTTCCTCTATATGTTGATATCTATCAGGGTGTTCCCAATTTTCTAGGACCTGCCATGGGATGTCGTCTTAACCCTTGAGCATCGTCCCTAGCCAAGGCCCATTCCTCCGCTCTTGCCCAATGTGTCACATCTGTTTTCCAGTCCGCTATGGCAGGCCCTTTGTGATTTCCATGCTAATGCTATTCTCCTTTTAGTCAAAATTAAGGCCAAATCTATAAATCGGGTGCCTACCGTCCGCTTGGGTGGTCTAGGGAAGAGTACCAGTATACAGGTCTCCATCGTGGGCTTGAGCTTGTGCCCTGCTGTTGTCCTAGTCCGTTCTATTACCTCACACCAAAATCCATTCACTATCGTACAGCTCCAAATCATATGAGTAAAATCAGCGTCGCTATGGTTGCACCTTTGGCAATTGCTTATTTCCCCACCAAATGTGACCCAAATCCTGTGGGGCGTCATGTACGTCCTGTGTGTATAGTTAAACTGTATATTTGAATCTGGTGTTTCAGGAGACCTTAATGTGGTATGCCAATATTTTTTTCCATTCCCCGTCTGCTATTTCCCTATTCAGGGCAGTCACCCACTTATCTCGTAATTTTTGAAGGGGGATGCATGATAGCTGTTGCAGTGCAGCATAAAACCATTTCACTTGGCGACGTGCCCCACCCAGAGTAAGTGTGGATTGTAACAGTCCATGTATCTCTGGTTCCTCCCGTCCGCAATTCCATAGTGTACAAAATGTGCATATCAGGGCTTCATATAGAAGGAACTGCCCCTGTTGCAGTCCAGTGCTCTCAACCAAGTCCCCCATCGGGACCAGCACTGACTAGTGGTAACAGTCCCCTACAGCCTCCAACCCCAGAGCAGTCCAATGGGACAGCTGTTCAGATGTGACTATCCTCTTATGGGTACCGTGTGGCAGGCCTATCCGGGGTAGAGCCGGCACATATAAGGTGGCCTTCGTCCATATGGCCACACTGCGTCTACAACATTGTAACGCCGTGGTCTGCAACAGGGACTGGTGGGGAATCATCACAGCTAGGTCCAGCATTTTAGTTAATAATAAAGGTGTGCGGTTCTTCATATCAGTCAGGCCGGTACCTTCGGGGGCCACGCCCTCCATCCACTGTGCCAGCCACTGTATTTGGGAGGCCAGGTAGTAGTGCTCCAAATTCGTCACCCCCAGTCCTTCCTCAACTGGGCGCTGTAGCGTTAGGGACACCCTCCGGCAGCTCTTGTCCCATATGAGATCTCTGAGTAAAGTATCTAACTGGCTAAACCATCTAGGGGGAACTACCAGTGGCAAGTTAACAAAGAAGTACAGTAGATGTGGTAACATAACCATCTTTGACAGGGAGATTCTTGCCATGATTGGAAGGCGTAAGGAGCACCAAAAAGGGAAGCACGTTCTGAGGGATCTCGGGGTATGTCCAAGGTTTCCCTCTCATATCCTCTAGAGAGTGAAAGATGTGAATCCCCAGATACTTAAAGGTGTGGGGAGCCCAGTTAAGGTCTGTTGGCAGGTCCGTCGGGCGGGGACCATCTGGCATCAGTGAGAACAGGTAGGTCTTACTTTTATTAACTCGTAATCCGGAGACCCACTCAAACTTATGTAGGATTTACAGATATCCCCCCCCCCTGTCTTCACCACCCCCTGGGGGGAAGATGTCTCAATGCTGCCACTCCGCGTTGCTGTTCCCGGGGCTGGTCACACATGGTACAACAGAAAGTAAGCAGGCTGGCTCAGGATCCTGGGCTTACGCTCCTGCCCTCCTCCATCCCTGGCTCTGCGCTCTGCCTTAATTTAGGAGGGTGCCCTGGGGGTCTCTCCACAATGTGGGGCAGTGCCCAAGAGTCAATAGCGGTGGCACGGGGTACCACCTCTGGTCTCGCCCCGGAGGTCCGACCATGGACTGAGAGGGTGCCAACAGGCCTTAACTCGGGCCTCCTCCTCTTTAAGCCTTGTAGGCACTCCGTTCCAGGTGTGGCTCACCTTTCGGGCCAGGGCCCGTCGTGCTCTGGTATGGGTGCTTCGCAGCCGGCACAGGTCTATCAACTGCTGGTCTTTGGGTCCCGCTGGCGGCCTGGGCCGCTGCTGCATTGCCAGAGGACCCCTCGTCCTGCAGATATCCGGGTGAGCAGCTGCCGTCGCGCCTAGTCTTCATGGCTCGTCCACCGTAGTCCCAGCTCCTCAGGCCGACAGATACTAGTGTGTTCTGCAGGTTCCAGCTATGGTCTAAGCCCAGCAAGGGAGCTACAGCCGGAGCCCAAGGCCCCATCCTCCGCCCATCGGAGCCGCCATCTTGATTCCGGTCCCGCTTCGTAATTAACGCTCCCGCCTGCCGTCTGTGTGCCGCCGGGCTCTCGGCTCTTGTCAGGTTTCCCCTTAATTCAGGGCCATGCACCCAGTGTCGTTTCTCGCAAGTTGGGCTGCATAGGATCAGGATTAGTCGTGGGTCGGCGCAGAGCATCAGCCTCACGCGTCCGCCATTGCTGGCTTGCAAGCCATGTCCCCTGATAGGTGTCACTTTCAGAGTGAGTGTGCCAATGTGTTGGTGTTGCCAATGCTCATTTTAAAAGTATTGTTTAAAAAGGTAAAAGAAAAAAACATTTCAAAATACTGGAGGGAAAGCGTAGCATTTTATGGAATCTCAAAACTGGACATTGAATTGATTGTTTTCAGTCTTTATAAATGGCATGGTTTATTTTTCAAATACTTTTAACTCTGGAAAATAACTCAAACTCACAATTTAAAAAGGGCATAAGTGTCAAAATGTAAAGTGATACACTTGCTAAGGCCTAACTGATTTACCACAGGGTTCAGCCATTTAGTTATTTGTAGTAGCCCAGGGGAAATATTTATGGGCCTCCAAGAGAAGTGTTTTGCTAATGACACCTTCTGCCTCACCAGACACCAGCAGAGTGAGCAGATGGCCTTCCCCAGTGCCATAAAAGAAATTTGTGTGCCAAAGCTTGTGATTTCATGCAATTTGTAGAATGCAGCAGATAAAACAAAAACATACATTGGCAAAGCCAATAGGTCTTCCCTTTATAATATGAGTGCCAAGCTGTTGGCTTTGCTAATGTTTGTCAGTAAAGTATTGTCTACAAAATAAAAGGAAAAAGTGTAGTGTAGTTCCTATTTCCCTAATAGGCTCTGCGCATTGGAATAATATAACCTATAGGCTTGACATAGGACTAAGGTCGGTATGTCCCTATCGAGTATATTAAACTTAATTACTTGTGCCAGCTAGCTCAGAGGCCACTAGAAACTCCTTGAGAAGAAGGGAGTAGTTTCTGGCAACCGAAAAACATGACAACTTTTGTTTCCCTTTAGAATCGGAACACGTCTCAGAATCGTGGAAACAATAGATAACAGTTTCACTCAGTCAATCGTGCATGCTTAGTTTCTACAGAGTTACACAGAAAGGAAAGACGGGCGTTTCAATAAAAGGTTTTATTGAACAGTCTTGTTTCTCGTGTAAGAGATATGTGCTGTTATGATCACAAGACAGTATGCAAGATAAATAATGTACAGCGTAAGCAGTAGAAATAATACTGCGCTAGCATTATCTTTTAGCATATATTCACGTACATAAATAACATGAGCTAAAAATGCGAGTACTCATACGATGCGTCTCTAAGCTAGTTCTACCCCAATGTACCTAACCTAGTCTAGGTGTAGGGAAAGATAGAAGTAGGTGGAGTATTCTCTAGTCTCGTATACTAAGAGTATGTTTTAAGTCTAGTATGGTATGCCAAGAGTCCCTCTAGGTTCTAGTCAGCTCCATACCTTGAGAATGAGAGAGGTAGGAATCTCTTGCCGGATCTGGAACTCTAACACCCTGCGAAGGGAGTCAGAACACGAAGCTGGATTCGTCTGCGTGCAGGAATGACAGCGTCTTCTCAGTGTGTCAGGCCGGGATACGGGCTCCTCTGTAGTCGAGGTCTCCTCTAACTTGCTTGGGCAAGGGAAGGTATATTTATACCTGGTAGGTGTCTTGGAATGTTAGCATTGACGTGAAGTCGGACAGAGGAAGACGTCGGGAATGAACCCTTAAGGTATAACGGTTCATACATAATAGATGAGTTCTTGGAGAAATCAATAGTCCTGTGCTAGGGGAACTCCCGAAGCTTAAGGGTCTGGTTTCTAAGAACTTGTTGTGACGTTAGGGTGGATGGATGTCGGTGACCATGCCTGTATTTGGAGTGCACGGTTAATGCCTAAATAAGGACAGGGATTCTATACCTATATACGGGCAATGCGAATTGTGCCTATATAAGGACATGATTCAGGAAAACCTATATACGGACCCCTAAAGCGGAATACAACACCCACTCCACTTACGATTGAACGATAATACCAAATGCTAAACATTTAAATGCTAAACATAAAATTGAGTACCACGTTGCTAAAAACATTTCTAAAAGCATTTTTAAAAGAAGCTCAAAATTGTTGAAATGCAATAGGTACTGAACATTTTAAAGCATCGTTTCCATTCTAAGCATATAACGGAAGTAAAATGCAACGTGAATGAAACAGAAATATATACATATGACGAAATGGTCGATAAGTTCTCAAAATCAAAGCCATTGCATATCATGAAATTAAATGAAATGTTAGACAAGTAAGGTGACAATGTGTCCCTGGAAGTATTCAAAGAAGTCCGTTTTATAAGACTAGTTCTACTGTAAGCAGATTGTTCATTTGCCATGTCCCTTCTATCGAGAATTTTTTTTTTTTTTAAAGAATAAGTTCAATTTCTGGGAATTGTTCCAAGCTTTGAAAATATGAAGGCCAAATTTCATTGTTGCCCTGGTACACTGTGAGCCGAATCAAAGTCAGTGTATGGGTCTGGCGTAGACATTAGATCATCTATTTCCGTAGCCAAAATATCGTACACCTAAGTTGGTGACATTTGGAACACCTCGTTCAGAAGGTTAATTGCACAGAAATGAGAAACATCGCCTTCAGCAGAAGAAGCAATGTTCGCGTCCGTTGTTACCTGTGTGCCTGTTGATCCATCTCGTACCTCAGCAGCAGCCGGAAGCGTCTGTGAGATCTCAATGAATGCCGCCATCAGGATTGGAAGCCTCTGGGGACAACACACAGCATGGGCCGTTATCGGGTCCAGCAGAGTATCGATATCCGTTGGCATGACTGATGGGAGTGTTAGACAGGTGTCTAGCACGCATTCTTCACTGCAAAACAGGCAGCGTAGAACAGGTAAGATGCAATCTTGCCAGATTGGTCTGAATGACAGGAACCACGTTGTATTAAGTTCCCGTAGACGAGGCATGCCCAAAAGCTGTACTATTCGCTCACGGCATTTCCGTTCAAGGAGGGCTCTCTCCACATCGCTCGGAGTGATGTTGGCGAAGAGGCTTGCCATAGCGTAGTAGGAGGAATAGAAACAGAATTCCTGCAACAAGTGCTAGAATTAACGGCACACCACCAAACACCGAATGTGCGAAGTTTGGGATGATTCCGAGGACAGCCTGGAAAGGTGCTAATAGTCCGGAACAGATGGTCTTAAATACATGTACAATTCCGCTTGTATCAGACATGTTAAAGATACGCCCTATCATTTCTACGAAATGTATAGGGCAGTTTGTACGAATTAAAGCCTGTATCTCAGCCGAAGTCCTTGCAACTTGTAGATCATAGGTTTCTTTGGCCGAGGTCAAAGGCACTGATTGTTGTATAAGCATGGCTTTCATTCTGCTTAAAGTATCAAATCGTATAAAAGAGACATTCAACGAAGGCCATAAAGGCGACTCCATGACTGGGTCTATTGGGGCAAACAATACTTGCATACAGCAAGTGACCCTGGAGTTGACCGTTACTAGATATGGGATGCCTGGCAACATGCCACAGCAACTCTGATCATTCAACATGAGGCAACTCCCATTAGAAAGTTGTCCAAACGTTGGATTAATCACAGCAGCTGGTGTACCCTGCTGGTGGCAGGACAAATTTGCCACAGAACCATTACAAGCCCCGTGTAAAGATATGTCCTGACAAATCAGTGAACCGCTTAGTGCACTTCCACAGTGTGTACCGCTCATAAACACTTCACGATCCCCACTCCAACATCTATAGGTGTAAGGTAAATTCCAGGATGTCTTAATGTATTCTTTACCCAACCTTTCATATTTGCCTGCTTGCATCTGTCTAAGACAATACTGAAACTGGAAAGTAGTCACAGGTAGACTAATTTTGCCATGAATAAGCCATTCTGTAGCTGGTTTTTCTGCCACTGTGAATGGTAATTTGTCAAGTTTTTCAATGCTCAGTACTGTATACTTTGCTCCCCTTTGTGCCAGTTCGATCTGTTTATCAGTTAGATTGTATTCTGCAAACAGAGCCGTCGTGTTGATAAAACGCCAAGGCACATAGCCCGCACGCAAAGATTGCAGCGTCCAGCTTAATAACATAATAGAACGTAACTGAGACTGGCCTTGCTGTAACCTGGCTAAATCTTGTTCCAGTATGTCGATAGCAGAGGATACAATACTGTCCAATGAATAAATTCTGGAGGACAAAGTTGTTAACCCATTGTCGACCACAGAGAGAGTTTTCTCTAAGTTAATACGATCAAGTTCACGTATTCGTTCTGCGGCCTCCATCTGTGACACCTTCCATGCTTCATTATAAGCAGCATAAATGCCGGCATATATGAAACGTTTTTGATGCGGTTTTCTTGGTCCTTGCAAGAATTCCCTAAGGTCTGCGTCTTCTTTAAGTAAAGATAAGTGTTGTTTCACATCCTTAAGTGTAGATTTTTGCAGCCAATCGAGGCATAATTTTCCTACACTGTATGTTGTTACTACCCCCGGATGCTGTCTTTGGACGTATCGTTGGTCTGGCCTATGAATAGTAAACCCCTGTGTTTTATTCAGGAATCTCTCTTGACAGTTGTTTGTGTCTGTGGGCCAGATCAACCATTTTCTCCAATCAGGATTTGTTCTGTTGAGTTGTAGTATGGTGTCAACTGTAACCGCTGCCTGTGTATTGTTATCACTTGCAGGTGTTGGTACAGAAGGAGTTTGTCTTTAATCTTGGCTAACCCAAGGCAAGACGTTTGTTGCACAGTGTCATTCAAAAACATTATTTGTTGAGGGACGATACAGGCTCTAAATAAAGCTTCTATCCCTTGCACATGCCAATCTTTAGTACCCCAGACAGATTTTGTGTCTATTGTCTCTTTCCACAAGTCGAAACCATGTCTAGACAGTTGGGCAATAAATGCTGCAGAGTAAATCTGTTTTGTATTTGTTAACATAATTTTCAGTCCTGTTTTGTTTACATTTCTATAGTAAAATGTTTCTGGATCAGATGTATTGTATCCTGAAAAATATGGAAACTTTTTAGCAAATGTTTTTGAACTACCTTTTGGTGGTGTAGGACAATGCTCCCATTGGTTAAACATAAACACATTTCTAGGTGTTGCAGATTTATGCAAAAAATGATGACCATAGTGGTTATAGCAATATAGCTGTTCATAGTCTGATGAACCCTCTAAATATTCATTATTAGAAAATGCAGCAGATTTTTCGAGGTCAAACATCGTTATTTACAGTTTCAAAGTACCAATCATCAGAATAGGTACTGGATGAAACAAAATCACTTAGTGAGATCTTAAATAAATGTGGAATGTTCAATTGTTCCGTCGGGCCAAAGATATCAAAATCTGTTTTGTCCCACACTATACCATCCTGTATAGGAACGGCTGTGATGTTCACTGCAGAAAAGTCTCTTGTTTCACGATGGGATGATTTGTGAGGTTTTAAAAGTAAGTTCACTTCTTTTCTTTCAGTGTCCAAATGGATGTATCTGCCATTTATAAGCACGCTCATAGTCCTAACCAAAGCTAGCCAAAGCAGGAGGAAAAATATTCCAGAAGTAACCCAAAGTTCAATCCATGGTGAAACCAGATAAGTCTTTTTCAAAAAATGTAAAAAGACTTGTACTTGCTGTTTAAAAGTTTTTGATGCTGGCGACGTCTCGAGCTCACTCAGATCCTCAGAAAACGTATCAAAGTTAATGAAATAGCCAGAAGCAGTTCTGTCAATTGTTGGAATTGCATCAGGATTTGTAGAAATCGCTGGAGCCAGTTGATCACTTGTTACATTGGTGTAGACAGGTGTATTTGGACGAACTGTTACTTGAGTTTCAAGAGGGATGAGTTCCATAGCATTGTTGCTCAGTCCTTCATCTGTTACTGCTGAATTCTCGATGGTTATCAGTCTTTCAGTCTGAACCTCTTGGATAGTAGCGAGAGGAGTGTGTCTGCTACTAGGTCGGAGTCCACAAGGCCTACTATTTAGTATTGGCCACATACTGTGGTTTGATGAGGTCGATGGACACAAATCTTTTCTCCTTTTTTTCCAGCAAGGGGCGGCAGAAGTACTGTTCTTGTTCCGTGTACGGCTAGGACAGGTACTAGTTGTCTGTAAGAAGGTCCAAATTCCTTCTTGTCTGCAATTTTTTCTCTGACTAGATCCCCAACTTTTGGAATCCAGACAGGTCTTGCTGGGGACTGCCGGTTTTTCCCCAGTGGTGGTTGGCTGCAGGAATACGTTGCTTTGTTTCGATCTCAGTTCATTTAGATCCTGTAAAACAGCCAAACGATCTTTGATATCAAAGGGTTTATTTTCCACCACTGTGCCACTACATTCTAGATCTGGCACCCACATTCTTGTCCCAAATAGGACCTCATATGGAGTGGCCCCCCCCCCCCCCAGAGAACGTCTTGGCAAATTGTTTAATGAGCGTTGGACCCCATAAAGATGTTTGACCCACCAATCACCCGAACCTAATACCCTAGCTGTTATAGACTGCTTTATGTCCCGGTTTTTCCTTTCCACAACAGAATTTCCCTCAGGATGAAACGGAGAGGAGTACCGCAATGCAACGCCCAGACTGGCCATGGCTTCTTTGTAAGCTTGAGAGCTAAACGCAGGGCCCTGGTCAGAATGTAGCGTGCCTATTGCGTATGTGCCGATAAAGACTCGCAAATCTTTTATAACAGTTTGAGCGTCAGCCGAGCGCTGAGGCCATATCCATAGGAACCTTGACTTAGTATTGGTGGGATTGCAGTTGTCCACAAGGACGCCTGTGCATAGATAGTCTAATGCTGTCTAACAATGGTGTCTGTCCCTGGCAGGCTACTTCGTAGCATGGTGTCTGGTGGCGTTCTGCATCTCGCTGTACCTTACAGTCTATGCAGTCATTGATGAATCTGTGTATTCATGCCAGGCCACCAGTACATCTCTTTTAATGTCAATATTGTTTTAGAGATCCCTTGATGCGACAGACCCTCTCCCAGATGTGTTTCATAAATCAAAGCTGCTCTACGTTCCATGTTTGGAATTACCCAATCCCCCACTCCAGGGATTCGAGCAAAAGGAACGTTGTTCGCATCAATTACATAAGAGTACTTGAGTGGAAACTTTTTTGGTAACGCTGCACCACTGCCTTTGCTCGTAGCATTGACAGCCAACATTATCTCACTGTCTATTCTCGTTTTTGAACGAGTGATCGCAGCTACGGAAGCCGTCTGAACAGCCCCCTTTGCGGCTTCGTCAGCCAATGAATTCCCTGCAACGTGAACGCCATCACGTTGATGACTCAGTGTATGGATCACGTGAGCCTTTGGTAGTTCGCTTTTTAACTGAACTACTTGTTCCCAAAGCGTTTTATGCTTTATTGTGCCACCTTTGAACCCATTTTCAAGCCAAGTTTGTACATATTCATTATACGACTGCACACAGTAGAAAGAATCGCACACTATTAGTGTGGGGAATTTTCGATCTGTACTTTCAAGTGCCAGTTTGAATGCTTGTAGTTCAGCTCGCTGAGCTGTGCAATCTCCTAGAGATTGGGTTTTTGTGACCATAGGTCTGAAGTTGCCATTGCGCATGTGACCTTTAACGATTGCGAACGCTGCACTGTAAGCTTGCTTACTCCCTGTTGCGGGTTGTGCGGATCAGTCAGTGTAAATTATGAATTCATACTGATCGAGAGGCAGAATCTCAGTGGGCAGAGGACATTCATGTTCATATTGCAGGAACGCTTGTGTTTTTAAATCAGGATCAAAAACATATTCAACATCTGTTGCAGCAAGAGAATTAACCCATTGTATACATCTAGGATGTAATGCTTTTGCATTTGGAATGCTTGCTTTAGTTACCGCCTCTAAAGCCGGAACTGGGGTTACGACAATAATGCGTTTCCCTTGGGCTAGAGCTCTTTCTTTTGCTACAGCGGTTTGAACTGCTGTCAGTATTTTTTCTGTTGAAGTGAAGCACATTTCTGCTTGTGTATACAAATGTGATTTGTATGCAATTGGTACTTTTTCACCCTCATTAAATGTTAAGTAGGTGAATCCGCATTGACCCAAAATTATTCGGATCACTAAATTGCGTTGACTTACGCGTGTTTGTAAGTGATTTGTTGCTAACATGTTAGCTTGGAGTGAACGCAATATTTCTGTGTGTTCCTGTGTCCAATTTTTGATTGAAAAATCAGGTTTGATTAGTGCGTAGAGAGGTTTAACCCTTTCTGCGTAATTTAGAATGGAAGTTCTTCCAAAATTTAGGAAACCCAGGATGGATTGTAAATTTTTCAGCGTTTTAGGAGGTTGGAGCAGCGCACACCTTTCTAAAAAGTTGGCTGCCAAGCTCTTGCCTTCACTTGAAAGCTCATATCCTAGAAAAAGGACATTGAGATGGGCAATTCTGGATTTGTTTAAGTTGAACTTATAGCCCTCAGAGGCGAAGCCCAGTATAATGGTGCTCACCCTGTTCAAGTGCCTATCCAGGTCATCATCTGTCAGATAGATGTCATCGACATATGACAATGCCTCATTATCATAAATTTGTAGTAACTCCGTTACTCTCGCTGAGAATAACCCCGGGCTGTTCTTGAACCCTTGTGGGAGTCGACAAAATTGACGCTGAGTCCACATTATTGAGAAAGCTGTTAAGTACCTGCTTCCAGGTGCTATGTTTTGACAAAAGAAACCATTTGAGATATCCAATGTGGTTTTATATTTTTTACGCACAATGTTATTCATTAATGCTGTACTATGTGCATTTTGCACTGCAAATGTTCTAGAACAAGTGTTTAAGTGCCTGTAATCCAAAACTAGACGATATGTATTGTCTGGTTTGGAGACAGGAAACAAAGGATTGTTCATTGAAGAGGTGCATGTTTCAATCACCCCATGGTATTCAATTTGATCTAAGATCTCCCTGACCTGTTTTTTAGCTTCTTGCTTTATTGGATACTGCCTCTGTGCAGTAGGTTCATTTTTTAGATGTATTTTATGGTGAGGTGAGTCCTCATCCCATCCTACATGATTTTTGTATAATGCTGGGGCCTGGGCAACTGCCCATTTCCTGGCATAAGTATATTTTAGGTGAATTGGAATATGGTTGGAGAAGGCAGGCATAATAATGTCCTCGCCATGTGGGCACTCCCTGACAAATTGTGGTGGCCAGTCTTTTTCTGCTAGAAGTATGTCATAGCCCCTTGAAAGTTTTTCCCAAAAAGGTGCTTTCACCTGTCTAGGTATGTCTCCCTCCATGCGGAGTGTTATTTCATATAACTTTTGTGGAGTACTAACCCTGGTGTCTACAGTCTCAACTGTAATGTACTCATTCAAGTCCACTATCTCCAGAAGTTCCTTCAGGTTCTGGCGAGCTATTGTGACTTCTGCCGCACTGTCCAGCATTGTCTGAGCCCATTCTCTGTTCTTGAGTTGTGTTCTCAGTATCCTCGGCATGTCTGACCTTCAGACCTGCTACCTTCTTTTTTGAGAATTGAGGTTTAGATTTATTTTTCGGAACGTGTTTGTCATCTTTCGATTTCACGCATTCTTCTCTATGTTCTGACCGTCCTCTTCTTTCCGATGTCTGTGACGAGATCTGAAAGGTACGAGAGGAACGTGTATCAGTATCTTGATACCTGTCAGGCTTTTTCAAATTATCCCTATTCCTGAGGTTATACCTCCTTTCAGAGGGCTCCTTTTGAGGAGACCTACCTCGGGATTGAGATTGGTTCTCGTTTGAATTTTGTTTATTAGTTTCCCACTTCTTTTTAGAAAATGTAGGAGTTTGTTTAATAGAGTCCTTCTCAGGACTTTCAGATAGTTTTGTCTTCAATGGTCTTCCACCCAAACTATCTCTGCCTAATTCTGCATAAGATTGTTCTATTATTCTGGGTAGTTCTGTTTGATGTTCTGTAACATCGAATTCCCTTAATCGTTGGCAGATCGCCACTGCTGCTGCCTCCCCTTTAATATTAGATAATATTATTGTTGAGACCTGGTCGAAATTTTTCAGTAATTTCATACCTAAATTCAGAGCAGGCTCTGCCCCGTATTTGTTTTGAATTTGTTTCAGGACATCTGGTATTACCGCAATTGACGGAATACCATGTGTTTTAGTATAGATGGCAGCAAAGACTGAGCCCCAAGTGGTGCAGTCATCCAGTTGTGGTGTGATCCTCATTGGTAAACAGATTGTTAGGATTCTGTGTTTCTCATAAGGGCTAGTATTTGGAAATACAGCTTCTATTTGAGTAATTTTTTGAGCTATCCAGAATGGAATTTGCTCACGTTTTGTGGGCATTTTTCCCATGACTGCGTATAGAGTCTGTGGTGTAATTTTTTTGTGTAGTCCCCTGTTGAGGAGTTTGATTTGGAATGGTCAATGGTGGTTGGACTGTGAAAGTCTGCATGACATATTGGACTAGTTGTCTGTAAATTCTTATCAACTCTGTAAGTTGAGTAAGTAATTACTTGTCCGACATTATATCGAGGTCAGGATGAGGAGTGTAGCCGGCTAGAATCTGCCATGTTGCTCCTGGTCTACCTAGTGGACTGAGCCTGGTAATGTTTTTGTGATGTTTTAGGGCACCTTTAAACCAGAGCTGATGCTCCTGGTATGTTAGTGGAATTTCAATATCCTCGAAAGGAATATATTCCTCTGGTGGTTCATCTTCTTTGTAGAAGTGAAACATTCTTGTTACTGAATTTGATTCAGGAAATATTACCCATGAATAGAATACCTCTGTCTGAAAGGATTCGTGTGCCTCTATCACGAAAACTGCTCTACCGCCTCTTGGTGGTAGGCCATGTTTTATAAGTTTTAGAGTGATGGCTCTTCTTAAGTTTAGATGGATGTCTATAACACCCTCCTCGGTTTCATTTAAACCTGTAATGTTAAAAGCTGGTACGACTGGGTCAGCCGCAGCTCCACCGTTCCCGGTGTTATTGTCCCCGTTTATGGACATTTTGTTTTTTGAAAAATGTTGAACAAGTTTCAAGGAAACAAAAAGATAAGGTGCACAATATTTTGGAACACTGTATCCTTCAACGTTGAACAAACCAAACAACTAATATATAGGGTGCTTCCTATTTAGTTATGGCAGATATTTAACCCTACCCACTCCAGACGTCTTATGGATTATGTGAGTAGGGGGTCTCTGAGAAAAGCACGACTGAGTAACTCGGTATCTAGCGTTAAATTACTGCCTTACCAAACGTTGGGCGCCATGTAGTGTAGTTCCTATTTCCCTAATAGGCTCTGCGCATTGGAATAATATAACCTATAGGCTTGACATAGGACTAAGGTCGGTATGTCCCTATCGAGTATATTAAACTTAATTACTTGTGCCAGCTAGCTCAGAGGCAACTAGAAACTCCTTGAGAACAAGAAGGGAGTAGTTTCTGGCAACCGAAAAACATGACCACTTTTGTTTCCCTTTAGAATCTGAACACGTCTCAGAATCGTGGAAACAATAGATAACAGTTTCACTCAGTCAATCGTGCATGCTTAGTTTCTACAGAGTTACACAGAAAGGAAAGACGGGCGTTTCAATAAAAAGGTTTTATTGAACAGTCTTGTTTCTCGTGTAAGAGATATGTGCTGTTATGATCACAAGACAGTATGCAAGATAAATAAAGTACAGCGTAAGCAGTAGAAATAAATAATACTGCGCTAGCATTATCTTTTAGCATATATTCACGTACATAAATAACATGAGCTAAAAATGCGAGTACTCATACGATGCGTCTCTAAGCTAGTTCTACCCCAATGTACCTAACCTAGTCTAGGTGTAGGGAAAGGTAGAAGTAGGTGGAGTATTGTCTGGTATACTAAGAGTTTTTTTTAAGTCTAGTATGCCAAGTATGGTATGCCAAGAGTCCCTCTAGGTTCTAGTCAGCTCCATACCTTGAGAATGAGAGAGGTGGGAATCTCTTGCCGGATCTGGAACTCTAACACCCTGTGAAGGGAGTCGGAACACTGGAAGCTGGATTCGTCTGCATGCAGGAATGACAGCGTCTTCTCAGTGCGTCAGGCCGGGATACGGGCTCCTCTGAAGTCGAGGTCTCCTCTAACTTGCTTGGGCAAGGGAAGGTATATTTATACCTGGTAGGTGTCTTGGAATGTTAGCATTGACGTGAAGTCGGACAGAGGAAGACGTCAGGAATGAACCCTTAAGGTATAACGGTTCATACATAATAGATGAGTTCTTGGAGAAATCAATAGTCCTGTGCTAGGGGAACTCCCAAAGCTTAAGGGTCTGGTTTCTAAGAACTTGTTGTGACGTTAGGGTGGACGGATGTCGGTGACCATGCCTGTATTTGGAGTGCACGGTTAATGCCTAAATAAGGACAGGGATTCTATGCCTATATAAGGGGAATGTGAATTGTGCCTAAATAAGGACATGATTCAGGAAAACCTATATACGGACCCCAAAAGCGGAATACAACAAAAGAATCAAAATACTGGAGGAAAAGAAATATGCATCTTATGAGTAACTCAAAACTGTACATTGAATTCAATGTTTTCAATCCTTATAGACGGCCTGGTTTATTTTTTCGAATACTTTTTACTAAGGAAATTGAACAGAATTTTAAGAAAAAGTGTCAGAATTTGAAGGGAAACATTGAGTAAGTGCAGCAGACTGCCCTTTCCCCAGTGCCATAAAAAGCTCCTGCAATATGTAAAATGCAAGAGATAATACAAAAACAGCTTTTAAATTGTGCTCTTCAGACACATCCTAGTAAAAATGCCTGTTTCTGTGCTTTTACAGACCAGCTGTGACTTGTAGGGAGCAACGCACCACAGGAGGGTGCGGGGGAGTACATGAAGGAGAGGGTCAGAGCACACATGCACAGTAACGGAGTGCTGAATGGAAAATAAAAGTAGTTCTTTAAGTGTGAGCAGTGGAAGGATACAAGGCAGCCAATAAAAAGACTGCGGCAGGGAAGGGACGACCACAAGAAGAGGAAGACAAGCCATTGAATAAGTAAGCACATTAGTGACAAAGCCAAGCAATGGTTGGGCTGTAAGTTCACAATAGGTCTTTCGCAACCAAGCAGCTTGCACGGTCTGGGTGGCGAAACCTAGAAAGTACATTTCATTATTTTCTCACTTTTGTAAATTGAGGCTCTTGGCTCTATCCTGAGGTTGGTGGTTACTCCAAAGGCCTTGTTTCCTGATCCTGCTAAATTTACTAAAAAATAAAAATCAAGATCTAGACCAATAGCAATGGGAGTTTAGTATCTCATTTCAGATTTTTTTTTTTTTTTGACTGACTGGCTGCGATGACCATTATTCTAGTTGACTACATCATCCATAACTACCATGTATTTAATGAGCCCAAATTATTCAAGCAAAATGAATCCATTCACTTTACAAAGATTGTTAACTTTCCTTACAGTGGTTCTTGTTGCATTGGTAGGCACTTGCCGTAGATCATACAATCAAGTCCAAATGAGTGATCACACTCCCAAGTTCCTCCTCGCAATTTTGAAGTTGCTCTTAGAAAACAAGTTAACATTTGTGCTGCTTGTGTAATACAGAACAGAGAATAAGGTTTCTTCCAGTGTGTATTCCAGAATGTGTTTATTGTGTTAAAAAAAGAAAGGAAAGGGACTTTGAAAATAAATGTGATCTCTTTTTCTTTTATAAACTATCTTAAAAGAGTAATAGACAAACTTTAGTCCATGAATAACCCGTTTTAAAAATAAAAAAAGCTAACTGATTTTACCATACATGAAATGCAAACTTTAACTTTTGAAAAGTGGGGAACATTAATTTTCCCTGCTTCTTTAGGCCGCTAATGCCAATTCATGGCTGTGGTGTAAAAGCCGAACAACCAAATGGCGCAATTACTTACATTTGCTTCAGGTGCTAAAATCCTGGTCAGCTTTACAGCTAATTCATTAAGAGAAACACCACACCCCCTACCCTTCCCCCGTCGAGAATAGAGTACGATAAATGGGCTTAAGATTTGTCAGCAAGTAATTTCCCTTAGTAATTATCATTTACCCAGAGTGTAATTTTAACACGAAATTATTTCCAAATGATCCACACTTTTTTAGGAAATTTTTTCTGAAACTGTAATAAACAACAACCGTTGAACCCAGATGAAATTACACAATTAGTCTGTATGAATGGGAGCGTAGAGAGTACAGTGCTACTTAGCACAAGTTATTTTTAATGACAAAGGAAGAAATTATTGCAGAACAAGAAAGCCAGCACAAGTCAATAGGATCCTCTGTTCAATGTATCTAATACGTTTTGAACAGTCTGCTCTTTGAAATTATCACCTTTAAAATTAGCCATTGTTATAATCACTTTCACGATGGTAACTGATGTCATGTTTTCCGAGGCGTTGCCATGTAGGCCGGTGTAACAAGGGCATGTTGTTGTTCAACAACCCCTAACATTCCTATACATCCCAGCATGCTTGTTGATTGGCTGAAAAGCTAGGACTGCTTGAACATCACCCACATTGTGTCATGAATGGAATATTAATAAATATGATCTATTCAGACATCTCAAGCTCTTCCATATATGACGTTAGTAGCTCGTCCAGTTCTCCTTTTTGTGTTTTAGGCAAAGTGGATTTTTTTATTGGCTAATTCAGTCTTCAAAGTAGCACTTGGTGTCTGATCGATCTTTTCTGTAGTAGCAAAGTTATAAGCATGGCTCAGTAAGTTAAGCACTCGCTGCTGGCAATTAGTTTGATCTAAACGGCGTGAGTTTGAATCCAGACAAGAAATACGCTGCTCTCATGCAGCTGATTTTAGTAATATTTGTGCTACCATACATGGTATAGTGTCACACCTGCTATTTAATTTCCTTAGAATCCACACGTGTAGTATGAAGTGGTAATAAAACAAGTTTTATGAAGTAAATCTTCATTAGCTTCCATTTCTCCTCTCAAACGAACATTGAGTAGAGATTTGAGATGGAAGAAGGTCACTTTTTTCTTTCCTCCCAGGTTTGTGACTTCACCAAACATGACACCCATATTAGGCTGAGCAGTGTTGTTTAGTCATAGCTGTTTCATTGTGCAAGCATCACGCATAGCACAAAGTGAACCGCAGAGCCTATCCATATCAGATCTACACAGATTTCCAGCTGAAGAAGTGACATTTATTCATCTTTAGTGCCAGAATTCTATAAAATATCCACTCGTATGTGTGTCTGCATGTGAATTTACTGAAAAAAGGGTTCAGTTGATACAGACTCCACAAATTATCCAAAAAGTGAAGCTGAAGAAGAGGAGAGGGCCAGGGAATTTCAGAGGGAGAATTTACGATTAGCTCACCGGGAACATGAGAAGGAGGAAAAATGGGCCCGGTAAGAGACCATGAGGGAGAGGGAAAGAAAAGGAGAGGGAGAAGTTAGCTCTCAAGAGGGAAACCTGTAGGATGGCATTCGAGACAGTTCCTCTGTATGAGTGGATGAAATGAGCTCCAATTAGAAGGTTTGGGCTGAAAGAAGCGGAGTACCTTCAGAAGTTAAAAAAAAACAAGCAATCGGACCGTGTTCTGAAACTTTGATTCATGGGGTGTTGCATGAATGGAATGAGTGGCATGGAGAGTATGGATTCTTTTTTTTTTTGTAAACAGATTTTATTGCATTTAGGGGTTACATGACATTTTCATCACTTCATTATCACATCCAGCAATGACAGTTAGTCATCTCCGTCTATATTGTGGTAAACATTCCAGATTTTCCCACCACATACCCCCGTCTTGATCCCAGTCCACGGTCCAGCAGTCACAGCCGGAACATCGAGGCCCCCAAAGTAGGCAGAGGGCGCCTTGGGACCCGGGACTGCCTGCTGGGCCCCAGGGCGGGACGGCGAGTGACCCAGTGGCCGTGTGGGCGGGCCGGCTGAAGATTCCCTGGACGGGCTGCGGGTGCGGGCCTTCCTTCGGGCCCGAGCCTCCCGGTGGCGCCGGGGGCCCTGTGGCAGAACTTGGATTGGTCGCGCTGAGTGCCCGGGCCAGCCGTGTGACCCGGGGACAGAATGTTGATCCTCGGCGACCCTGAGACTGCCGGCGTGGGTGCCGTCTTGTGGACGCGGCCGCGTGGTGTGACCGCCGGTGGCCTGTGACGGCCTAGAGTATCGGGGTGCTTCTCGGAGCGGACCTCTTGTCGGCGGGCCCCCCGGTTGAGCCGGCACACTACGGCAGTGGGCGACGACCTCCCTGGCGGATTGCCTATCGGCCCGAGGACCTCGTACCGGCCCAGGGGCGGCCTAGCACCCACGGAGCCCTTGGGGTGTCTGTGTCTGCCCCTCCCACATGGCAGCTAAATCGGGAAACCCCCTGGGTTGAGTGAGGAAGCCGAACAACGTGGGGTGAAGTGGGCGCCACTGGCTATATCAGCCAAACACATCCGTATTTGCCTAAGAACAGAGCAGGCCCCATAAGTGACTCCTCCCCAGCGACGACATTGCCTGGTGCCAGTGACCCGGTGACCGTGACCAAGGTGAGTAACCATACGGCAGCTGTACTGTGGGGTGGAGACGGCGCACTACTACGATTTGAGGGTGCGTGGTGGATCGGGGGTCCGGCGAGTCTGGTCCCTATAGCGGGGCCTACTTGGCCAGCGGTCAAGGGCTACAGAAGCGGTCGGGCTAGGCTCGGTGTGGCTTGTGGTCCGGGACTAGTTGGCTTCCGTGAGACCCGGCCTACCGCGTTCCCTCCCCGGAAACATAGCGGCCGCCCGACAGCGGGGGCTGAGAGACACGACGAGGGACACACTTCCCCTCCTTGCTCCCGCAATAAGATCCATGAGTTTGACAATAGCAGTTGGATCGCGAGTCGCCATGGGCAAGGATAAACCAGGTACGGCCGGTACTAAGCACAGCACCCTCGATCAATACGCCGCGGTGCCACTGGGGGTGACTCGAGCAGCGCAATGCCAGACAATGCGGCGCTCCTGGCGGCCATCACTGAAGCAAGGAACACGCTGGACGCCAAAATCAGCACGGTGGGCACAGAGGTCTCTTTCCTATGCCAGGATCTTCGAAAAGCGGTTGACCGCATCACTGAGGCAGAGAAGCACGTGTCAACAATCGAGGATACCGTAACCACCCTACAACAGAAAGTCAACAAGCTCACGGTGCTGACACAGGATTTGGCCTCTCGGGTCGAAGACGGAGCTGGATGCGCACGACGCAACAACTTGCGCTTCGTTGACTTCCCGGAAGGCTGTGAGGGATCATCTATGACCCTTTTCCTCACCCAATGGCTAACGGACCTCATGCCACCAGATAAACTGTCTGCTTGCTTTTTTGTAGAAAGGGCGCATCGTGCGTTAACAAAAAAAAACGCCCCCGGGGGAAAGCACAAGACTTGTAATTGCAAAATTCCTCAATTATGCGGACAGAGACTCCATTCTGCAATTTGCCAGGACCCAAAAAGACAAACTTAAACATGACTCCAAGCATATAATGATATTCCCGGATTATACCTGACTGGTACAACAGCAGCGCCAGTCCTATAAGGAGGCGAAGCGCAGACTACGAACCTTGAACATACAGTACATGCTTCTATACCCGGCCCGAATGAGAGTCATATATAATTCCAAATCCTACTTCTTTGACTCGCCTGAGGCGGTCTTTGCCTGGACAGATGAACGCACACATCCGAAATCGCACATCCCACCGCCAATGGAGTCAGATTAATCTCAAGACCCACATAGGAATAGGCCGAAGAGAAACAAATCCAAACGGCGATACAGATCAGGTTCTGCCCGGCGCTCATCTGATCCAGAAGAAGCATCCTAACACTAATCGTGCATATTAATGCTCTAAAGAATCGGGGTCACCCTTGCAGGCGATTTCAGCCCGCTTGCTCCGCATAGACCTCAAGATGGCGTGGAAGTTCAGCCACACACTTCCTCCCGCCCCGGACACCTTGTATTGTTGGTTAAAGTTATATGGGTGTTCTGGGTACCTTTGGTGGAGGCGCCCTGGGTCCCTCTGTTAGGGGCCTGAGGGTATCCGCCGCCGCGACAGATGCTCAGTGTTTCAGGCAGTATCGGGTGGGGAGTTTTTTTTTTAAGGTATTATGTATGCATTGTTTTTTGTTCTTGCACTCGGGCAGAGTTTACGTACCAAGCCCACCGTTTTAATCCTAGCACATGCAGGTCTTGGGGGTAGATGACAACTAAAAGGAATGATCCCTCGCTCGGGGATTTGACCATAGTCTCGTGGAATGTCGGGGGTCTACTTAATAAAGTGAAGAGGGGCGCCATTCTTCGCCAAGCCAAACACTATGGGGCCGACATTCTCTTTCTGCAAGAGACACATTTGATGGGCACTAAAGCTCCGTGTCTCTATAGATTTGGATACCACACTGTATATCAGGCAGGGTTCACCAGGGGATCTCGTGGGACTGCTATTCTTATCCACCGCCGCATCCCCTTTGTACACACTAAACACTGGCTGGATCCCAGCGGTCGATATGTCTTGTTGTCGGGGACACTTTATGGGGAACACCTAAATCTAGGAAGCATCTATGCCCCCCCACCTTTGGGCGCCACCTTTGTTGAACGGCTAACCCGTTTGTGGGGAGAACTCTCTGACGACTTAACGCTTCTGGGAGGAGACTGGAATGACACCATGACAGTAAAGGATAGAGCCCGTACATCAGGGCAAGAGCCCCCGGTAGACGGATCCAAGCTCAATTCATTAGCAACTACACTAGGCTGGTCAGACGTTTGGCGCAACTATCACCCCTCCAAGCTAGGCTACACATACATGTCAGCTGTTCATAAATCTTTGTCCCGTCTGGACTACATATTCGTCCCACGGGGATACGTTCATCGGGTCTCCAGTGTGTCACACCTTCCCAGAGGTCTCTCTGACCATTCCCCAGTCCAGTGCCTGCTCCGGGTACACTCCTAGAAACCCCCATTCAGGTGGAGGATGTCTCCCTGGCACCTATGCGACACGGAGTATCTGGAGACTCTGTCTCTAGCGGTCTCGGACTATTTTGTACATAATGGAACATCAACTCCCTCTAAGTGTACTTTGATGGGAAGCCATGAAGCCTACTATCCGTGGGGTAGATATCAGTTTCCGCGCCATGACTAAATGTAAACGATTGGCGCAACTAGTGGAGTTAGAGGACCACCAGAGAGCCCTTGAGGCACAGTGCCTCACCGACCCAAACCCCGCTCTAAAACGCGCCTTATTGCAGGCACAACAGTCCCTACAGCGCCATCTTATGGGCTAGGCCAAAGAAATTTGGCTGGCATTGCAGCACAGAATCTACCAATGGGGAGACAAATCTAGCAAAATGCTCCATAAGTTATACCAAGCAGAAAAGTCCCCTACCAGTGTCCCGGTGCTTCGTGACGACGGCGGGGCCTTGTGCTCGTCCCCTGAGACGGTGGCTGCTGAGTTTGCACGCTATTTCTCTTCGCTATACGCGAGCCAAGAGCAACTATCGGTGGCCTCTATCGACGAATTTTTGAGAGATATTCCCCCCCGCAGACTTACAGACTCTGCACGGGACCAACTCGATGCTCCCATAACGGTGGACAAGCTCAGTGCCGCATTGGCGGCCATACATCCTGGTCGGGCTCCTGGACCAAATGGCTTGCCAATGGAGTTCCTCAGACCGCACATGAACATATTGGGCCCACGCCTGCTCGATGCCATACTGGAGGCAGCCGACCAATCCCAACTCCCCCTAGAGTGGCAGCATGCGGAGATAGTCCTTTTCTTAAAACCAGGACGCCCACCAGAAGACCCCGCATCATACAGACCTATCTCACTTATCAATTTTGAGCCTAAGCTTCTGGGCAAAGTCCTCGCTGACCGCCTTAGATCCTATATACTAGATCTGATTCACCCAGATCAGTCTGGGTTTATGCCTCATCACTCCACACGCCACAACATCAGACGCATGCATAATGCCATGGCTAGAGCCCCAGAGCTTGGATGCCCGGCAGCTATACTGTTCGCAGACATCGACAAGGCGTTCGACTCTCTTAGTTGGGCATACCTTTTTCGACTCTTAGAAGCTGTTAACTTTGGCCCGCGCTTTCTAACCTATGTGTGCCTCCTCTATACAGGGCTAACCGCCTCGATTCGAGTCGCTGGACATCACTCAGCCCCATTCCCAATATATCGTGGTGGGCTGCCCCTTATCGCCATTATTGTTCGCCCTCGCACCTCTGGCGGTGTGGGTACGTGGCGATCCGATGCTCAGGGGCTTTGACTGGGATACATCTCGATCTGACCGCATTGCATTATATGCGGACGACGTCCTATTCTTTATGACAGACCCGTGGTTCTCGGGGCCCCGCATTCTACAGATCCTGCGTGTATTTGGTCAAACCACTGGGCTTCACACGAACCCCACTAAGTCTGTACTATTCCCGATATGCGGACACCAGGGCCGTGAGAAGTGGGCTGAGCAGTTGTCACGCGCTACCACTGGCTTTAAGTACCTCTGCATCTTTATGTCGCCCTGCTCACAGACCTCATGGGCTCGTAACATTAATCCTCTCCTTAAAAGCCTTAAAGACGAGACGGCGGTTTGGTCCTCTCTTCCGCTCTCATTATATGGGCGATCGGCAATCTTTAAAATGGTTTCCCTACCCAGAATACTCAATAGGCTGCAGAATTTCCCATATGCCATACCGCAGGCTTGGTTTACTCAGGTGAATGCAGTACATAATAAGTTTCTCTGGCATGACGGGGCTGTGGAGTGGCACTGAGCACGTGCACGCAGTCAACCTATTGCGGCATAGCGGCAGCAGGCATTTATGCCTACTACGTGGCCAATGAATGGTGGTACAATCCACCATCGGACCCAGCATATGCAGAGGATCACATGGCAATGGGGAATATTCCACTCCTTCAACTCCTATATAGTGCGCAGAACTTGGATTTCCTACCCCCCGCCAGAGGCACTGTCATCCAACTATGGTGGGCTACGGTCCGACAGATGGGATGGCACAGCCGCCTGACCCAGGCAAACCCCGCTGTGGCACGGTACACTGTTGCGCTCGGTAACAGCACTTGCGGGATTCCGAGGGTGGAACATGGTGGGAATATCCACCCTGGGAGACGTAGTGCGAGGCACCGTTTTAAAGTCATTTCAACAGCTCCAGACAGAGTTTCAATTACACAAGTCGCAATTCTATAAATATCTCCAACTTCGACATGCACTTAACCCCATACTGCGACAGACCGATACCTTGCCCGAATTTCATCCCCTAGAAGGACGCCTACTAATGGGTGACATAGGGGCTCACAAGATCCGCCAGTTATATCAAACCCTAACAACACACAATCATACTACATTACACAAGACCAGAACAGCTTGGGAGGAGGACATATCAGACTTAACCGACGATGACTGGGCGGAAGCCTTGGCCAGCCCCCGAGGTGCGGCAATCTCAACACGATACCGACTGATACAGTTCAAATACCTGCACTGTATATATTATACTCAATTCAGACTATGGAAGATGGGTGCCATCCAGTCACCTGTATGCTTCAGATGTGGGTCAGAAGAGGGGACCTTCATGCATATTGTCTGGGGTTGTACCGCATTGCAACCATTTTGGCGGAAGGTAGTGGCTTGCCTGAGCAAGGTGCTGTCGTGGGATCTACCTCTCGAGCCGAAGTTATTGTTACTACATAGCACCGATAGTATTGGGGGGGAACCGATACAAACAGCACTTATTGTTTCTAGCCGTCACCTTTGCTAAAAGGGATATCGCCCAGCAGTGGAAAAGTGTATCTCCTCCAAAGATCGGCAGATGGAAAAATGCTATAGATGAATGTATGAATGCAGAGATTGCTGTGTTTCAGGCTCGGGGATGTCCCCAAAAGCATAAGAAAATATGGCTGCGGTGGGGGGACTACAGGGGCATAGAATTACCCCAACTCATCGAGTAAGACCCTTGAAAGACTATGTCCCCTTGATGAGATTGGTCTCCATACAACTGAGAGATTCATTTGATCACTTCTGGCCACATATTCAGTGGTTCGAATATAATTTGGTGGGATTTGAAAAGAACTGCGCAATGTTGTTATTGTTATGTTTGGGAGTTATTCAGCAAATACAATCAGATGTATATGGTGTTATGTATATCCATCACAATGTATCCTCCGGGACACGTCCCGGTATATACCATGTAAAATCAATAAAATATATTGTTTAAAAAAAACAAAAACATTCCAGGTTTATTACATCTGCTTTCAAACTCCCATAACCCCAACTCCCCCTTGGTGAGTCGCATCCGGTCGTGGGCATATATTGGATCTATCCTCGTCCCTGATCTGGTGTTAGTGGCATGCCAAGTTCCCTCCTATGGGTCTTGCTAATAATAACCCTGAGGCTAGGTTCGTGTGGAACATAATGGTCCCCCTAGGTCAGCGCACTTTGGGCTCCCAGGTGCAGACATCGCTTCGGGTGTGGATTCCCCTTACTCCGTCTCTGGGTCAATCAGGTGTCAACCAGTGACTCCCAAGCCCTGGCCATCTCAATCGAGCCGATTCCTCTACGAACTTCTCTAAGCAGAACTCTCCCTTCCTACCCTGCCCATCTCTCCAGTTCTTTTTTCCATATCGCTCTCCGTGGCCTTCCTATGTCTTGTAATTTCTCGTTAGCTAAGATAAAGGCTAGGCCCTGGAACCTACTGGTAGCCTTAGTTTTGTAGGTGTGGGGCAGTGAACAGGAAATGGTCTTTTCGGTGATGTCAGGCACCACTTTAGGGATTTCCAACTAGTAGTTGTGCAGTGTCGGAATGACCATATCATGTGTACCATCTCTGCCCCACATTCCCCGCAGCGTGGACACGCCATATCCTTCCTGTGGAAGTATTTATTAATATGCCCAGGGGTTAGGTACGCCATATGCAGGATGTAGAAATTAATCAGTCGGAATCGGGTATTTCTAGACACCATGGGGGTTCTCTCAAGTATACTCTCCCAGACTTTATCTGCTATGGGGATACCAAAGTCCTCTGCCTATCGGTCCCTCAGAGTGGTCAGTGGTTGGAGAGTGCCCTGTAGAGACATGTGACCGCTTTAATCTTGCCACCGGCCGTGCTGATATACCTGCAATCGTTATGGTTTTTGGGCTCCGAGGTGCCGGCGCTCCAGTGACATCAGAGGGCTGCTGTCACTGCTCTATAAAGTTAGAAGTGGCCCTGGGGAAGGTCCAACCCTGCCTGAAAATCTTTGAATGGAAGAAGCTCCCCTCCCCTCCCTGAATAGGTCCACCAATCTTAGTTGCCCCCTCCGTTGTCCATTTCCCTGTTCCCTTCCACTATCCTCCATGTGGTAGAATATGTAGCGTTGTCATGGGACCGGGCTATGTGTTTTCTGGAGCATCTTCTCCAGCAGCGTCTAACCACCTGGAGCTCTCCAGTAACATCGATTGGGATGCAACCCACCTTTAACAGTACCCGCAGTGGTTCATCCAGGTCAGGTACAAACGGTCCAGTTTCGTAGTCCTGTGCCTGTCGCCCTGCCTTCTATTGTGTGAACCATTGTAATTTGCCTGCCAGATAGTATACCTTGAAGTTGGGTACCGCTAGACCTCCAGTATGAGTCGGGCACTTCAGTGTTGATGGGGCCACTCTCTTTCAGCCCCCTCCCCAGATGAAGGACACAATACATTTCATTAAATCATGTTCTCAGGATCCATATGGGCAGGGTCGTGAAGAAGTATAATAACCTAGGGAGCGCTACCATCTTTAGGAGTAAAACCCTTCCTGCTACAGACAGTGGCAGTGTTTTCCAGAAATTCATACTGGCTTTCAGGGATCTAATGGCTGACCCCACATTCCCTTCTCGCAAGTCTGGCTGAGAGTGAAAGATTTTAACTCCTAGGTACACTAGACAATGGGGTTCCCATTGAAGAGCTCCCAGGTCTTCAGGCAGGCCCCACCCTTCCGCAAGCAGAAACACCATCGATTTTTGCCAGTTGACCTTCAGTCCGGACAGCATCCCGAATTCTGTCATCAGTCCTCTGGCCCCCTCTAGGGCAAGCCCCACATTATGCAGGAAAATCAATAAGTCTTCTGCGTAGAGTGCTATATGGTGGTGATGCCTCCCTTCGTTTTATGCCCTAATATCTGTTTCCAGTCCATGCGAGGCTGGCTAGGGGCTCCATGGCCAAGGCAAAGAGCAATAGGGAGGGAGGGCAGCCCTGTTGCATCCCTCTTTCCACTCTGTACTGCTCAGAGATTGTTCGGCCCGTCCGAATTCTGGTCAAGGGGTCTGTGTAGAGTAGTTTGACCCACATCAGGAAGCCCCACCCTAACTGCATTCGCTCTATAGCTTCATACAGAAATCCCCTTTTGAGGCCTTTTCTATGTCTATCGCAAAGACAGCCCATTCTCCCTCACTATGGTCGTGGGCTTCAATTATGGACAGGAGGCTCCGTATATTAAGTGCTGTGGCCCGGGATAAATCCTGCTTGGTCGGGGTGTATTAGGGTGGTCATGACTGGCAGGAGTCTCACTGCTAATATTCTACTCAATATTTACATCTACGTTAAGCATGGGCAGAGGTATGTATGCTCTACAGTCTGATGGTAATTTACTGGGTTTGAGGAGAGGTACTATCAGGGCTTCTCAAGTGGTATGGGGAAGGGATCCCACTGTTCTAACAGTCTCATACAGCTCCACTAATTTAGGGGCCTGTTCCCTTAGGAAGGCAGCATAGAATTTGACTGGGAGCCCATCTGTACCTGGGGTTTTACCTCTAGCTAGTCACTTGACTGCTCCTCTAACCTCCTGTATACCAATAGCTGCTCCCAGTGTCTCTGCGTCATCTGTAGTGAGGTTCAGGAGAGGTAGTGTTCTTAGGAAATCTTTGATCACCTGCCTGTCCTTCCCTGCTACGCTCTTGTATTGAAAAAAACGCTGGTTAATCTTGTCCTACCTAAACAGCCGGTGCCCTGTTTTGTCCTCAATTTTCACTACGGCTGAGCCCCGTCAGGCTTTGTTTACCAGCCAAGCCATCAGGGAGCCCATCCGATCCCTTGCGGCGTGGGTTCGTTCCATGTATCTTTTATATTCAAAACATCTTAGTTTCTCGACCTGGGCTGCCACTTTCTCTTTGGTTTCTAATAGGGGTTGTTGCAGCTCAGGGTGTCCCGGTCTTTGGGTTTCTAAGTTCCTCAATTCTCGTTCTGCCTCTACTACCTCCATCACCAGGGTACGCCGAACCCCTATAGATGCCGTCATGCATCGGCCCCCTTATAACTGCCTTAAAGGCATCCCATTCTAGTAATTTAGACGATGCTCTGTCAGTGTTGTCTGCGAAATAGTGTACTATCTGCTACTCAATTTCTTCCAGGAACACCTGGCCCTCTAATGCTTCTGGCTTGAGCCTCCAGGTGCATATACATGGAAAGGGGGGGGGGGGGGGGTTTCCCACTTCAGCTGCAAAAGGACTGGGTTGTGGTCCGATATGGTACGTGCCGGATATTCTACACTATGGGTGAGATTGTGGATGTCCGGGGTACATAAAAAAGTGTCCCGTCTTACGTGTAGATGTGAAAAATAGGAGTAATCTTGTGTCATTGGGTGCAGTCATCTCCATGTGTATATCAGTCCACATCTATTCTGCCAGCTTGTGAAGGCACTCGTGGTGCGGTGTACTGGTGCGTCTCTAAGGGGGGGGGGGGGTGGTGAGCAGGTGAGCGTTCCACAAGCGGGTCAGCTATGCAGTTAAAATCTCCCCCCATAATCATGGAATGGATCAGTTAAGCAGCCAATGAGCTCGATAGCCCGGTCAGGAAAGCGTCCTGGTCTATATTAGGCCCATATATATTTATGATCTCCACATCACGTCCATCAAGTCTGCCCTTCACTACTACTTATCGACCCTCCGGGTCGATCAAATTTCCTGTGTGCTGAAAGGGAACCCCTGCCCTTATCCAAACTAGCACTCTTCAGGCATATGCAGAGTAGGAGGTGTACTACGCTTGGCCCCGCCATCTACTTGTAAGAGCAGCTCCCTCTGTGGCCAGTAAGTGGGTCTCTTGTAGGAGAGCAATGTGGACACCCCGCTTGTTTAAGTAGTAAAGCATTTTATATTGTTTGGACAAGAAGTGCATCCCCCTGATATTCCCCTTTAGGACTTTATATGTCTTGGGGGTAGCCATTGGTGCACATTGTTTGTGATCTAGTGCCAGTTCTTCATTCTTGTGTTCCACACCCCTGGAGGTAGGAACCCACCCCAGTCTCCGAACATAGCGGTCCCTGGTATGCTACGCCTGCTAGTTTTTGCAACCGAACAAACGCTAACACAACCCATCTCCCACACCCCAGGACAAGTGAGTGGTCCCCCTTCATCCAAACTTACATAAACTTTCCAATGGAAAAATCCTCATGGAGGCCTCTACAAGCCTCTTAGGTGGAGGGTAAGCAAATCATCCTCAGCCCTCCCGGTAATTCCACCCATCCAGTATATTCTTTATCTGAGCTTGTCTCGGGCCCAAGGAGTTTGAGTATATCCAACTACATTCTGCTCTTTGCCTTCAGTACACTCTGCTAGTGCTTTCAGAATGTCCCCCCCTCCCCCAATACTTGTGTTCCACAACATGTTTAAGATGATTTCATCAGCTGTGCGGGGGGTCACTTTGGGATGGTCTTGACTGGGCTCCCCCAGTAAGCTGGAGCTATGGTCTGGGTCCGAGTCTTTGGTGTCGTCCCCAGTCAGTAAGGACGTCTCACCAGCCCCATTAGCACTTAACGATGCAAATGCTGCCACTACTCTGTTTCTTTCTTGTTGTGTCTCAGCCCTGGAAGGGGCTGCTGAAGACCTGGCACCTCTCTCTCGCTGTTGGGTCCTTCTCATGCACCATTTTCGTGGGGGCTGATCGGGTTTTTGTTGAGGCTGTTGATCTATCCAGTCCCACACTTCTTGCGGTGTGTTGAAAAATCATGTTTCAGTCAGGGTCACCAACCTAAGACGTGCGGGGAACATCAGAGCGTATTGGATTTCCATCTTACGAAGTTTCTTTTCGCCGCTAGGTAGGTTGAGCGCTGCCGCTGGACTTCCCTAGAAAAGTTCGGAAAGAGTATAAGCATGCTGTTTTCCACCATCAAAGGTCCCTTCTGTTGAGTTTGGCAAAGAACATGGTCGCATTGCTGGCACTCTGTGGGCGCGTTCGAGGGGCGTAGTAAGAGGAGAGGCCCTACTCCGCCACCTCTTCTCTTCCATTTCTCTAGGTACTCCACTATATCATCGCCTTTGATTTTCCGGTAGTCCAACTATTCTTATGTTATTACGGCGCAACCTGTTTTCTGTCTCTTCAGCTCTCAGTTCAAGTGTACGGACCGGTGTCTCCAGGAAGGCAAGCTTGTCATTTGCTGGGGACAGGGCTGGGGACATGTCCACTATTTCTTTTTCCGCCGAGGTGACCCTTTTCCCCAGGTGGCAGTGATCGTCTCTCACGAGACCCATGTCCTCTCTGAGGGTGTCTATTTTAGTCTCTACGGCTGTCCTAGACGCCGCTATTGCTTGCAGAATATCTTGAAGTGTGGGTTTGTTGGATGGATCAGTTTGTGATGGTTGGCTAGTCTCCATCTGCATGCTCTCTCCTGCTTTATCCTGTGCCAGCCCTGTTAGTTCGGGGTTTCTCTTGTGAGTAGCTTTCCCCATGGTGGCAGTGGAATCGGGTAAGATTCTCCGTCTATAGTTGTGCTGGGCGTGATGAGGCTCTCCTCTGTCAGTATTGGCCGCCGTTCACACTCTGCTTCTCACACCAGTGTTGTAGGTTCGACAGAGGATCAATCCCGGGTGTAAGCCAGAGTCCTCTAAGCGCCACTTATCCCACCTCCAGGATCTCAGTTCTAACTCAAGGGCACTGGGACTTCTCCGCAGGCAGCTCTTTCAAAGGATTTCAGCTATGCATCCAGCCCTGGCAGGTGTCCTCTAATGCCCCTTTGGTACGTGGTGGCACTTTTTCATATCTGACTCTCCAGCTTCACCCCAGGCCTGTATGTCTAGGAGGTGGGCTTCCTCCCTGGACTCCCCGAAGACAACCAGGTCCGCTCCTCATGGCCGGGGGGGTTTGTCAGTATCGTGTGTCCGGCCCTCTTGTAGGGTCTGCCTTTACCCTTTGACCTCCATGCGGGCCCAGTCAGCTGGTTCTTAGGGGTGTTCAGGAGAGCAGGGATCTAAGGCCAGCACCCTTTTCCCCACAGTGTGTGTCTAGGTGTGGCCCAATGTACGTTCCCCACTACAAGCGCCAGTCGTTTTGCTGCAGCCGTGGGTCTCCCGCGTCTGCCGTCCCAGGACAACTCTAATCGCGGTCCTCAGCGCTCCTCTGTCTTGCCCAACTGCTGCCTCAGGTCGTCACTCACCCCGGGTCACTCCTGCTGCCCACCTCTGGCGTTCCTTCCTTCCGCTTGTCCGTTTGGTGTAGGCCTCCTTCTTCTGTAATCTTCTCCATTACTGGTGTGGCGCCTCAAGGGGTAACACGGTCCACAGCCTATTTGGGATCCATGTCGATAGTGCTGCACCTCCTCCTCAGCCCCACCAAAGGGTCTCTGTGACACAAATGAGGAGGGGGGCCCAGGTCTTCCCCCACGCCCTGAGCCACCAGTGTGTGAGGCTTTCCTGCTCCCGCTGCCCACCATGTGGGTCACAGGATCGGGCTCTCTGGGGTCTCCAGGAGGGTGGGGATCTGAGGCCGGTACGAGTCCCCGCCACCGGGCAGCCCGTAGCAGACACAGGTGGTGGTGCTGCACCGCCGATGGTGCCCCAATGTGCCCTTCTTTTGCGCCCTGCCGCAACTCGCAGCACCGTCCCAGGCTGTCACTTTTCCAGGGTTTCCCCCCTACTCCTGGCCACTGCCTCCCTCACCTGAACATCTCGGGACGTGTCCTTCCACAGGAACCCTTCCCCGTTCGATGTGGGATTGTCAGGAGGCTCCATCTGCCAGGTTCGTCTTGGGCAGCGCGGTCTGCCGTCTACTCGTGGGTTGCGCCCGCCAACTTATCAGCGCCGCCTCGCCACTTCAGTCTTGCCATCAGCCTCTATGGGTAGGTTTAAAGGTGGGTTTGCTGTGTTCAATCGGCAGCCCAGGATTCTGGGGTCATATCAGGTTGCATTATAGCTCCTGGGCCCGTCGATGAATGTCAGGATGGTATTGGATAGAGGTTTGCTGCTGGGAGCGCAGATCGGTGCTGCCTACACCATCAGCGCCAAGCCACACCCCTTCTGGAGATTATGGATTTTCATGCCTTTAATCAATTGATAGTTAGAGAACGACTTGTGGAGGAGTGATCTACCCCACTTAAGCAATGCCTGTCGAGGGGGGCGCTAGAGGGCGCGTGACGGAATGGCTGCACTTTAGTGCCGCTCCGCTGGTTGGGGAAATTATCCTTAAATAATTGCGGACCGACAGATTGCTGAAGTGCGGAACCTACAAAAAAAGCGGAATATCGGCACCACTCAACGGCACCATCGGTGAGGTGAAAAACCCGGTAACTGCCTGAGAAAATCGTGAGGAGACAGCGGGTTACCGGAACACTGAGGCGGCACAAAATGACAGCGCGCTGTAACAAATAGCGACCTAAAGTGAAAGTAGCAGGGCTGAAAGTGAGCCTGCAATCACGCACCCGCAACCTGCTCTTCACCACCGATAACTGCCTCCCTGCTGCCTGGGGCGTTGTGGGGACTACTGCCAATACATCTTGTTGTTCCCAAAACGTTATCACTGCCAAGGTGCGAGGTATCGGAGGAGCCGGAGACAAGGAGCCGACTAACGTGAAGGGAGGACCCGCTGCAGTGACGCACCACACACGGAGAACAACACCGCTAATGTAAGTGCGAGCGCCTGCCCTGCAAAAACGCGTTACCTATAGACAATTGGCGCGTGTCCTATCAGCGCGTCGTAACACAAAGTACAGCGCGGCCCATTGTGAACCTGGGACTTCATCGAATACACCATCAGTTCTCGTGTGCAACTTGGGGCCCTCATTAGATCGCTTCCCTGGAAACATAACAGGCCACCCCACCAGGATACACATTGTGCCCTCTCTCTCCTCGTCCAAACTACAGCAGCACGCTACTGGTTTCGAACCCCTGGGGCGCTCTGTGTTTGATGGCTGGCAATATAACGTATAATCACACCTTGATAATCTCACTGACTGAACACATATACCTAACACTTGTACGTGTGTAGGCACTAATACACTGGCGCTCTGTACTCTAAGTTTATACTCGCTTTGTATCACTATCATCTCACATATTTCCATCGGTGCCAGCGGGTGTCTACACAAACGGCGCAAAGAGCACGGAAGCATATAGCATATCCTGCACATCACTGTGAACCCTACGCTCTCAGTATTGCAACTTGTCGTCGACCTTACTGAACACTTGCAAATGGCCTCTCACACTACCGGTCATTATATGTCAGCAATAATCAACACGCTCCCCGCTCTGTAACACTGAATCCATATATAAGTACAATACTTATAACGTCATAAATTCCAACGACCAAAGTAGCAATCTGTGCTGTGCTAATTGCCAACCAAGCAGAAAAATACTTTATAAACGACTGCTCAATACTCTGTCGTATATACTGCTGCACAATTTCTTCACCATGGGCAAACCAGACAAACAGCAACCTAAACTGTCCTTCGACACACGCCGTACACCCAGAACCATGTCGGCTCATTCTGATACTGAGCTGGATGCAGATCGTGCCAAAAAGTCTACAATGGAAGACACCCTACAAGCCATACAATGGAATGGAATGGAAAGGCATTTCTAAAGCGCATGGCTACTCTGGAGCATCCCAGCGCTAGTAGCATTGCGGTTCCCACTACAAGCAGTCCTAAGGAAACAGATACGTTTTAAGTTGCTTTCGGAAAATCGAATGGTTGGGTTGCAGGCGGATAACGGTAGGTAGATGATTCCACAACTTTGCAGCATTAAATGAAAAGCGACGTCCTCCGCTTCGAGTTCTTTTTATTTTTGGGACTACTGCCAGTTGTTTATTGTCTGATCTTAAAGATCTCTTGGGGCGGTAAGGTTGGATAATGCCTCTGATAGTGGGAGGGCCTTTGCCTGAGAATGCTTTATGCATAATACATAGAGCCTTAAACTGGACTCTTTCCTGTATGGGCAGCCAATGGAGTGATGCCAGTGCCGGCTTGGCTGATAGGCGTTTGGGGGTGTTCAGAAGCAAACGTGCAGCGCAGTTTTGGACTATCTGTAATTTTTTATTGTAGTGAGTGGTGCTCCTAGATAAAGGGCATTAGCATAGTCCAGACGAGATAAAATCAAAGCTTGAACCAGTAGCTTTCTAGCCGAGGAGGGTAGCAGAGGGAGGATCTTTCTTAGCATTCTAAGGGTCCCAAAGCAACAAGCTGCCACCTTACCAGCTTGCTCTTTAAAGTCCAGTTTTTGGTCTAACCATACACCTAGACTCTTGATGAGGGGCTTTGGGGAGGGGGTGTCCCCAAACAGCTAGGCCAGAAGGAATCTATACTCAACGAGGTGGAATTGCCCAAGAGCATGAGCTCAGTTTTAGCTCCATTCAGCTTTAAATAAGAGTCGTCCATCCAGCTTGACACCTTTTCAAGGCATAAGGCTAGTTTAGAGCCTGTGTTTTCCTGTTGATTGAGAGCAACAACCAACTGGGTGTCATCTGCATAGGTGACAAATTGAATGCCGAAAGGTGTAACTATGTCTGCTAACGAACTCATATATATATTAAATAGAGTGGGGCTCAGGGAAGAGCCCTGAGGAACCCCACATCTAAGGGGCATTTGTTTGGAGGTAATTCCTTCTTCGAAAACAACGAAAGATCTATCCTCTAAGAAGGACTGCAGCCATTTTAATGCTGTTCCTGCTACTCCTATCCTCCTCAGTCTTTGAATCAACAGCTAGTGGTTTACCGTGTCGAAAGCTGCGCTGAGGTCCAACAGAATGAGCGCAGCGCAGCCTCCTCCATCTAAGATTTTCCGTAGTTCTTCCACTGCTATCAATAGTGCAGTTTCTGTACCATGCTGTGGTCTAAATCCATTCTGTGAAGGATGGAGACGAGAGTTGTCTTCAAGGAAGGAAGAAAGAGTGCGCTTAACATGCTTCTCAGCCAATTTCCCGATCCCTGGTAATAAAGAGATAGGGCGGTAGTTGGAGAGTACTTCAGGGTCAAGGTTAGTTTTTTTTAAAGAGTGCTCTAACCATGGCCTGTTTCCATTGAGAAGGCACTATTCCAGTTGCTAAGGAAGCATTTATCACGTTTAGAACCACCGGGGATACTGTTTCAGTGATCAAGTTTAGGATGTTGGGGGGAGCGACGTCTGACGGAGCTCCAGACTTGAGCTGACTGAGGAGTCCTTGGAAGGAGGGCAGGTCCAAGGGGGGAATGACCTCCAGTAACTGGTCTCCCTCTTGGGCTGTCTCATCAGGTAGCAATGAGATATATGGGGCCGTCACTTGGGGAAAGGAGTTGTAAATGGCTTGTATTTTATTGGAAAAAATTCTGCCATTTCGTTGCACCGGTTGGGGATGTCTGTGAAGGTAGTGAGAGGCACAGGGGGGGTAAGAAGAGATTTAGCAATTCGGAAAATTTCCCGTGGACAGTTCGCGCCAAGGTAATTTTTTCCTCATAGTAGAGGGCTTTAGCTGCCTTTATTTCTGTTTTATAGATCTTTATGGCCTCTCGATAGTTGCTTTTATTAGTTGCAGAGGGGAGTCTCCTCCATATTCTTTCCAATTTTTTGCTGGATTGTCTAAGTTCCCTGAGTTTGGGTGTATACCATGTGTTTTGATTAGGTCCAGTTTTATTGTTGATCTGTTTTTTTGGTAAAATATTGTCAAGTGATGACTCTAACCAGTTAATTAAATTTTCATTCGCGGTAATGGGATTGGTTTCAAAATTGGGAACTGTGTCTTCCAAATTAGTCACCCAGGATTTTATGGACAATTTCGACCAGATCCGCACCAATTTTTTTGTTTTCTCGGTCGGAGCAATTACATTCTGTACTGTCCAGGAAAATGGGATTAAAAATGGTCGGTCCAAGGAACTGGAATAGGATCCTTAACCAAAAGATCAGAGATATTTGAGAAGATCGGGTCGGGTACAATGGAAGACACCCTACAAGCCATACAACAGAGCCTGCAGGCTATAGACAGCAAAATCGACACTCTTACTCGAAGAGTCGACCACATGGCGGCTAAGCTCGATAAACAGGGCGAACGTCTAGACGATGCAGAACTACGAATATCCGCGGTGGAAGATGAAGCCAACACCACAACACGTAAATGCCTGGAGATGGAAAAAGTATTGGAAGTCATTCAAATCAAAAACGAAGGTTTGGAAGCGCTTTCACGTCGTAATAACGTTTGTATTATGGGTATTCCAGAGAGCACCAACACTGGGAAAATGGAATCCTTCGTAGAAGGCATGGTGCACGCCATTTTTGGCGCGGATGCTTTCTCACCCGTGTTTATAGTTGAACGTGCACATAGGTCCTTGCACCGAAACCGGTCCCAGGAGCCCCGTCGAGGCCCATCATTGCCCGAATACTTAATTATAGAGATAGAGATACGATATTACGACTGGCGAGGGAAAAGCAACAAATCAACTACCAAGGTAATAACATATCATTTTACCCAGACTTCACGATGGCAGTGCAGACAGCTCGTAAAGACTTTGCACCTATGAAAAAGAAATTGCGTGAAATGGGCATGGACTATGCTATGCTCTATCCAGCGAGACTACGTGAGTCACATGATGGACGTACTAAAATACTGACCACACCTAAAGCAGCACATGATTTTATCAAGCAGATTGCCACAAAAAGTTAAATGCCAGGCCGGTCTTCTGCTGATCCGGAGTCAGACTGATGCAGTGGGACAACATGGTAAAAAGACTGCTGTATACTGTGCCTAATGTGCATGGCATGGGGTACCTATGTGTACAGCCACTATACGTTTCCGATATGACATGTTGATATTGTATAACACAGTTGTTCATTTAGATCATTGTACACGTCAGATATAATAACGTTGGTAGTAGTCTTAGATTATGTAAATTGCCGGCAACAGGTTATTGAAAAAACGGTATATATAGGCTACTCCACAATGTGTCACATCTGTGTAACTACCAAATAGCCTTTAGATAAGTTTATATTGATGTCGGATTTCGCAATTACAACTTTTTGTAACTGAGGTCCTATTTGACTATAAGATACCCGACCACATCCGTCCCCGCGGATGCGATAGCGCGCACTTAGCGGCCCCCTGTGGGTATTCCCCGCAACAGTTGGTATAATGGTTCTCTTTTTTTTTTTTTGTCCTCATTCGCCTCAAAGCCCCACTTAACAAACAAGTTGTCTGTACCAATACTCGATGGATCTGAGAAGGATAGGCTTTAGATTGGAATCTCGCAAAGCCCACCTAAAGGTACTGTGACCAACTTGGATGTCTCTAACCCCAATAAAGGGGGAGGGGTAACTCTTTATCTAGGCCCACCAAGGCCCGAGGGACTTCGTCGTTGGCGATATGGGGGTGCCCAACATAGTCCGAAGAGTATCCAGGAGGCATAATCATAGGACCCCCAAATAATTAAAACACAGGTGCGCCGCACATTTGATTTAAACTCTTCTCCATTTTAGCAGCAAGTCCCAGAATGCGGTCTTTTTCCTACTACAGGCTCTAGACAGGTCCATCTTAGATGTTTCACATAAGGAAGTCAGCCTCTCAGAATGCATAGGAGGGGAGGGTTCAATCCAGCGCTTACATATTTGTCTTCTGGCTAACAAAATAGCGTAAAATAAGAAGGATCTAGCTGGTCCTGTGACCTGTTCGGTGAGGCCAAAGATTATCAAAGCCAAGTCCATATGAATTGGGAGCCCCAAGATGTCTGCCAAAGACTTTCCAACTTCAACCCAGAAAACTGCAATGGCAGGACAGTCCTTAAACAGGTGTACATCCGAGGCTGCCACCAACCCACATTTCTCACAACTAACAGGAGTCCCTCTCACGAATTTATTCAATCTTAGCGGAGAAAGATAGGCCCTATGTATGGTAAAGAGGTGGTTTCTCTTTAGCCATGCAGGTTTTACTATACCAAAGAGAGTCTTAAATGAATCCTGCCATAATTTCTCACACTGTTTATTTGGTAAGAGTTCGCCCCATTGTTCATCTGGAGCTTGAATTCACCATCCACAGCCTCCTCTATAGACCAATACCAAAATGATACCTCCCTTCTCCCCGGTGGCCTGGCTACTAACTGATGTTCCAGTGTATTACCCCAATGGATGGGATTCTTCAAGCTATGTTGTGTTTGGACCCAGCTCTGTAGCTGAATGTACTTAAACTTTGAAAGGCCCTCCCCCACTCTTTCCCTGAGTTGTTCCCATGCGATAAGTGTACCCTCGTATACCAGATCTCCCCAAACCATCAAACCCGCTTCTCTGAGAGGTAAAGCAAGTCTGTCCTTCAAGCATTCAGGTACACCCGGTGAATCCCAGAGTGGGGCTAGATTTGAGAAATAGTTAAGACCTACAAGACGTTTTAATCTGGTCCATGAACTAACCATTGCATGGAGGACTTTGAGTCTGACCTTCTTAAAGAATTTGGGTTCGCCGAATTTAAACAAAAAACCCTCCTCAGATAGACCTGCTCCCCTTAACATAGCCAAAAACATACCTCCATTCCCAATATTTTCTGGCCTTTTTAACAGCATCCGAGAGTGTGATAGCTGGAAGGCCCAGGCATAATATTGTAGATCAGGAAAAGCAAGACCACCTTTCTCTCTCCTACGCCTCAGCTTCTTCCAGGCTATTCTGGTTGTTCTATATACCCAGACAAAAGAGTTTATGGCCTGCTGAAATTTATCAATAGCTGATTTCTCAAAATGTAGGGGGATTGAATTAAAAAGAAATGTTGTTATCTTAGGGAGGACCACCATTTTAACCAAATTCACTCTCCCGAGAATAGTTAAAGGAAGATGTGACCAGGATTTCATCTGTCTCTGACATTCCCTTGACACTTGTGCTAGATTAACTTCTGAGATTTTACCTATGTCCTGGACAATTCTAATACCCAAATATCGCATACTGGGGCTAATCTGTAGCTGACTCCCCTCAAGATTCCACGTCATGACCCCCGTCTTCCCGGCGTTAACCTCATACCCCGACACCTGCCCAAATTCCTGTGCCAGTCTCATCACCGCCGGGAAGGTGACATCCAAGTTTGCAGAGAGAACCAAGATGTCATCTGCATACAGGGCTACCTTCCTCTCCCACTCTCCATATTTAAAGGGTGTAATAGTAGGATCTTCTCTGAGCCTCTGAGCAAAAGGCTCAATATAAAGATCGAAAAGGAGAGGGGAAAGGGGGCAGCCCTGCCTAGTTCCCCTAGTGATCTTAAAGGGTTTGGTCAGATTACCAATGACCAACAGCCTGGCTGATGGATTTTGATATATCAGCCGAATGGTCTGACAGAACTTCTTGCCCAGGTTAAATTTCCCCAAGGCCTCCGACAGGTATACCCAATTGACCCTGTCGAAAGCCTTGGTAGCATCAAGTGTCAGTGCCGCGAGAGGAAGTGAATAAGTGGTGGCAATATCTATCGCCCCGATGAAATCACAGGTAAGATCTGATGTCTGCCTTTAACAAACCCCTTCTGGTCGGTATGAAGGACATCCCCCACCACAGACCCCAACCTAGTCGCCAGATTCATAGTGAAAATTTTATAGTCTATATTCAACAATGAAATAGGCCGATATGACCCACAATTCGCTGGATTTTTACCCGGCTTCAGAATCAAAATGACTGTAGCATCATTCCAAGACTCTGGGGGCTTGAGTCCGTCTAATAGGATCTTATTGAATATTTGAGTCAGGACCGGAATTATTACCTCACCCAAGGACCTATACAGTTCAGATGGAAGCCCATCGGGCCCTGCGGCCTTCCCTCTCTTACAGCCGGTTATAGCCTGCCTTACTTCTTCCTGAGTGATGGCCTGTTCTAGTTCTTCGTGCTGTTTAGGACTCAAAGATGTCACTGTGGTCCTATCCAGCCAATCTTTAGCCTTGGACCTATCCACACCACAATCTTCTTGATATAGATCTTGAAAGAAGTTAAAGAAGGCCTCGCCAATTTCATCATCAGAGGAGAAGGTCGGTCCCCCATTATCTACAGTAATTTCCCTGATCTGATTTCGAAGCCTGTCAGTTTTCACCTTCCATGCCAGGAGCTTCCCTGCCCCTTCCCCATACTCAAAATGGGCGATTTTACTTGCCTCCCATCTACGCATGAGCCTTGTTTGAAGAATACTCTCCAACTGCTCCTTTAATTTATCAAGTTTACCCAGAGCTTCTTGCTGCCTTTCCAGCTCAACCTGACCATTAAGTCCCAACTCCACTACCTTCATTTCTGACTCAAGAGATGCAATCTCCTCTCTATACCTTTTGTTCCTGAAGCTCACTCGACTGGTAATTAGGCCCCTTAGAAATGCTTTAAGGGAGTCCCATACCACAGTGATCCCAGCTGAACCTACATTAGCCTTCAGAAAATGTTCAATCTCCCGCGTTAAAAAACCCATCTCCTCCTCCTCAAGAAGTAACGTTCGATCAAACGACCAAACTCTTGGCTGCTGGGACTGCCCCAAATCAAGATTTAATAATATACTTGAATGGTCTGAAAGATGTGACGTCAAATATTTTATATCTTTGGCCTTGCCCCTTAAAAGATGGCTAACCAGAATATAGTCAATTCTTGATTTGTGCCGATATTTATTATTGCAATATGAGACACCCAGCTGCTGACCTGATCTCTCTCTCCAAATATCGCAAAGGCCCGTCAACGCCATCATGTTCTGTAGATATATCCTAGATTTAGAAGGTACGACTGCTCTACTGCTTACAGATTTATCCAGAGTTGGATTTAGAACTATATTATAATCCCCAGCCATAACAACCGGATCTGGAAAATCCAAAAGATGTGAAAAAATAGTCTTAAGAAATGAGGGGTCATCTTGGTTAGGGCCATAGTAGCCAATCAAAGTGAGCAAACATCCCATTAAGATGACCTTCAATATTACCCATCTACCACGTGTCCTCTAAATGGTGTAAGATCTGAACATTTACTTGTTTTTTTAAAGAGAATAAGAACCCCTCTGATGTTAGCAGTCTGGTTTGTACAGATGAAGAAATCCACCCATTTATTGTTTTTAAAAATTTCATTGGTCTCTTCTTTAAGGAGATGTGTTTCCTGGAGGACAATGACCTGCGCAGGTGAGTCTTTTAAATATTGCAGGATCCTCGCTCATCTAGATCTCACACGCAGGCCATTGACATTCCAGGACAATATCTGAATTATTGTCATGGTGGTTTAAATCACCACTCAGAACCAGGAAACGACCAACACCAAGTCCATCGAAATCTGTAAACCACTATCTGGGCTAGATTTGAAGCGAATGAGGTATTTTTTATGTTTTTAGCCCCCGTGCCCCCACCCAACCCTTCCCCCACCCTGGAGAACCCTTCCCCCATTAAACTGGACAGATCTAGTCCAGGTGTTGCACCCCGGAACTACATGTCTCTATCCCGTCCTGGTGTATAAATCACGACAAAAAAAGGAAAAAAAATTAAACCGCCCTATAGAAAAAATTAGTGTGTCTTATAAAAATATTAATAAACAAAAATAGCTTTGATCCTCCTCTATATTACTATACTACTAAAATTGATTTTATTTTCGGGACAAAAAAAGAGGAAGATACAAAAGTTCAAAGATATAGGCAAGGCTTGCCCTCTCCCATTCCCCAAGGAAGTGACTAAGAGTGCTGCTTTCTGATGTTATCGAGCAACTCGTCTGCCTCCTGAGTTGTCCTTATGTTATGCATTTTATTGTTATGCATGACTTTCAGAAAGGCAGGAAATTTCAGCTGAACAACAGCGCAGTTTCTTAAAGTCATTCATCTTCCTGCCTAATTCCCACTGCCTTTCGAGAGTAACTCTAGAGAGATCGGACCGAATCTCAAAGGAGAAGTCCCTGGCCCTCAATGACTTCGTCTTTAATGCCGAATTAAGAATCTTCTCAAGTGAATAAGTAAGAAAATTGACAAGGATTTTCCTTGGTTTGATTCTATTAGGATTTTTGCGAAATGGGTCCCTATGAACTCTCTGAATGTCATTTCTCAGGATAACCTCCGACTCTTCGAGCTGCAAAGATTCTTTGAGCAATGTGATGATGTAAAGTTTAAGGTCAACCCCTTCGCTCCCTTCTGGAATATTCAAAAGGCAAAGATTATTTCTGCGAGAGTTGTTCTCCAAAATCTCCATCCTGTCACGGAGGGCCAATTCCTCCCTTTTTAACACCTGAATATCAGCTTTGGCTGCCCCAAGGTTCTCTTTTAGATCTCCAACCGTGCTCTCTAGGTTCTCGGTCCTAGTGTTTAAGAGGTCCACCTTCCTCTCGAGTGACTCGCAAAAATTTCTTATCTCCCCCTGATTAGCAGCAGACACCATAAAGCCTTTCTTTATATCCTCTGACATTGTAGCAAATAAAGCTTCCATTGAGGCTATTGGGGACCCACTAGATTCCTGACTGCTAGAGCTTCTTTCCACTTCCCTGCCATCTGCCCCACCGACTGCCCCGTGACTCTGAACGGCAGGGTCCAGCACTTTGTCTAACACCGCTACAGGCGAGCTCTCGCTGGTGATACGCGGCTGGGCTGCCTGGGGAGGTAACCCACTTGCAATTACTTTATCAGATGCCACCTCATGCAGACTCTCCCTAATAGTTCTTAACATGCCTGCCTGGGGGGGAGGTACACCACTTACAGGCTCCATACTAGTAATGGCCGATTTTATACCAGGCTGCCCCGAAGAACTGGTACTCTGCCCCTCCCTTTTCCTTGAAATGTCTAAAACTTCAGGTAATACCCTGAAGTATGAACGTAAGGAAGGGGTGACCCTGATTTTTGTATCCAAGGGGTTGCTTTTGGCCCTCCCAGGCTTAATAGATCTACTTTTAATCTGGTACGTTTGAAAAGCGGAGTTATTGATGATTATGGCTGCATTTGGTGAGCTCCCCGGAATTTGGTTGCTAGAGTGCTCCTCAGCGAGCTGTTTATTAACATTAACACTCACTTTCACTTTTCCAAGTCTTGGGGTAGCCCCCCCTCGCTTCTTACTCTTCTTGTTGGCCCCCCTTGTCACCCCAGCTGAAGCCACTCTCACCTGTGTTGGCAACCAAACCTGAACCTCTTGGGCTCCTTGTGTGGCTCCCGCGATCTCTATTTCAGTCCCCAGGGATTGTCTGGAAGGGCTCTCCAACAGCGGCCTCCCCAGCACGGAGGAAGCGGTAGTGGAAAGAACGTCCGATCCGAGAGTCAGCTCCTGCTCACCCCCGTCGCGCCTCGAAGGATCCAGGGAGCCGCTGGTACTGACGCTGCCTCCCCTGACCCGGAGGAGCCCGTGAGCCGCTGCTCTACGGCCCCACCTGAGCTCCAGGGCGGCCTCGAAGCAACGCAATGGGTAAGGCGAAGGGGAAGTCCCGGGTGCGCCCGCACACATCCCCGACCGGCACTCCAGAAGACTATCTCCAGGGAAAATTCCGCCGGCGAAGTGTTTGGCGATATGTCCGCGGCACCTACACCCCTGCGGCAAAGCGACAGGCGGTAAGGTGGGGGGAAATTAGAAGAGTGGCAAAGACGGGAGACACGCATTCCGGGTGCAAGCGGCTGCTCAACTGGCAGTCGCCATGTTCTCCTCTGTACTGCGAGACTACGTGTGTCACATGATGGACGTACTAAAATACTGACCACACCTAAAGCAGCACATGATTTTATCAAGCAGATTGCCACGAAAAGTAAAATGCCAGGCCGGTCTTCTGCTGATCCGGAGTCAGACTGATGCAGTGGGACAACATGGTAAAGAGACTGCTGTATACTGTGCCTAATGTGCATGGCATGGGGTACCTATGTGTACAGCCACTATACGTTTCCGATATGACATGTTGATATTGTATAACACAGTTGTTCATTTAGATCATTGTACACGTCAGATATAATAACGTTGGTAGTGGTCTTAGATTATGTAAATTGCCGGCAACAGGTTATTGAAAAAACTGTATATATAGGCTACTCCACAATGTGTCACATATGTGTAACTACCAAATAGCCGTTAGATAAGTTTATATTGATGTCGGATTTCGCAATTACAACTTTTTGTAACTGAGGTCCTATTCGACTATAAGATACCCGACCACATCCGCCGCGGCGGATGCGATAGCGCGCACTTAGCGGGCCCCTGTGGGTATTCCCCGCAACAGTTGGTATAATGGTTCTCTTGTTTTATGGGATATGTCTTTGGCATGATTGGGATGCTAAAGTGGGAGGGGGGATTTGGGGAATGTTTTTTTACAGTTTATTTCAGGCACCTGCATATACGGCACAATGCAGACAAGAGTAGTATTAACAAATGTTTATGTGTACAACAGATTATATTCTACCACAAACTGTGTATGCAAAACTGGAAGATATGCAAATTGTTGAATATCATATTTCATGACCCAGAATAGGCAGTAAAGTAATGACATCACAACTCAATTTGTTAACCTGGAACGTTCGAGGATTAAATAACACCAAAAAAATACGTCAGGTGTTTACATTCCTTGACAGACACCATATCGACATAGCCCTATTGCAGGAAACGCATCTGGCAAAAGCGGCCAAGTGTGGGTTAGGAAATAGGTGGGCTGAATATACCATTGCATCATCATACTCGACATACTCTAGAGGTGTTATAATCCTAATAAAGAAGGGCGTGCAATTTGTTGTAAATCAAACACTCACAGACGAATGCGGTCGCTATGTCATAATCACTGGGGTGCTTCGGGGCCAACACATTAGGCTAGTCAATATATATGGACCGAACTTAGACCACCCTGACTTTTTTAACGATATCCGGTCAAAATTGAGAGAGTTACCTGAGATGGAAACTCTGGGGGGAGGCGACTTCAATCTACCCCTCAACGATAACCTTGACCGTTCGGGTATAACTAAGGAGCCTCATACACGGGCAGTCCAAGTAGTACGAGATAGTATGATGGAGTTCACAATGACGGACATGTGGAGACTGCGAAACCTGCACACTATGGCGGCTACTCACAGCTCCTCCATACATAATAGCTGGTCACGTATAGACTATTGGTTTACGACCACGGTAGCTAGCACATGGATACGCAAAATACAGCACTTACCAAAAACACTATCGGACCATAATCCGATCCTGCTCTCTATAGATATTCCTAATTATGTACTGCCGCCATACATCTGGCGTTTCAATGCCAAAGCCTTAATAGACACACCCTATAATGACGCTATAAGATGCGGCATCAAGGAATACTTCCAAGTAAACCAGAGCTCTGTAGACGATGCTGGCTTACTATGGGAAGCCTTTAAAGCCACTATATGAGGAGTGTGCATTGGCACAAATGCGGGCATTTTAAAAGATATACGTACCCAACTTACCAAATGTGAAGGCAAACTCAAAATTCTAGAGCAGGAATATGAACATACCCATAATACTGCTATACTGGGCAAAATTCGCGAAACATTGTCCGAATATCAATAATTTGCAGATAGTGAACTTAAATACATTTCGAAGAGGCACGTAGCAAGAACGTATGGTGAAGGCGGTAGATCGGGTCAGGTGCTAGCATGAAAAATCTGTCATGAACATACCCCACACACAGTAATCAAAATTCGTGATACGCAAGGCACCCCACAGTATGACATACAGGGCATTTGGTCGGCCTTCACGACAACTTATGGGGAGATGTATGCTACACGAAGCACAGCTGAATCGCCTGAAATACTTGCATATCTAGAAGATATTGCAATAGCTTGGCTGTCAGATGAGCAACGGGAGTATCTAGCACAACCCATCACCATTGAAGAAATCACAGATGTAATTAAAACTCTACCCAATGGGAAAGCACCTGGCCCAGATGGGTTTACGAGTGAATTTTATAAAGAATACGTAGAACTACTAGCACCCCATCTTGTGAACATGTATGGGGATGCTTATGAAAAACAGATCCTTCCACCCATGCTTCGGGAAGCCATGATTAAAGCCCTCTTAAAACCAGATAAAGACCCTGAAATTTGTGAGTCCTATCGCCCACTGTCCCTAATAAATACAGACACTAAAATATTGGCTAAACTTATTGCCAAACGTCTCCAGCCACTCATGGCTAATATTGTATTGCCGGACCAATCGGGGTTTATACCCCATCGCTCCACAGCACATAATATACGTACCCTCTTTGTATTATCTCACCAACTTAACCCAGAACTCAAAGCGGCGGCGGTCTTATTAGACGCCGCCAAGGCATTTGATTTGGTCGAATGGCCATATCTTTTTACAGTACTACAAAAAATGGGTATGCCCCCGATACTACTGCAATGGATCAAAATATTATATACGGAACCCTTGGCACGAATCAAGGTAAATCAGTATGTATCTAACATGATACACATTACACGAGGCACTAGACAGGGGTGTCCTCTCTCCCCTTTATTATTCGCCATCGGACTAGAACCACTAGCTTGCAAGATTAGGCAACATCACAAGACCACAGCCCTGCAATTCCTACAGCGCCCTATAAATATCTCTTTATACGCAGATGACATGGTCCTCTATGTTCGTGAACCCCACGTAAATTTATCACCCCTTTTACGGGAATACATAAAATTTGGTAGACATTCAGGCCTCCAAATAAACTGGAGTAAATCCACCATTATTCCCTTAACAGACATTACGACACCACACCCAGTAGAGTTCCCATTAGAGTGGCAACTGGACCCCGTCAAATACCTTGGAATTTGGTATCACAAAGACCCTGCATTGGTTATACGAGCAAATTATGGCACTGCCATTAGTAAAATAGAAGAAAAAATAGAAAGATGGATCCATTTGCCATTATCCGTGGCAGATAGAATAGCTCTAGTAAAAATGATCATACTTCCCAAGTTCCTATATCTTTTCAATAACATCCCCATTACCCCACCAAAATCTGTGTTTCAAAGCTTGAAAGCGTGCATAACCCGCCTTATTTGGGCCGGTAAGCAAGCACGCATTGAATTGCGCACGTTAAGATTGCCTTACTCTAAAGGGGGGTTTAAGGTACCTGATTTCCTGCTCTATTATTTATATGCGCAAGCGCAATACGCGCACTACTGGTACCACCCAGTGCAATACCTAGCTCATATGGCAGTAGAAGTTGGAGACGCTCAACCAATCTCGCTTCAACATATCTTACCACACCCCTGCACACATGTACTGAGGCATGAAATAAATACCATTCGCACTACGAATTTGGCCTGGCAGAGAATGGGGAAATTAGCGCATAGACTGCCACTCTACGCACCAGCACTGCCTCTGCCACAACACCCAGCCCTTTCAGTAACTCAGGAACAAGTGAGTATGACATTGCTACAACAGGTTGGGATAGACGTGATGGGAGACTTCTATAACGACGGAGTCTTTATAGAACCAGATGCCCTTAATTACATTAGCAATCAAACTCTCCTAAGAGCAATTAAAGATTTCTATCCGACTTTTCCTGTAGAACCGGAAATACTCCACGCTCTACAAATGATTATAACTAGTTCGCATAATACACATTTAGTGACCAAATTATATGTGCTATTACAGACTGATATAGCGGGCACTACACAGAAAGCGCAGGAGAGATGGTCAGATGTTCTAGAGGCGCCCCTTGTCGACGAGGAATGGGCCACTTGCTGTGCACTAACAGACATGCTTACCCCGAACGGTAACTTACGAATTATACATTATAAATATCTCCATAAAACATACCATACACCAGTTAAATTAAAGAAATGTGGGCTCCGCCCTGATGCATGCTGTAGGAGATGTAAAGCCGATGATGCCGATTTTATACATTTAGCGTGGCACTGCCCACAGATTAGAGAATACTGGGAAAAGCTAACTGGAGTTCTGAGTGCTGTTTTGGAAACCAATGTAGATTGTACAATGCGTGTATGTTTACTGGGTCTTGTGACAAATTTAAGATCGATCAAGCATAAATTCTGTGTAATAGCTCTTTTATTGGCGAAAAGACGGATATCTATGTATTGGAATGGCAAGAAATACCCCACATGTAAACAATGGTTGCATGACATGATATATTGAAGGGACACACTACAAACTTATGAAGAAGAACTTCCAACAAGATCCAAACCCAGAGACTATTGGATGCCATTAACGACGTATTTACAAGCACATTCTATTGATGCACTAAATACCAGTGTGTAAAGTGTGGTACTTTGATTGTATATAAAAATGGAACTGTACGTTGTGTTGTGCTATGTACAGTTGACATGGATACAAATTGTAAGGATAGCGAGTGCCTTTGCAAGCCTGTTTGTTTTCTGTTTCTTGTATGATTTTTCTGTTCATAATAAAATTCAATAAAAAAAAAAAAAGCAATGCCTGTCAGATCTGACAGAGAAGGATCCAGGGACACTTGAAGCGTGGGCTGACAAATGGCTAGCCAACAGAGTTAAAGGGCTGGAGCAGCATAACTCTAAGTAAAAAGGGGAGCGGAACTTTCCAGATTGGTTCATGGCAATTCCCAGAGGGGGACTGAGGCATAAAGGGAATTGGGTTTCTAGTCTGGAACAAAGGGGGACAGGAAGGTTCTCCCAAGTCCAAGGTGCTAATTTGGTACAATTCAGGACATTTCATGAGAGACTGACAAATGAAAAAACTTGTACCAGCCCGAACCATCATAACTACATTGCTGCCAACTATGGGTGAACAGCTTCTTGAAGCAAATACACCAAAACACAATAGGGTTTGTACTGGATGCTAGTATCAGTAGTAATGCATGCCCCTGCTCTAAGGGATACAGGAGCTCATAGAATTATGGTCGAAAGAAGTCTCTCAAACCCGATGGGATTCTCCTGGGTGCTAACAGTAGAGGTTTAGTAGCCAGTGAAGAGGAGATGGAGTATCTGATTGCCTCAGTTGAGTTAGAGCTCAATGGTAGATCAGCTATGGTAGATGTGCGAGTGAATCAAGGTGTTGGGTGTCTTATGGGCAATGATTTGATTGCCCCAGGCTTAGTACCAGGACCGGAAGCCTATATGGCTTTAACTGCATCTTCTGAGTTGATCAGAGCATAGGCTGCATGTCAGTCTCAGGAAGAGACTGGGTCCATTCACTATTGGCAGAAACCTGGACAGGGTAAACCATGGATTAAAGCAGACAGAGGACAGTGTTTGTGGCATCCATTGCCCCTGGTCCAGGCAGAGAGGAAAGTGAGATACCCGAGGAAGACCAGGTGTTGGAGTCTGGATCACTGCCAGAGCTGAAGCAATTAGCTTCTGGAAAACCTACGAAGGAGGAATTCTGCAAGGCACAGGTTGAGTGCCCCACGCTTGTGGGATTTCAGAAGGGAGCCCACAAATAGGTTAGCAAACAAGTGAGCAGAAGAAACTATGTCAGCTGGGAAGATGGCCTACTGTAAAGTGAGTCAGTGAATCCTGGGCTAGTGGTTCCACTAGTGAACAGGAATTTCCTGTTGTCACTGGCCCTTGAAGTGCCCTTGGTTGGACACTTGGGCATTCGAAAGAACCAGGATAGGTTGGATCTTTTTTTTTGTTATGAGCCAAGGATGTACAGAGACACAGGATGGTTCTGTAGGACCAGTCCTACTTGCAAGCTGAATGGGAAGCCATGGCCACTGGAATTATGCAATTGTGCGGCTGCTGTGATTTTCGCACAGTTGTAGGTATGCTGGATTTGCCACATAATTGCAGATTCTTTTTTTTTTTTTTTAAGTCTGTTTATTGAAAGATCTCAACATTACAATACTTTGAAGGCAAGTCACATATAGTTTGGCAATATACATTACAGTTAGTGTCTCGGTAGGTCCCGGTGTAAGCTCATGCATACAGTTACATATATCACATATCACAGTTATCAATGATCGGCCCCGTCCCTCCCCCTTCTCAATTCCTCTGTTGGGGAGATACAGAGTCCACCCCGAGATGCATTCCATGAGGCCCATTTTTTACCCCATTTCTTCGGGCATCCCCTGTTCTTGATGACCTCCTTTTTTGAGATCATGGATCAATCAATGTCCTTTGCCCATTCCCCGATTAGAGGTTTATTACTTACTCCCCATTTCTGGGCAATGTTTCTTTTAGCTAGGGGCAACCCCAGGGATACCCAGGTCTGCTCGGTACTGGTCAGGTCAGTAGCCTCCCATATATTGAGCAGGCAGAGTCGTGGGGAGCAGATGATTTCTTTCTCGCAAACCTCTTTTAATTTAGTTATGATTCCCTCCCAGTAGGGTTGAATCACGGGGCACTCCCACAGTGTATGGAAAAACGTACTGTCTTGGGTGCAAAACCTAAGGCACTCTGAGTCCGCCCTCTTTTTCATCTTAACCAGGGTCCCTCCCTAAGAGATATGTCCTATGTGAGATTTTAAGTTGGATTAGTCTCAGCCTCATTGGAATCACGACTTTCCACGGGGATGATATCGCCTCATCCTCTAGACTCCCTATATCTATCTCCCAGTGCTGTCTGAGGCGGACAAGCGAGTCTGGTCTGTTTATTAATTTTCTTTAAGTCAGGGATATTGCCTTTTGGGTCATGTGTTCCGAAAGTAACCTGTCCTCCAGCGGGGATGCCTCCGGTAAGGCCTCCCCCCTAGGTACAACAGACTTTAATAATTGCAGATTTTACCAAAAAAACATTGTTTCTAGCTCAAACGGTTTAAAAGTTAGTAAAAATGCAGCAACACGTGAAGGCCCTTTGCAACGGTTGACTGTCACCTTTCTGTAATGTATTGCTATATTTGGGTGTCAAACTGTTACTAATGACATGCAACTAATGCCCAGTGTTAAAAAGCTTAAAAATGACAAAATAATGAAGTAATATGATCACATGTGCCGCATAATTTGCCTTTCTTGCTGCATAATTTACTCAACCCTGCTGCAGAATTCCAGCAGCCCTGGTTAAGACTAAGGCACTGCTAGTGCCTCAACCCGTTGTGGGTGTTGCATTTGAGGGGGCAGGATAGACATTGTTGGTCCATTCGACCCAGGATCAGGGAACAAGTATATTTTGGCTGTGGTGAATCATGCCACGAGGTATTCAGAGGTGGTACCCTGAGGAGCACAAATGCAAAGGTGGCAGCTAGGGCTTTCCTAGGGATCTTTTACAGGATTGGATTTCCAAAGACGGTACTACCCGACCGGGTGGGTCATTTGGGGAGGGGACCAACTTAATCTTCAAATACATGAGAGAGATGGAGGAGCAAACTGGTGTAAACTCACGGCATACCATCCACAAACCAATGGGTTAGAGGAGCTGATCAACAAAACCTTGAAGACAGTGAATCTGGAACAATTTTCAGGGTGAGGGTGCTGCCATCAATGTTACATCACTATACTCTAAGGGACTGTGAAAAATCTAAGCAGCAAACCAAGAACAACTGTAGCAAACGAGCCACACCAATTCAGCAAGAGAATTAGGGGTGTAGTATGTAGTTGGCAGTCAATTTTGTAGCACACTGTGGCAAGTATATTACCAAAGCATGGTGTGGTAGCACACTGTCATTATTCGACAGCACATTTTTCATTGAAATGTTCATTAATTTGGCAAAGCCATAGTTTTACTTATAAAACTATATAGGGCACAAATGATAATGTGCAGAAATAAAATTTTGTTGTGTTAGGAAATTAATTACATCCTGCAGCCTTTCCTTTCTCACCAACAAGACTGCCACCTAATTCACTTAAAAAAAGCCTCTTACACTGCAATCAGAGAAAGAAAAGTAAACACCAATCTCCATGTTAAAAGGATAAGCAATGTGTTAGAAGACATAGCCTGACATTTAACCTCCGTCTTTGAAAGCACAGCAAATGTGACAAGATAAAAACTAAATTTATAGGCATCTTTAATGCTCATTCACCTTTAGAACTCCAGCATTGTGATTCTACTTTAAGCACCTATGCTTGACGATGATTAAGAGAACTCTATCAGAGAACTTCAGGAGGAAGTGGGATCTTCTCCTGCCAAGTCTCTTACTTGCCTACCACGAGATTCCACCGAAGGGAGTTTGGTTTAGCCCCTTTGAGCCTCTGTTTGGAAACCCAGTGAGGTGATCACACACCTTGATCAGAGAAGGCTGGGAAGAAACTTGGGAATCGCCTCAGGAGGATGTTATTGACTATGTCATTGGCCTCAGGAAGTCGATCAAGCAATACATGGGTCAGGCAAAGGAAAACCTTCAGGCTAGCCACGTGCTGATGAAGGAATGGTATTACCGGAAGGCAATGCTGAATGGGTACCAGGAAGGTCAGGATGTGTTAGTGCTTAAGCCCATTTTCCCCAGAGGGCTGGAAGATAAATGGGGTGGGCCCTACAAATTAGTGCAGAAGTTATCTAAGGGGAACTACTTAGTGGACACAGGTGCCACAAGGGAAACCAGGCCGGTGTTACATGTGAACCGGCTTAAGCCTTACTTCCAGAGAGAATACACATTGAACATCATGGCCATGTCAGGGGAAGCCGAGGAAGGCAGTGAGCCTCCTCCTGATCTGTCGCATAGTGCAAGGGATGATGGGACTGTGAGGTGGGTACACCTAGCCCAAGATAACACCTGATCAGCAGAGTGTAAAGAGGTGTTAGAGAAGTTTGCCCACCTCTGTTCACAGACTTCAGGGTTAAAACCGGTTGGTGACCATGGGATAGACACAGTAAGTAGTCTTCCAGTCTAAAGTAACACTTTTTGCATGTCTGAGGGAGTCCAGCACTGTATGTACACAGTAGTGGCTAAGATGTTGGGCTTGGCTATAATAAAATGTTTGCATAGCCCTTGGACCAATCCAATAGTGCTGGTGCCCAAACAAGGTTTTATGGACTTGTGGTGCTGTGTGGTCTGCCACGGCCTCAATGAAGGCTCCAAGACAGAGGTGCATGCCGTCCCAGAACTGATGAGCTAATGGACCAATTGGGTGGTGCAAAATATTTGAGCGCCTTTGATCTGACCAGTGGTTACTGGCAGATCACTTTAGCACCAGGTGCCAAAGAAAAGACCTCAATGGTTCAAGTTTATGGTGATACCTTTCAGATTGAAAAATGCTCCTTCCACTTTTCAACGCCTGGTGAAACATGTTATTGCAAGGATGAAAGGGTTCTGTGTGGCCTACCTAGAGGACATTGCAGTGTTCAGCAATTCAGGGCGGGACCTTCCGCAGCATCTTGAATCAGTGTTGGATAGGATACAGACTGGAAAAGTGACCAATAAGGCAATCAAGTGTCAGGTGGAGCAGTATGCTGTAGTCTACCTTGGGCATCGGGGAACAGAAAGATTGGCCCGTTGGATGCAAATATACAATCTGTATTGGAGTGGGAAGTGCCCACTGCTCAGACAGAAATAAGAGCCTTTTTAGGACTCACCTTTTACTCTACGAACTTTGTAGCTAACTGTGGGACCATAGTGGCCTTGTTGACTGCACTGACTCCCAAGTAGCCCAGAAAAGTGATCGGGACTGAGGAGTGTCAGAAGGCATCTGTGGAACTGAAGAGAGCACTGAGCAATGCACCTGTACCAAAAGCACCAGACTAGTCAGCCCTTTATAGAGCAGACAAATGCCTCAAATACAAGAGATGGAGCACTGCTGGCTCAACTTAATGACAAAGGGAGAGAGCATCCAGTGGCCTTCAGTAGCTGGAGGTTGCAACCCACAGAGCAGAAATTGGTAGCCATTGAAAAAAGAGCGTTATGCTATAGTGCAGGCATTCCAAAGCATCTGGATGTAATTGTTTAGTACAACATTTGTGGTAAAAACCCATCACAAACCACTCAAGTTGTTGTTGGCAATGAAGGGGGAGAATCCAAAGTTTCGGAGATGGTCAGTATTGTTACAGTTCCTAGATTTCACAATTGAGCACAAGGCTGGATCAAACTATGGTAATGCAGATGGATCTACCCGCCAGTTTTACCGATCCGACCACCAGACTTGTCAATGAAGGATTATTGATCCATGGAGTCAGATCTGGGAGGGGTATCTGTTGGGATGGGAATGTCCACTGTATGATGTACAGGTGTGTCACCTGTATATACCTATGATCCTGTTTTTTGACTTTTCGGTCAGGCCACACACTAATTCTGTGTGCACACATTAACCCAGGCCCAGTCTTTGACAGTACTAGGTTGTGGACCTAATCCTGAAACAGGAGGGGAGCACCAAGCTACCTTCATAGTGGCAGAGGACTACCGTCCCCGTCACGAGTTTCATGCGTGGAGCATACCATGTTAGTGAATTGTAATGACAGGCTTTTTCCCTGTGAGATCTGAATGCGTGCCTACTGGCCCTGAACCGCATACCCAGGGACACTGGAAGAACACAATTGTACAGCTGCAGTGATTTTCGCATAGTTATAGATTTGCCACATAATTTATTATCTGCTGCGTAATCTGCAGATAGGTGTTTTCAGGCGTCGATCACAGACTCACTCTTTGTCTTTGGTTTCTGCAGATGGAGGCAAACAGGACATCTAGGCCACTCTCGATGTGGGTCTCACTGCCCCTGAAGTCCCTCGACGTGCAGGTCAGTTTTCCTCGGCATTGGGATCTGGATGGGACACAACAAGCCTTGGCTACTGCAAGGGATCCGGTACCCCAGGTAGTGGTTTTGTGCAGCTACGGTCAGTCCTGGTGTCCCCACACTTGGAGGGAGGATGGATTTGACCTGTGGGAGCACTGCTACCTCTTCCTGAGCAGCTGCTGTGTCAGTAGTCCCTGTAGGAGGCAGGTCGGTGTACTGGGTCTTGCTTCTTTTGGTGCTTCCTTCTGCAGGGGAGTAGCTCCTCTATTCCAAGGGAGTTCCTCTGGCAATTTACAAAGCATTGGCAGCCCTCCGGGTTGCTTGAGGTCTGCACAGCACCAGGACGAATCAGTTGCTCAGCGAGGATCAGGTACAGCAGGCGGGGAGGGCTGGCGCCAAGTCAGTCGTGCTCCTCAGGTCAGAAGTCTTCTTCTTGTCCACTTCTTCTTTTGGTCCATAGAAATCTGAAGTCCTGGTATCAGGGGGTTCCATAAAAACTAAAAATTTAGGGGCTTTAATGGGGCTTGGGGGTAGTAGCCAATGGGCTACTTACCCCTAGGGTCACTACTCCCCGTAGATAACCACTTCCTTTCTGGAGTGGGCATCACCCTGTCCCAGAGTTCCTAGTTCCACCACACACAAGATGGTGGAATCTCTAAAGTCATATTCACTTCCAGCTGGTCACCCTAGAGGTGTGTCTAGCATGGCAGTGCAATACGCCTCCTGCATAGTTAATTGTTTCACCTGTCCTGGTGCCACATATCCTCACAACAAAACAACACTGGGAGTGGCATTCCCATGTCTGGGGAAACCTGGGGTCGCATATCAAAGGCAGCAGAGGCCTTTGAAGCCTCCTGCCTTGGTATGCTGATTTACCACCCTTCCTGGGGGAGGAGGTGATAACATCTCTCCCCAGAGCAGGCATTGTTTCTGTCCTCTGAGAGCAGAGCTCTCACCTCCTAGGGGGTCAGAAACTCGTCTGTGGTGACGGGCTGGACTGGACCAGTCAGCCAGCACACTAGAGGGCTGGTAGGTTTCAGGGGTACCTCTAAGGTACCCTCTGGGTGCATATATTAATAAATCCATTGCTGTAATCAGTGTGGGTTTATTAATATGAGGTGTATGATCCCAAACACCATAGGTTTCAGTGAAGCCATTATGTAGCTGGGAAACTCGTTTTAACCAGTGCCCAGTACATACCTTAAGATGGCTTCCCTGCTCACTTGCAATATCTAGTAACAGAATTAGACATCACAGGGGCATAGCTGCTCATGTAGATATTTCCTCACATAAAATATAATGCACCCTGCCATAGGGCTCACAGGCCTGCTGTAGGGGTGACTTACATATATTAGATGCAGTGACTTAGCTATGACACACAGGAATGTGTCATGTCCGGTTTCACTCATGGTTTGCACCATGTCACGCAGCCTGCAACAGCAGTCTGGATGGAATTTGTGTGTGGGTCCCTTAGGTTGGCATAACATATGCTGCAGCCCTTTGGGACCCTCTTAAGTGCCCATGCCCTAGGTACCTGGGGTACCATTTACTAGGGACTTACAGGGGTGCTCAAGTCCTTAGCCAGTTGTAGCAAAACTAGATAACAACTTGTTTTGGCAAAGGAGCACTGGCACTGAGGTCTGGTAAGCAGGCCTCAGTGGACTGTCGGAATTGAAAATCAGTATCTAGTAGCTAAAAAGGGGGCAAAAGGTGGGAGGGGGATACCTGCAACAAAAGCCTAGCTTCCTACACCAAGTACCACAAGTGGTCATTGCGCCTGCAGTACCTTGCTTGGCCATGACCTGGGTGAGATGGGTTGAAAATATACCCCAACCTTGGCTTGGGGGGCTAGAGTGTAATCATCTCTGTCCTTGCTAATTGGCTAGGAAGGATTGTGCTGCCATGCCCCTTTGGATTTCTCCCACCTTACCCAATGGTGTAGGTTTCATGCATTTCTTCCTTCCCCACGGGCTGGAGCACGGGAGGGTTAATCAGAGACCTTTTTATTTTTTATTTACTTTCACTGGAGCAGCTGTTAGCTGCCTCAGTGTTATGTGCCGTTTACAGTGTTGCGCAACGGATTGAAGGTTCTTTCCTCTCCATTCCTTGGCAAAGTAGCTGGGGGAAGGGTTACACCCTTTCACTTTGTGCTTTTCACCTTTCCAGCTATGTCCAACGCCTAATAAGATTGGTTTATCCCACCCCTTTGCTGAAGAAAGGAAGAGTGGATTTGGCCCTTAGTTTTTTACCCTCCTGAACTTGCCAGTGGGCTGGTCTTTGTGCGCACTATCTAATAGGATTGTTTTTAAAGGAAAGCCCTTTGATTCGAATTGAGGTTAAAGCAATGACATCAACAATGTGCTCATAACTAGTTAGGTGGGAGCTATGTAGTCAATAGGCTGAATACAATCTATCTCATCTTTGGGCTGATGCCCCTACCCATACTAAAGAAAAAAGAATTCTCACTGACAATCTCAGTCAAAAGGAGCATGAGATCGGAGCCCTTAGCCCTTCATTGTGCTGTGCAGGAAAGAGCATTTCCAAGTTGTCTGAGCCTTTATTTCAGTTCTATTATATTTCTGTATTTTAGAGTCTGATTCTCACTCAAAAACTCTGTGGAAACCTTCTAGGTGTGATACCAGGTAATCTCACTTGTACTCTTCCTCCACATTAGAAGTAAAGATTTCATAACTCTTTGGGAGGATAATTAGAGACAGGACTACTGCTTAAAGGGGCCATTAAGGTTGGGAGGTTGTAATATAGTCTCTAAAATTCATTTAAATTCTCTGTATTCTCAGCAATACTTAGACTAGTCAATTTGAGAGGGACCACTGAGGAAAGCATAAGAGATTTTATGAAGTCCAGGTAATCTCACTTGTACTCTTCCTCCACATTAGAAGTAAAGATTTCATAACTCTTTGGGAGGATAATTAGAGACAGGACTACTGCTTAAAGGGGCCATTAAGGTTGGGAGGTTGTAATATAGTCTCTAAAATTCATTTAAATTCTCTGTATTCTCAGCAATACATAGACTAGTCAATTTGAGAGGGACCACTGAGGAAAGCATAAGAGATTTTATGAAGTCACAGACATCAACAATGACACACATGTATATAATGTAACTATCATATTTACTTTTGTATACATGTTGTAGGTTCCTGCTGAAAAGAGGAGGCTAAGAATAGACAGTGTGATGTGTTCAGTCAGTTTGGAGTTCCAACAGCAGCAAATGGGTTATCCATGTTGTCATTAGTGACTGACGAGACGGAATAGCATATGTTTCTGTGCATGGGCTTCAAGAGGCTAAATGACAAATCTGAATGTGGCAGCTGGTGACTGGGGAATGTGAAGAATTTTCAGAATGTTGATGTGCAGTTTTTAAATTGTAGTGCATTTGTAAACTGCTGGTCATTTACAGTATACATTACATTGTAGTGTTACAGGCCATTAGTGCAACACTTCTATAGCTGTTGTCCATAATATACAAGATGGATAACATCTGGTGAAAATATGGTTTGAAAACAACAGATCTAAAACAAGGGTATCCAATCATTTCTGTAGTGAGAGCTACTTGTGATTAATGCAAACCATACCGAGTTACTAAAGACCAAGCACCTCCAGCACAGTTCCTGCTAAGGTTTAAATTCAATAACAGTGTAGAATACAAGCATTAGTAATGCATCGGTTTTGCCTATGTAATAAATAAAGAGCTTTTTTCACCAATAATCGTCCGGCAGAAGGAAAGAGCTCCCTGACAGATAAGGGAGTGGAGAAGATGTGGCGCAGCGGCCAGAGCTGCTGACTCGAGAGCTGGGGATCCTGGTTCAAGTCTCGGTGGCGCTGTGCAACATCCTGTGATTCTATGCAAATCACTAAATCTCTCCGGGTGATAAAGTATTAGAGTAAAAGGTAAAACTTTATGAAAATATAGTTCCACCAAAGCGGATGTTAACAGTATTTCAGCAGCAGGAAACTGATAAGAGAAGCAGATGGGGAACTAGCATTGGTAAATGCAGGAAAATATGCTACAGCCAATAGAAATGGAGGAAAGGTAAGGCACACACAGAAACAAATGAGAAACCAGGAGAACAGTCCCTTTTAAGTTTGTATTAAAAACAATAGATTTCTCAAGCACAGCACAAGCGCTGTGCAGGCGAAACCTAACAAGGCAGAACAAGAATGAAAAAGCCTCGGCCTGTGCACATCTCAAGTCAGGCAAGGTAGCATGGAACATTTGACTTCATACTCAGAAGAAGAGGGGATTTTCATCTTCTTTGGCTCACCCAAGTTTACTGAGATTTCTAAAATTTCTTTCAAGCCAAAATTCAACCGATTGCAAATCTCCCTCAGTTCCTTCCCCCTACTTGGCTCTCGGGCTCCTTACCTGCCTCCTCACCCACCGACTGTAGTAGAAATCCCAGAAAGCAATCTCTGCAGGCAGCACAACTGAGCCTTGGGAAAACAGTGAGCATTTGCACATATGTTGATGACCCATGAATGGCTCTGAGACAGTATGCACGCAGCAGACGCCACTGTACTGCATACCTATTGGCTAGAGGAAGCGCAAACTACTCAGTCAGGAACAGAGCTGCAGGTCAGAAGAGACATTCTTTATGTGTCCATCAAGCAAATGAGGCTGGAGCTGCCTGGCACATGTGTAAATATCTACCTCAGCTCCAACTCACAGTCACTGGCATGCCCTGTGTCACCTAAGTCTTGACCCCCAATTAAGTAGGTGTCTTACTGTGCCTACTCATTGATGGTGTGCTATCACTGCATGCGCAGAGGCAGTCCATCTGCCAGAACTGCATGTGCATTAAATTAACATTTTATCTTGCTGTATTACTGTGTCAGCTTGTGCACCACCTCTGTGAAAATCTCCATGCCTTGTATTGGATGCACTGTCTATCTCTCTTAGAAGGAATGGTTTACTTTACTGGCTGTCCATCTTTGGGAGGGTGGGTGTCTATAGCACGGACTTTGGCAGAAGGGCTTTTATTGAAGAGACCTGTTGTACTCCACTGGCTGCCTCATGTACCGCACACGCTGAGAGGAGTTAATGCACTAGTTGTCTTATCTGGGGAGTACCGCAGAGGCTGCCCATCAAGGTGAGGGTGTATTGCATTGGTTGCCTTTCTGGAGAGCCAATGATGTGGCTGTTTTACTGGGGATGGGGTGCAGACGGATATTTTCAACATTTCTGGCTCTTTGCTCAAAGGTAAATGAAACGCAGACTGAACCTAATCAGTAGTGGCCTCACCTGCAGCCCTCCCACCCCCTGCCCCAACAATGAGGCAACCAAGCAAAGCACAAAGGGACCGACTGAGGGGACAGAGTTGGACAAGTAAACCTCGGGAGGCCTCATCACTATCCCCTGCTACATATTCTCCTGCACTGAGAGGTGATGTTATGAATAGGCTTAGAAAAACCCAAGGAGACCCTGATGAATAATGCTGAGGTGGCTATATACCAATCTATCGCTAGGGAAGGCATCGCAACATATCCTCACAACAAAAATATACTGATCTTTAAGGGTACCCTAAACATGTTTGCTATCATTGTACTATTGCAATTTTACACTTAAGTTCCTCCTTCTAATCCTTCTCCTTGGTTTTCCCCCTCACTCACATTGGTTTCTAAAATTTATGATAAAGGAAGCTGAGTATTTGCAGGAAAAATTATAAATCCTCTTTTAGAGAGGGGTTTGGAGTAAAACCAGATCGGGACATACTAAAAGAATCATTGGGTGTGATGGGCTGCATTCTCTGTAGTGTGTTCCGGTGGCGGTCAGTATAATGCTCACATGTACACAATGAAAGTTCACTCGAATATCAGTAGCTGTTATTGTCTACCTAACATAAGGTTTTTAAAGTTTGTTTTCCGAATGTCTGACAAGCACATAGTTTTTAACCATTGAATTGCTTTTCACAAAGTCACACACTGAAATAATGGTTCTATTTTGCTAATATATGAAGAAAAACACTTAGAAAACATGTTATTTGTAAACTTACCTGACATAATGTAGTAGTCTTCTTCTTCATCAACTTTATTCGGTCAGTTTGCATACCAATCATAAAAGTTCAAATAACAAAATTGAATACACATTTACAAGGTATTAGATCAATAGGAACAGCTTTTAAAAGAATAAAATCAACTTTTAAAGAAAAAAGATAGAGAAATAATTCATTATAGACAGGTGTGCAAGTTCCTAGTCTTTAAAAAATATGTTAAAACAAACGAATAAAACAATCATAGCAATTCATTTTTATGTACATTTTCCTAGTCTTTAGAGAAAGGCCTAAAAACGATGCCACACAGTAACAGACCAGATGATCAGGCAACATTCTTAGAAAAAACAGACCCGGACGACATTGTTTAAATTTATACTTGCGCATGATTGGAAGTAAAAATAAATTCCGGTGATCAGTATAAAATTTACAAAAGAATAATATGTGCAAATCAGATTGCGGGGAGACGCCGTCGCAGGGACAACAAGACAGGGCTTGAAGGGAAAAAGTATATGTTGGGTAGCCCAGCATACAGGGGATAAGATTTAATCGAAACTGTGTTAAAATGAATCTGTGACGTGGAGTTTTCACCATTGACAGATAAGTCGATTGTCCCACTGTAAACTGCGGGCCATCAAGATATGCTTGAACTGTATATTTGCTACTATTGGTTTTGAGCCTGTTTTTACCCATTAGGGATAGGAATCGTGTTTTTATTTAAAAAAATAAAAATAAAAAATAAAAAAATCGATATACACAAGCAATTACTTGGTGTTTCATATACCAGAGCAAATAAAATCTTTTTATATACATGATCCAAGGGATCCTCTGTACATGTTCTAATGTCAGGCAATCAATGATGAACTGCTTTGTCAAGTTAACGGATTCCCTTCGCCATACAGAATGCCACAAGAGGATTGGCGCCATTCCTATCCGATCAGATATGTAGGTGACATTCAGTTCAAGGTGGCAGTTAAAATTTGAACAACTATGAGGAAGACCCACCATTATTTTCCAGAAGGCATCTTCTGTCGTTTGTATGGCCACTGAATTAACATGGGCCCATACTCCGGCTCCATAGGAGGCTACCAAAGAGGATTTTGCATGCTATACTTTTTTTACAATATCAATCTGTTTCAATCCTAGTTTTTTTGTAAAAGAAAGTATAGCGTTGTTACTTTTTTCAGGCATCAGCCCTCTGCTATTCACCATTGGGGACCATGTGGTCGTGTAGCTCCTATAAAAATATACAGGATCTGCACGTTTAGACAACATACACTGTAGGATTGGTGTCAGACTAACTCTGAACACCCCCACCGGGTATGTTGGCCTTTGTACCAACTAGCTCACAGTGCCACTAGAATCTCCTCTTACCAAGGAGAGAATAGTTCTTGGCAACCATCGAACATGACAACCCTGATCCCTCAGGACCGTGGAAACAATATACTACCTTTTGCTCAGTCACTCGTGCTTACTTAGTCTGTCTCAGAGAGATACACAGAATAAACATGCTGGGCATTTTCAATAAGCATTTATTGAATAGTTGTTATTCTGGTGTAAAATAAATGAGCTGCAATAACTGTTAGACAGGATAAGATATAAATGATTAGCAGTACTATAAAGGTAAATGGATGGTATAGTTCTACCATCTTACAATAATCATGAATGCATTTGAGTATATAAAACACATGATAAAAAGATGCATACTCCTACGATGCCTCCCCAACTAGATGTACCTAAATGCACCTAGCATGGGTGTAGGTGTTAAGCCAAGAATCCCTCTAGGATTTAGTCAACCCCATTACCTGAAGTGAGAGACTGTGGGACCCCGTCTTGGTCTCGAGTTGGACACTCCGCAAGGGATGTTAGACCACTGCGAGCTGGAGTGTCTGCATGCCGGACCCTCAGCGTCTCTTGTCAGTGTGTCTGCTGGGAAGTCTCGGTCTCCTCTGTCTATCTTAGCAAGATGTGATGTATATGTACCCATAGGTCTCCCCAGGGGTCCTACCTTGCTGTATTACTGCATCGGCCTAAGGATGACGTCGGGCATGAACTTTATACATAGATATTATACAGTAGATGGTAGTCCTGCTGTGCTTCCGAGAATCCTCATGCATAATGTATGAGATTTCGAACTAGGGAAAACCCGCGTTCTGAATGCAGTGTCGTATCTAGGTAAAAGGTCAGTCCCTGTAAACCGTTACAAGTGTAATGTAGGGAAGAATATAGGTAAAGGGTAATGAAGTTACCGGGCCTATATTATGGTACCTATATGGAATATAACACCCACTCCTCTTCCGAATGGACTACATAGTTAAATTGTAAACGTACTACTAGGCTGACTAGATACTGGTACGCAAAATAGTTAAAAACAGTTTCTTGTTGTGCTAAAAACAATGTTTAAATAGTTCTAAAAAAAATCTTTAAAAATCTAAAAGGGAAATTGTCACTCAAGCCATAGTCCTAATGTGTCCGAAGGTATCGTTCGAACTACTATAAGCATTAGAAAGCCATGCATGCTCAAAAGAATGTCAATTTTGTTATGGAGTTCTAATTTTTCTATTTGTTTTCCAAAAGTCGAATTTGTTCCCAGCACACGACGGGCCAAATGAGTCAAATGTTTATGTGTCCTGGCTGGTAGACGCAACATTTTCATTGCTTGCCTCCGCAGTCGACGGTCCCTGTAACACCGCGCAGATTATGTCAATGGAGCACAGATGATCTTCCGTACTATCCACAGCCAGTGCTGGGACAGCCTGTGCGCTGTCCAAGGCCTGGGTGTCAGAGGAGGAGTCCGTGTCCATACCAACAGGAGTAGATACAACCTGTGGTGGCTCTAGGAATGCCGCCATCAACATAGGAATACGCTGGGGACACTGCAGAACATGGGCCGTTATTGGGTCCAGTAAAGCATCAACGTCCGGTTGCGCACATGATGGGAGTGTCAGACAGAGATCCAACACGCATTCTTCTCCGCAAAACAGGCATCGGAGGACAGGTAAGATGCAGTCCATCCAGACTAGTCTAAATGACAAGAACCAAGAAGCACTTAGTTCCCTTAGGCGAGGTGTGCCAAGAAGTTGTACCATGCGATCACCGTATTTTCGCTCCAGGAGTACTGTTTCCATCTCCTTGGTGACTGGGATGTCCTTTGCGTAGCAGAAAAATTACAATCACAATACCTGCTATTAGAAACAGGATCAGCGGTAGCCCTCCAAAGATGCTTCCAAATACGGAGTGTATAAAGTTTGGTATAACTCCGAGAAACGTCTGAAAGGTGCTTAATAGTCCAGAACCTATGGTCTTAAATAGGTGGACGAAGCCTGTCGTATCAGACATGTTAAAGATACGATTTACCATTTCTGCAAACTGGAAGGGGCAATTTGTTCGTATAAGTGCCTGTATCTCTGCCGAAGACCTTGCAACTTGAAGATCAAAGGTCTCTCGAACGGAGGTTAAGGGTACAGATTTCTGTACAAGCATGGCTTTCATTCTGCTCAAAGCATCAAACCGTATTAAGGAAACATTTAGTGAAGGCCATAACGGTGCCTCCCTGACTGTATGTGTTGGTGGAAATAATACTTGCATACAGCAAGTAACCCTGGAACTCACGGTTACCAGATATGCGATGCCCGGAAGCATCCCACAGCAACCTTGATCGTTCAGCATCAAGTAACTCCCATTCGAAAGTAGCCTGAACACTGGAGTGATCACGGCAGCTGGGGAACCATTTAAATGACAGGATAAGTTAGCTACCGAACCGTTACAGGCCCCATGAAGCATTATATCCTGACATATAAGTGATCCAATTAAAGTATTCTTGCAGTTAGTACCGCTTAGAAATACTTCTTTTTCCCCACTCCGGCATCGAAATCTGTACGGTAATTCCCAAGATTCCTTAATGAATTCCCTAACCATTTCTTCATATCTGCCTGCGTGCATTTGTTCAAGGCAATATTGGAATTGAAAAGTTGTGACCGGAAGAGTTATGTGGCCATGGATTAACCATTCTGTGGACGGTGACTCTGCCACTGTAAATGCAAATCTATCCAGTTTTTCAATATGCAGCATTGTATATTTTGCTCCCCTTTGTGCCATTTCTATCTGTTTTTCTGTCAGATTGTATGAAGAAAACAGAGACGTACGGTTTATGAAATGCCAAGGCACATAGCCTGCGCGCAAAGATTGCAGCGTCCAGCTTAATAACATAATAGAACGCAATTGTGATTGCCCTTGTTGTATTATGGACAGATCCTGTTCTAGTACATCAATAGCAGAAGATACAATGTTGCCTAGAGAATATATTCTGGAGGTTAGTATTGTTAACCCATTGTCCACCACTGCTAGAGCTTTCTCTAGATTTATACGATCTAATTCTCGTAATCTTTCCGCGGCCTCTTGTTATGATATTTTCCAAATCTCATTGTAGACAGCATAATAGAAACGTTTCTGACGTGGCTTCCAAGGACCTAATAAAAAATCCCGTAGGTCCACATCCTCTGTAAGTAAGGGTAAGTGTTGTTTCACATGTATAAGTGTTGAGGTCTTTAGCCAATCGAGGCATAACTTCCCAACACTGTATGATGTCACTACTCCTGGATGTTGTCTCTGTACATAACGTGGATCTGGCCTATTGATACTAAATCCTTTAGTTTTGCCCAAGAATCTTTCCTGACAGTTATTGGTGTCTACGGGCCAAATCAACCATCCCTTCCAATCGGGGTCTGTTCTATTGTATCGCATGACGTCTTCTAGTGTACCCTCTTCTTGTGATGTTATGTTACCCTTAGTGTGTGATGGTGTGGGCATCCGAGGTGTATTTAAATCTTTGTTCCTGGCTAATCCAAGACAGGTCGTTTGTTGTACCATTTCATTCAAAAACATTATTTGCCGAGGAATAAGGCATGCTCTAAATAGTGCCTCTGTTCCCTGTACCTGCCAGTTTCTAGTACCCCAGACCGATTTTAAGTCTATGGTGTCTTTCCATAAGTCGAAACCTTGTTCAGACAACTGGGCAATAAAGGAAGCAGAATAAATCTGTTTGGTATTTGTCAACATATTTTTCTGTGCTGGTGTTGGTGCAACCTTATAATAATATGAGGTTGGGTCTGATTTGTTAAACCCTGAAAAATATGGAAATTTCTGTGCAAATGTTTTTGAACTGCTTTTCGGTGGTGTTGTGCAATGTTCCCATTGGTGGTATGTGAAAATTGTTCTGGGATTAGCAGACTTATACAGAAAGTGATGACCATAATGTTGATAGCAATACATTGTTTCAAAGTCTGATGTGCCCTCTAACATTTCATCATTAGAAAAAGCAGCAGATTTTTCTAGATCAGACAACATATTATTTACAGTTTCATAGTCCCAATCATCGGAAAATGTACTTGAGGTAATGATATCACTCAATGAAATTTTAAATAAATGTGGTATTTTTAAAAGTTCTGTCGGGCCAAATATATCATAATCAACCTTGTCCAATACTATACCGTCAGGTATAGGAACTGCTGTAATGTTCACTGATGATAGGTCTCTTTTTCACGATGTGATGATAGATGTGGTTTCAGAATCACATTCACTTTGTGCTGCAGAGCTTTCTCGAAGATAAGTTCCATTTATAAGCTTACTAAAGACAGTTACTAGGCCTATCCAGAAAACAAAGAAAAGTATCCCGGTAGTTACCCAGAGTTCCACCCAAGGTGATACCAGGTAAGTCTTTTTAAGAAAGTTCAGGAAATCTTTGAATCGCTGTAGACGAGATTTTTGGGCTGGCATTGTTTCAGGTTCACTTGGATCCAATGAAAAAGTATCAAAGTCAATGAAATAGCCAGATGCAGTTCGATCAATTTTCGGTAGTTCAGCAGGTCTTGTGGAAACTGTAGTTTGCTCTTGTTGGGGCATATTGACGTAGATATTCGTGTTTGGTCTAATTGAAATTTGTCTTTCATTTGAGTTCTGATTTTGAACTTCAGTTTCAAGAGGTACGAGTTCCATGGCATTGTTGCATAGTCCATCATTCCGTGCAGGTGACTCTTCAAACGTGATGAGTCTTTCTGTTTGGACTTCTTGTATAGTTGCAAAAGGAGGGTGTCTGTTACTCCGGAGTCCACGTGGCCTACTGCTCAGTATCGGCCACATAGTGTGGTTTGATTAGGTCTATTGAAACAAATCTTTTCTCCTTTTTACCGGCAAGGGGCGGCAGATGTACTGTTCTTGTTCCTTCAACTGCCAGGACAGGTACAAGCTTTTTGTATGATGGCCCAAATTCTTTTTTGTCCGCTATCTTCTCTCTGACCAGATCCCCAACTTTAGGGATCCAGACAGGTCTTGCCGTGAGACTTTTTGCTTCCCCAGTGGCGGTCCTTTTCACCTGGACATTGCTCTGTAGTGCCCTGGATTCATTTAGGTCCTGTAAAACAGCCAAACGTTTATGGATGGCAAAAGGTTTTTCATCCGCCACTGTCCCTTCACAATCAAGACCAGGTACCCACATTCTCGTCCCAAATAGGACCTCATAAGGAGTGACACCCCCTAGAGAACTTCTTGGCTGATTATTTAATGCCCTTTGAACTCAATACAGATGTTTTACCCAATTTCCACCCAAGCCTAATACTCTAGCTGTTAAAGACTGCTTTAAGTCTCGGTTTTTCCTCTCCACGACCAAATTTCCCTTGGGATGGTACGGAGAGGAGCACCGCAATGCTACACCCAAACTTCCCATGGCTTCCTTGTAAGCCCTAGAGCTAAACGCGGGGCCACAGTCAGAATGTAATGTGCCAATTGCGTATGTCCCTATAAAGACTCGCAAATCTTTTATAACAGTTCGAGCATCAGCCGAGCGCTGTGGCCATACCCATAGGAACCTAGAGCAGGAATCCACTGCAACCATGATATACTTGTAAGCCCCATCACTTTGTAAGGGGCCGCAGTGGTCCAAATAAACACACGCGAGTGGTTTGTCTGATATTAGTAATGGTGTCTGCACTGGACGTGTTACTGTGGAGCCTTTCATCTGTTGACAGATGTCGCATTTCAAGACGTAGTCCTTAGTCTGCTTTCTTAGTCCTGGCCACCAATAGCGCTGTTTCAATAGAGAAACAGTTGCTGTAACTCCTGCATGTGCCGACCCTATACCCTCATGTGCAGCTAGAATTAATCCTAACCTACGATCTATATTTGGTATTACTCTATCCCCCACTCCAGGAATTTGAGCAAATGGAACATTGTTTGCATCTAACTTGTAGGAGTATTTGAGTGGAAACCTTTTCGGTACTGCTGAGTTATTGCGTGTAGCAATAATCGCAACCATTATCTCACAGTCTATTCTCGTTTTTGAACGAGTGATTGCAACTACGGAAGCCGTGCGTACAGCCCCCTTTGCGGCTTCGTCAGCCAATGAATTCCCTTCAACGTGAACGCCATCACGTTGATGACTCAGTGTATGTATCACGTGAGCCCTTGGTAGTTCGTTTTTCAACTCCACTACCTGTTCCCATAGCCTTTTGTGCTCAACTGTGCCACCTTTTGCATCTTTAAACCCATTCCGTCCCCAGTGATGTAAATATTCATTATATGACTGTACACAGTAGAAGGAATCACACACGATTAGTGTGGGGAATTCGCGATCCGTATTTACCAGTGCCAGTATTAGTGTTTTTAATTCTGCCAGCTGCGCCGTGCAGTCACCTAGAGACTGTGTTTTTGTACAATTCGGGTGAAATTTTCAATCCTGCATGCGTCCTTTAACGATAGCACACGCGGCGCTGTATTGTTGTTTACTCCCTATGGCCGGTTGAGCAGAACCGTCAGTGTAAATTATATATTCATACTGATCTAGAGGCATTATTTCATTTGGTAGAGGATATTCTTGTTCGTATTGCAGAAATGCTTGTGTTTTTAAATTTGGGATGTACCTGTATTCTACATCTGTTGCAGTGAGAGAATTAGCCCATTGTATCCATCTTGGATGTAAGGCTTTAGCGTTTGGAACGCTTGCCTTTGTTGCAGCTTCTAAGGATGGAACTGGGGTAACAACAATTATACGCTTCCCTTGAGCCAGGGCTCTTGCTGACTACAGCAGTCTATACTGGTGTTAAAAAAAAATTCAACTGATGCAAAACGCATCTCAACATTTGTGTACAAATGTGATTTGTATGCTATTGGTACTGTCTCACCTTCATTATATGTTAGATAGGTGTACCCAGATTGACCCGCAACTATACGGATCACCAGGTTGCTTACATTTACGCGTGTCTGTAACTGTTTTGAAGCTATCATGTCAGCTTGTAAGGAACAAAGGATATCCGTGTGTTCCTGTGTCCATTGTCTAACTGAGAAATCAGGTTTTATTAAATCGTAGAAAGGTTTTACTCTTTCTGCGTAATCCAAAATGTATGTTCTGCCAAAGTTCAGGAATCCCAGGATTGATTGTAATTTTTTTTATGTTTTAGAAACTTGGAGCAGCGCACATTTTTCCAAAAAGTTAGCTGCTAGGCTTTTCTCTTCACTTGAAAGCTCATATCCTAGAAAAAGGACATTAAGGTGGGCAATCTTCGATTTTTTTGAAGTTGAATTTGTAACCCTCAGAGGCAAATCCCAAAATTATGGTGTTTACTCTGTTCAAGTGTTCCTCCAGGTCATTATCCGTCAGATAAATATCATCTACGTAGGACAATGCCTTCTCATCCAGATTTTTAAGTAATTCAGTTACCTTAGCCGAAAACAACCCCGGGCTGTTCTTATACCCCTGGGGGCGTCGACAAAATTGATGCTGGGACCCTAGCGATGAGAATGCTGTCAAATATCTGCTCTCAGGCGCTATATTTTGGCAAAAAAATCCATTTGAGATATCTAGTGTTGTTTTGTATTTTTTGCGTACAATGTTATTCATTAATGCGGCACTGTGTGCATTTTGTACTGCAAATGTTTTAGTGCAAGTGTTTAAATGTCTGTAATCCAAAACTACACAGTATGTGTTGTCCGCTTTTGATACGGGAAACAAAGGGTTATTCATTTGAGAAGTGCATGTTTCAGTCACTCTTTGGTATTCAAGTTGATCTAAGATCTCCCTGACCTGTTTTTTAGCTTCTTTTCTCTTATTGGATACTGCCTTTGTGCAGTCGGAGTATTTTTCAATGGAATTATGTGGTGGGTTGAATCCTCATCCCATCCAACATGGTTTTTGTATAATGCTGTGGCTTGTGCTACCGCCCACTCCCGCGCATATGTATATTTAAAATATTTGGGAACATGGTCGGAGAATGCTGGTAAAATTACTGTTTCTCCCCTAGGGCAATCCATGACGAATGCTGGCGGCCAATCTTGTTCAGCTAACAAAATGTCATAGCCAAACGTTAGGTTCTCCCAAAAGAGACCTCTAACTGTCCTGCATTTGTCCCCCTCCGTTTGGAGTGTTATTTCATACAATTTATGTGGGACACTTACCCTAGTATCAGGTGTTTCTACCGTGATATAATCATTCAAGTCCGCTGTCACCAGAAATTCCATCAGGTTCTGGCGAGCTATTGTTACTTCTGCCGCACTGTCTAGCATCATCAGAGGCCATTCCCCGTTCAGTAGTCGAGTCCTCAGAATTCTGGGCATGTCTGATCTTTAGACCTGCAACCTTCTTCTTTTTGAACTGTGATTTTTGTTTTGGTTTATCTTCTTTTTTAGTAGTATATTCTTGAGCGTGTTGCTTGTCTCTGGACTATGTACGCTCTTCTTGTCTGTCTGACCGTCCTTCTCTCTCAGAGTTTTTTGTTGAACCCTGAAAGGAACGAGAGGAACGTGTATCAGTATCCAGGTTTCTTAATATTATCCCTATTCCTAAGGTTGTACCTCCTTTCGGAGGGTTCCTGTGGAGGAGATCTACCTCTGGATTGAGATCTGTTTTCTTTAACTTTTTGTTTTTTGTTATTGTTCCACTTCTTTTTAGAAGAAGCAGGTGTCTGCTTGAAGGTCTCCTTCTCGGGACTACCCATCAGTTGTGGTTTTAATGCTTTCCCACCCAAACTGTCCCTGCCTAATTCTGCATATGCGGTTTCAATTATTTTGGATAGTTCGTGCTCCAGTTGTAAAGGACTGAACTCCCTTAGGCGTTGGCAGATAGCCACTAATGCTGCCTACCCTTTAATATTTGCTAATATTATGGCTGATACCTGGGCATAGTTACCTAGTAACTTCATCTCCAAGTTCAGAGCAGGCTCTGCTCCGTACTCATTTTGTATTTGTCTTAATACATCTGGTATTACTGCTAAGGACGGTATACCATGAGTTCTGGTATATATGGCAGCGAAAACTGTACCCCAAGAGGTACAATCCTCTATCTGTGGTGTTATCCCCATGGGCAAGCAGATTGTCAGCATTCTGTGTTTTTCATAAGCGCTGGTATTTGGGAATACTGCTTCTAGCTGCGTTATTTTCTGGGCTATCCAGAATGGCATTTGTTCACGTTTTGCGGGCATTTTACCCATTACTGCGTGTAATGTTTGTGATGTAATTTTAGTTGTTGTGTTTTGAATGTTAGTTGTATTCATTGTCACCATTGCTGGCTGGACTGTAAGTGTCCTCATGACGAATTGTGTCATGTTTCTGTAAAGTTTTATTAATTCTTTGTGAAGTATGAATAAGTCTGCTCCTGGCATTGTTTTGATGTCAGGATGTGGTGTGTAGGCTGCTAATATTGGCCATGTTGCTCCTTCTCTTCCGAGTGGGCAGAGTCTTACTCTTCTTCTTGTATGGGGTAGGGCGCCTTTAAACCAGTATAAGTGTTCCTGGTACGTGAGCGGAACCTCAATGTCCTCATCCGGACAATATTCCGCTGGTGGTTCATCTTCTGTGTAAAACTGAAATGTTTTTGTTCTTGCATTTGCTGCTGGGAATGTAACCCATGAATAAAATACCTCTCTTCTGTATGATTCGTGTGCCTCAATCACGAAAGCTACTATGCCACCCCTAGGTGTTAAACCATGCGCAAGCAGCTTCAGCGTGACTGCATTTCTAAAATTTTCTGCAATCTGAATTGCATCTGCATTTTCTTTTTCGTCTGAGAGGTGCAAATTTTGCATGACTCTCTCGTTGTCTGCATCTTCAGTCATTGTTTTTAGTAAAGAAGAATTTTTCCAAGGGAACTAAGATAAGGTGTTTTGCACAGTTTTTAGGAACACTGTGTCCTTCAAGCTTGATTAACCAACAGCCAATAAATAGGATATTTTGCCTACTCAGCTGTGGCAGAGTTTTGCCCACCCACTCCAGACGTCTCTGGTGTTTTGTGAATAGGGATTTCTGAGAATAGCACGACTGAACTACTCAGATTCTACTGTTAAATAAGTACCCAACCAACGTTGGCGGCGTCATGTCGTGTAGCTCCTATAAAAATATACAGGATCTGCACGTTTAGACAACATACACTTTAGGATTGGTGTCAGACTAACTCTTAACACCCCCACCGGGTATGTTGGCCTTTGTACCAACTAGCTCACAGTGCCACTAGAATCTCCTCTTACCAAGGAGAGAATAGTTCTTGGCAACCATCGAACATGACAACCCTGATCCCTCAGGACCGTGGAAACAATATACTACCTTTCGCTCAGTCACTCGTGCTTACTTAGTCGTCTCAGAGAGATACACAGAATAAACAGGCTGGGCGTTTTCAATAAGCATTTATTGAACAGTTGTTATTCTGGTGTAAAATAAATGAGCTGCAATAATTGTTAGACAGTATAAGATATAAATGATTAGCAGTACTATAAAGGTAAATGGATGGTATAGTTCTACCATCTTACAATAATCATGAATACATTTGAGTATATAAAACACATGATAAAAAGATGCTCACGCCTACGATGCCTCCCTAACTAGATGTACCTAAATGTACCTAGCATGGGTGTAGGTGTTAAGCCAAGAATACCTCTAGGATTTAGTCAACCCCATTACCTGAAGTGAGAGACTGTGGGACCCCGTCTTGGTCTCGAGTTGGACACCCCGCAAGGGATGTTAGACCACTGTGAGCTGGAGTGTCTGCATGCAGGACCCTCAGCGTCTCTTGTCAGTGTGTCGGCCGGGAAGTCTCGGTCTACTCTGTCTATCTTAGCAAGATGTGATGTATATATACCCATAGGTCTCCCCAGGGGTCCTACCTCGCTGTATTACTGTGTCGGCCTAAGGATGACGTCGGGCATGAACTTTATACATAGATATTATACAGTAGATGGTAGTCCTGCTGTGCTTCCGAGAATCCTCATGCATAATGTATTAGATTTCGAACTAGGGAAAACTCGCGTTCTGAATGCAGTGTCGTACCTAGGTAAAAGGTCAGTCCCTGTAAACCGTTACAGTTGTAATGTAGGGAAGAATATAGGTGAAGGGTAATGAAGTTACCGGGCCTATATTATGGTACCTATATGGAATATAACAATGTGGCCATCCTGTCGAAGGTCACCCCTAGATAGGAGATCGTGTCTTTCTGTGCAATTTTTAGTTCCGCAATATGAAAGGTTCGGGCTTTCTTAGGTTTAGAACCTGTCACTGAAATAAAAGACTTAGCCTCATTGGTTTTAAGGTCCAATTTTCCCATAAAGAGAACATATGATTCAATCAGCTTCTGGAGTGCTATGCCTGTTCGTGCGATTAAAACCGCATCATCAGCATAAAGGAGTATTGGAATGCGGACTTTATTCATAGAGGGAACATCCAGGGTCGAGGCCAAACGGGGAGACTCAACTCCGTTTGTGTATAAAGAAAACAGGAAAGGGGCGAGGACACACCCCTGACGTACCTCCCTAGTAATAGGAAACCATCTTGTACACTCTCCCTGCCTTCCATATCGGACACAATCTGCAGCCTTTGAATATAGTTGTCTAATGAAAGAGATGATTGCCTCATCGACGCCCATCTCCCTCATAATCCTCCGTAGATGACAATGGGCAACCCTATCAAAGGCTGCAGATAGGTCCATGAAAGCCAGGTAGAGGTTGCCTTGTTTTGCTTGGGTGTATTTAGCGACAAGAAGGCTCAGGTTTAAACATTGATCCTAGGTACCTTTACCCTTCCTGAAGCCATAGTAAGACAGAATCAGGACCTTGTTTACAATTGCCCATTCCTCCAGCCTATTTAGAAGTACTCTGCCCATGAGTTTGGCAGTACTGTCCAGGAGCGAAATGGGCTTATAGTTCTTAGGGTTGGACTGATCGGCCTTTTTAAAAATAGGTATTAAAATGGACTTCTGCCATGACTCCGGTGGGCCGGTTATCGCTATCGCATTAAAAACGTTAGCGAGAAATGGGCCCTTTAGATCAGGGTTTTCAATAAAGAAATCAATCGGGGTTCCATCCGGTCCCGGAGCCTTGTTACTAGCACACCGGGAAAGGGCGTCTTTAATCTCAGTTAAGTTAAAGGCAAGTAGAGGGTTGGTGATAAGTGTCATATTTTTGGGGGATAATAGAATTCCTTACGTCTTTCCTTCAAATATTTTTGTAAAATGAACCACCCAGGATTCCTCATCCACACAATTGTCCATATTGGGATCCGCCTGGGCCTTTACAATACAATATGTTATAATATGGAGAGTCGTTGTGGGAAGATAGTACTTCAAATCTTAGAGCGTTTTTTATAAGTGTCAGGATGCCGCCCCTTTCTCGGCTCGAATTTGATGCAATAGCCGGAGTGTAGAACGAGCGGTAACCGTTTAAATAAATGGGACCTGTTTCCCAAGTTTCTTGAAGGAAAATAAGATCAAAGTAAGTGATATACTTGTTCCATTTCTGGTCTGTCAGTTTATGGCCAAGATCTGCAATGTTCCATGTAATGATTGAAAGCCAGCCATTACTCCCAGAGTGTTGAATTGGAGACTCCCTACCCTCGAGCGCTCTTCTGGTTCCTGCATCAGGAGTTACCTCCAGTATTGTATGTCAGTCACAGACTTTTAGGTCGCAATTTTCTAAATCTGTCAACACAGAATATTGATTGTTGGTTAGTATGGAGCTAACTCTCAGTGATGCATGGGTTTGGCTATTCAATGGGTGAGTGGCGGTAACAAAAGCCTTAGTCCCCCTTGGTCTCAGAAGTTGAATCGGCGGTTTAGAAAAGAAACCTAATGGCAGGACATATATCGGAGATGCTGGTGTAGGGGCCTTAGGCAATGAGTTAAGTAAAATCCCGACCACAGAGTGTAGTTTGAGGGTTAAAACAATGCAGTCCCCCCCCCCCCCGATTGTTTTTTTGGAGTTTCCCACCTAGGCCACCCTTCTTGCCGTAAGAATATTGGTTTGGACCCCAATGCAGTTATCTGTATGTTTTGTAATCCAATGTTGTGCTTTCAAAATCAGTTGCTCTGTTCTTTCTCTTTGGGTGTTTTGTAATACAGGCAACTGGCAGGAGGTCCAATCTCGGTCCAGCACCCTCTTTCAGCTCATAGATGAAATACCATCCGAATCTAGGGGAGCACCAAGATGCCTTGAGTTCCGTAGGGCTCTATACGCGCTTCATCTCCCTCTGAGTCAGCAAGGGGCCTAGTGATAGTAATCGGGTGCATACGTATACAAGGGGGCTGGGTGTATGATGTAGGTGCAGTTAAGTTTCCTTGCCCCACTGGGGAGGATCGACTCAGGGGGTGAAGGTCTGTGCTGGAAATTGCCACACCTGGAGCAGGTATGTTCGAGGTTTCAATTCCTTCTGAGAAGGTGGAAGCCTCGGTCCGTTCTGTCAAAGGGGGGGGGGGGAGGGGGGCAGGACTTTCTGGCTGCTAGCTCTTTAATAGCATTTTCGATTGACTCGAGGCGATGAAAAATTGGTGTTAATAGGGAGAAAATTTGATTATACAATTGGTCCCAGTTTATAGGCACTGGCGGATTAGTGTTTGCCCGAACTTGGGGATCTGAGTTTAGAGCGGCCAATTTCGCCTTTCTGGGTTTTTGGGTGCTATTAGCGGGGGAGGATTTATCAGTACCCCTTTTCCATTTGCATGCCATTTCTATTGGAATAGTAGGGGTTATTATTGTTCCGCCACCACTCACTGGTTAAACCAACACTGCAGGAGCGAAGAATGCCCCAACACACTACCTGTGCCTTAACCACAATCGCCTACTTTTATAACGGCAACCGCAGAAAAAAGCACCGGGAGAAGGTGGGGGGAAACAAGGGAAGAGAAAAAACAAGGTGGACTATTCGTCTAGGCTCCCCCTCTCTGGCTGTAGATGGAACACAGGGAAAGAACAGGCAGCCCTTTTGGAAAAGAGAAAAGAAGAAAGTATTAAGCAGTGTGTACTGAGAAAATCACCATTCATACACGACCAGTTATAAATTCAAGAGCAATAATGTGTGTCTTTCTTACCCCTTTCTGTTTACAGACTTTGTCCAAGAGGGAATAAACAACCTAGGTTCCACTCCATCCTGTTATAGTGGAACCCATCCGATGCAGTCACAAGGAACACAAAAATAGGCTGTCCAGCAGAGGCGCAACTAGAGCCAAATTTCAGGGGGGGGCTAAGAAATTTTTTCGGGGGGGGGGGCTGATTCTTCCAGCAATAGGCAGAGAGGAGATGCAGGGGCTTTAAGAAGGGGTGAAAAAACAACAAAGCCTCATTAACAACCAAATGGTCTTTTAAAGACCTGTGAAGTACTCAGGTGCGGCTGTGTGTGTGCCCGGGAAGCTGGCTCAGCCCGGGCAGCCACACACGACGCGGGGGCTGAAGCCCTTTGAGCCCAACGGGCGTTGCGCGCCTGCTGTCTAGTCCAACTAACATAGAGTGCCACCTTCTCTATACGGGAGAAAAATACCTGACAAGGCAAAAAACCTGTTTCTATAGTAAAAATTATAAGGGATCCCTTTTACACTTCTCAGCTTCTCTACGCTTTGTAGAAGCGCCCAAGAAACCCACAACAAAAAAAGATATGTAGCAAAATTGGGGTTAACTGAAAATAAGGCGAGACGGGGAACACAAACGAACATCCTGTAACTCACCGACGAGTGTCCCGAATGGTATATCCAACAGTGGGCAGAATGCTTACGGTGAATCCAAAAAAGAGAACCCAACGTTGCAGGAACCAGCGTCCTGTTAGAACGGAAATCCAATGCGGAGCAAGGCACGAAGGAAGCAGCGTGAAACCCAGAGACGCTGCAGGTAAAGTCCTTCCGGATGCGTGAACCGGAGGTAAAACCAAGCGAAGAAGTGAAGGCGAGCGGCGTTTATATACCCGCTGCCTTCACACAGAAATCCCTGCAGATGCATACAATAATGAAATCTCAGCACAGAAAAAAGGTAAGGAAAAAGTAGAAAAGCAGAAGACCTAAGCCCAGCGGGACCCTCACTAATCACGGGACTTAACAATTATCGAGCTAGAGGACTGAATATGGGGTACAGCTGTAGCGTGTGGAGTAATACTAGAGGTTGTATTAGGAGTTACATCAGGCATAGTATGTTCCTTTGGACTTACAGATGGTAATACCACCCTCTCGCCCTCCATTGGGCCCATCGAGATTCTCCTTTAAGTGCAGGCGATCTCATTAGTTATAACTGAAGTTGCTTTAGCAAGAAAAGTGCCTAGAGAAATCAAAGTTACCTCCTCAGGTAATGCGTGGGTCGTCTTCCTCTTGCCCATCCTTTAGATCTTTATATTCTTGTTAGGATGTTAGGGGGGGGCCCAGCCTCCTCCAGGTGTGAACGGGCCTGCCCTTAGCACGGGCACGTCCCCGTCCTGAGCCGCGGGATCACGGCGCGCTTTAATGTGCTGCTTGCCCAGCAGGAGTTGCTGGGAGATGAAGTCTCTCCCGAAGTCAGCAGTTCCCTCCACACAGCAGGCACCAGGAGGGAAAGATGTGACGCGGCTACACCCGCCGCTGGATCACGGCGAGCTTTAATGCGCTGCTTGCCCAGCAGGGGTTGCTGGGAGATGAAGTCTCTCCCAAAGTCAGCGGCTCCCTCCACACAGCAGGCACCAGGAGGGAAAGATGTGACGGCGGCTACAAATCCACTTTCCTTTAACTTTTATTTTAATGGAAAACAGGCAAATACTGTGCATTTGGGGATATTTTCACCTATGAATGATGTGATGTTTTACCTTATATAATATGATGTTTGTGCCATTTTATACAATTGTGTGCTGGTTTAACAAGGACATTGCCTGATCACAAATGGCTGCATTGCAGCTGTTTTCAGTAGCAGTGGACTCATAATGTACTTTACGTAAATTATTGGAATTATGGCAATATTGTTAGCAATGACTTACCTTTTCAGATCAGGAAATAGAAAGACTATTTAATATGTGATATCAGCAACACACCAGTTACATTTACATAATGCTAGAATTTACAGGACAAACAATCCAAATATCATTTTTTAATGAGCAATTATGGGTATTAATTGTTTGTAAAATACATCTGCCAACTTAAGTGATATATTTTTGTTTGGAAAAGGGCATAGTGATTTTCATCAAGGGAATTAGGAGTATGAAAATGGCCATCATAGGCCTAGTAGTGTAGGATGGCTGTTTCTGCAAGGCACATTGGCTATTTATTCTATTAAATGGCCGCTTAATACATCTGGTGCCTACATTACTGGTTTTTGTAGGAAAACAAGCATAGCTATTTTGTACATGGTGGATGATGGGTATTAAATTGCTGTACACCTCGTGATGTATTTTCATGATTCTTGTCAGGGGGCGGTAATAGCTATTTTGTGTATATGGGTGTTAAGGGGCCAGTGAATACATGTCCACTGTATTCTACTGATTTCTGCTAGGAAGATGGGAATAACTCATTTTTACATGGGAGTATTATGGATTGTAAATGGCTGTTATATATACCAGGCATGGTGTTTTACTTGGTCCTCTTGATCATAATGGGTATATTGATTTTCTACTTGGGGGATGATGGGTGTTAAATGGCTGTTACATATACCTAGCACTGCACTTTCATGATTCCTGTAAGGAACCTGTATTATCTGTTTTACGCCAGGGGAACTATGGGCTTTAAAGGTCTGTTAAATACATTAGACCATATGTCCTAATGTATCCTTTTGGAAACAATAAAACATAGGGTATGGTGTTTTACTTAATCCTCTTGGGATAAAAAGCATAGCGATTTTCTACATAGGGGATGATGGATGTTTAATAACACCCATAATCTCCCCCAAAGAAATTAACGGTTAACTCTTACAGAAATGGGTAAAATATAATACCATGTAAATTCAATGTGCATTTAACATCCATCATCCCTATGTTGAAAATTGCTATGCCCATTATCGCAAAAGAAATAAGTAAACCACCATGTCCGGGACGTGTCATTCATTTGCCATCCATTATCCCTTATATACAAATTTGTTATTCTAATTTTCCTAATAAGGATCATTAGTGTACAGTGGTATGCTACAGCTCTTAGAAACCCTGTTTTACTAATGCTGAAACTATCTATTTACACTTTATGTTAGGTACATGTAACTTAACTTAAAACCCCTTTTCCCCCATGAAGAAAATCGCAATACCCATTATCCCAAGAGAGTTAAGTAGAACACTGTGCTCATGATATTGCAGTAGCCATTCACTCCCCATAATCTCCCATGTAATATTAACTATTCCCACTTTCCCAACAGGAAACATTAGTACATAGTGACAAATGCATTCAACAATCCTTGAAAGTCCATAACGCCCCGTGTGTAAAATAGTTAATTACCATTTCCTTACCAGAATAATGAAAATACATTGCTAGCTTCTGTAACAGCCACTTAACCCCCATAATACCATTTGTTGAAAATACCTGTAGTCATTATGCCAAAAGAAATAAATAAAGCACAGGGCTGGCTGTGCGTAATAGTCATCTACCATCCATAATCTCTTACCTGTGTAAAAATTAGTTATTCCAATTTTCCTAATAGTAACCATTAAGAGTACAGTGGCATTGGCATTCACCTGTCCTAAAATGCCCATAATCCCTTAAGCGGAAACGATCTACTACCGTTTCTTTACAGGAATATGAAATGGCCATTTAAAACCCATCATCTCCCATGCAGAAAATCACTATGCCAAAAGCAATAGGTAAAACACCATGCCTGGGATATGTAATAATCATCTAGCATCCACAATCCCCATGTAAAAATGTGTTATTCTAATTTTTCTAACACTAACATTTGGAATACTGTGGCAATGGTATTCATCAACCTTGAATAGCCATAATCCATTATGCGGAAACTACCTTCTACCATTTCCTTAAATAAATCATGAAAGTACCATGTCTGGTATATGTAACAGCCATTTAATACCCACAATCCCCCATGTAAAATTTAGCTATTCCCGTTTTCCCAATAGGAAGAAGCAAAGCACTGAGCCTGAGATATGTATAGTCCATTTAACACCACACAAGCCCCATGAAAAAATTAGCTATTTCCATTTTCTCAACAGGACACATTTTTGCATGTTAGCAAATAATTCAACATCTGTTTAAAGCCCATAATCCCCCATGTGCAAAATACCCAATTACTCTTTCTTTGCAGGAATCGTGAAAATACAGTGCTTGGATAGTTTAACAGCAATTTAACACCCACCATTCCAAATGCAGAAAATATCTATGCCCATTTTCCTAACAAAAACCAGGGAAGTATGTACCACATCTATTAAACTGAGAAGCCTTTTAAAACCATAGTACCCCCGTTATAAATAGCCCAAGTGCCCTGCAGAACATTCTACCTTACAACGTGTGACTTTGCTGCCAGTAATTCAATGGTTTAAAAAGTGTGCATTTGGCAGAAAATTGTAACAAAACTATAAAAACAACCGGTTATGTAAACAATAATAAATGCTGAAAATGAGTGAACTTTCACTTTGTACGTGTGAGCATTAAACTGCACTGCCATCAGTGGACACTTTAGATACTCCTAAAGATCATGTGTGTTTCCAAATTTTTTTTCCAACATTAGAGCAACGCCAATGTGAAAAACGTCGTTTGCCCTAAAATAAAGCCGAATATCGCGGTATACTCTTTTGGCTATGAACATTCCAGCTGTCAATCGGTAAGCCCTCGTATTTAACTTTTTGGGCACAAATTATAAAATTAAGACAATTTGAGTGATTACTCTTTCCCTTTCTAATATTTAGGCTTACATCCAGAAGCATTTTTTAAAATTTAATTTGAACTTCCGGTGGCCCTAACGAACTAAAGATAAAGGATTATGTACTGATCCAGAGGTACGTTTCAGCCTTTGTTAAAAAATCAGTTGGCCAATTAAGAGGGTTTTAATCCTACCTAACATTACCTCTTGTATTTCTATAGGACATCCTTTTCTTGTGGATGAGCATTTGCCTTCCTCACAATCAAGTGTTTTAATCTTCAAAAAAAGCTCTGAACTCCACTTTTTTAAAATAGGTGGGTTCCAACAATATAATTTTCCTCTTTTCCTTTACTTTATGGATCATGTGCTGCTATAAGAATTGAGTTTCAAACTCAGAGTGTTTGTCTTTAAATTTAGAATATTAGCCTATATTGTCAAAGTATGTATACAACGTTACAATGTAGAAATGTTTTTTAGTCAATAGTCTCTAAGATATATATTTGTAATTTTTTTTTTTTAATAACAAATTTTATTAGGTTATTTCGTAATATGTAGGGGTCACAGCCCCACATTGGCCACAGCGATGTAGGTTTAAGTTGTATCAATAACCATATTTCTGACATATACCAATACCCACCAAACACGTAGGTGTCAAACGATAAACTTACAGACAGGTTCCGGTCTCCGAGTTCGTACAAGCGTTGCAATCATCATAGTGTGCCACATTAATATACTACTTACACATATTTTAAAAACTCTCAGTGGGGATATACCGATACATAACAACATAACGAAACAATTTTCAGGGGTCTGACTCAGGCAGGGGGGGGGAAGGTCAATACCGCGATAATCCGCCCATCTAGTCCATATTTTGCGGTGTTTAGCGGGGCATCCACGGGCCTCGAAAACAGCAATCTCAGCCCCCATACATTTGTCTAGTTCAGCTTTCCATTTGCCCAGGGTCGGGGGTGATGTTGCCTTCCACATTTGGGCTAGATCTCTTTTGGCCACAGCGAGAGCTAAAAACAAGAGGTGCTGCTTATACCTATTCCCCCCTATATCTTCTGTGGAGTGTAACAAGAAAAGGCGAGGGTCGAGCGGGAGATCCCAGGACAGCACCTCATGGAGACACGAGCGAATTCTGCGCCAAAACGGTTGTAACGCCGAGCAGCTCCAAACCATGTGTAAGAAGGACCCTCCTCCCCACCACACCTCAGGCATACAGGGGACTGAATAACCCCCATCCGCCATAGACGTACCCTAGTGTAATATGCGCGGTGTAGATATTTAAATTGGATAAGCCGAAAGCGCATGGACACTGCCGCACTCCTAGGGCTGGCGATGGCTTCGGCCCAATCATCGTCGGTGAGTTCAGGTATATCTGCTTGCCATGCAAGCCTTGTCTTGTCCAGTGTGGTGGGTGAATGGGTTGTCAGTGTCTGATAGACCTGTTTGATCTTGTGAGGTCCTAGATCCCCTGTAAGCAGTCGCCCCTCCAATGGTTGAAACTCAGGGAGGGAGTCTAATGTGTGGATCTGGGGTCGCAGTGCGTGTCGGAGCTGAAGGAACTTATAGAATTGTGTTTTATGTAGATCGAACTCGGTCTGTAATTGCTGAAAAGATTTCATGGTGGTGCCGTGCATTACATCGCCAAGAGTCGAAATCCCGACACGGTCCCACCCTTTGAACCCCGGTAATGCTGATACGGAGCGGAGATATGTGCCCTGCCATAAGGGGGTCATTTGCGTAAGCGTCCCCTTCAAGCCCATCTGTTGGGTCTTAGCCCGCCAGAGCTGTATCACCACTCTGCCGGCCGGTGGTAGGTGATCGAGGCGAACCATGCTGTATAATAAATGAAGGAGCGGGACCTGATGCATAGCAGCATGTTCCGCCGAATATGCTGGATCCGTGGGGGAGCAGTACCACCATTCGTTTATTACGATCACATGGGACGCTACATAATAGGCATAAACATCCGCTGCGGCGATCCCGCCGCAATATGTGGATTGTGTACATGTGCGGAGCGCCACTCTGACCGCCCCACCGTTCCACATGAATTTATTTTGTATGGCTGCTACTTGAGCAAACCATGTACGCGGAATGGGGTATGGGTAATTCTGGAGACGATATAAAATACGGGGCAATGATACCATTTTAAAAATGGCTGAGCGCCCGTACAGGGAGAGAGGACCACACGGTGGTTTCGTTGTGAAGGCTAGCCATTAAAGGGGAGATATTGCGAGCCCAGGAGACTTTCGGACAAGGGGAAATATATATGCCAAGATATTTGAAGCCCTCTGTCGCCCGGGAAAGCTGCGATGCCCAGATGTCGCGTCCCTGATGTCCGCACACTGGAAATAAAATAGATTTGGCGGGGTTGGCATGGAGACCCGAGGTACCCCCAAAAACCCTGAGGATTTCAAGTATACGAGGACCCGAGTTCCAGGGATCGGTCATGAAAAAGAGGACATCGTCCGCATACAAAGCTATGCGGTCCGAACGCGACTGGGACCAGTCGAACCCCCGAAGGACCGGATCACTCCGAACCCACGCCGCCAGAGGCTCTATCGCAAGAGCAAATAACAGCGGGGACAGGGGGCAACCCTGTCTGGTGCCCCGCTGGATAAAAAGGGGCTGTGACTGGTGTCCCGCAACTCGGACCGACGGCGTCAGCTCCGTATATAACAATCGCACATAGGCCAAGAAACGAGGCCCCAAGTTTATTGCCTCAAGGAGCTGGAATAGATACACCCAACTCAAGGAGTCAAACGCCTTATCTATGTCGGCGAGAAGCAAGGCAGCTGGCCGACCCAATGTCGGGGCTGCCGCCATGGCATTGTGTACCCGTCTGATATTATGTCGAGTAGCCCTATGTGGCATAAAGCCTGATTGATCTGGGTGGATCAAGTCACTGATGCAGCTGCGCAGGCGATCGGCCAACACCTTCCCCAGCAATTTTGGTTCAAAATTTATGAGGGAAATGGGGCGGTATGAGGAAGGGTACTCCGGAGGCCGGCCCGGCTTATGAAACAGTACAATTTCCGCGTGTCGCCAGTCCCTAGGCAAAATGGCAGACTCCACATCCTCTTGGATTGTTGCCAATAGAAGGGGCCCCAACGTGTGTATGTTCGGCCTGAGGAATTCCATTGGGAACCCGTTGGGCCCGGGAGCGCAGCCAGGATGAAGGGCATTGAGGGCTCCCGTGAGTTCTTCCGTGGTAATGGGAGCGTCCAGTTGTTCCCGGAGGTGATCGGGAAGTCGACGGGGAGGGATATCCACCAAGAATTCAGCGATCAGCTCCGGTGAAATTTGTTCAGGCCTAGTGTAGAGGGCACTAAAGTATCTGGCGAATTCCGCAGCGACACCCTGCGGTGTCGTGTGGAGGGAACCATCGGTACCACGAATGGTGGGGACAACTGCCGGAGACGCATCCGCCCTGCAAAGTCTATGGAGCATCTTACTGGACTTATCGCCCCATTGATAAATTCGATGTTGGGAAGCCTCCCATATCTCTTTCGCTTCACCCATGTGGTGCTGCCGAAGGTCCTGCTGCGCCTGCAGCAGGTTTCGGCGAATAACTGGACTAGGGTCCGCATTGAGTTGTAAAGCCAGTGACGCTTGACGTGTCTCCAGAGCCTCCAACTGCTCCCGCCGCGCCCGCTTTTCATTCGTGCGATAACTGATCTCGACCCCGCGAACCGTCGGTTTTAGGGCTTCCCATAGAGTAGTCCGAGAGGGAGCTGTGGGACCGTTCTCCTCCACATATGTATTAACTGCGGTGTGCAGCATATCCTGGTATGCCGGGTCCCGGAGGTGCCATGGTGACATCCGCCACCGGAAGGGGGGTTTACGGGAGAGAGTATGAAAATGTAATCGAAGCGGAGAGTGATCAGAAAGTCCCCGAGACATATGAGTTATATGAGAGAATCTGTGCAGGTGTATCCGTGGAGCGAAGAAATAGTCTTGCCGCGATTGTGAGCCATGTACCGTGGAGAGATAGATAAAATTAAGTTTGGAGGGATGATATTCGCGCCATATGTCAGCCCACCCCAAGGTACTGACCAGGGTATGTAACTTTGTTGTAACTTTGTCTGGCCTTGTAGGGGTGCACTGACCGGGCTGCGCTGACGATCCAGTGGACCCATGGTGTCATTCCAGTCGCCCCCCAACAATGTCAAATTCTCGTGTACCTCGCCCCATTTTGCGACTAGTTTGTCAATAAATGTAGTCCCTAGTGGAGGGGGCGCGTATATACTGCCTAAGGTGACCCGCTCCCCGGATAACGTGCATGTGACGAAAAGGAATCTGCCACCCAAGTCTGCCTGATGTGTAATGTATTGGAATGGGACCCTACGATGGATGAGAATAGCCACCCCCCTGGATCCCCGGGCAAAGCCAGCGTGATACACATGATAAAAGCCAAATCGAGCTAGACAGGGCGTCTTGGTGCCTAATAAATGGGTTTCTTGTAATAATAGGATATCGGCCCCATACCTTTTGGCCTGGCGTAAGATTGCACCCCATTTCACCTTGTTGAGAAGGCCCCTGACGTTCCAAGATACCACGGTTAGATCCCCACCCGAAGTAGCCTCACCTGACACTAACACCCCTTAGGATAACAATCACATCAAAAGGAGGACGGAGAGCATTACCTGTCTGTGGAAAAAAACATATTACTACAAACACAACAAAACCAAATTCCCTTAAAACCCCCCCACTGCCAAGAAATAGGAGTATCTGTCGCGGTGTGTGACCTAGGAGACCCCCAACTGGGGGGCCCCCCGCACCCACACCAATGGATCCCTTCCCTCCCTATAAACATACCCAACAAGGGGGGGCAATGAGTCTGTGGCCTTGCAGCCCCATGGCCATGCCCCACGCCCGCCCAGCAGAGACTGAGAGTAAAAAGTGACTATATAGCCCAGCCCCCAAGTCAACTTGCAGTTAAGAGGAGAAAATCCCCCTTCCTGATCATCAAGGTGGCCGCTCCGAACTTGCCGATCTTCTGCTGGACCCAGAGCCACGCCGTTTCTTGGATTTATTGCGCCTCGGACGTTGAATGCGTGAGCTGCGAGAGGAGTCCGAGTCCAAGGCAGGCGGAGAGTTAGGTCTTAGTTGTGGGTGCTCATCAGTCCATGCAAAGACGGCCTCAGGGGTATCAAAGAAAAAGGACTTTGAGTTATAGATCACCCGCATTCTGGCTGGATATAGCAACATGTATTGCAAGTTCAGCTCGCGTAGCCTGCGCTTCGCAGCCGTAAAGGACTGGCGCTGTTGCTGAACCAGGCGCGTGTAATCCGGGAACACCATGATGGTGTGAGAGTCATACTCAAGGCCGTCTTTGTGAGTTCTGGCAAACCGCAAGATCGCATCGCGGTCAGCGTAGTTCAGGATCTTGGCGATGACCGGCCTTGGGGCCGCCCCCGGTGGAGGTTTCTGCGTCAGGGCTCGGTGGGCCCGCTCAACTACAAAGGACAATGATAGAAGATCCTGTGGCAAGATATCCGTGAGCCATTTGGTAATGAAGGCGGTCATTGATCCACCCTCGCATCCCTCCCGCAGGCCCACGAAGCGTAGATTGTTGCGCCGTGCGCGTCCCTCCGCATCCTCCGCCCTGGAGGCCAGCTCCTGCGACACCACGGTGAGCTTGTTCACTTTTTTTTGGAGGGAGGACACAGTGTCCTCCACCCTCGAGACTCGGGTTTCGGCTTCAGTAATCCGGTCCACTGCTTTGCGGAGATCTTGACGTAGGAAGGAGACCTCAGACCCTACCGCCCCTATCTTGGCATCGAGGGTGTCCCTTGCATGGTTGATAGCTGCCAGGAGGGCCGCATTGTCGGGTGCAGCAGCGCCACCATCTCCCCCCGTGGCCCCCCCAGCGGGCGTCGTGAATTGGTCGATAGTGCCCTGCTTGGGGCCAGCGCCCCCGGGCCCCCCCTTGCCCATCTCCGAGGGACCTGGACGCGAGGGACACGGTAACACGGCGGAGATCGTTAGCCCAGCAGTGTCAAATAACAATATGTCTCTACCTAGCTCCCAAGGCACCTGCGTTGGTCAAGTGATGATGTTGGCCCACCCCGTTGAGTACGCTATGGTGGCACACGCACTCCGATCTGCTCCCCACTGGGCGACGCCTCCAGCTGTAGAGACAGGCACCTTGCGGACCGCACCAATCAGGGGGATGCCGGGCTCACTCACCGAAAAGGGAAAGGAGGACCAGCACGCCAGTCACCGTGCCACGATCAGCTCCAGGCCCACCCGCAGTACCTCGGGGCACCACTCACAGCTCCCCCAGTGCCTCAATGACATCCAGGCCTGCCGGATCTTAAGGCTTGGCCAGTGCGTCTGGGGCAGGTCCAGCCGGGCCCAAGATTCCAAAGGGCACCGGCCTGAACTCCGCAGTACTCACAGAGGGGGTCGGAGGCCGCGGCGCGTACCACAGGTCGGCCCAGCCGCGCCTCCGATCATGCAGGCAAATATCCAGGCAGAGTCCCGTAGCAACGGGGGGGAGGAAGGGCCGCAACGCCTCCACTCCAACCCAGGGTCTATTCCTTGTGTGGGGGCTCGATGTAAGCCAGCGATCACCCTCGGCACTCCCCCAACAGACACACAGTCCGGCCACTATGGGAAGGGCCCAGCCCGCGTCCCTCTCTCCGGGACGGCGTTGGCCGCGTCGCGCAGATCGTCCTCCACAGGGGCCTACACACGGGCCCGGTCACAAAACAGGACAGCCAGTGGGGCCCCGCAGATCATCACAGCCACACTCGCATCAGGTCACTCTCCCCACTGCAATTACAATTTGGGCGATCCGGGGCAGTCTTTGATGCGTTCCGGGGCACCGGTGTTCACCTGACTAACATCATATCAGGGCGATGATGCCAAATGGTCGGAATAGGAGGGGAGGGAGGGCCAGGAGCAGCAGTCATCCAGGCAGCGCCGAACACGGGCGCGGGCCTCCCGCTCACCGCCCGAGGCCGCAGCCCGACCCCAGCGCCGCCAACCACCAGCCGTGCACGGTTCGATTCTCCAGGACCCAGTCGCGCCGTCAGGATCTGCAACACCGCACCCCGATGTCCTAGGGGGTGCCAGCCAGCCCACGAGTTCCCCCGGAAGGTCTCTGAGTGGTGTCAATGGAGCTGCTCCACCACAAATGCAGCCCTACGTGGGAAAGATGGCGGCCGTGGAAAGAAGGGGGAGGGGCGGCGGCACCTCTTCGCCGGATCAAGCCCTTCGGCGCTAATCCCCCCGGGAGCGGGGGGGGGGGCACCAAGCGCACAGCAGCAGACCCCGGCGCTATCTCCTCCAGCCTCGGCGGGGGCAACCTCCCCGCAGCTGTGTCATGCAGGCTCCGGTCGGGCCGCGGCGGCGAGATCCGATCCCAGGCCGCCGGGCGGGGATGTCCGGGATCCGCAGCTACGGCGCAGCCACAGCCGTATCTGGAAAGTTTCGCACCACCAGGATGTAGAGGGAGCCGCTGCGACAAAGTAAGACGTCTCTGGGCAGGATTACGGTAGGATTAATGACGGATTATGGCGTGGATGGACGGAGCTTGCTCAGGCTACGTCCACCATGTTGGCTTGCCAAGCCACGCCCCCATATATATTTGTATTTTAACGAAATATTTTCTGCTATTTAGAATATTGTTGAAAACTTTGTCCTGAAGGTGAAGGAATCAAGTTTCAACGAAACGCCGCGTCGACTGTTTAAGTTTTCTTTTGATGTCAAAGTGTTACTATTGAAATTTTAGGTAACCTCTAGAAATAGGGGATGTTTTTAATCATGTACGTAATGGAATTTTTTTTTTTGTATGATACAATAAATGTGACATTTATATATTAAGCATCTTTTCTATGCATTTTATTGACATTGACTGCATATTTGATGTATAATTTTACTGCACTCTGTAGGTTTCTTTAGCATATGATCCATATTAAGTCTTGACCTTTTGTATGGTGCATTTTTGCCCACAAATGTATTTTTAAACTCTTTTCTGACCTAGGGACTCCTTGTTGTTTCTCAGTGTTACCCCGTCCCTTTTTCATTGAATCAGGGTATCTCCCTCTTCTTTTGATATCTTTACGTACAGCTTGCCAGCTGGGGAGTTTTGTGTCTGGTCCCATATTTTGAGGGGATAGGGGGCCCGATTTAATTATGGATGCCCTAAAAACCTATGGTTTCTCAATAAAATATAAACGGTACCTCAAAGAATATATCTTCTATCACCATTAACAATAGTGATGAGGAACTTTGGAGGACATTTTGGAACTATAAGAAAAAAACAATCAGGACTGAATTACACGCTGATTTCTTAATTGAATATTGTAAAAAAAGGTATTATACCTAAAGGCTTACAGGTCAAAAATGAACCAGGTGTTTTTATAAAAAATGAAAAATTTATTAAGAATTGGACATTCATAGCTAACAGATGTAGCCGTGATTGGATGTTACTCATAATAGAAACAGTACATGAAATACTGGTCATTGAAAGGAAAGAAATTGAAGAAATGGAAATTAAATTAAGAGAGAGTACTTCGTTAGAAGAGGCTAAAAAGAAGTTAGAAGAAATACAAAATGACATTTCAGGTTATAGGGAGTACTTACTAAATAAAAAATCCAACAAACTTAGAAAGGATGTTTCCAAATATAATCTGGAACACGTCTACCCCTACTTACAGAAAGATTATTATGATAGACCGAGGGAAGAGAATTATAACAGAAATAATTGGCAACAACCGAGAAGAAATTTCCCTAAAAAAAAGAGTAACTTTTTTCGATACCTCATACACTAGCTCTGATTCAGACAATGATACCATACAAGATAACCGCAATGATAAAGATCGGAACGCTGCCCCTGGTACGAGTAGAGAAACCTTCTCTTTTTTAGAGCAGCGCCAAGGGAATTATGGCCAAAATCGAGGAAGAGGCAGGGGGATAGGGGGATTTTATCCCCAGAACCCCACACAAAAACGCACTTATATGAAGACAAGAAGTCAGAAGGGATGGGATTAGGAAATAAAGCACCAATAATCAATCTATCTAGCAGAATTCTAACAGAGGATGAGGAAAAAGTTTTAGAAAAAGGGTTAGGATATGCCGTTACCTCACCTGTAGATAGGTATAATTTGGAAAGAAACTTACAGAGTTTTTTAGAAAAATAAGACTTAATAGCTATTTTGAAGGCAAGGATAGAATACTTAGCAACAACAAGTCAGGTTTAAAACCTAAATCTTCATGGACACCACCGCTTCAATTGGTCAATAAAGACATAGAACTATTTGAAAGAGTAGTAGAGAAGAACATTGATGACCTATTAAATAAAAAAATCTGGACGACCAACAATTTATCTCCCCAACAGCGAACGGCACTTACTGCCTTAGAACGATGTAATGATCTCACCATCAAACCAGGAGACAAGGGAGGTAGCATCGTGGTCATGGATACCAGTGACTATAATAGGAGAATGCTTACGTTATTGAACAATGAATCTCATTACCAGAAATCTACCAGAGGTGAATGGACTGATTTGATCAGTAAGGTAACCAATCTATTACTCCTAGCTAAGGAAGATGACATCATATGTCAAGATGAATATAACTTCTTAAGGAATGCAACCCCTATAATTCCAGCATTGTATGGCCTCTCTAAGGTCCATAAGGACATTCATAATCTCCCAATGAGACCGATTGTCTCAAGTATAAAGTCATTAACTGAACCACTCAGTAAATATGTGGATGTATTTCTTTAACCTTTAGTTATACAACAAAAAGCTTACATCAAAGACACCACAGCTATGATTAAGAAAATAGAGAATCTCCCGTATGATATTAAGACACAGTGGCTTGTCACCTTTTAGATATTGAGGCCCTTTACACTAACATACCTCAGGATGACACAATCCAGATGGTAAAGGGCCTCTTTTTAAATGATGCAGGAGATCTATCTACACATTCTACTTTTATAGTTGAATTTTGTAGAAATTATCCTTAAGAACAATATTTTTCTTTTCAATACAGATTTTTACACACAGGTCAAAGGGACCAGCATGGGAGCAACTTGTGCTCCCAGTCTGGCCTGTCTGTATGTTGCCTTATTTGAAGACAGACATATCTTTAATGTATCGGCTCCTTTCTATGAGAACATCACAAACTGGTCCCGATATATTGATGATGTTTTCTTTCTATGGAAAGGATCCAGAGAATCTCGAATAGAGTTTATTGAATGGCTCAACCTAGGTGACATAAATTTGAAATTTACATCTTCTATAAACAAAAATAGTTGTGACTTTTTGGACATAAAAATAAAAAATGAGAATGGCATGTTACAAGTGGAACTGTTTACCAAGCCCACAGATCGTAACACCATGCTGCACTATAATAGCAACCATCCTGCATGCCAAAAGGACAATATATCGTTTGGTCAATTTCTTAGAGTTAGACGCAACTGTACCAACATGAGCGATTTTAATCTACATGCCGATAAACTGACAACAATTTTTTTAGAGAGAGGCTACCCTAGGAAACTGGTCAGGCGGGCATATAAAAGAGCAAACTACTATAACAGAGATTCTTTATTCGAAAACAAAACACAAAATTCAGACCCACAGAAATTTCCTTTAATATTTGTCACGAATTTTAGTAATATCAGCAACAAAATTAAAAACATAATAAATAGAAACTGGCATCTAGTGAACACACAAAGTAGTGTGAAATTGGCTAAACCCATGTTTTCGTTTAGACGGAACCGCACGATTAAAAACTGTCTAGTACACACTTACAGAAATGAAATAGAATGTAAACAACGCAGCATTACTAATGCCCCTTTCCCTACTGGGAATGTTCCAGGTAGCTCTTGTAATAATTGTGATAACATTATTAAAGGACCTGTGATCTCACATAATGGTGTCACACATATCTTTAAGAACCTTACAAACTACTGTACTAAAAATCTGATTTATTTGATCTTGTGTCCTTGCGACAAAGGATATATAGGAGAGACATCTAGAGAAATAAGGATCAGGATAACTGAACACAAATCTGCGATAAGAACCAAAAACGCACTGCCCCACTGGTTGACCATTGGATTGACAAACAACATAAGATTGAGGATTTGAGATAGTGCGTGATAGAAGTAATTAAAATGAATGCACGTGGTGGCGACCATACAGTCAAAAGAAAAAAACGTGAACAATTTTACATGTCTAGATTTAATACATATCGGAACGGTCTGAATAGCAAGGAAGACTGGGAAAAGTTCATTTGAATTGATATTTCATTGTGTTTAAAAAAAAAAAAAACTAATCCAGTATTTAGTTCATAATTAATAATCCTATATGACCCAGTTGTTCATTATGGGTGTTCAGCCACTTCCTGCTCAGCCGTGAAATATCATTTTTTGATAGATTGTTAATTTTTAATATTCCCCTATACTGTAATTGCAATTTTTAATTTTTTTTATTAGTGTTAATGCCATCGTTAAATGGCCGCCATTTTTGGCCCAAAAAATTCGCGATAAAGTTGGCGAGCCCATTATACGATGGCCGCGAATCATTGCATCCGCTTTTATAGCCACTTAGAGATGGGCGCCACATTCTGTATCTGGTACTATAATATATACCAAGATCTAATTTAAAGATGATAGGTGGTCCAAACATATTTGGTAGAAGTCACATTCCACATTCCTAATTTGGAACAAATAGTAAAAATAAACATAGTTTTAAGACTTTAGATTGATAGAACGTAAAAAGAATGGAGACCGCCCCGTCTGCTCGCAATACGAGACTCCGCCCCCTCTATGACGTTGAGCACTTTTAGCATATAAAAAGAGGACCGGGTCGAGGATGACATATCCTGACCCGGAAGAAGTTCGTTAGTGCAGGGAGGCAGTTTGTCGAATATCTGGTGAGTAAATGGCGCACTATGCTCGTTTGCAGCTTCCACAAAATACTGCTAGTTGGCTAACATAGCGTTTTCTCTTCGTCTTCTTCTCTTTTTTTGATTAAATAAGTGCATTTTATCTGTTAGTAAAGCCTTATAGACAGAATCATATTTGCCATATATTAAGAGCGTAAGTTTCCGTAAATAAGCGAGTGCCGTGCTCATCATGAATCAAGATGTCACGAAACACGGCATAGTAATAAGATAACCTATTTTCGTTTGGGTCCTTGCATCTAAAAGACTGTAACGTTTAAACAATTTACACAGAAACTATCTTAAATAAAAAAAGTGTTTCTGTGTTTGATATCGTTACCCTGTATGCCCGAAAAAAATGTGTCGATGCGTACAAATATTCATCTCGACACTAGGCTAGAGTACGACTTGTGTCTCAAATCCGATACTCAGTGCGGTTAATGCCGATACACTGTCTAAAACCGAGGTCAATATTTTCTAATAATCTATTAGATCAATAAGTACCCGTATTTGTATAATGATGCTTTGCACATAACTGAATATAACATGAGTGGTAGTATTAATTATGTAGCTAGAATAATATGGTAAATAAAGTTACAATCGCATTAATATTATGACTTGATATTACAGATATTATAAATTTTATTCAAAACGATCCAGTGTCAATTTTAAAACGTCTGGACAAGGTAACTTAAAAGCTATAATTATATTTGTAATTAAAAGAGCACAAACGATTTGGTGTATAGATACTCCTAAAGGTCATGTGTGTTTCAAAAAAAAATGTCCAACATTAGAGCAACGCCAATGTGAAAAACGTTGTTTGCTCTAAAATAATGCCGAATATCGCGGTATACTCTTTTGGCTATGAACATTCCAGCTGTCAATCGGTAAGCCCTCGTATTTAACTTTTTGGGCACAAATTATAAAATTGGGACAATTTGAGTGATTACTCTTTCCCTTTCTAATACTTAGGCTTACATACAGAAGCATTTTTTAAAATTTTATTTGAACTTCCGGTGGCCTAACGAACTAAAGATAAAGGATTATGTACTGATCCAGAGGTACGTTTCAGCCTTTGTTAAAAAATCAGTTGGCCAATTAAGAGGGTTTTAATCCTACCCAACATTACCTCTTGTATTTCTATAGGACATCCTTTTCTTGTGGATGAGCATTTGCCTTCCCTCACAATCAAGTCTTATAATCTTCAAAAAAAGCCCTGAACTCCACTTTTTTAAAATAGGTGGGTTCCAACAATATAATTTTCCTCTTTTCCTTTACTTTATGGATCATGTGCTGCTATAAGAATTGAGTTTCAAACTCAGTGTTTGTCTTTAAATTTAGAATATTAGCCTATATTGTCAAAGTATGTATACAACGTTACAATGTAGAAATGTTTTTTAGTCAATAGTCTCTAAGATATATATTTGTATTTTAACGAAATATTTTCTGCTATTTAGAATATTGTTGAAAACTTTGTCCTGAAGAAGGTGAAGGAATCAAGTTTCACCGAAACGCCGCGTCGACTGTTTAGGTTTTCTTTTGATGTCAAAGTGTTACTATTGAAATTTTATGTAACCTCTAGAAATAGGGGATGTTTTTAATCATGTACGTAATGGAAAAAAATTTGTATGATACAATAAATGTGACATTTATATATTAAGCATTTTTTCTATGCATTTTATTGATATTGACTGCATATTTGATGTATAATTTTACTGCACTCTGTAGGTTTCTTTAGCATATGATCCATATTAAGTCTTGACTTTTTGTATGGTGCATTTTTGCCCACAAAAGCATTTTAAAACTCTTTTCTGACCTAGGGACTCCTTGTTGTTTCTCACTTCAGAACGCAGCCATGATCCCCCAATTATTATTTTAATATATCAGTTCAACGGCTACACCTTTTAACTCTACAGTGCTTGCCAAACATACTATTAAAATCAGATTATGACAATCAAAAGGGAATCTTTTCAGATATTCCTACTCTTAGATGGCTCTATGGCACTTTTCATGAATAATACAGGCTATCAGGCAGACTATGAATAAAAACGTGTTTAGATGTACACACGTGCTATCAAACCCCCACAGCTTTATGGAGCAAGTGCCCATTTTCCCACACTGTTAGCAGACAGTCAGCTGCAGAGTCTGAACCAGTTTCAAGAGTGCAACCTACTCAAACGGTGCCAGTGGGATACCAGTCAAACGTGATTAATCTGTTAGAGACTGGCGCATTAGACCTACATAATGTACATCAAGTGAAGGAAATATTACAAAGCTGTATTATATTTAAATGTGTATGGCAAAGTGAATTTCAGGGTACCTCTGCAAGTGAAAGCAGAAAATAAATTGTGGCCTTTACTCTTCCAAACTACCAAGTGTGGTTTGCTTTATTAGGTTGCGGCTGGGCGACTGTCTCAGGTGTACCACTGCTATGCGATTGTTAAAAAGGGTTAAACTATCCAAAATTTTTGTCTTTAAAAAGGGCATGGCTTTCTATTCACCTACATTTTGCTATAGCCATGCTCACCACGAGGACCCCCCCCCCCAACATGGTTTCAGATGTGCAACCCTCCGTACCAACCACACTTATTTCAGTCCATGCAATCCCCTGCCTTTCGTCTAGAAACACTTTTTTTAGACTGATTATGCTAATTGTAGCCTCTAAAGCAGTGCACACGCCTTGTTCAACGCAGAGATCCTGGCTTGCACTCAGAAGATGGCACCTTAAACCACAATGAATTGGCAGGCACACCTATTGTCTAACTTATTTTAGCACTGCTTTGTTAACCCTTGCACCAGGTAGGAAGAAGCTTTGCAGGGTTTTCACAGGTTATCAAATTTTAAACATCTCATTGTTAACTCTTGACTGTAGTCTGAAGTGTTTTTCCTCTTTGTCCTGAAACTTGCAACCCTAATTTACAACTGAGAAAGCGACCCCGCCTGTAAGAGCATGTAAATGTCCTTTCCTGGCTGCTGCTTAAAATCACATGTATGTTTGCCATATTCTCGGTATTTCTGAAGATTGTTCACAACTCATATCAAAGATCACAACCTCACCTTCTTTGAAAGTTACACTGCTGCAACCTAAAAATACCTAATCACCTCATGCTCATCTACTAACCCCACCAACCATTTGTAGTGAACTCACATAATCCCACCCTGCCACCCCATTACTTTAATCTGCTACAAAGCAACTGTAATGAATGCATGGAACTGTTTCCTCAATCGCACAAGACTAATAACAATAACCAATAACAAGGGACGAACCACTAACTTTGGTACCGGAGCAGCCTACTCCTCCGCGTAAAGTGATTTAACACCTCATCAGGGGCAGTAAGCACTATATAAATGCAATTCGATACAATAGAAGACTTCCTAATCAATTTACAAATGATATTCCCAAGGACTTAAAGAAAATCGACCTTGTTCTTTACGCCAAATATGTTGCAGTCATCTATCTCCCAATCTTTCAGTGAATAGGAAGTGCTAAGAACCTTGAAACATCACTCAGCAGAATCTCCGGATGGTACATAGAATGGCAGTTATCCCTCAACACAAGCAAAACCACAGCAACATTATTCACCAGAAAGCAGATCAAAGGGCATCCAAAGATCTGCCTCAATGGAGAGCAGATAAAGTGGGTAAGCAGCAGCTTCAACCTAGTGATGGCACTTGACTCCAAACTCAGCTGGAGAAACCACATTGAGAAGACTTGCCAGAAAGCATCAACCAAACTGGCTGCATTGTACTCACTTCTAAGGACTAAGTCGATGCCTATGCGGAGAAAGGTACCCGTAATCAACGCAATTATTCTACCAACAATTACATATGCTTCACCGGTGTGGGGCGGTTGCCAGTCGAAGTATCGGTAGCCTCTGCAGACATACAGAACAAGGCCTTACGGTTAGCAGCAGGTGCTCCTTGCTTCACAAGAACAGCAGACCTCCAAGAAATCTAGGCGTTGAGATGCTGGTCGGCCATCTCCGCAAACTCAACAAGAAATTCTACAAAGGATTTGATCAAAAGGAAAACCCACTGATCAAGAAACTAACTGACATTTCTGCAAACCCTTTTGACTGCTATCAGCGATCTAATACAGAGCTGACCGTGTGAACCAACATCGCCAGTTACAAAGATCAATAAGAAAACAAAACAGCGACTTCCTCGGTATCCAAAACACACCACTGTCAGAAGGAATCTGACAGCCAGAGAAGACGACGACGGTTGTTAAAAAAAAAAAAATAGAAGACTTTAGCCCTGCTGACTCGAAACCTTTGATAAAGACCAGACAGCGACACTTTGGGGTCTCTTGGCAACCTAAATGCTACTGCACTACCCTATACTATACCCAATAGCTGATACATTGACAAGCCTATCTATCCCAGCCAGGGCTCTGACTTTTCCACATCACACAATAAGTTAGAACAGCTGCATTTTAACGCTTAAAAAGTGGGCGCATGCTCATTAGGAATGATAGGGTAACATACCGGTCCAAGGGAAGCTGGGCAATCGCTTCCGGAAGACTTACACAGTGTACTCCTGTGAAGGAGGGACGGGTTACACTTCTTTTTCCGGGGCAGGTACGAGCGTTTCCGGGGCGGGCCCTTTCAGCTAACTAATCATAGACATTTTAGGGCCGAGCTGCACTAAGCTCCTCCCTGTATGGTTGAGTCGCTTGTCAATCAGAACAAACTAGCTTTCCTATTGCTTTTCCTTGTGAAGGCTTTTTGAAGTCGTTTGAAGACTTAAGCAAGGCAGTGGCCCTCGGATGTTAAAGGTCGGGAGGAGGGAGGTAAGGTCTGCGTTCGAAGAGTTAATAAGGAGCTAACATACAGAATTTTGGCGGTGATGCGACAGCGCGTTGGCAAAAGGCGGAGATGGGTTAACATAAGACTCGAGGCGATGTGAGGATTCGCCTTATGAGGGAGCCTTTGACACATGGGGCGGGTGGGGGCGTGGAAAGTGTCGCGACGCGGTCAATGTGTTAGGGAATCTATATAGTGTTTTTTTTGTTTGTTTTTTACAAGACTTTGCTACCACCTGTTTTGTGTTCGTCAGCACCGTAAAATGAAATAATTAACTTTAAGGTTTAAGGATGAGTAAGCCCTGCATATCACAAGCAGATGCCAGAAGCATCTTCTTGTTGGTGTAGGTATTAGCGGTCACCCAAGGGGAAGGGCATTAAGGTCGGAGCGATAATCCTGCGTTCAGACCCAGTCGGGGTCACCAGGAAAGATAAGGTTTCTTGGAACTGTTGGAACGGGTAATACAACTGCGAAGGACGACGTGTATGGATAGGGTTTAATAAAGCGTACCTGCAATTCCAAACGTTAATTCCCACCATGAACCAGTAATTCAGAAGATAGAGCACGATTTTTAACTTTGAAACTACGCAGTGTTCTCGTTTTTAGAACAAACAGTACACTACCTCCTGGACTGCATTTATTAGAATCGATCTTGCATTATCTCTTTCTTCTGGCACCGCTTTCTCGTTTGCGATAGTGACACCCATGTTACTAATTATAGTAATCTGAGCGGTAGTGCAGGTTTAAGGGAGTCTCTAGCCCCTAATTCCTACAAAGTCCTTACACTGGACGCAAAAATAATTACCCGATTCCTTTGCATCGCTGTGTCCTATGCTAGGCTCCTAGACAAAGTCCTCCATTTGAAGTCTCGTCCGAAGTGGAGCAGTCACTGGTCGAAGGAAAGGTGACCTTTTTGCTAGTCAGCCGAACCCCCTATCCGATCCTAATCCGACGTCACATGTTCATAAAGTTGCCTGGCCTATGCATTCCTACACCCCAATAACGTGTATCCAAGGGAGCACTACTTAATGTGACATGCGCAGATTATCTCGACTATTTCTCAGTTGTGGTGCACCATCAAGGAGAATACCTAATTAACCGGTATCCTTTCTTAGAGCTTTCTTGTGACTAATTGTTGTTTTCATGCAATCTCAATTACCTTGGAGGTCCCCAACATCTAGTTTGCTCACATATAAGACCGCTGGAACTCGAAGTACCAAATAATGTCTTTCTTCTCAATGCTTGGCCTAAAGTAGCTGTAGCATCTGCTTAATAATGTCTTGCCATTCAAATTGTTTGGCTTTATGTACGCACTCTGGTTACACATAGGAGTGATGAAATCAGGAAGCATTGAAAGACTGACCTCCTCATGCTTTGCACAAAGTAACTATATTTCATGATACGTTTTAACATTTTAAATGTTTACTGTCCTATCCTTCTGCCACATGTAAAGTACTGTATTACCCTCCTGGATCTTGTTCGCCTGCAAAACTATGAACAAATTAATGTGACTGCCTGAAAATCCTCTTAAGCATGAAACTTTAACGTTTGCTGTACACGATCACTGTTGGTAATCCTATACCTTCTCGTGTTTATTTTCTTCTGTTGATCTACAAATTGTGATCTTACAGTATACTTTTTCAAGTTCTTATTAATTGTGATATGCCTTTCTTGGAGTCAAGGTAATGCCACAATGGTGTGGCGATTTTTCTTCACTATCCTCTTGAATTGAGAATACAGCCTCCACCCCGCTAATAGAGTGGGAAATATTTAAGGTGGTAACAAATGCGGCAGCAATTAGCTCTGTGGTTGGAGCATGACAAACTATCCTTTGTGACTAAACGGAGGATAGAAGCGAGCTTGCGCACTCTAGAGAGGGATGCAGCAGTGACCCCGGAGAGTTTGGCGAGCCTGCGGGATATGCGTGTTGAGTACGCAGAGCTGCTGGAGCGTCTCTTTGAGTGGTGGACTTCCACGCATACACACAGAAGATACACACAGAGGGGGAGATGGTGGGCTCTCTGCTGGCTCGTCTGATCAGGGACGACCGCTCCTTCACTGCCCATACTTGAGCTCAACACCCCATTGCATGCACACGCAGACACTCCGAACTTAGTGAACAAAGCCTTCCGGGAATATTACTAGGACTTATACACCTTTATACGTGGCTCCCCAGACGGCAGAACCATAAGCGATCGGTGATTTCTTAAATGCAATTCAGTTGCCTCAGATGACTGTGGCAGATAGAAGATCACTTGAGGCACCGATACTGCGACAGAGATCTGGGAGGCTATAGGAGACCTTCCCCGCAATAAAACCCCAGGATTAAATTGCCTACCCATGGAGTTTTATGCTGCCTTTTCCACGCAATTGGTGCCCTGGCTGGAGCGCCTGTACCGTGCCTCGCTGTACGGGGGCATGGTACCCCCAACCACAATACAAGCCCTAGTGCCATCACTGCTGAAACCGGGCATGGATCGTACACACATCGCGGCATATAAACCCCTGTCGCTCCTAAACGCAGAGTACAAAATATTAAGCAATGTCCTGGCAGGCTATCTCCTCCCCTTCTCCCAAAACTCATAAACGCGGATCAATGCGGCTTTGTGCCCGGCTGGAGTACATCCCTAAATATACGCAGACTCTAACAAATAATGTGGGCAATTCTGGATCACTTCCAAACGCAGGCTGCCTCTCCTTAGACCTACGCCAGGCTTTTGATATGCTAAGCTGGGAGTATCTGCTGGCGTCCCTTACACGATACAGGATCCCCCAGGGGGTTCATCCGCTCGTTCAAGTTATTATATCACAAAAAGCAGAGAGTTGCCCCGTTTACCCAAAGGGACAGGGCACCACTATAGACTATTACTCGAATTCAAAATCTCGTTGGGTTTCTATATCAAAACTCAAGCAAACACCACACTGAGGTTTCAGTCTCATTCAGTATTTCACACTCAACCCTGATAACAGCAAGGTTCAACACAACACTTTGTTTTTCTATATAAAAAAGAAATATCCCTTTATTCGTATGTCTAAAAAGAATGTAAAAATCCAAATGATACAATATCAAAGGTCACAATAGTTAAAACACATAAAACACAAACATTTTAAAAATCCATCATAGTGTTCCTTTCTGCTAAAGGAAATTAATTCTATTCTACAAAACTACTATTCATTATACAGACATATAAACATAGACAAGGAGAGAACAGTAGTCCATTGCATATGTCTTTACAATCATCAATCTTTCTAGATCATTGGTTATGTCGCAGAGTATCATCTACTCTTTAATATCTACTGTGTTCTTCAATGTCTTCCAGATTTGATGTTAATTATGCATCGACGCGTTTCGGTGGGTACCCTGTATTGAAGGCCACCTTATTCAGGATAAATCAGTTTCCCCCATAGTCTAATTAAAAACAGATTTACTAATCAATTTGTATGCTACACGTGCAATCTTGTCACATGTTCAATCTTGTCACATGTTCCTTTGCTCGCAAGAGGTCTCAGTCAGAGACAGACCCGAAGGGGTATCTTTTATTTATCTGTAAAAGCGGAGGAGCAGATTCTAATCTGTGATATAAATAGGGGGTGATTAGATTAGAACCTGCTCCTCCGCTTTTACGGACAAATAAAAGATACAAAAATTGATTAGTAAATCTGTTTTTAATTGACTATGGGAGAAATTGATTTATCCTGAAGAAGGTGGCCTTGAATATGGGGTACCCACCGAAACGCGTTGATGCATAATTAACATCAGATCTGGAAGACATTGAAGAACACAGTAGATATTAAAGAGTTGATGATACTCGGTGACATAACCAATGACCTAGAAAGATTAATGACTGTAAAGACGTATGCAATGGTCTACTGTTCTCTTCACTTAAAGCAAATCACCTATGATCAAATTTTTGTTGATTTGACACCTGGTTCTGATTTTTATTCATTTATTTTTTTGCTTTATGATTATATTTTTGCTTTTTTTGTACTTAGTTTCTATAATCAGAATTTTAATATTAACATCTTTAGATGCATTAGTGTAACACCAACTGCAGATCTGTGTTAATGTGGTAGGTTGTTTGTGAAATCTAGCACTTCTGTTAGCTGTGCTGCAATTGTTCTGTGTGTGAGGAAAGGTTGCCAATCTATTGTTCATACTTTACCTACTTTTTCTCTCGTTGTTTATGGTTGTCTTAGCTTCCCCTTTCAATCCTTACCTAGAATATGAAGGCTTTAATTGTTAGAAGATATAGATTCCATCCTGCAGCTGCTTTTCTGTAGGGCACTGGCTAATTGTTGCATGCCTGGGTTGAGTCCAGTTTTACATAAAAGTACTGTAGTTATTCATCACTTGTGCTTAGTTGAGGTGCATATGCAAGGATGACATGAAGACAAAACTAAGGGCCTACTTACGAGTTTGCCGGTCCCACAGCGGACGGTGCAACGCGCCGTCTGCTGTGGGACCACCAAACCCCTGGTGAGACCCGCTGTCCAGATCAGGAGTTTTTTCCTGGTCTGGCGGGTGGTCCTGCGGCAGTCTGTCAGGCTCATTAAAGAAAATGTACTTTCAAACCACAGAAAATACTTTTACACCAGCCTACTAAGTCCCAAGACCTCGTGAGTAGACTGGTCTCAACCCTCTTTCTGGAAAAATTACTGACTTGAAATCCTTTCTAGTTTCAAACTACCTAATACATAATATTCAACTTGATTTGTTAAAATACGTTAAGGAACTGAACGAACCGTGCAAACCAAGTATTTCTTCAGGCAGCCCAAGTTGTGAGATCCAGTATCTGATTAAAACGTGATTCAAGAAGCCAGCTGTAACATGATGTAAACTGGCTAGACACATTTTATGAAGTGTCCTTTTACTCTCCATCTAAGTTAACACCTCTTTCTCAAAATCTAGCAAAAGAAACAAAAAAATGCTCCTTTTCCAACAACAATGACCAGCTTTCTTCATCTGAGAGAATCGCAGTTTTCCCCGGCACTGCTGAAAATAACTACAGACTAATCCCAGATGCAGTGACTCTGCTGCATAGCTGGTGCTGTGGGGATAACAGCCCACTACTACTACCCCCCCTCCCCCACCCAACTAATAATGGGCAATATAACTTAAAACAGCAAGTGGCTAACACTTGAATATCCTATGTTCCACGACCAAACAGAAAAATCCAGCACTGGCTGTAGCTGTGCATGTTTCTCTTCAATAGGCTAAACATGTACAGCACACACATAAAAAAAAAAAAATGGGAAACTGAACTGCAAGCCTCGTTCATACAGCACAAAACGCAGGAAACAGCAGTGCAAAATTCCCTCACGCATTGAACCGGTGCAGCACTGGGACATGGAGTGCACAGTTTCCTCATACACTAAACATGTACAGTAGAATCAAAATCAATGCAAGCTTCGCATTTTAAAATGCAGAACAAATACAACACATGCATCAGCCACCAATGCAAACTACTCTCACAGATAGTGTGCAGCAGATCCAACAGCAATATGTGTACAGAAAACATACGGAACAGGCAGAATCTGCAAGAAAAGTAAAGAAAGAGAGGAAGAATCAATGCTTATGTGAATGGACCGTTCTTTCAACATGTAGCGAAGGGTGTATTTGTGGTGCCCCACACTGGACAACTCCGAGAAAATGCTTAAGTGTTTTGACGTTGCAGCATTGTGGGTGCTCATACAGCTGCAACCCTAATAAATAATCGGAACTAGATTTAGGACTTCAAGGACATACTTGTCATATCTAAAGGTCAAATTCAGCTGGAGTTTAATACTGGATAGCATGAACCCTAACCATCGTAATATGCCTGAGTTTTTTTGAGTGCATGTTCACAAGCCCTTTAGGAAGGTCACACTTAACCTTGGCCATGGATAACTCCTGGCATGTCCCCAGTAATTGTGTGCTATAATAAACTTTTTAATGCCGGCAGCAGTTGCTTGAGCTCTTGCCAGGGTGATCTTAGTGTGCTAATTCTTGTTGGCTTAGAACTCCATTCACAAGTAGTGAAAATAAGACATTTGCTGAACTTCTCCGTGATGTAGAGATTTTGTTATCAAATCGGACAACTTTAGTTTTTGAGACATTCCGCTCCAGGTTTTTTTCCTTTTAAAAAAAATTCACTCCTTTTATATATTTTGATATGTAGTCCCCTTGGGATTGCATCAAAAGAACTATCATGTGAAAATGAGTAGCTTGAATATTGCATTGTTTGAAATTGGAATGATAATAAAGTGCCCTATGTATTGGTTCAGTGTTTCTAAAATATGACATTATTGATTTTAAGATTATCTTTTTGTGTTTCATTTAGTGGACATGGAGGGTTTGTGAGAAACATATGTTTGTAGTAGGTAGAAGAGTGGGATGAGCGTGCTTTTGGTGGGGATAGTAGGACCTTGGTGAAGCAGACACTGATGGAGAAATTGCTTACATCAATCTTTCGCTTTCTCTGACACACACTCACAAGCTGTCCCTGCTGGGGGTAAACAGGGTGGACTCCAGGGTTCCATCACTGCTGCCTGAAATGATAAAGTGTTGAAAGAAAGGGAAAGGATATAGCATATCTGATGACGGAACAGAATTCTGGACTCATGGGTGGTGATGGTGTGCAAATCTGTTTCTTTGGATCCTTGAAGTGTTATGGATCCATGTAGACATCTTGGGATGTAGGGTCCAAGATGTTTTAGCTAACCTTCCCCCTTTTACTGGTTGATTGGCAGGTATTGAGGGTGGTTGTTTGCTGCCCAGGAGGTTATGGTTGGGATTTCAGTATCTGGACTGGTGCAGCTTGAGCATAGCCCATTTAGGGGTGTGTAGTATTTATCATACTGCATCGTAAACTTTGGAAGCACCCAGTTCATCCGTTGCTAGGTTGAATCTGCATCTTGAATTCATGTATAATTTTTTTTGTTCTGCTTACGTTTTGATGGGTGTAATTTGTCATACGCTGTTTTGCTCCTGGAGGCACCACTTGTAGTATAGAATTTATATAGCACTTGAAACCCCTGACAAAGCTGCGAGGTTCTCTGTTTGACACAGAGTTCTGGAAAGGAGTTGCTTAGTGCACGTTTGAAAGGGTGTGGGGTTATGGTCTGGCGTTTCTGGGAGGTGGTAGTATATGAATTCAGTTTAATCATGGTCTGGCGATCTTGAGGTTGCACAGAAGCACACAGTTTTGCAGAAGAATGTGAGAGATTTACTTGTGAGTACCTACAATAATTTTTATTAGTGGTTCTGTTTCTACAGTAACAGGAATTTGAAGGAGTGATTTACTGTCAGGGGTGGTGGGTGGATGATGCTGGGGTTCTCGTGCATTCGAGACAGGACCCAATTTTATGTTTGGCTCATACTTGTCAAGTGGCTACACCCAAGAGCCACTGGGTTAAGGACAATTAGAACATTGGAATGTTGAGAGCTCTATTGAAAACAATAGAGTAGGTCCGGGCTTATAATGGCTGGTGTAAGCCTGGAGCTCCAACATTCCAATGTTTATCTTCATGTTTCTTCTTTTTTAATCGAGAACATTCTACCCTTAGTGGGCGGAATGTATTTATAGCCGTATAGGAAGAGGATTAAAACGGTGTTTGTTAGACACAGGCATACACTCACATTTGTTGTATCAGGAAGGAATTTTTTTTCATATCAAAAGAATTGAGGATGATCACAACACTATGGAAGAAAGGAGAAAAAGGACCAAGAGGGCCACCAAGGCCCTCTACATTAATTGCCATCTCCGTAGTGCAAGTTAGTACACTTAGAAAGTGAACTCAATAATAGGGATAGATTTACCTATAGCGTGAGTCTTTGCAAGAGGTATAAAGACTCCACCATGAATTTCACTTTCTCAGAATCCACATCAAAAACCAACCCAGTCAAGAACACAGCTGTCCTATTGCTGTTTCGTATCTAGGTAACCAAGAAAACTAACACGAAATTTCACAAAGAGGAACAAAAGTCTTCCATTAGGCCAGAGTCCTACAGATTTCATAATGACTGCTTCCTAATTCCAAAGATGGAAGAAACTTAAAACACCTTTATTCTTTAAAAAAAAAAAGTATTCTGCAATCTCTATCACCCACCAGTTGCTAATCATGTACATCAGTCTCATGTCTGATCTCTAAGGAAGTGTCTACTTCCGCCATTACGCATCCATAATGTAACTTAACATGGCTCAAACCGACTAGGTGCCAAAACACGGTATACGGTGGTGAGAAAAACCCACTTTATATGTGCTCCAACAAGGTTATAAAGCATGTGCGTGCTAACAGAGAAGGTCAGATAACATTTGGGCAGAAAGTTACCTTGTCGACATTTTCTTTAACACTCAATATGTTGACCCGGCAATAGTGATCATTATGTCGCCCAGACGTGCCCGTGATTAATAAGCATCTGAAAAAACATAACAAACACAGCATGGCTTGGACGGCAGAGCTGATGGCTGCCTGATCCTGTCGCTCCGCTGGAACGGAGGAAAAGAACCCAAAAACTCCAACAACAACCGATGCAACAGATGCAGCGTTAGAAAATTGGTACATCGGAAGTGCCCTGGTCAGAGGTGCTACCCTCCCGAGGTGTCTTTGGTATCAACTCGAACGAGAAAAATCTAAAAATACGACGCGGATGCAGGGAGGAGACGCGAAGAGGAAAATGGCGGCTTCCCAATTGGCCTCAGAACCGAAACCGATCACGGAGGCGGGTGAAGCACGGGGGTGAGAAGCGGCGGTGCACTGCTAACCCCTCCCGCCAACGGGCACCAACAACGGCGGACAGCACCCCCGAAGACCACAGGTGACACAACGCACATAGGGGCAGAGAGCGAGAGGGCAAGAGGGCGAGAGTGACGGCAACAACGGCGGCTAGCAAGTGCGATTACAACACACGCTACCCGGTCGTACCACCACACGCTACCCGGTGCTCCAATGCCTCGCGCTGAAGCCAGAAAGATCGAGAGCGGGTTTCGCAGGGATTTCTAAGAAGTACAAATGATGCTGGTAAGTAAGGGCTGCCCCGAAAACTGAAAGGAGCCCAAGAACAGATCGCTAAAATGGCGGCCGCCGCGACAAAGACCGCGTCGGTAGCCTAGAGAAGCGGGTCGAAGAAGTAGGCGGAAGGAAGATAAGCGTCCCTTTGGGGGGTGAGCGCCGGCAGTCAGAACTTCAGTGCGCCGCTGAATGAGGCTCGGAAGGCAAGCTAAGGGGTCCGGACGAGAGAGAGGTCTCGCCTCTTCAGCAGCAGTTTTTGTAGGTTACTGGGGATGGAAAGCCCTTCAAATAAAGCAATTAATGCAAATTAAAACACAACGAAGTACAACACGCAGGGGTGCTACGTGGAAACACCTTAATGAAACTTACCCGCAGAGCGAAACCGAAACTGACAGCAGCGTCTCAACACATCACTCGCTCCGAAATGGCGCCCAACGTAACAGAAGCTTAAAGATAGATACCGGCACTGCGCCGAAAACCTGCTAGCGCCACTGACCCATCCGCTCATGCTAAGGAGCGTAAAACCAAACTAAACAACGCAGCCTGACCTGGCAGCGAAAAACCTGCGGTGGGAGCCCTGGAAGCAATAAGCGATAGGCCAGAACAACATAAGCCCCACCCGCCAGCATCATCCAACAGGGGGCGGACACTACCCAATCTAACCCTGAGGAGCCCTGAGGCCTGAGGAGCCCTGTTGTGTTGTGCTTTCAACTCAGTGCTCGTAGAAGAGGGACCAAAGGGCTGAAAGTGAGAGCGAGTGAGAAGGAAGGTGAGCTACCCACAGCTGTAACAGCGGCAAGGGGATCGCCAGGACCGCTCTTGCTACACACCGCCCCGTCCTCTTTCATCTCGCGCTAAATCATAGGAATCTGGAGAGGCAAGTGAAGCGGATGGCGCCAGGGCTATCAGATCTGCAGCGCTCCACGTGAGCTAAGGAATCGAAAGGGAAAAACCCAGATAGATAGCAGCAGAGATAGTGGGAGGCGGAAACGTCAAGCACGGCGACAAAACAGAGGTACGCAGGGGGACGCCAAGGTAGCAATCATGGCGCACAGAGAATCAAGACTACAACAGCAGCTAAAAAAGAGCAAAGGTGAGCCAGCGATATCCGACTCCCCACTCAAACAAAAGCCAGACATCAACAGCAGCCTAGAAATGATCCTAAAAAAACTAGCTGATGTACACGACTTGGCTAGAACCACAAAGCACACCACGGATGCGATCCAACTCGAGATTGCAGCGGTCAGAGTGGACCTGAATACAGTGAACAATAGACTCGCAGCAGCTGAACAAAGGATCAGCGATGTAGAGGATACTACCCACAGCTCAAGTCAAGAGATGAAAGCCCTATCCAAAATTACCGCGTCACTCCAGAAACAGACAGCGAAGATGGAGGACCGCAACCGGAGGGGGAACATCCGAATACTAGGAGTCCCAGAGGGCTCAGAAGACGCAGCAGGCTCTTGCTCTGCCTTTCTCGAGGACCTGATCCCCAAACTTACCAACCTAAAGTTAGACCGTCAGTTTGAGCTGGACAGGGCGCACAGAGTTCCCACTTAAATCGTCTACAACCCAAGCGGCACGGCCTATCATCTGCAAGCCATTGAGATCACAGCACACGGAGGCCATTTTTAACTACGCTCGCAAAAATCACCAAATTAGCTGGAAAGGTCATAGGATCATTCTTACACAAGACTATTCCAAGCCCACTGTCGATACCAGGAAGGGATTCCTTGCCTTACGCGACAAACTCAGGAGCAAAAACATGCAATTCTCATTCGTGGGCCCCGCAAAATTCAAGATAATCGACAAAGGTAGACACCACTATTTCAGCGACCCCAAGGACCTGGCGGCCCTCCTGGACAGCCCAGCAGCTCAAGACATGGAAACGTCACAAGCCGGCTCCAGCAAAAGGAGACCGTGTCGCGATCCTGAGCCATGGAAGGGATCGTGATGTATGTATGTTGCGAACTATACGAAATAGGGTGCCACTACAAACAACATATGTCCCAAAGAACTACAAAACCCAGAATGCCAAGGGACAACGACCTGCGCACCGCGGTAGGAGCCTACTTCCTTTCCGGTTTCTATAAAGCCCCGCCTCTTCCTGCACTCGGGGCTTGACAAACTCTCCGTTATGCCTCGAGGAGACAGCGCTTAGCGGATGGTATTCCCCGCTGGAGGACGAGCGCTGTGTTCTTCCTGAATCTCCGAATCTGGAGAAGCCTGTTTCCTGTTTCCTCGCTGGAGTTGGAGCCTTCGTGATTCTATCACGACCGGGAAGCTGGAGCTCCCGTTTTCTGTGTACTACGCAGGGCGCGAACGCCCTTTCAGGTATTTAGGCAATTGAGAGGAGTGGCGTGGACCGCGCTCTTCTAGTATCCTGGACTATCAGAGCAGTCTCCCGAACTTTGGCGGGGGCTGTTCCTCTTGTGTTGGTAATTGGCATCCGTGCTTGCTGTGACTTGAACAGCGAGAGCGGGCACCAAAAGCAATATCAACAGACTTGTACTGAGGCTAATCTTCCTTCCCTGAAGATCGGTGAGACCGGTGATTCTTCCGCATTTTTCCTGTGGGTGACAATTGAAGTATTCGTCATCCTCATTTCCTTAGACTCTAGAGTTTCAGTGGACTGGTAAAGTGAGTAAGGGTTCCTAGACAATAGCAGGGGGAGTGTTGTATGTCTGAATATATTGATTCCTTCCACCTCACGGTCGTTTCCTTGTTGTTTAAATCCCTTTACAGTCAGCCAGAAAAGAATAGTGACTAGACCCTGGAGACTCTTCAGACCAGGCGCAGTTAAGACGCCAGTCACAAACCGCAGTGTTTATTATTTTATCCACTTCCCCTTTCCCCGGGGTGCTCCCTAACTCAGGGGTGTAATTACATTCCTCTGTGTGTGGTTGTGTCCAGGGGAGGAAGGGAATTATCTTCACGCCATCGTCTCTGCTGGCCGGCCTGAGAGGTTAGTGGTTTTTATGGCTTAATACTACTAGCGACCTGACAGATTGTCAAGCCCAAGTAGTTGCCCAGCCTGGACGATGGATACCAATGTGGTTTTGACCTCGCTGTTGGAGAGCCTTGCGTCTCTGCAACAGGAGGTACATACCTCTCGCCTGGAAAACCAAGAGTTGAAAAAGAAATGGGCACCTTGCGCAGGGAGGTCGCAGGTATAACTAGAAAAGGCGCAGGGAAGGGGTCATACATTAAGGAATGGACACTACCCCCTCCGGTCTCGACCACCACACCAGTTCAGGGAGGAGGTGCACCGAGCCCAGGGTTCTTTGCAGTACCAACAGCAACCACACCTTCAGAGGGGTCTACTCCTACAGTCCATGTAATACAGAACCATGGAATACCCCTGGCTCCACCCGAACGTTTTTATGGAGACCCCAAGAAATTCGAGACCTTCCTTAACCAATGTAGACTCCACTTCCTCTGCAAACCTACAATATTTCAGGACGAAGCGGCAAAAACCTCCTTTATGATGTCCTACATGGGGAGAACGCAGCCAACTGGACAATCCCGTTGATGGAACGTAACGATCCCATCTTGCATAATCTTCAGGAGTTTTGTTTGGGGATGAGGAGGCTGTTTGATCGGAAGTCACACATGATGTCTCTGGACCGGGAACTTATAACACTTAGGCAGGGGTCACAGGACTTGTTAACCTACATCACTACTTTTAATCGCCTCCTGGTGGAAACAAACTGGCCCCAAGAGAAACAGACTACTCTGTTCTATCAGGGACTGCGAGGAGAACTTAAAGACGTATTATCACAGGTAGTTCAACTACCACAAACCTGCGAAGAATTAATTGACCTCACCGTTCAGTTGGATCACCGTTTACAGGAAAGAAAGGGGGATAGAAGTAGAAGTGATACTCGTTTCTTCCTCCCCCGATCTAAACCCGTTTCTGAAGAACACCCGAAGCAGTCTGAAGGATCGGAACCCATGCAAATTGGAGGTCTTCGGGGCCCGTTAACTACTGAAGAAAGGGAGAAAAGACGACAGCAGAAGTTATGTCTGTATTGCGGGAAAAGTGGACACTTCATTAGGGAGTGTCGAGCAAGAGCAAAGATACCCGAAAGACCGACTCCTTTCAGGATGCAAACTCCCACATCTCCACAAACGGCGGAAAACTAAAAAGCCCAAGTAAGGAAGGGATCTCTGTCTTGGGTTCAGAAACCAAAATGATCTCGTTAGCTCTTGCCAATACCATCCAGCCTGCGGTGGCTCATATGAATGTGTGTGTCACCTTGTGGGTGACTGATAGCAGCTCCATTGAAGTAATGAAATGAAATGAAATAGAGATTTATAGAGCGCGAAACAATCACCCAAGGGTGTCAAGGCGCTTGCTCATCAAAAACAGGGTTTAAACTAGGAGGTTCGCAGATATGTTAAAGATTAAATAGCCATGTCTTTAGTGATTTCCTGAAAGCTAACAGATGTGTTTCTTGTTTCAATCCTATTGGGAGGGAATTCCATAACTTAGTTGCGCCAAACAGAAAACTTCTACCCCCAGGAGCATTTCTTTACCCTGGGAATAATCAGATCATGGGCAGAGGATGAGCGGAGACAACGGACTGGAATGTAGGGTAACAAGTTCCTCTTTAAAAACCTGGTCCTATATCCTGTGTGGTCTTAAAAACAATGCATAAAACCTTAAACTCTATACGTCTTTTATAGGCAGCCAATGTAAATCCTTGAGCACCTTTGACACAGATTTGTGTCTTGGAATGTTCAGCAGCAGCCGAGCCGCAGCATTCTGTACAACCTGCAATTTAGACAGGCATTTTTTCCGAAGATTGATAAAAGCCCGTTACAGTAATCGGCTCTTGACAGAACAAGTGCGGAGATTACCAGTTTACGTAGCTCGGCTGGAATAAATGGGAGGATCTTTCTCAAAAGCTTTAGCGTGTAAAAAGAAAGAGAAGTAACCTGGTTAACATGGTTTTCAAATGAGAGTTTGGAATCAAAAATGACTGCCCTCCTGGATTCCGGGATTCCGGGATTCCGGAGCCACTGGAAATTTCATCGATCAACAGTATGCCTGGAATATTGGGGTCCCGTATGAGAGCAAGAAAACCCCTGAGATGGTAAAAGCAGTAGACGGGAAAGCATTGACGTCAGGACCAGTGAGGTACCATACGATTCCCCTTACGATGTGCGTAGGAGACAACCACTATGAAACTATTCAGTTTGACTTAATAGACGCTCCACACTTCCGTCTAATTCTGGGAATGCCCTGGCTCACACTTCATGACCCTGTTATCCGGTGGTCGGACCGCACGGTTTCCTTAACCTCCGTATATTGCAAGGACCAATGCAGCCAACAGCCCACACACCTGAATGTGTCTTCTTGTGCGCAAGCTGAACTTCTAGCGGAAGGATGTGAAGAATTTGGGTATTGCTGTTCCACCACGCTACCAGAAGTCTACAAGGACTACATTCCAGTATTTGACAAGCAAGAGGCGACACATCTACCACCCCATCGGACGTACGACTGTCGCATCGACCTCCTACCCGGAGCTGATATCCCTTGTAGCAGAGTATATGCCCTAACCGAGCCCGAAACCCGTTATCTTAAAAATTACCTCGAGGAAAATTTGGCCTCTGGCTTCATTAGACATTCCTCATCACCTGCCTCATCTCCTCTCTTCTTTATCACCAAGAAAGACTACGACGAATTGAGGACATGCATCGACTTCAGAGCAATCAACAAAATCACCATAAAGAATCGATACCCCCTGCCCTTAATACCGGTACTGTTGGATCAGCTAAAAGGAGCACGAATCTTCACCAAGCTGGATCTCCGAGGGGCGTACCATTTGGTGAGGGTTAAAGCAGGCGATGAGTGGAAAACAGCCTTCAGGACCAAATTCGGACTTTACGAATATCAGGTAATGCCGTTTGGGCTGTGCAACGCTCCAGCGGCGTTCCAGTTCTTCATGGACGAGGTGCTTCGGGGCTTGTTGGACATTTTTTGCATCGTTTACATCGACGATATCCTCATATATTCATCAACCCCCAAGAACACGTCACTCATGTGAAAGCCGTACTGGACAGACTCCAACGACATTCGCTGTACGCCAAACTAGAGAAATGCCTTTTCCACGTTACGGAGGTAGCTTTCCTAGGGTATGTCATCAATGCACAGGGTTTTCAAATGGACATGGGTAAGGTTGAAGCGATCACGCACTGGAAGGCACCACAGCATGTCAAGGCAGTACAGAGCTTCCTTGGGTTCGCGAACTACTACAGACGGTTCATCAAGGACTTCTCTAAAATAATACAACCAATTTCACGCCTCATCAGAAAAAATACCATTTTTGTATGGGACCAAGACGCGGATCGTTCTTTCAGGGAGTTGAAGAATCGTTTCACCCAGGCTCCTATTCTGCGCCACCCAAATCCCAGCCTGCCGTTCATAGTGGAAACAGATGCGTCACAATATGCCATAGGAGGCGTATTGTCACAAAGGCACCCCGATACAGGGCAACTTCATCCAGTGGCGTACTATTCCAAGAAGCTCACCCCTAGCGAGATAAATTACTCCATCACAGACAAGGAACTATTAGCGATCAAAAGAGCATGTGAGGAATGGAGGCACTATCTCCTGGGAGCATGTCACACTATTGAAATGTTCACAGACCATCGGAATCTGTTGTTCCTAAAATCCAGCTAGAGCCCTTACACCACGTCAGCTGCGGTGGTCTTTGTTCTTCTCGGATTTCGATTTTATTATAAAATACAGACCCGGAACCCAGAACGGTAAAGCTGATGCACTGTCACGTTTGGAGCGAACCCATGGAAGCTGAACAGGAAGAGACTCAGGAACCTCCTTCCATCCTCCCTGAACACGCCTTTCAGCGTAAAACCGTAGCATTGATCACGGCTAATGACTTCCTGGAAGACCTAAAGACATCCTTGGCAAACCTGGATAGTCACGCTTGGATTCAAGAAGACCCAGAACATAGGACTGCAAACGAAAACCTATTGTACCACTACCATGCCTTGTACGTCCCCCAAACGGCTCAACAACTACAGGTGTTAGCTTGGGCCCACGATTCCACGTTAGGAGGAAACTTAGGAGAACACAAAACCATTGCCAGCATTGAGAGATCCTTTTGGTGGCCCTCCCTACGAAATGACACTAAGAACTATCTAAAAAACTGTGCCATATGTGCTCAAAGCAAGGCCAGCCATTCCAAACCCGTGGGATTATTACGCCCGATACCCATACCTCCCAGCCCTTGGCATACAGTGTCAATGGATTTTATTGTTGAAATGCCACCCTGTGAAGGATACACCACCATCCTAGTGGTGATCGATCACTTGACTAAAATGGGACACTTCATCCCACTGAAACGGCTGCCTACTTCCGCCGAACTGGCTGTCGTCTTCCTCCAGCATGTAGTTAAATCTCATGGGCTACCCCGGGTACTCATAACAGACCGGGGCACCCAATTCACCTCTCGATTTTGGAGGGCTTTGTGTGATACCATGGGAGTGGAAGCCCGATTATCCACCAGCTACCACCCCCAGACGGATGGAAAGACGGAAAGACTCAACCAAACGCTTGAACAATACCTACGTTGCTTTACCCTCCAAAACACCTTTGATTGGTACCCGTTGATTTGGATGGCGGAGTTCGCCTACAACAACGCAGAACATTCCACACTAGGATGTTCCCCCTTTTTCTGTCTCTATGGGTTCCATCCGAACATGCTCCCTTTCGATTGGCCAGTAATCTCAAAACATCCCACCATACAGGAACACCACACTCATCTCAGAGCTGTGCTCCTTGAAGCGAAATGCCAGCTGAAGGCATCACAGACTGCACAAAAACATCACGCTGATAAAAGGAGAACCCCTGAACCTGCCTATCAGGTAGGAGATAAAGTATGGTTAGCAACAAAGAATCTCCATCTAAAAGGGTGGGTAAACTAGCTCCCAAGTATGTAGGGCCCTATAGCATCGAGCAGATCATTAATCCTGTTGCCATGAGGGTATCTTTGCCCGAGTCGTGGAACATACACACCGTGTTCCATGTGTCCTTGCTCCGACCATGTCCGGTCAATATGAGGTTACCCTCAACACCTTTGCCAATAGAAGTAGACGGACAAGAGGAATACGAGGTTCGAGAATTGTTGGATTCCAGACTCGTGAAGGGAAGAGTGCAGTATTTAGTGGACTGGGAGGGTTTTGGAGTGGAGGACAGGACATGGGAACCTGTCAACAACCTACATTGCCCTAGGTTGTTAGACCGGTTCCATACCAAGTACCCAGGTAAACCAGGGCAACCGCCGAGGACGGCGGTCCTCGAGAGGGGTTCTGTCGCGATCCTGAGCCATGGAAGGGATCGTGATGTATGTATGTTGCGAACTATACGAAATAGGGCGCCACTACACACAACATATGTCCCAAAGAACTACAAAACCCAGAATGCCAAGGGACAACGACCTGCGCACCGCGGTAGGAGCCTACTTCCTTTCCGGTTTCTATAAAGCCCCGCCTCTTCCTGCACTCGGGGCTTGACAAACTCTCCGTTATGCCTCGAGGAGACAGCGCTTAGCGGATGGTATTCCCCGCTGGAGGACGAGCGCTGTGTTCTTCCTGAATCTCCGAATCTGGAGAAGCCTGTTTCCTGTTTCCTCGCTGGAGTTGGAGCCTTCGTGGAATCTATCACGACCGGGAAGCTGGAGCTCCCGTTTTCTGTGTACTACGCAGGGCGCGAACGCCCTTTCAGGTATTTAGGCAATTGAGAGGAGTGGCGTGGACCGCGCTCTTCTAGTATCCTGGACTATCAGAGCAATCTCCCGAACTTTGGCGGGGGGGCTGTTCCTCTTGTGTTGGTAATAGGCATCCGTGCTTGCTGTGACTTGAACAGCGAGAGCGGGCACCAAAAGCAATATCAACAGACTTGTACTGAGGCTAATCTTCCTTCCCTGAAGATCGGTGAGACCGGTGATTCTTCCGCATTTTCCTGTGGGTGACAATTGAAGTATTCGTCATCCTCATTTCCTTAGACTCTAGAGTTTCAGTGGACTGGTAAAGTGAGTAAGGGTTCCTAGACAATAGCAGGGGGGAGTGTTGTATGTCTGAATATATTGATTCCTTCCACCTCACGGTCGTTTCCTTGTTGTTTAAATCCCTTTACAGTCAGCCAGAAAAGAATAGTGACTAGACCCTGGAGACTCTTCAGACCAGGCGCAGTTAAGACGCCAGTCACAAACCGCAGTGTTTATTATTTGATCCACTTCCCCTTTTCCCCGGGGTGCTCCCTAACTCAGGGGTGTAATTACATTCCTCTGTGTGCGGTTGTGTCCAGGGGAGGAAGGGAATTATCTTCACGCCATCGTCTCTGCTGGCCGGCCTGAGAGGTTAGTGGTTTTTATGGCTTAATACTACTAGCGACCTGACAGACCGTCACCGGAACCGATTACCGGATAAAGCACGAACTCACACCCCGCTACAACCATTGTCTACCTCAACATATACCTCGCTCTGCACAGTTTGGCCAGTCGGGACTGTCCCCTGCAACCTTTACCTCAACAAGCTATGCAATATCTATATCGACCGTCTCAGGTCAACAGACACGCCGCGAAGCCGGCCCAACGATAAGAGGGAAAGTCATTAGAAGCGAAGCATCGTATCCTTTACAGACGATTATACTGTATAGGGCCTCTACTCAAACACTCTGTATGTATTGTTTGCAATGTAAGATAACAATGTATGGACCCAAACCCTTAGGGAGTATAGCGGGTCAAACTACCCGACAGTGACCTCCCGTGAGGCGGGACGGCGATCCTGCCGTTGCACCTCCGACATATGAGTATTTTCAGTGGGGGGGAGGGGCGGGAGGGGGGAATCCGCACTAGGGTTTCTCAGTTCTTTGCTTTCTATTTTCTCTATCTCCCTTTCCTTTTCAAGCGTTTTTCTATACAAATTGTATCTGGCATGCCCTGGTAGTCACCGCATTTGGGAGACATGCCACTTATGCACACCCGGAGAAGACACTTGCAGTGCTTGCAGAACACCTGGGGACCATAGACTCACCGTACCGAGGGAGAAGGGAGGTAGAACAAATAGGGCCACCTACCAAAACCAAACTCCGAGATAGCGAATCTGAGAATTGGGTATATAGAACGGAGGCTCCCGCCACGCTACACCCTAGTTGATGGCCCTCAATAACACACTGACCCTGACAACGGACCTCAGCATAGTGTCCCTCAATGTCAAAGGTCTTAACCACCCTATCAAGCGCCGGAAGATAATAGATTACCTAGCTAAAACTAAAGGTGATATAATCCTACTACAAGAGACCAAACTATCCATGGAGGATGCCAAACTAGTGAGAGGTAACTGAATCTCACAGATGGCTTGCTCACCAGCCGACAAAAAGAAGCGAGGGGTTCTGCATTGATATCCAAAAGATCAAACATAACAATAGACTCACAGTCCCACGATAGCGAGGGTAGACTGCTAGTAACACATTTGAGAAGGGGGGAGGAGCTAATCCACGTAGCAAACATATACCGCCCCAACGCGGATGACCCATCCTTCTGGTCGGATGTGTCTCGCACCATAGATCGCTTCCCCCAAAACGACCTCATGGTGGTGGCAGGAGATTTCAACATCCCATTAGACCACATAACGGATAGACAATCCTCCTGTCCATACCACCCCACGAACTCTCACGCAGCACTCCAAAATATCTGTTCCAAATTTAACCTTAAGGACGCATGGCGCCTCCAGCACCCTGACACTAGGGACTACACATTCTACTCTAACCCACACAATTCCTACACCAGGATAGACTACATACTAATCTCGGGGTCTCACACACACCTAGTCGAACACTCCGATATAGCTCCAAGACTAGTATCAGACCACTCATGTATCAGCCTAAAACTGAGTGGGTGTCATAACGAAGCCGTCCCCCGGAGGTGGCGTTTTAACAGCGAGGTATTATCAGACCCCGCGAACAAAAAAAAATATTGAGGAGGCCATAACTGATTACCTCAAACACGACGACTCCCCAGGGACTAGCACCAGCACACTCTGGGATGCCCTGAAGGCGACCGTCGGAGGCACAATAATTGAAATTAAATCAAAAATAAACAAGAGTACAAACCTGAGACTAGCTCAGCTTGAGCAGGAGATCAAGAGTTTAGAATCGGCCCATGCAAAGGCCATACAAGACAACAAGCTCCTAGCAAAACTGACACAAAACAAATACGAATACAACAAAATCCTGAGTGAGAGAGAGGGACTGTGGTTTAATAAATACAAAGCCCTTAACCTATGCGAAGCCAATAAAGCAGGGAAACTTCTTGCTTCCTACCTAAAACACAAACGCAACCAGTTTGCCGTCTCATCCATCACAGATTCAAACAACAAAACCCACACAAGACACAAAGACATCCTCAAGACATTCCAAGAGTTCTATCAAGAACTTTACAAAAACTATCAGACCCTTAACTTAGAGGAATGCACTAAATACCTCGACAGAATCGGGGTACCGAAGTTAAGCACCGAAGATACAATTAGGTTAGGGCAAGAAATTAACTACACCGAAATTGAAATGGCGGTCAAATCATTGAAAGAAAATAAAGCCCCCGGGCCGGACGGCTATACAGCCGCTTTTTACAAGACCTTCTTAAATCCGCTCAAACCAACCATGAAAAGGGTATTTTATTTTTTTTGGGGAAATTTCTTTATTAACATTTTCTATTGAGTCAGCACTTATACAGTTTATAACCTCAGAAAAACACACCAGGGTCATACAGCCCTGCTTATTCATTGATGGTGACTGATTGGGTATCAAAACATTACATATATACATACTTTTCATTGTTACTTCAATTCTCAGTTTACCCCTACCCCACTCGTATCTTGAAATTCTTGGGGTTGAGCTATCCCTTGTGAATCCTGTACCTCGAGACCATAGTACTGTATCCAGGGCGTCCATATTTTCAAAAATTTCTTGGGACATCCCCGTGCCACATAGGTGGTCTTCTCACCAGTCATGAACATGTCCATCCCCTTTTTCCAATCATCTACTGTGGGCACTTGTGTCTTCCCCCAGCTGTGTGCCAAATCTCTTTTGGCGACTATCAAGCCTAGATTGGTGAGCAACAATTGTGGTTTCGAGAGGTCCACTTCTGTGCTTATGCCTAGTAATATAAAGTTGGGATCTCTGGGTATCTGTTTACCTGTCACTGCCTCCAGTTCTTTGAGTATATTGACCAAATAGGTCTGGATTCTATTGCACTCCCATACCGTGTGGAAATAATTACCGGTTTCCTCGTTGCATCTGAGGCACTTAGGTGTATCGGCCCTACCCATCTTGTGTAGTCTTGCCCTGTCGTAATAGGTCCTATGTAGGAATTTAAATTGAATCAGTCTGAGTCGTGTCTTGATGGCTACCTCTCGCGGGTGCATTAACGCCATTTCCCAGTCTAGGTCTTCTAAGACTCCCAGCTCCCGTTCCCACTGTACTCTTAGTTTCTGGAGCGTGTCAGGTATGTTGTTTATTATGGTACGGTATGTCCAAGAGACTGCTTTTTCCACTATTTCTCCCATGAGGAGAAGCCCCTCCAGCGGTGAGTATTCAGGTAGTGTATCTGTGTCTATGTGTTGCGCCTCCCATGCATGCGCCAGCCTCAGGTATTTATAGTATTGCGTCTGTTGTAGATCGTATGCTTTCTGTAAAGCGGGAAACGTGGCTAATTTCTTACGGTCTAAAATGTCTTTAATTTGGGAGATGCCCAGCATGTCCCATTTTTTTAAAACCGTTTAATTTTGCAAATTCTTTGAGTCTCTCTCCTACCCATAGAGGAGTTTCTCTAGTGATTTTATTGTTCCAGTTGATGTATTTTTCTGCCTTTTTCCAGGCAGTTAGCACCACCTGGGTGGGTGCGAGTAGTTGTGTCGCTCCCTTTCCCCCATAGAGGTAGTGTGTGTGTGGATGTAATTCAAATTGTCTACGTTCCAACGCATATGTGGGATGATCTCCCGGCATATGCTCCCAATCGTTGACCACTATAAGGTGAGTAGCGTAGTAGTAGGCTCTTATATCAGGTAGTGATATGCCGCCATTATATTGGTTGCGTTGCAGCGTGGCCAGCGCCACTCTAGGATGTTTTCCCTCCCAGAGCAACGTGCCATCTATCCTACTAAAGACTTCATCTGGGATGGGAAAATATGTATTTTGGAGGATGTAGAGGAGTTTTGGCAATGTTATCATCTTGTATAGCGCAGCCTTACCCATTAGTGTCAGTGGTAGAGTGCTCCATCTTTCTGCGTCCGCTTTAAATTCTCTAAGAATTCTATACAGATTCCGACTAAGTGCCTCTCGGCGGTCTGTCGTGATGTAAATGCCTAAATATTGTATGCCAGTATTGTTTACATGGAGGCGTCCCATGCATTCAGGTGGTTCCCACCCCGGATTTGCATTATACAAACAGGATTTCTCCCAGTTTATTTTATATCCCGCGTGTTTACCGTAACAATCGAAGCTTTCAAATATTCTTGGAAGCGTCTGCCAGGGGTTTGTGACATAGAGAAGGATGTCATCCGCATATAATGATATGCGTTCATCTTGAATCTGTGTCCTTGAGTCGAAAACCCGTCATATATGGATTGGTCCGGACAGCGCATGCAAGGGGCTCCAACACAAGGGCAAAGAGGAGGGGGGATAGAGGGCATCCTTGCCTCGTCCCGCGCTCTATCGGAAAGTCTCCGGAGAGTGTTCCATTTACCCGTACCCGTGCTATTGGCTGTTCATATAAAATGGCGATCCATCGTCTGAAAACAGGACCAAAGCCAAACTTCTCCAACGTTGCCATTAAAAATTGCCAGTGTACAGTATCAAATGCTTTTTCTGCGTCTAATGATAATATGAAATGTGGGTCTGTTCTGGTTGTGACTACTTCTAGCCAGTTATGTATACGTCTTAAGTTTAATCTGGTGGACCTCTTTGGCATAAACCCTGATTGGTCATGGTGAATGAGACTGGATATTACTGTTGTAAGCCTATCGGCAAGTATGCGTGCTAGTATTTTCGTTTCTATGTTAAGGAGCGAAATGGGCCTGTATGAGGCACATTTTTGTGGTGGTTTATCTTTCTTGGGAATCACTACTATCGTGGCTGTTCGGAGATCTTTCGGAAGTCGTCCCACATTTCGTGCTTCCAGGAACAGGTTTAGGAGATGGGAACTAAACAGCGTCGCATTCTGTTTAAAAAGTTCCGGGGGCAGTCCGTTGGGACCCGGGGCCTTCCCAGTTTTCAGGTGGCCGATTGCCCTTCTGACTTCGTGTCTTGTTATTTCCTCCTCTAGTACTTGCGCTTCCTCCTGGTCTAAACTAGGAATCTCGATTGTCTCTAAATATTCTGTTATCTGCACCTTCCCTGCCAGGGGACGCTCATGAAAAGGGTATTTAACCACTCTGTATCTAGGGGGGCAGTGTCACAATCCATGTCAGAAGCTAACATAATAGTCATTCCAAAGGAGGGTAAAGACCATCTGTCACCAAAAAACTACAGACCCATATCCCTTATTAACGTGGACTGCAAAATATATGCTAAGATATTGGCAGTTAGACTCAACGCTGCTCTCCCCAAACTAATAAGCAACTCCCAGGTCGGATTCCTACGCACTCGTATGTCTAACGACAACACCCGACTTCTCTGCCATATATTGGAACAGGCGACTACTAAATCAGGTCCAGCAGTAGCTATCGCATTAGATGCCAAGAAGGCCTTTGATAAGGTCTCCTGGGCCTTCCTGGAACGTTGCATGCAATCCTTCAACTTAGGGGAGGGTTTTATATGGATGGTAATGGCCCTGTATGAGAAACCTTCAGCCCGTATCGTAGTCAATGGATCACTCTCTGAACCCTTTACGTTGCAACAAGGTACTAGACAGGGATGCCCACTGTCCCCTTCGTTATTCTTACTGGCCTTGGAACCCCTTATCCAGGATATAAAGTTAAATACTAACATAAAAGGGGTCGATATCAATGGCGTCGAAATAAAACTAGCCGCCTATGCGGATGACATATTAATAGTAACGGAACAACCGAAGACCTCAATCGAGGCCCTGATGGCTACGATAGCAGAATATTCCGGATTTTCAGGGTACAAGCTAAACAAAGACAAATCAGAATGCAAACCACTAAACATTCACTGCACAAAAGACATCCTGGGGGGTCGGGCTTGGCCTGGCAGACAGGGTATATCAAATACCTAGGTATAAACTTTGGTAGCGACCTAATGGACACGCTACACCACAACGAGAAACTACTACTAGAAAAGATTAAGAAACTTCTGGACTCTTGGTCTCCAAAATTCATAACGTGGTGGGGTAGAATCGAAACTATTAAAATGATGATCACCCCAATGGTTAACTATTTGATCAGTATGCTCCCGCTCCTCCTCACAGACGACTTCCATCGCAAAGTGGATATCCTGATCTCAAAATTCCTCTGGCGCGGGAAGAAAGCACGGATCAGCATCAAGAAGCTAAGACTGGATAAAACCCAAGGAGGGGTAAACCTAGCAGACTTCAGATTATTCCAGGTAGCTTTTCTAGCAAAACAAGGCTCATACTGGATATCACCGCCCTCCGATTACATACCGGTATGGCTACAGGTAGAGAGGGCCATCCTGAACAATCTGAGCCCACTAGCCCTACTAACAGCAAATAGATACCCCCACACCTCCAAGCCTATCTTTAAAAACACAAAAATCGCGCTACTAAAGGTAGATAAGAAGCTGGAGAATAGCATCAAAGGATCTAAAATGGAATCACTTTGGGCCAATAGCAGGATTCTGTATAAAGGGAAAAGTCTAACCTTCGAGACATGGATTGAGAAAGGCATATACTACCCTTACAAACTAGAAAACGGAACATACCCCATTACATTCACAGACCTCAAGTCAAGACATAACCTAACTGACATTGAATTCTATAACTTTTTGAAAATCAGAACGGCCCTGTCTAAAACTAAGCTATCCGCCCACAACCTTCAATCTTCTGGTTTATGTCAAACATTAATAAATTAGGGCACCAAGTCTCGCAGCTATACAAACTCCTCCGCCCAAAATCCTCCAAACTCAATGATAAGACTGTTGACTACTGGGACAAACAAACTAAAAATCCACTTAACGAACAAGAATGGGCCACACTATGGGCCTCGGCCTCACGCAATAAGATCTCCCCAGTGCTCACACAAACAAAATTTTGGCTGCTTCACAAGGCTTTTTGGACCCCTGCACGCTTATTCTCATTAGGCCTCAGGGAGGACGAATTATGCTGGAACTGTAACAAGGGAAAGGGGGACCTAGCACATCTTATCTTTCAATTCCCAATACTCAAACCATTCTGGGGAAAAATCTTTGGTTTTATAAATGGCTTGTTTGAATGTACACTAACAAAAGAGTTTTCCACCCTCACCATGGCATTTATGAGCACAGAATTGAGAACAGAACACGATAAGGACCTACTAGACCTACTAGACCTGCTACTGACAGCTGCAGTGAAAATGGTCCTCGCCAACTGGAAAGACACAAGTAAGACAACTTACAAAGGCTGGATCAACTGGATCACGCATCTTAGAGGAGCGGACAACATTGCACTACAGAACTCACCCTGGAAACCGGCTTCCAGAAGGATGTGAAAATCTCTTGACACTTACCTAGACTCTTATGAGCCTCCAAGAAAATGCTAGGCCGGCGAGTCACACTCTGGTACCCCCTTGGATAGTACCACCGAGACAATTGAATCTAACTGGTCCCAACTGGTCTCAACCAATATAGCCCTGTCGGGCCTGCATGCATGCTCCAACAGCTCCACAGAATGTCAGATGTAATTAATAATTAATAACAAATGTATCTCTCTCATTGCCTGTCCCCTACCTCTTTTCTTCACCCCTTGCTTTCCTGCTCTTTTCTGTTTGCCTTTCTCTCTCTTTCACTAAATGTCACGTGGGTGTAGCTAAACAAACACCGTTGTATAAACTGCAATTGAGTTAACCTATGCTAACCCTGTATCAGTTTTTCCAAATGTTTTCTTGTATAAAAATAAATAAATTTAAAAAAAACACAGCATTTGTAAAAATGTTGCCAATTCTGCTCTAACAGAGCTAAAATACAAAACGACGCAAAGTACGCATGCGTCTACCCTGATAGTAGCATGATCGACCCATAATACACGGTCGTGCACTTTAGAGCCTAGTGAAATCAAGAGCTCCTGGGTAAACTGTACTTGCAAACAAGCTGTATTGGCTCCTACCTTTTTGAAAGTAACTGCTGTCTCCACCTTCTTCCAAAGACAAACCTGCTTCCTCACTTTTCATGTGTCATGTACTTCCTGTTAAACACAAGCACACCTCCATGTCGTACCGTGCAACTAGACCAATAACTAACTTCGTCTATATACCTATTATGGTGCCATAAAAAGGGAAACCATGGACATATCCCCCCAGTAATATCACAAGTGGAACATACCAGGAGGTTGTCTTTTCCTTTTAAAACATATTGTTTCAGCTCTCTTACATACTTGCCGGAGAATCGCTTTAGATACACCCCGAGAATCATTTTTGGTATGTCTAGTGTTTGCTCCCGAATTCATTTATTTTCTTCTTCTACCCCCAAAGGGATTGCAGGTTAGGAACAGTCATCTGAATGAAAAACATCCGTGGTAATATTCCTAGGGTTCTAGCCATAGAATTTCTTCATTAAGACCTTTTTTCTTTTTACAGAAAAGATCCAGAAGGTTTCTCTCTCTTTGCGTTTCTTCATTTCAAAACATTCTGGTTTAGTTTTTTTTCTCTCCAATATAACCCACCTTAGGTGCTTTTCTGTATGTTTTACATCAATGCAGTGTTTGGCCATGGGGGCTTGCATCTTTTACGTTCTTATGGTGGATTTATGTTCCCCTTAACGTGTTCTTAATTCTCTCCCCGTCTTCCCAACAACTGTATGTGCTTTTTTCAAATTTGTTTTTTCTAACTTGTATTGACACATTTTATTGTATTTGACTCACACCTGGACCCACGACGCCTGTGCATTGGGTCACCCCTTACTTTCTACATTACATACTATTTCTATATTTCCCATCTTGCTTTGTCCTATACACTATCTTTCACACAATTCGAACACTGTGGATTGGGTACCCAATCTGTCCTCCTTAAAATCTCTACAAATGTTTTAAATTTTGCATTCTGTCCTGCACAGAAACTTTTCTGAGTTCAAACCCTGCACCTAATCTTACTCCGGGACTATCCCTTTCCCTCACTTTTTCTTGGGCATGAACACACCCCTATTAACAGCTTTAAAAAAAACCCAGGCCTGCGTGCCGTTGTGGGCGAAACACGTGTCAGCAAGAACAATATTGAACAGAATTAACTAAATTCAAAACAACGACCCATCTTTCTTTCTCCATTAGGAAATTTCATCTAAAGCAGATTTCGTCTAGCTCTGTCCACCTTCATAAAGCAAATCTGGTGCACTTTAGATGCCCCCTTGACATCTGAGCCCAGGCGCGATGCCAGTTGGTTAAACTAGCTGACCCTCAGTAGGTGGATATGGTGGTTGAGCTTACTGAGGAAAAAAACACGCCTGGCAGATAGCAAAACATGCCACTGTAGGATGGTACCGCTTACCAAACCATGCAGCGTACTTTTCTTTCTTTATTATGCATGTTTTGTAACATGAGGCTTTGTGTACGGTAAGTGCTGCAAAATGGTTTAGCCAAGTTTATGTATATCAGGTCAAACATGCTGGTGCAAGGGTGAGAGTAGTTGGGTGGGTATTGGAAGATGAACGGTAGATTGTACAAATTAGTATGGAATTGATGCATTGGGCATATGAATGAAACAAGGGATCAATGGCAAAAGGGTGGAGGAAGAGGTGGATAACTCCTAAATTATAATGGTGCTGGTAGGAGGAAAGGATTAATAAGAAAGTGTAGTGGTGAAAGCTGGGGGTAAGAGAGTTAATGCAGAAAAGGTCATTAGTGGCCTGGAGGGAAAGGGTAGAAAGGTGGAAGGGGTGATGGATGTGAAATGGAAGGATATCTGTGAAGAAGACCTGGATAGGGTGTAAGAAGAGAGAAAAGTAGGAAGGACAGGTGGTAAGGAATGTGGTGTAGAGGAAGCACAAACCTACAAAGGAGGTAAGATCATTCTCGCCGAAGTAGGTGTGAAATTATTTTGAATATATTTATGTATCGAATGGATACCAAGTAAGACACAGCTTCCAAAACCACCACTGTATATGGCTCTGAAGTATCCCGAGGAGTGAAGGACGAGATTACAGGTCCACCAATCTAGGGGGCCTAAAACCACCATGTATGTTAATCTATGGAGTCTAAAGCATCTCCTTATATTTTCTATTCAATCCACACAGGAGCAACAAGGACAGAACCCACAGGACCACTCTTTTTCCGAAAATCAGTTATGTATCTAAATCTATGGAGTCCCCTTAGGACTATAGGTGAAGCTTCCAGATTTGTTGCACTGTATCACTCTAGAAATCCTAGATTATAGAAGGCATGTCAATTTCTGGAGTCCAGAGCAGTTTATGAATATGATCTGTGGAGTCCACCACAGAGTGATTGCTGCAACGTATTGCAGCTCCCAAAAGCACGAAATAAATATAAATCTGCACAGTTCACCCTGGATTGGGGGTGCATCCTCCAAATCTTCGTCTGTTTCAATCTTTGGACCCTGAAGACAATATGAGCTCTATTGCTCACGCTAGAGTGACTGGGGTACTGCTCATCAGAAGTTGCTGCTTCCAGACAGCTAGAGATTTTATGGTAAGATTCAGTAGTGAGAGAAAACCCACACTTTATCCCTGAAGGCCTTTCTCCCATGCATCAGTGTGAAGCAGGTCCAAGACCTGGTGGTCAGCACAACCACCATGTGTTACTGCAACAAGTAGGGTAGTGCCAGTTCGCAGCCGCTGTGCCAGGAGACATTGAGATTCTGGCGAAGGCTGAATCTTCAGCGAATCTTTCGGATGGCCAACCGACTACTGGGTTCTCTCAATTTCGGGGTGTACAATTTCAGCAGGCGCCATCTGGCCGGCCACGAATGGTGTCCACGCCTAGATGTGGGTCAAGGGGTCAATCAATCAATCCATGAGTATTTGTTAAGCGCCACCACTCAGGTCTCAGGACACAGGTGGGGGAGGGAGGGTTGCAGGTCCTACTGGGCGCTGACGTTCAGTCGAAGAGCCAGGTCTTGAGATCCTTCCTGATTTGGGAGTCTTCACCCAGTCAGGCTTCCCTCTGGTTCTGTTGGCTTCCTCTTAGGGCTATGCAGTGTTGAGCTTCCTGCACGCTGGAGTTTCCGCCTCAAGACTCACTAGGACCACCTACAGTAGAATTCTGGTCTCCTACTTCTCCCTCTTCTGCCCTGAGTTCTGAAGCTGGTCAGAAGGGACAACTCGTATCTCATGCTGACATCAGGAGATTGTGGTACTCGGACCTCCTGATCCTGAGCGTTTGTCCTCTGCTCTGTCGACGTCTTTGGAAGGATCGCCTGTCCCTGTGGCAGGGCAGAGTTCTGCATCTTAAAACCCAAAAATCTACACCTGCATTAGTGAAGATTGAGTGGAACCAGCTTGGTGTGTTGATCTGCCAGCTGAAGTAGTAGATGTTATCATTGCTGCTCAGCAGCCATCCACCAAATCCGTTCATTTTAGTTGTTGGGCAAAGTTCACGTCCCAGTGCAGAGAACATCCTGTTGTTCCTCTTCAGGCCAAGCTGTCATATGTTTTTCTTGTCACTGGCCTGGCAAAGCTTTGTTGGTGGCATGGTTAAATGTTATTTGTTTGCTCCTTTGGCATTTGTCCATTTGCCTGACCAACCTTGGTTATTCAAATCACCAGTTGTCATGGTTTTCCAAAAGGGCTTATTTAGATGTTTCCTCCTGTGGCCTTTATTATGCTTCTGTGGGCTCTTAGCTAGGTCCTTATGTTCTTGATGTGCACTTTTTTTGAGTCCATGCACAGTTGTCCATTGAAAGTGCTGCCATTGCAACCTCAGTATATGACCTTCTTCCCTGACCAATTGGTGCTTCACCTTCATGCTTCCTTTCTGCCCCAACTGGTGTCTACTTTCCACGTGGTACAGTCCATCACTCCCTGGTTTTCTTATCTCAACCACATCCTTCTAAGTAGGTGAAGTGACTAAACTGGTTGGACCCCAAAAGAGCCTTTCAATTCACATCCAGCTGGGTGGATGACCAGATTTGTATTGATTTTGTTGGTCCTAATAAAAGAAGGGCGGACCTTGTCCAGATGGATTATCCTATGCAGAAAACCTATGCCCTGTGCAGGAAGGACCCATCCTGAGGGCCTCTGGCCCATCCCACCAGAGCTGGGGCTACCACCACAGCACTAGCAAGGGGTGTTCTGGTATTGGACATCCTCCTCGCTGCCACATGGGCATCTGTCCATACCTTCACCAGGCATTTCGGCCTCTGTTCTCAAGTCTGCAGAGAAGGTTTTCACCTGCTCCTTTCTGAAGGATTTGATGATACAAAGTCCAGTCCTCAGACCCCTGTCCTTCGGCAGTTACTGCTTTGGTATCTATTCAAAAGGTGAAGTATCTGCTGTTGGAGGCATCCATAAAAATGGCAAGTTAATTACCTTTTAGTAATACTCTTTCGGGGGCTACTCTATCTAACCTCATATTCCTCCCCATTCTTCCATCTTGCCTTGTCTGCGGAGTGATCTTTTAGAATTCTAAAAAGGGCCCATCTTAGGTTTGGCACACTGTTAGGTTTACAGAGTATTATGGTTGTTCCATGTCTGAGGGCACAGCAGAGTTTCAGTTAGGGAACTGATGTCAGTGTGCAGGGGTAGCACCAGGGCACGAGTCGGGGTACCACGCGGGTGGACGGCGTCCCCCCACTTATTTTACAGGGTGGACGCTGTCCACCCTGCTCATCAAAAGCTGGATACTCGACCAACCAAGCTTTTCCAGGTGATTGCGGCTGAATCCGGAATTTCTCGGTCTGCCGGTCACCACGCCCCTGCACTTAACTTTCTTAGAAGGCATAAATTGACTTGCCCGCCCATCTCCTGCGCTACCTATCAAAGCTCTTGCCTTGCATTTTTAACCTGCCGCAATCGCCTCGCATCCTTCTCGGGCTGCTGCTGCTGGTGGCAGGGGCGTGCACGCTTCGCTCCCTCGCCCCCTTGCCCCCCTTCTGCCTTCATTTATTGTTCCACTGCTGCCGATCCGATCCCTCCTGCCTTTTGGTGGCCGCGCCCTGTATTATGCACTGAGATGGTGCACCAGGAGAGCTCAAAGGGCTTCAGATCCCCCGTCGTGTGTCAGCCCGCCTGAGACAGCTTCCCGGGCACACACAAACAAAGACTGTTTTTTAGCTGCTTTAGGCTGGCGTCAGTCTAATTGCAGCCGCACCCGAGTACTTCACAGGTCTTTAAAAGACCCCGAAATTTGGCTCTAGTTGCGCCTCTGGTACCAGGTAAGGATGCGAGCCGGGGATGGGTCCCTGCGCTCCCCCTCAGCAGAATAGGGCCTGCCGGCCGCCTCTAAGGCGGCAGCCGCAGGTTGACTGCTATGAAGCAATGGATGGCGCGTGTGGTGTTTATTCTATCTCGAGTTAAATTCTGCTGGTGTCAGAATGAAAGACTCAGATAACGCAGGCCTATCCTGAATTTTCCATGAGTGGTGCGTGCATGTTGTGATGTTCTGTGCTCATTTCTGTACACATACCGGAGTCCCTTCCATTTTACAAAGTGAAGAGGGCAGCATCGGTGCGAGAAGCACTACTGACAATTCAGCCTGCCTGTTTTACTGACAAGCCCCATAGACTGATTTCATGTTTGGTGTTGATGCCAGGAAGCCTGGCATGTACATGTTTCTTGTCCACGTTGTTAGATTTGTAGTGCAGTTGCTAAATGGTGGTAGCTCCCACAAAAATAAACGTCTTGTGTGGTTGCCTGTCAATGAACATGGCTTTGAAAACGGTATCGATACAAAAGGGGATGATGGACGGAACGTTTGAGCCAATCAAACACTCACCCCCAGTCAACTGATCTGGGTTTAATCCATCATCATTCTTTAGCTCACTCCACCACCCCAGTTCAGACATGGCCATATGCAAATCAGTCTGACCCTGTGCCTCATGGGAACAGTCCAGCCCGAACTGCCAAGCCATGTCTTCCCTGGACCGGAAACAAGCATCCTAGGACCGGTTTCTGGCATTTCAGCCGTCATCAGCCAGGCTTGCTTGAATCCAGTGGCAAAGTGAGCAAGGGACCCACGTCTGGGCATACCCCGCCAACTTAGGGCGACCAAAGCGATACAAAAGGGGATGATGGACGGAACGTTTGAGCCAATCAAACACTCACCCCCAGTCAACTGATCTGGGTTTAATCCATCATCATTCTTTAGCTCACTCCACCACCCCAGTTCAGACATGGCCATATGCAAATCAGTCTGACCCTGTGCCTCATGGGAACAGTCCAGCCCGAACTGCCAAGCCATGTCTTCCCTGGACCGGAAACAAGCATCCTAGGACCGGTTTCTGGCATTTCAGCCGTCATCAGCCAGGCTTGCTTGAATCCAGTGGCAAAGTGAGCAAGGGACCCACGTCTGGGCATACCCCCGCCAACTTAGGGCGACCAAAGCGATACAAAAGGGGATGATGGACGGAACGTTTGAGCCAATCAAACACTTACCCCCAGTCAACTGATCTGGGTTTAATCCATCATCATTCTTTAGCTCACTCCACCACCCCAGTTCAGACATGGCCATATGCAAATCAGTCTGACCCTGTGCCTCATGGGAACAGTCCAGCCCGAACTGCCAAGCCATGTCTTCCCTGGACCGGAAACAAGCATCCTAGGACCGGTTTCTGGCATTTCAGCCGTCATCAGCCAGGCTTGCTTGAATCCAGTGGCAAAGTGAGCAAGGGACCCACGTCTGGGCATACCCCGCCAACTTAGGGGCGACCAAAGCGATACAAAAGGGGATGATGGACGGAACGTTTGAGCCAATCAAACACTCACCCCCTATCAACTGATCTGGGTTTAATCCATCATCATTCTTTAGCTCACTCCACCACCCCAGTTCAGACATGGCCATATGCAAATCAGTCTGACCCTGTGCCTCATGGGAACAGTCCAGCCCGAACTGCCAAGCCATGTCTTCCCTGGACCGGAAACAAGCATCCTAGGACCGGTTTCTGGCATTTCAGCCGTCATCAGCCAGGCTTGCTTGAATCCAGTGGCAAAGTGAGCAAGGGACCCACGTCTGGGCATACCCCCGCCAACTTAGGGCGACCAAAGCGATACAAAGGGGATGATGGACGGAACGTTTGAGCCAATCAAACACTCACCCCCAGTCAACTGATCTGGGTTTAATCCATCATCATTCTTTAGCTCACTCCACCACCCCAGTTCAGACATGGCCATATGCAAATCAGTCTGACCCTGTGCCTCATGGGAACAGTCCAGCCCGAACTGCCAAACCATGTCTTGGTCGCCCTAAGTTGGCGGCGGTATGCCCAGACGTGGGTCCCTTGCTCACTTTGCCACTGGATTCAAGCAAGCCTGGCTGATGACGGCTGAAATGCCAGAAACCGGTCCTAGGATGCTTGTTTCCGGTCCAGGGAAGACATGGCTTGGCAGTTCGGGCTGGACTGTTCCCATGAGGCACAGGGTCAGACTGATTTGCATATGGCCATGTCTGAACTGGGGTGGTGGAGTGAGCTAAAGAATGATGATGGATTAAACCCAGATCAGTTGACTGGGGGTGAGTGTTTGATTGGCTCAAACGTTCCGTCCATCATCCCCTTTTGTATCGCCTTGAAAACGGTATGACAGTGGCTGGAATTGTTGCCTTTCCATAGAATCTAATATACCATATCATATTCTTGCAAGAGCAGCTATAGTGAATGTAAAGGTATTTCCACAGCCTTGCATGTGTCACATAGGTAGGTTATGTAGATAGTGTGTGTGTGCAATGTGTAGTGCATGTTTTTACCGGTGACACCCAGCAAGTGTGGCCTTGCTCTTGAAATGCTGCAGGTTCAGCTGTTTAAAATGACAGAAGGGCTTCCAAGCAGGTGCCTTGGTAACGTCTAACTCCCTCCTACTGCTATGAACTCCCAAACAAAACTTCCTAGACCTTTCCCTCTTCTACCCCCCAGTATTCCTTTTCAATCTAACAGACTAACATGTCCACTGCTCAAATTAATTTCATATTTCCCTATCTTGTGATATCACTTCCTGTGATGTCACGCGCCGTGATGTCACTTCCTGTGATACTACCTAACTTGGAGAGTCCCCCCACTTCTTTTTTTAGGACTTGTGCCCTGGGTAGCACCTATATAATGCTCCATGCCGTCACTGCCAGAGGCAGTGTGATGTGACCACGGAGTCCAATGGTGCCTCCTATTAGAGCTCAGTAGGAGTTGCTTGAAAAATTCTGGATCCAGTCTTGTGCCTTGGAAGAATTAAAAAAGGGTGGAATCTGAGGATCGATGGAGTATCAACCAGAAAGAGTGTTACCAAAGGTAAGTAACTTGTTCTTTGATACCAAATGTTACTATGAATTTCGCCGATTCCACAGGGAAGCTATTATGTCCAGTGTCACAAATCCCTTGCACAGTTCTTGCATCTTTTTCCTCTTTTATTCACTTTGGGCACTGTAGTCCGGAAAGTCCTCAAACGCCTTCTGTAATGAATCTGCAAACTTCAAAATGGCATTTTATAAGGCACTTTCCCACAAGAAGAGAACCATGGTTGCCCCAGTTGTGACGGACTAGGGAAACTGGTTCTTTGAAGACTGCTTTAATACCTTCGTTACCACTGTAATTTCATCAGACCCTTTCTTCCATTTTTTGGTGGTATTTAAAATGGTTTGCATGTTGTGAGATACACAGTGATACCATTTTTGACTGTCCTTCATAATGAATCCTTCCCAGCAATAGAGACAAAATAGGCAACAGGCAACCACCACTCCAGAAGATGTGAACGGTGTTCCCCCTTCCTATGTCTTGTCTGAACTTCTGGTAATGGTTCTCTCTAGCCAAACTATGCAGATGATTACCTGAAAGCTCTTCTCTTTCCTCATAGCAAGGGTGAGGTCTGAAAAGGCAGTAATCTCAGAGGGATAAGTGGGGGAAAATTGGCTCTGATCACTGGTTATGGCAGATTAAAATTTGTAGCCAGTCATTTTCATGGAAAATGCATCATCAGAAAATGAAATGCCCACACACTGGCAAAAAATTGCCTAATTAAGTTGAAAAAGATCAGTTGTAGCTCTGGGCTAGGAGGTGGTTGTCCATCAATAGGATCTCCATTTGGGGTTGTTTCAAAGGACTCTTGAGAAGAGTGATACAGATAGAGAGTGGGATGGTAGTGATGATCATAATCGAAGAATGATTTCCAGTGGCAAGTATTCGGCAAGCAAAAGAATCCGAATCTGGATGTAGTGTGGATTGGCCAGTGAATTAGTGCTTACGTTTTGTGATAGTGTGTAGCAGGAGAGGGTTTGAGTGAGTGGCATTGGCATGGTTCCATCTGGTGTCTTGAAGACCTGCAAATACAATATATAGTGTTTTTTTTATTTTTTATGTTATCCAGCCTTGTGCAAGAACAGGTAGGCTGGTGTCTGCAGGGAAGACTAGTACGGGTTTGTTTCACAAAAATTATCCACCTAGTCCTTGAATACTACAGCATGCTAGGGCAAGCGAGCTTGAATCTTATTGAAATAATATATTGTACTCCTAAGTAAAGTATTCATTAGGCCTTAGGTTATGTGGTAGGAAAGATGAGATGGGGAAGACACAAGTCTGAAACAGTATGAAATGGATGAAGAGCATGGTGCAATAGAAGCAGGGAAGTAAAGTTTTATAAAAGAGTTCACCATAAAAGTACGTTAGCTGTCTGATTGTATTTGAAAAGAAGATCGGATTAACATGATTTGAGTATCATTGGTGCAGAAATTATGGAAGACGCCAAATGAGAAACCATGTCTGTGAAAGCAGTAGGACATATAACAAAAGGCCTTCCAGGACTGAAACCTGGGTAACCGCAGCAGATAATCTGCTTGGAGGTGAGTAAACCTAATTCCAGCTAAACCAATGTGTACTAAAAAAAAAATGACTCGGAGATATGATGAGAACTAATTTAGGACTGTGTCAGTCATACCAAATTATGCAAGTTTTGGGTATCGGCTATATTAAATCCTGCCCAGATATCAAGCAGGATGAGAATAGAAGATAAGCAATTGTCACAAGTTGAGTTGAAGTTCAGCAAGAGAGAAAGGGTGTGTGCGTGTGGAGGAATGGAGAGAAACCAAACTTGAGGGTGTTAAGTAGATCATACCCCAAGAGATAGTTTGAGTTGATTGAGCACAAGCTATTCCAACATCTTCAAGAACAGTTAGTGGCAAAGCCAAAATTTCTGGGTTTAATGTGGTATGCATGCAGTGTGAGCCAGACAAACTAATGCTGCACTCTATTGCATTTCCCCTGGGAGTTTGGGTCTACTTTTGACAAATTCAGCAGCTATAAAAGCAAAATTTGAGAGACTCAACCCCAAACTTGGCAGGATCTTAGTACTGCGCACAACACGTCTGTCACAAAAACATTGCTGACTGTGGCCTGTCTCTGCTGGAGACTGTGATATGTCCGTCTATGACCAGACAAAGTCTCTAGTAGCAACTATGCGTCTGAATAGCAGGACATCTGGTGTCACAGAGTTCAAAATGAAAACTCGGCTGTCCCTGGCATGAGGCATCCTGCGGCACCAGGGGGTGCTGGTGTTTGGATTAGAGTTATACCTCAATCACAGTGCGATCAGCGGAAGGACAGCAGTCAAGTTGAAGCAATCAGTATTTGGTCCATGCTTCGGCTGAAAGAAGTAGTGAAGCCAGCACACGCTGGCCAATTAGAAGGCAGCAAATAAGAGTGACATTGAAGTCAACAAATGTAAAGCAATAAGCGGGCTGCAACCCCTTAGTTGAAAACAATATCTCTTGCAATCGATTTCATGTGCTGTTGCAGGTGAGGCCTGAAAATGATAGTTCAGAGATAGGCATGCTTGGAGGAAGGAAGATCAGGAGTAGGTTTCTTTAATAGAGACATAACACCAGCTGATCTAAAGCAGGGATTGAAGAAGCCAATGAGAAAGGAGTTATTGAAGAGGGAGGACAGGGAAGTGAGAGCCAGAAGTGACTCTTTGAACTGAAGGGATTGGAAGATGCACTATATAAGTTGCGTATTCCGGCCATACAAACCGGGACCGCTGTTAAATATCTAGAGGGGAGGAGGACGTATGACTAAAGTGACATCAGCCAATCTTCATCTTGTCCGTAGAAATGAATGCCTGTGCGTGCACATAAGGGTGTATGAGAGACAAAATGGATACCACAGAGACTGTGCAGACTGACCTCTCAGCATCGACTAGTCCACTGCACATTACATGTTTGTTTCAGAGGCAGGAGTGGGACAAGTAGTGGCACATACCAGACATTTTAAAGTGTCAGCAGCTGCTTACATTCATGCCATTCAAGCTGCCAAAGAGACTGCTGTCTTTGCAGCAGGTCCTTGCCATTTTAGCATAAAAATTAATTGCAGTTTTTGAGTGTTTACTTTTTGTTGATTTCAGTGATCTTTCCAGTGTGTTCCTTACTTTTGGGAATTGGTGTTTATCAGTGCTTATGCAGCCCCTTTCAAAATGAACAGTTTTTAGGTCTTGCCTAGGCAGTGCTTGCGCGGTGTCTTAGAAACATACTGTATTCAGGATATGGACATTTAGCTCTGCCCATTTTCAAGGACTGCCCCTGTTACAGGTGTTGTTACTCAGACAGTTTGTGAGCACTATTTTCTTTAAGCTAGAGCACCTGAGACCAGTGCTCTTTTGTAAACAGGGCTGTAAATCTTGCCACATTTGCTATGCATTCAAAGAACGAGGTCTGGGTTTTTTTTTCTCCCCCCTTGTTTCTTGAATTTGCTTTTGCAGCAGTTTCACTGCCCTACGAGTCACGTCATCTATTTTGTCGTCTGGGATAAATCAACACAGTCAGCTTGCTTGCTTCCGAGACGGCAGCATAGCAGTGCTTCCAAGTCCTTATCTTGGCCTCCACACTTCCCGTTCGTGGACATGCCAGGGTGTCCGGCTACCTATTCCTCCATCAGCTCTGCAAGACGTTCTGCCAACTGCAAATAACAAAGCAAAAAAAAAAAAAAGCATTTGCAATGCAATAGGTCTTGCATTACCAAATGTTTGAGCTATTGGCGTTGCAAAAAATAATGCAACGCCAATAGCTCAAACATTTAGTAATGCGAGACCTATTGCATTGCAAATGCTTATAATTTTTGCCAGGGCGCCATGCTGTGCTTTCACTTTCATAAAGGCTGTCACGCGCATGGCTTTTGTGCACTCTGCGTTTTAGCTTTAAAATGGCAGCCTCGCTTTCGTTAGCATTCAACACTTACTTCGCTCTCAGCCACTTTTGAAACATTCACTGGGCTTGAAAAATCAGGAGTCTCCTGCATGAATCGGTGAGTTTAGTTGTAGAAATGTCGCTATTCCCTTCGGGTCCTGCCCAGCCCTCCTTTCCATAGTGTCTATAGCACGTGCTGTCCAGTGGCCGCCGACACGATTCACCTGCTGCTTTTTCATGCGTGTTCAGGGCAGGGCTGTTTGGGTACTACCAGCAAGTCACATTATGCTGCTTGTACTAATCTATGCACCTCCTTCTGATTCCGTCAGAAATGTAGACATGCACCACGCAACTGTTACACTGGGTATTGTTCGGGCCAGAGGTGCTGTGGGTGTGAAACCACTCAGGATGTTAATAAATCACACTGCTGGGAGTTGAGCCAGCTTCATGCTTCTTCCTCACTCTAGGTTCTTTCCTACCCCTTTTGTTGGTACTATGTTTTTAACATCCCTTCCCTTGTGCTCATGTGCGCGTTTTGACAGGCTTGCCTAATATAAGCTATTAACTATTTTAAGGATATTTTCCATTTCGGCTTTAAAGCAATTAAAAAAATACCTCCTTTGCAGCGTTGCTGGTCAGGCCAAATGCATTTTCTCCACAAGGCCAATTTTATTTTTAATCAAAACATTGCAACATGGCAGTCTACTGTTTTTGGTGCTGATCGTGCGATATCGTGTGCTTCCGATGGCAGATAACAATGTTAGTTTACACTAGTGGAGCCTGCCCGTAGGGTGTCCATAAACAGCATATTGATACTTCTGGATCCTCTTCTCAGGCCCAGTCAAATGATCTCCCCATGTGACTGCAGCACGCCGGCTTGCTGCAGGATTCACCAGGCCCTGAACTTTCAAATTATTAATTCAACTAAAATTACAGTTTGCAAATGTATTATATTAAAGTCATTGCTGCCCTGTGCGGATGTAGGGCGTCTCGGAAGGCCAATTCCAAAATCTCTTTATTTTCCTAGTTGCTTCTGTGCACAGGACTTGGTTTTTAACAGCAGGCTCTACCCAGATGTAAGCAGCAAGCGCCTAACCCACTGAATTCTTTCCCCATAGTGTTTAGTTATGCCAATAGGGCTTATAAAAAGAACGTCTACCACCACATATGGCTTATTAGTGCTATCAGGACCTAAGTGAAGGGCAAGGGATGGGTTTAGGGAACATCAACGTTTGTCATTGTTGCCTTAATTACATTTTGCCTTTCGTTGCATCTAGAAGAAAATTAAGGGTAGACATACAGGAATAACGGTTTCGTTTGGAAGATAGCCTATGTGTAAATCCCGGAAGTGGTGTGTTTGTGTTTTGTTGCACAGTATCACTTTTTTTTCTATACCAGTTTCTAATCGAATCAGCTTTCCGTTAAAATTAGGCGATTTAGTACAACCGAACCAAGGATTGTGCAAATGAATTAATAAATAAAGGAAGATGAAAGTGACTATATACAGGAACTTTTGAGGCGATGTATAATGTGTCAGTGGATTTCCCTATACACTGCTGAGTCTGAAGGGAAGTGGCAACTGTTGACCCATTTTTTCTGACATACCACATATTTCCACTACACAGCCTCACACCACACCACACAATTCCACAACAAATAATTCCAATCCAACACCTCTCTCCCTTCCACTTCCAACAACCCTGTCAACTCTTCCTTCACACTCACACACCCACTGCCCCTCATCTCTCCCTCACACTGCCACTACCTCCTCTCATATCGCAGTCCCACTGCCCCCGCTCATCCCTCCCTCACACTCCCTATCTCTTCTCTATACTGCCTGCTCACACATACTAAGCACAGTTTCTTTCCCGTGCCTTTTCAAGGTTTCTGTCCCTAAAACCCACGCTCTCCTCCTCTTCTTAGGGTGTCTTCTGCGTACACGGGTTCTCAGTCTTTATGCGTCTGTGGCCTGCACTCCCCTTCTCCCTTTCTCACACACTTTCTACTCCTCTGTCTCAAGGTCATTCACCACTTCCTGCACAAACTACATATCCCTCTCTATCTTACCTTCTATCTATTCTGTGCAGCTCTCACTGCTATCTATTCACCATGCCACATATTTCCATTACACAAATATACTCCACACCACAAAAGTCAACCCCACACAGTTCCACAACTAACAATTCCAATACAACCCACATTATTCAACTCCATACCACATACATCCACTACACTCCAAACCAAAACATATAGGTAAAAGACCTATTCATTTACAACGCCAATAACTTTAACTCTCTCAAATGTGAGACCTATTGCATTGCAGATGCTTGTTTTGCACTGTTTATAAATGTTCCTTTTACTGCAGTGCATGTAAAACATGAATATTTAATGTAAATGAGAAATATTTCCCCACCTCATTGGCAGTATGTCCCCGTTGTTACTGGTAAGCTGCTTTTTCACCAAGTTCAACTCTCACACTCCGTGCCTCTCTCTAACACACATCCTTCCTCCGTCCCTGTCGCACTTTAGCTCTTTGTAGACTCTGTATGGCATATAGTACTTTTAATAGCACTAGAATGTTTTTTTCAAAAACTGTTAAGACAACCAGTGACTACATGGAGTTGGTGATCTCTCAGAAATATAAAATTATTTATGTGGTCCTGCCCTGTCCAGAACATAACTTAAAATTAAATCCTCATTCTTTCTAAATGTCCCCTTTTGCTTTTGTCCAGTCGTTGCATGCCTACATGGAAGTGGTACTGCTGTTGGGGAATATTTGTAGTTGCAAACGGCCCAGTGTCAAGTGTTACTTTCAGGCAGTACTGACCTTGCAGTCAACAAGTTGCATTTTGGGACGTGTAGTTTCACTTAACATTACAGATATGGGTTCAGAGCCCCAATATGCAAAGCACTGCTGGCTAGTTGAAGTTATCATGCATGGCACTGAGCTATGTAGTAGCTTTGAATATTGGTATTGTGATGCTTTGGTATATTTTAGCACTGAGGCACCCAATTTCTATTTTTTACAAACGCAGACAGAAAACCATATTTCTCAATGTGTATTATTCAATTTGGGAAACAAATGGAAAGCAGGTCTTCTTTAAAGTGATTGTTCTCAATCAAGTCTGCCAGGAAAATAGCTGTGCAGGGTAATGAAATTAAAAAATAACAACAAATTAATGAAAACTTAAACAGCTGCACAGGTGCATGTGTTAATACTATGATAATGTTTTCAGTTGAATGTATTGCATATGAGTGATGCACTTTATTTGGTTTCTCTTGGCTATAAACTCCACAACCATCCAGTTCAAGAGTACCCTTGGTGATCTGTATCAATACAGACAAATATCTGAAAAAACTTTGAACCTGGGAACATCAATTATAATGTGTCCTGCTTTCCTCCCTCTCCCATGCAAAAGGTACACACACTTTCTCCAAATAACTATCACTTTTCGTTGTACTGAATGAGTAAACCGTGGGGTGTTTAATATGTGGCCTGCTGGGGATATTGGCTTATGAGTAAAGACTGTCATGAAAGAGCCATTTTGCCGATCACTAACAGACTAAAAACACCACCAATCAAACATAATTTTAATTCTTCCAAATTTTCTACGATGTATAAACAATAGGTTATATTTGCTGACATGGTTGTTAGTGATTTATCTCTACACCAAGGACACGAGCATAAAAATGCAGGTAGACCTCTCTTAGATCACACCTCCTTGTTGCTATTACAAATCCACAATATTTTAGCTCCTTCAGTATGAAATCAAAACACATTGTCTCATTTGATTTTCCTGGGATGGTCTGTTAGCTTGAGTGAGTCAGGGGAAATCTGAGCTTCTCAGTTGTCTGTTCACCCTCCTAAGCGCTACTTCCCCTTTAGTTGAGTTATACAGTGTTTCCAACTTTAAACTTAAAGCTGTAAGCCTTGGCACAATGACTGACTTAAGTGTATCCTACTCACCAGCGACCTCCATGCCTACTCAAAGGGCACCCAAGTTTACACACAAACTCTCCTGCTTACTCAGGCAGCCTGACATGAGGCCCCTTTAATACATATTCGTGGACAAAGTTCTCACAAACACTAGGGTCAGGGACAGAGATAAATAAAACACTAACATAAGGCATGCAGTGGTTAATTCACAGAACTAAACAAGTTACTCAGCTGTACACTGTAGTTCTCCAGTATAACAAGTAACATATATGCTCTCCAGTATTGAACCTTTCATAGATTCAAACGCTTGAATCTAAATATCAAGCAGTTATCAACTTGACAAAATGCTGTGCAAGCAGAGGTGGGAAGTAGACATTGAAGGTAGAAGAGAGAATACAAAGCAGAGTTCACCTCCTTGAAAAAATGGGGAAGGACTGCTTAACCAGTTTCATGTCATTTTTCACTCTGGCTTCCAGGCAGTAATGCTGTGTAAATGTATGCCTGTTGCTCCATGGTGCTGCTCTGTAGATGACTGCCATTGATGCTCCAGCAAACCGAGCAGTAGAGGTAGATACACCTTTGGTGGAGTGTGCTCTGACTTTTCCTTCTAAAGGATGTCCAGCATTGTAGTGTCAAAAGACTATAATTACAGAAACCCTCTGAGATATACTGTGCCTCAACAGTGCGTGTACTTTACTGGGACATCCATAATCTATTAGACTTTGGTCAGTTTTTTTGTTCTAGTAACATAAAACTTGAGGCACCATTTAACGTTGAGAGTATGAAGTGCTGTTAATGATGCGTTAGTAGAATTTCGGAAAAAAGTGTTAAGAACCAATGGTTTATTCAGATGGAAGTCTGCTGGGAGTTTTGGGATAAAATGAAAGTTCGTTCTCAAAATGACTGTCATTCCTGAGTTGCATTAATGGTTCCTTTTTATAAAGAAGGCTTGGATCTCACGAATTTTCCTCATTGAGATTAGGGGCCACTAAAAAAAAAAAAGCAAATTTCCAAAATAAGTGTTTGATATGTGCTTATGAATAGGGTTGGTCGGGCTCTTCATCTGCTGAGAGAAGGTCTCGTTCAGTTGCCAAGAAACTTTTGGGTTTTTTTAACCAAAGGATAAGTCTTGAAAAGACCCTCAAACTCCTTTTCCAGTCTACTGGACCAGAACAACAATTGGCCGGATGATTTTCAAAATCTTGAAACTGCTGCCAACTGCACTTTGATGGAATGATGAGAAAGTCCTAAATGTGGTAGGTGGGGCGTAAAATAGGTGAACATCAATCTCAGAGGACCATATAAAGAAACAAGTCAATTTATCTGTATAGGTTGCGTTTGTTGTATTAGCCCTGGTTTTTGCTAAGATCTTTCTGCAATAGTCTGAAATGTTTAAACGATGGAACTCATTACATTCGGGAGCCAGGCTAATAAATTGAGACTCCGGTGTTGGGTGAACCATCTGGCCTTTGTTCATTGTTAACAGTCTTGCCACCCAGTCTGAACTGGATATGCTGTTGTTCTAATAGAAGAAGTCATTCTGTGTACCAGTATTGTCTTGACCGCACTGGGATTACAAGGATATTACAACATGGTTCTCTTTTTATTTTGTTTAGTAACCTGGGAATTGGTAGAAGAGGGGGAAATGCTTAAGCGAAGATTCCTGTCCAGGCTATCTGAAAGGCAATCCCCCACGACCTGTCTTGTGTGTATCTGCTGAAATGGAAGCAACATTTGCTATTGAGATGTCGCAAATACATCTTGGTTTGGACTTCCCCAGTTTTGTAAAGTCTGTTAGCTGGTGTTGATCTGATTCCCATTAATAAGGCACTCTCTCGATGTTCGGCTGAGAGGGTCTTCCCATTGATTGTGTATTCCAAGAACATCTTCCACCTTTGAGTAATCTGGTGTTGAAGAATTCCTTTCCATATCCTTTGGGCTTCCATGGACAACAGGTGTGACTTCGTCCCTCTTAGCTTGTTCGGATAGTACATTGTTGTCATGCTGTCTGTACGGAAGAGCACTAATAAGTGCTTTATTCTTTTCAGAAAAGATTGAAGTCCTAAGGCAATTGTCCTTAACTCTAGCAGATTGATATGGATCTTGGTCTCTTGAGACAACCATTATCCTTTGACTTCTTGGTCCTGTAAATGTAATCCTGATCCGTCTAGGGATGCATTTATGGTCACCATGAACTGATACGGTGGGTTTAGGAATGTTAGGTCTAACAATATGTTGTCTGCCTGCATTCACCAAAATATGGCAGACCTAATTTTGGGAGTAATCCGGATGATATCCTTGAAAGATCCTTGGCTTTTAGTGCACTGTCTGTCTAGCTCTTCTGAAAAGGCCTCATGCGTAAGCGGCAGTGAAGAATTAGGGAATGCTGCAGGACATCATCTTCAGAAATTATTTCAATAGTCTAACTGAAACACACTTTCTTTTTGAGAGGGAAATGGCTAAATTAGTTAGTCGCAGCATCCTTTCTTTAGTAGGGAAGGCTTTGCATGAGATTGCGTTCAAATTTACCCCTAGAAAAGTTATCTTTCTGCCTGGTTGAAATCAAGAACTTTTCCCTGTTTAGTGCCAAACCTAGGTCTGTGAACACTTGAAGACAGGTCTTTGTGGATTCCTTTGCAGTATGATTTGAAGGACCCTTTATGAGCCAGTTGTCCAGTTATGGAAGATCTGGTGGGACTGGGGCCATGCACTTGGTGAATATTGGAGAAGCAGACTTGAGACCAAAGGGTAAAACTCTGAATTGGTAATGGCATCCGTCTACCTCAAACCTTAATTATTTTTGATCTTTTAGACATATGGAGGTATCAAAGTAAGCACTCTGAAGGTCTAGGGATGTCATAAAATCGCCTTCACCTAGTAATTGGAGGATTTCCTGGAGCGCAACCATTCAAAATAAATGTTTTGCAGAAATTTGTTTAGCTGCCATGACTCAAGTATTTTGCTCCATTTCCCTGATTGTTTCTTAATGGAAAGAAACTGGAATAAAAATCTGTGTTCCGATGGGTGTAAGGGTCCTCTTTTTTGGCTTCTTTCTGGAGGAGCGAAAGAATCTCCAATTTTAACAGACAAAAATGTTGATGTGACCTGCAATGTGGATTTCAAGGAGGTTTCTGAACAAATTCTAATGTGTGGCCACGTTGAATTAGATCCAGCTCTCCCTAATCTGTAATAATAGATTTCCTGCTGTTGTAGTAAATGGAGAGGGGCAGAACTGAGCAGTGTCTGAAATATACGTCACTGACTCCTGGATAAGTCGTCCTCTGTTGGGGCTGTGGATCTCTTGCATGTAAACTACCTTGAGTAGGCTACAGTCCTGGTGTTCTGTACTGCTGTTGGGAGTACAGCTGGCATTAACCCTGCCGATGTTGGAGGGAAGGGTGGTACCTGTAAGGTTGAAAATTCCTCCGTAAGACAGGTGGCTCCTTCCTCTTATGCCACTGTTGGAAGTAGTGCCACTGAAAAACTCCTGAAGACCTTCAAGTCTTCGAATCTGATTTTATGGACTGCAGAGGATCATCTTCATGTTTGCCAAACAGGGCCTCTCCATTTTTTTCAGATCAGTGTGAAGCGTGAGGACGCAGGGAGCGAGGAGGGAGAGCAAAGAGTGAGGTGGTGTGCACAGAGCAGGTGGAGAGGTGCGGGGTGAGAAGCGAGGACGAATTGGCAACTTCGGCAGGAGTTCGGGGGCCCGAGCAAACTGGGAGCCGATTTCGGGCAACGGCGCAGCTTCCCCCGCTTGCACTCTTAGGCGCCTGCCTGTCACAGCTCGACACGTCACGCAACTGCTGCACTTCTTCTCTGCTCCATTTGGTGTAACGGCAGAGCAAGAGCTGCACTGAGGGTTAAGGCTGTGAGTGGTGTAACGGCAGTAGGCCGCAGACCTCTAGCGCTGAGGGGGGCAGCTGGCGTTAGGCCGTTGCTGCTTGTGTGCGCACGGAGTTCTGCCCATCAGCTGCCAGCAGCCTTGCTCCTGCCTCAAGTGAGATTTAGTAGCGCAATTTTCTTTATACCCCCCCTCAGCCTTCAGCCTGTTTTCCCTGCCACAGTAGCATAATATTGTGAGGCTATGGGCTACTGGCTCTAGGGGATGCAAAATTAGGGGTCAACTGACCTTATAAGCAGCCTTACAAGCAGGCAGACACAGAGCGAGGAGCACAAGGGCTATTTGTAGCAAGTGGAAGACATCCAGCAGGTACAAGCAGTCACAACCGGTTCATCTTGTTGACTTGAAATACGCCCAGAAAAAACCCTGAAAAGCCAATTAAGTCTTGTTGGCAACACCAGCAAGCAGGACAGCTACAAGTAGGTAAGTAGTGCCAATAACCTGCGCTGCAGGTAGGAGGTAACCGCTGGGGTGCTCGTGCCTTGCTGAATTGGCCACACAGCTAAAGGCTCACAGATTTTCTTCGGGAAGAAGGCGCCCAAGCACAATCTGCACGTGCTGAGCTGCTCAGACCTGCCAATGGCAAGGAAGGGCGCCCAAAAACACAGCAGTTACCAGTTTTGCTGGGAGAACGCCCCCAATGGGGAGAAACCCAGGTACCAGGAATGTGAATACAGTGATTACAGGAAACCTCAATGCCGACCGTGAAAAACTAGGGCGGGGCCCAGGCCTGGGCGGGGGTGTGGGGCAAGGGGGGGGGGGAGGAGAAATTAAAGGTAACAAGCAGGACTCGGTGATATGTCTGGATGAAGTTACAGATTTGAAATCCCCTCCCCAACATAAAACCACAGCTGCAACAAAGAACGAGGGGTACAAAATTACCGACTTTCTAACTTAGAAAAATTCAGAGAAAGCAAATCCCTCAACAACCAGCTGTTGCCCAGTGCCAGCAAACACGGTTAACCACAGCAGAGAGTGGAAGTGCCCTCGTAGTGAAAGGATGTAGACAAGAGGCGTCTGACTCCGGTGCAAAGCCTCAAAGTCTTGTCCCAGCAACACCAGGCAGAACATAGGCGGAAGTTCATAAAACCAGCTCAATAGTCATTCTCACCCCTAAACCTCAGTAACTGGGAAAGTCCTCAGTCCAACGTCCTCACTAGACAACCACCTGGGACAACCGGATCTACCCAATTCAAAGGACCAACCCCTAATTGAACTTTCAGAAATTGCATCAATTAAGCATGAAGTCAGCGTATTGCAGATTAAAAACCAGCTGTTGCTGCTACTAGCCCCTCTGCAAGGGGCAGGCAGTCAAATGGACACTACTACAGTCAATTTAAGTCTGTTCCTGATTTGCAGCAGCAGCTCTCCGGCCAAGGACAAATTCACCTTGGAAAACAAGCCCCCCTCAAGTCCAATCAAGAGACCTCAGCAAGAGGGGACATCCTCCACAGACCCAGTGGAACCAGATAGAGTGATAATGGTTTCAAATCCAAATGTAATAGAAGAAATTCCAGAAACAGACCCGGGGGCGCTCCTGTCGACCATGGATGCAAGGTCTACAGCAATTCACCATCAAGCTGATAAACAGGGACTTCAGGTGGAGCTCCTTTACATCTTGGCAGTACACATAGTGGGTATTGACCAGAAGCTGCAAGCTCTCAACGACCTGATACAGAGAGTCCAAAATCACAATTATACTCCGCATGTCAGTGCGCAATTCTAGGGGCTAAGCCTCAAGTTCTGCCCTCCATCCTTAACAACATCTTGCTGAAAGTTAGGGCACAAGCAACAAGACCACTTGAAAAGCTGCGAGTCCTAGAATACGATGCAAGATACACCATACATTAATTGGCCACAAGTAAGTGAGGACCTCAGTCATCTGCTCATGGAATACCCATGGGCTTGAGAACCTGTTACAAGATGGGGTCGCAAGGTCATTTCTCCAGAACTTTGATATTATCTTGACTCTGGAAACTTGGTGTCTAGAACCAACGCCAATTGTAGGTTATGTAAAGCACCATGTAACTGCGACAAAGCCTTTGAAATTCGGACATCGCAAAGGGGGCCTCTCTACGTTTTGCTCTACCAAATTTAACTGGCTCACAGAATCAATCGACCTCGGGGTAAACTGGATTCAAGTAACCAAGCTAGAACCCAAGAAGGTCTGTCCCATTCACATGGCAGTGTTCGTTATAAATGTATATATTCACCCCAGTAAAACAAACGGAGGGGAAAATATAGAAGTTTTGCTCAAAATAACAAAAACATTACAGAAGCAATATAAGTAAGCTACCTTTATTCTCTCTGGGGATTTTGATACAGATCTAAGTAATGTCAGTAAAAAAAGGGGCAACCACCACAGCAGAATCAAATTCAGAAAGCAACTGGAAAAACTGAGTTTAAGGCTCCTCAACGAAACACAAAGGACACACTAGCATCAGTCACTTTCCTAAGTGGCAGAAAAAGCTCAACAATAGACAACACGTTGATAAGTGAAACAGCCTTGCGTCAGGTGTGTCGATTTGGAATCCTGCCCGGTACAGAGTGACCATTTCCCTCAATCCACCTGGTTAACCTGCAAGACTAACCAGCTGTGTCCAACAAATGGTTTAATCTCCGCCCAGTCACTTACAATCTAAAAAGTCTAAAATGGCGCGCCTGGAGATAGAGAAGCTGATGGCAGAGGTTTACCGCTATGCCAGAACCATCGAGGACATAAAAAGAAAATCAGAACGTCAGAAGAAAAAAATAAAAATCTGAAGCAGGCGATCAAGAAAAAGCATGGGTAAATCTAACTGCGACTCTATTGACCAAATTTCCAGTCAAAATTCACCCCCTTAAAAACCTAAACGGAACAAACAAAAATGGAGGTTCCGGAAGGCAAGATTGGTATAGTAGAGGGCTGTAGGAAAGTGCCCCATTTTGCATTGTTACCCCCCAATTTTTACCTGATTCTAATGCACTTTGAGTGTGCACTGGGTCCTTGCTAACCAGGTTGCCAGTGCCTGAGTTCTTTCCCAAAACGGTACCTTTGTTTCCACAATTGGCACACATATAAGCCCCTTGTAAGAGGTACCAGTGGTACAAAGGGCCTTGTGACCAGAGAGGGTCTCCAAGGGCTGCAGCATGTATTGTGCCACCCTCCGAGACCCCTCAACAAACACATACACACTGCCATTGCAGATTGTGTGTTTTGGTGCTGCTAAAACTGAAGAGTTGACATGGTGCGCATCCCTGTGTGCCATGCCTACAAAACACTGCCTGTGGCAAAGGTAAGTCACCCCTCTAGCAGGCCTTGCAGCTCTATGGCAGAGTGCACTATACCACAGGTGAGGGCATAGCTGCATTAGCAGTATGTCCCTACAGTGTCTAAGTACATTCTCAGACATTGGATCAATCTACAATGGTTCAGCACCTTAAAATAGGAGTCATGTCACTTGTGTTGGATAGGAGTTCAGCAAATTTACTACATATAATAAGCACACACAATGTATATTTCTCAATACATAATGTCCATTGAATATGTTAGATTTATAATCCTTTATTCATTTTCTTCCTTTCACATTCCATTAAGACTGACTGACACGGATCGAACGAGTACTCTGGGAACGTTCAAAGAATAAGGGTGCTACTACTATCGCATATGGATTTTGGTTCGTTATGACAAGTTTGGAGACCTAGTAATTTATATACAATTGATGAATGAAGACGGCTCATTGAACAGGACTGGATACGTCGTTTTTGATGTTACAAAACGCATGTATAGCACTGATGAAGTTAGTTTGGTTTATGTACCTATGACGAAACACTTGTTGGCTACAATTACAGACTGGAGTGAATTCTGAAATCCAAAAGTGATTTGCAACTTATTGTGATGATGGAAGAATAAAAAGATAAAGGACTACGACTGAAGAACACAAACATTTTTTGTATTATTTGAATGTGGTGTTCCTCGGGGACTGTGTATATTTGCTCTGGTAGTGGACTTTGTCCACTTCACATCTGAGGCTATAGGTGGCTACCCTTTCACCTTGGAGCACCGTAAGATTATTCACAATTTACACAGTTCTGGTTTCAAGCCTTCACCTACTAAATGATGGTGCGCTTTCCCTTCCGTATACCACCTCATCCTCACCTCACAGAACCTTTGGGCTCCCACTGTACCTCAGGCAGTCTCTTATATTATGTACATTTATAAGTTATTCCGTTGGGCTGGTGCGCAACAGTTAACAGTATAAACTTTGTTGCTGCATGACTGGACTAGGGTAGCAGTATTTATGTTGGATTACTGGACTGCACTTTCCAAAATATCCAGTGCCTGCAGAGAGCTACTGAACGCATATTAAAGTTTATGTAAAAGCATTCTTTTTCACCTGCTGGGACTAACTCCTTTGACTACATATATACAGGTATTTTACATGTGGTCAGAGAAAGGAGTCCCCTTTAAAGGAATAGTTTAAAATATTGGGGTAACATTATCTTATCACACACCTCTGAAGAACCATAAACTGCCTGTTTGATATGAATCCCCCTTCTTCCATTTCCTCCTATCACCGTGTACAAACTGCATCTTAATCCCCTCTTCTATTTAGGTTGGCTATTGCCCTATAGAAATACTGTACCTACATGCTCACTTCCATTTTAGTTTCTTTAAGCAACTGATACTTCATTCACCCACACTACTACATCTTTTGCCGATAGCATGATCCAACCCTACCTGTGCCCACCCTCAATGAAATAAGGGAACCTTAGCTTTAGTGGGAAAAATGGACGAGACTATTTGAATCTTTCTTGATTGGCATTGAAGGAGAAAGTTATCTCAGAAAACACAACATACTTCTACTTAACATGGGGGCAAAAGATAGAAAAGTATACGACAGCCCTGCAGATCAACCTAACGAGCAAGGAGGAGATCAATCACTGGATACTTATCAAGACGTTGGAGAACACTTCAGGGTTAAAATGAACATTTTACATGAAAAGTATACATTTTTTGGACGTGTCCATAGTAAGAATGAAAAAGCCACAAGCTGTGTTGCTGAACAAAGGGATTTGTCAAATGCCTGAATGTTTGGTTATCTCTGCTGTGTTCTCAAACATGACCAACTTTCAGGTGCTCGAGAAAACCAGTGATTCAAAAGAAGAAGTTTGCCAGTAATCCAGACTTAAAGAAAGCCAAGGAAATTGCCACAGTCATCAAGTACACTGCAGAATGCGGCTGTTGCGGATGACGGACGCCTCCTACGCGCGTCCTCGCTAGTGCTCCTGGCCACACCCCTGGAAATGAAGATTCGTGTCCGCTCTGGGCTGTCGGAGGATGCCGAGATGGCGGAGCTGGCACCCCCGCCGAACATGTAACCGAGCGTTCCGCGCCGATTTTGCGGCGGCCCTGGCTTCAGTTTGGCGACAAGAGGCTGGATGAAATGGGGATGTTTACCTGCCCTTGAAATGCATATGCTGGCAAGCTGCAGATTTGGTATTCAGGCGGCTGCAGGCGATGTGGTGAGTGGCCCCTTTGGAGACTGCACAGCTGCAAATCCTGAGTCTACGCGGCTACAAGAGATGTAAGTGAGCAGCGCATCAGGTGTAGAGCTTCATTATTGGATTTTCCTATTGCCTCATTTGGTTCTGTGCTGCCACAACTCCCTTTTCCCCCCCCCCCCCACTCCCTTGGCATAGACAGGGTATATTAACGTCGTGTGGTGGACTCACTATTGAATAAAACCGTACCCTTCACTTGCTGGGTTACGACTGGAGTTGAATCCATCTACGAAAGGGGAGGTCAGCAGAGGTTGGGAACCAGTTGCTGGCTGCTGTCGGTTAGTGATATAATTACAGTATGCACAAACTCAAGCACAAGCCTCTGTGTCAATGTAGCCCCCTCGAACCAGTCCACCCCCGCTCAGAGGCAACGCCAAAAGGGTACTTCAGAGAAACCACCTACGAAAGCACGAGCACTGCGGCATGCACAGCAGAGGATGGATACTAAAGTGCAGCAACTCCTAGAAGCTGGGTGCCTGGAGGTCCCTACCACTCAGATGGGAATCGAAAGCAGGTCAGAAATGGATAACAGTAGAGATATCAGTTTGGTGCAGGCCGAGAATGTAGAAAATACAGAAAACAGCAATCTATTGGAAGACTGTCTAAAATAGACTATATCAGAGCCTTTCTCAACCCCCACCTGCTGCAAGCAGTACTCTCTCTTTTCTAAATCTCATATTGCCCCGGCGGCTGCAAGTGCCAGTGATCAGATACAAGCTCTGCTGTTATTACAGCCTGCTTCAATCCCGCCGGTGGCGAAGTGAGCTAAAGAACGATGATGGATTCAACCCAGATCTGTGACTAGGGGTGAGTGTCTGAAAAGTTTCAGTGCTCCGTCCATCATCTCCTTGTGTTTGCTTTGTTCGCCCTAAGTTGGCAGGGTATGCCCAGACGTGGGTCCCTTGCTCACTTTGCCACTGGATTCAAGATAGCCTGGCTGATGAGGGCTGTTAGCCCGATACCGGTCCCAGGATGCTTGTTTCCAGTCCAAGGAAGACATGGCTTGGCAGTTCGGGCTGGACTGTTCCCATGAGGCACAGGGTCAAGACTGATCTGCATATAGCTGTGTCTGAACTGGGGTGGCGAAGTGAGCTAAAGAACGATGATGGATTCAACCTAGATCTGTGACTGGGGGTGAGTGTCTGAAAAGTTTCAGCGCTCCGTCCATCATCTCCTTGTGTTTGCTTCAATCCCGCCTCAGCAACATCCTCCGCATAAAGAAAATGGATTGACAACTGATAGTCACAGTACCAGCATCAGCTGGAGAGAAAGCTCCTCTCCAGGATACACAACAAGATCCACAACTCGGCCAAACAGTGAAAAATATGTTCGAGCTCATCCTTTCCGAGATAAAAGAGCTCCGCTTAACGCAATCTCAGCAAATTGCTTCCCTCCATGCAAGACTGTCGAATATTGAGGAAGCTATGAGTAAACTTCCGGAGCCGATGACAGAAGCAGAGGAACGGGTCTCTGTTTTAGAAGATGAAGTGGGGACCTTTCAGCAGAAGATTACGCAGATAAAGCAAAGTTAAGATGCTCTGGAGTCCAAGCTTCAAGATTTGGAGAGCTATAATAGAAGTTCAAATCTTAGTTTGGTGGGAGTACCAGAATCAATTGAAGGGCCCCAAGTGCAGAACTGGGTAGAATCCCTACTGAAAGAGGCTATCCCAGAGCTAACAGGGGACTTAACGATTACAAGGGCACACAGGATACCCTCTCAGCGTCTCACTAATGCAAAATACCCTTGAAAAGTTTTGGTTAATTTTGCCGATTTTCGAGTACGAGAGAAAATACTGACTAAAGCCATTGAAAAGAGATCCTTTACGACGCAAATAGTTTCTCAATTTAAGATCGTTTCAGATATGATGGCACTAGCCGCAAAGAGAAGAGATGCGGATGATTGACTCTTTTAAAACAAAAGGCAGTCACGCAAGTATTGTGCAGCAATCCAAGCTGAAAGTTCTTGCGAATGGTAAACTACATATATTTGATGTAGGGAAAGCACAGGGGCTCCTGCAGCAGATGTCTAGTTCACTATAAAACCGACATATGTTGGCAAAGTTTTGATGTCTGTAGGTTATAGTGCACTTTATGGGGGTGGTGGTTTTTTTTGGTTATGGGGCCTCTCTAGAATACTATGGGGGAAGTGGCCAGGAGCCGAAAGACCTAGTGTCTTTTCGCTAACCAGGGGCACACAACCATAGGTGCAAAGTCTTGGCACCTAAGGTACTTAGTGAGATCTGGGAGAAGGTGTGGGCTATTCTCCCAAAGGGCACATGGGGGAGTGATAAGGCGGGTGAGTTGGGTGGGTGTAGGGTAGGGCACTGGGTGTTCATATGGGGTAAAAAATGGAAAGTTCATCTTTTTGTTCTGCTAAAAGTAAATAGGTCTGCAAAAGATAAGCAAATGTTTGACATAGCAAAGCGTAAGGAAAGGCTGCCTCCTTTAAATATTATTGCATAGGAATAGGTGGTTTTGTACTATGCGCCTTAATGTGCACGAGCACTTAAGATACCTATTGTATCTCTGTATTCCCAGGGCCGATCATAGCAGTATGTGGAAAGGGATATTACGCAATCACGGTGGTGATCTTATCAAATCCGTTCTTAGCTATATGTAGAAGTATGGTCTTAGTTTTTTACCCTTGTTCAGAATGTAATATGCACTTTAATTTCTGTGCCTATATGTGCAATGTTACTTATGCACTCTGCACTTAGTACTTCGCACTTCATCTTGTATAGGCACTTTAATAAGGGGTTAAAAAAAGACTTAATATGCACTTTAGATTAGCTGGAACAGTTATTTTATTAGGTTATGATGATTATTTATGATAAAAATGAGGATATGTTCTTCAGTCTTCTGTGCACTTTAGTGGGTATGGTTTGGGGTGGTGTTTTAGGGCATGGCTAATGGAAAAAGGTAACAATATAATACTGCTTTTAAGATCAATTCATAGTGGGAGCCCTATTATGAATGCACAGCGCACTTTAAAAGATGCGTTGGGAGGTGCGATGATTAGTAGGCACATTTATTACTTAAATGCATAAAGATTCCATCTGCATTGTCTCCCTAAATGTGAACGGCCTCCATAATGAGATGAAAGCCCGAGCCATAGATGAATGGATACGAGGCCATACCCCGACATTGTGTTATTTCAGGAGACGCATTATACGGAAAAAACGGAATCCACACACAAAATGTTTAGGCACTGGACAAGTGGTCAATATTTTTCGTTAGCTAATGCCGCCCATAGGGGGGTCGCAATCTTTATTAATAACTCATTTCATTTTCAAATTACTTCATTTCAGACAGATAAAGAAGGGAGCTAGGGTCTGATTAGTGGGCTAATTAATCAGTGTAGATTAACGATGGCTTCAGTATACGCACCTGTATTGTATTGTAATTGCATTTATATAGCGCTTACTACCCCTGACGAGGCGTCGAAGCGCTTTTTCGGCGAGTAGCACGCTACTCCGGGACCCATAGAGGATTAGTGTTGAATTAGTATAGTGAAACATGCAAGTACATTTTAAGTGATGGATAGGTTAGGCAGTTATTTGGATTTGGAATGATAGCAGAAGGATAGAGGAGGAAAAAAAGGTTTGTATTTATATAGCGCTGGTTACCCCTGATGGGGTGTTGAAGCATGCTACTCTGGAAGCCCATCAAGGATTAGTGGTGAATTAATATGGTGAAAATATGAAAGTAGTTTCAGTGGTGGATATTAGTCAGTTATTTGGAGTGAGAAGGATAGCGGAGGGATAAAAGGGAAGAAAGGTTTGCATTCATATAGCACTTGTTACCCCTGATGAGTGTTGAAGCGCTTTTCTGGCGAGTAGCACGCCACTCCGGAACCCATTAAGGATTAGTGTTGAACATTAGTCTAGTAAAAATGAAGTAACTTTGATTAGTGGACATGTTATTCAGTTATTTGGGTAGAGAATGGTAGGTGGCGGGATAGAAGAGGGAAAGAGGTTTGTATTTATATAGCGCTTGCTACCCCTGATGGGGTTTTGAAGCGCAAGTAGCACGCTACTCTGGAACCCAGAAGTATTAGTGTTGAATTATTATGGTGAAACATGAAAGTAATTTTAGTGGTGGATATGTTAGTCAGTTATTTGGATTGAGAAGTGTTGGGGAGGGTAGAAAGGGAAAAAGGTTTGCATTTATATAGCGCTTGTAACCCTGATGGGGTGTTGAGACGCTTTATTGGCGAGTAGCACGCTACTCTGGAACCCATAAAGGATTAGGGTGATTAGTTGGAAAATTGAATGTGTTAGACTGTTAATTCTGATTGAAAAGGATAGTGGAGGGATAAAAGAGTGAAGGATTTTTTTTTTTATAGGTCTTAGCAGTAGGAGGGGGAGAAGGGGTTTGAGGGGAGGAGTCAGGGAAGAGTTTAGAAAGGTTTGTTTTAGGGCATCGGTATAGTAAAAGAGGTGTCCGATGATGCAAGGAGGGTAGAGTAGGCGAGAGTCTAGAAAGGGTTATTTTGGTGGTCATAGTAGTGGTATGGGGTTTGGGATAAAGGAGTGTGGATGTAGAGGATATATTGATAGATGTATAGGATGAGAGATAGGGTAGTGCATTGGAAAGAGTAGTAGAAAGAAGTTTGAGATGAGTCAGAAGGTTGGGCTAGAAGATATATTGAGATAAGTATAGGCTGAGAACTAGGGTAGTGCCTTGGAAATGCTAAATTAGAAGAAAGTGATAAATATATAGATCCATAAATACATTGAAAGTATATAGATACATAAAGGAGGTAAGTATATGCAGATTAAAGATATGGATAGAGGCACAGGATGAGAAATAGGGTAGTGCATTGGATATGCTTTTTCAGGAGAAAAGTTACAGAGACACACAGTTCCAAGTACATGGAAGGTACATAGATGCACAATGGAAGTTAGTACATGTAGACCAAAGATGATATTTATTTATTATTATTATTATTATTTTTTTTCTCTCAACAACATAATTATTGTACATGTTTATACAAAGCAATACACAAAGATAGGTACATGTCTATAGTGAAAACAAATGCTTATATACAGAGGGATATGCTGTAAATTTCTGTTTGCGTATGGTGCTTATGTGGGGAAAAGCCAATTCTTGAGTAGTTTTCTGAAGATAAGGTGGCTGTCGGTGGATCTTATGTTGGGGGTAAAGAGTTCCATAGTTTGGCTGCTTGAACAGAGAAGGATGTGCCACCCATGGTTTTTTTCTTGTATCTTGGGATTTTGAGGCGAGATGCTCCTTTAGAGCGGAGGTTCCTCTGTTGAATGTGTTTGGTGATTTTATTCCTGATGAAGAGTGGTCCCATTCCATGTATTGCTTTGTGGGTGATACAAAGCAGCTTGAACGTGGATCTTCTGGCAACCGGTAACCAATGCAGGGCTTTCAAGGCAGGGGATATGTGGTCTCGCGGTTTGATATGTAAGAGTAGTCTGGCAGCCGAGTTCTGAATCAGTTGTAGTCTTTTCATGGTCGTCAAAGGTGATCCGTGGTAGAGGCTATTGGCGTAATCGAGTTTGGACAGGACAAGGGAGATGGTAGCTTGGACCTTGTGCGGAAATCCCAAATGAGGGAAAATTCGTCGCAGCGTTTTTATAGTGACAAAGCTTGATCTTGCTAGATTGTCCACTTGGGCATTCATCGACAGCTTGGAGTCCATGGTCATTCCTAGGTTTCTTACTTCCTTCGATACTTTAGGTGGTGATCCCAGTTCATTAGGCCATGCAGCAAGCGGGTTGTAATGTTTCCAATCGCCACACGTGAGTATTTCCGTTTTTGAAGTATTCAATTTGAGATGGCTCCAAGTCATCCACTGATCCACGGCTCTGAGACAGCTGAAAATTGGTGATTTTCCAATGTCTTTGGGGCATTCCAGTTGAAGGAGTATTTGCGTGTCATCTGCATAGTTATAGCACGTGAGGTGAAATTTATTGATCAGTACTGGTAATGACTTCATGTAGATGTTGAAAAGCATGGGTGAGATGATAGAGCCTTGAGGGACCCCTGCTTTTGTGGAGTACGGTTTGGACGAGAAAGGTGGGGTATGGATGACATTAGTTCTGTTTTGAAGGTAGGACGCGATCCAGTCTAGAGCAGTTCCCTCTATGCCGGATTCATAGAGTCTTTGTTTCAGAGTGTCATGGTCAACCGTGTCAAAGGCAGCTGAGAGGTCCAAGAGGAGTAGCGCAGCAACTCCGTTGCGGTCAACTGTATTTTTAGGTCATCCCAGATGGCAAGGAGGGCAGATTCAGTGCCTCTCCCCGGACGGAATCCTGTTTGGAAGTCTGAGAGTATGTCATTCTCTTCAATGAATTGTGACATCTGGGCGAACGCTGCTCTTTCTACCAGTTTGCCCAGGAAAGGTCCATTTGTAATGGGTCTGTAGTTGTCAGGGTTCAGCGGGTCCAAGTTTGTTTTCTTCAGTAAAGGGCGTATGTGTGATTTTTTAAGTTCTTCTGGAAATATTCCGGTCGTGAAGGAGTTGTTGATGATTCTTCTTACTGGAGTGGCAGCAGAGGTTGTTAAAAGAATTGTCTTGAAAATTTGTGATGGACAGGGGTCAGAAGGGCTGCCGGCAGGCCTGCTTGCTTTGACCAGGTCCATAAATTCATCGTGTGAGATGTGTTGGAAGGAACGGAGAGGCTTGGTTAGAGTATTCTTGGATTGTTGTTTTGTACAAGGGTTAGTGCTGGTGCTTTGTTTCTGTTTTAAGTATGAGTCCAACGTGTTTGCTTTGTCCTTGTAATGATTTGCCAGTTTGTCTGTGAAATCTTGAGTAACAGGATGAGTTCTTTCTAGGGAATTTGGTTTGCGAAATTCATTGAGTATTTTATAGAATTCTTTATTTGCACATTTAGCGTTTTGAATTCTGTCTGAATAGTACCTTTTCTTAGCTTTTTTGATAGCCGACTTGTATAATCTGTTAATTTTTTGTAGGTGAAGTTTGTCTTGTTTGGAGTTTGTTTTGAGCCAGGTACGTTGCAGCTTTCTAATTTGTTGTTTTATGTCTTTTATTTCTATGTTTCTCCAAGGCGCTTTTTTTCTTTTGTTCTGTTGTGTGGTTTTGAGTGGTATCAGGATGTCAAAAGCTTCTTGTAGCCACTCATATAGTTTTTGAACAGAATTTATTGTTTCTAGATTTGTACTTGATGTTAGTTGTGTTTCTAAGTGTTCCAAATTGAGTTTGTTCCACGGCCGATAGGTGGATGGATGTAAAGTAGTTTTAGGTGAGTCGCTTAGTGTTGTTTTATGTTGGAAAGCAAGCAAGTGGTGGTCTGACCATGTGACTGGAGTTATAGTTTGAAAGGTAACTAGTTCAGTATTAGCAAAAATGACATCTAGTATATGTCCAGCGGTGTGTGTCGGTTTGTGGACAATCTGATGGAGGTTCAGTGCGTCTAGGCCAGTGATTATTGTTTTTGGATGGGTCATATTGGGTTTGTCAAACCAAATGTTGAGGTCACCCAGAACGCATAGGTTGGAGTGTATTGTTATCAGGTTTGAAACTGTGTCTAGAAGTGCGTCTGGGAATGTCGCCTTGCTAGGTGGAGGTCTGTAAAGGAGCAGGAAGTTAAAGGAGGAAGACGGTGTAGGATTGCATCTTGTTAGAAGAGCCTCACAATTCTTTATGGAGATGTCGTCAATTTTTGTGATCTGTATTGTTTGCCTGAATACAACAGCTAGACCACCTCCTTTTTTGGCTATACGATTTTGGGTGATTGTTTGATAGCCTAGAGGAATGGCTTCATGCAGGACTGGAGCCATATCATCTCCCAACCATGATTCAGTTATGAATAGTATGTCTGGTTTTGCATCTGTGAGAAGGTCGTAGATGTGATGTTTGTTTTTAGAGAGGGATCGAGCATTTATTAGTAGACAGTTTAGAGAGTGGTCTTTGGTGATTGTGAGACTTTGTTTTGTAGAAGAGTGGTCAGTATTGTGTGGGTTTGTAGCAGGTGTGTTTTTAGAGCTGCTATTAGCTGTATTAGGATAGCAATTGTGTAGCTGTTCTATATCATGTTCCTCATCCAGCATGCTAAGAAGGCATTTTGATGGGTCTGCGTGTGTATGTGGTGGAGATGGTGTTTGAGAGGGAGTAGGAGTACTGTGTTGTTTTTGTGGTGTAACATTGTGAAGTAGACATGGGGAAGCGAAGTTGTGAAGTATGGCATGTTGCTTATATAGTTTGCGTGTGTTTAATGCGGAAGGTGTATGAGTCAGGGTTGGTGGTGCAGCATGTTGGTCATGTAGTGAAGTTCTAAATTGTCCAATGGATGAGAGGCGGTTAGAAGAGAGTTGCTGTGTTGCTGTATGTGTGTTAGGTGTGGTGGAAGAGAGAAAGCTTGGCATTGGAGTTGGTTCCTTTGTGTTTGAAAGGTGGGTGTATGGTTGTATTTTGTGATGGTAAGTATTATGAGGTGTTGTGCTTTGAAGATCTTGTTGTGCTGGTGAGTGTGATATGTTTTGTTTTTGAGGAGTAGTGAAAAGGGGTGCTGATGTATATGTTTCATGCAATGGATTTGGTTGTATAGTATTGTTTGTGAGAGGAGGTTGTAAGATAGAGGGGGTGGTGATGTGTTCATGAGTAGAGTGTATGATGTGCGTAGGTGGGAATGAAGTAGAGATAAGAGTGTTTGTCTTAGACTGGTTTGTTGCAAGAGTTAAAAAGTTTGGTGGTCTGCAGTGTGTGTGTTGTACGTTAGTGTTATTATGGTAGAAGGGAGAGGAGGATGTTTGTTGGACAAATGATGGAAGGATGATTATATGTTTGTTAGTGATAAAAGGTGGTATGTTAGGTGTAATTACAGCAGGGAGCATGTGTCTGGATGGGATGTAGTTATGTATGGTGTCGATTGGCGTTGTGTTAGTGATGAGTGTATTGGTTAGTGGTATAGGATAGAGTTGTGTACTGTTTGTAGGTGATGGTGGATATGTGTGGTAGTTGGGATAGTGGGGTGTATAGATGTGGTTTGGTTGGTTTTGTAGTGTATGCTGGTACATTGGTTTGTGCATAGGGTTGTGCGTGGTGTACATTTGGTGTGAGTGTGTTGCTCTGTTTGTGGATGTGGATGGTGTGGGCTGGGTGTTGCTTAATGGGAGGATGGGCAGCATTTCTGGCCTTGGTCCTGACTGGTCTCGAACAGGCTCAAACAGGCAACTGCCCTTGTCCTCTCCACCCTTAGCCTCAACGCCCGGGCTGAGACGCCCTAATCCTTGGCCTTTATAGCCCTCTTAATCAGGTGACCCCTTCAGCCAATGGGAAGCCTAGCCCTAACACTATCCAATCACAACACTAGCCCTAAAAATCCAGAACCAATAGGAGACCAGGACCTTACAGCCAATATTAGCCCTAGTCCAAGCACCCAATAAGTTCAAATCCCTGATCTCTACGTCCAATAGAGGCCCTAGCCCTACCAGTAGTCCCAACCCTAGTCCAAGCTACCAATGGGACAGGAAGCCCTAGTCCCTCCTTCCAATAGAAAGCCTAGACCTACTCTTAGTACCACACCTAGACCAACAACCAATACCACCAGAAGCCCTAATCGCTACTTCCAATTAAAGGCCTAACCCTAGCCCTAGTTCCACCTTAATCCCAACAACCAATAACACAGGAAGCCCTAGTCCCTACTTCCAATAGAAATCATAACCCTAGCCCTAGTCCCAAACCTACATTGATTGGATCACAGACCCAGAAACCAATCAGAACCCTCAAATACCCAACCAATGAGGACACTAACCCTAATCCAATAGAAACATCAGATACAACCACCAATCAGTGCACACATATACCAAACATTATCAGACTATATAAGGTCCCAGCAAACTCAGACAAGGTTTGCTGGCCAGGAGTTGGAAGCTGTTCCTCCTGATCAGGATCTCCTAGGAGACAGACAGGCTCAATCCACACTTTGGACTTCCTTCAGGTAAAGGCCTCACAAACTTGAAATCTAACAATACTGTTTGAATTAAACTTTACTCCCTCTCCTGGCCAAAAAACGAAATGCACAGTCCCTATTAAACACAGTTTAAATAGCTCACAGAAGCACCCTCTGATGTAGAATATCCCTGTTGCTGGGGGAAGCAGGGGGGCTGGTTTCACTGGCTTGATAACACAAAATGGTGGCTGGGGGTGCACTGTTTAACATACAGGTCTTAGCACAGAGCAAAGGAGAAATTTGGAGGGAAAACTGAGTAGCCACCAGGAATGAGAGGGAAAAACTACAGAGTTTGGACTGCAAATCCCACAATTCAACACGTTAAATGGAAGCAATCATGGGCAGGAAAACCACAAGTTTAAAACACAAAACAGGTGATAAAATATGCAATCACAGGCAGGTTAAAACTACAATTTTAAACTGTAACAACCACAGGCAAAGACAGTAATCACAGAAAGGGAAAATCGTTTTTTAAAAAAGAACTGGGGGTGGGGGGAGACAGCACTAGTCTGCCTCCTTACCACTTCCTGGGCTCTGCTCACTGCAATCTGGGGCACAGGTAGGCTGCAACTCACAAGATGGAGGAGAATGATTTGGGGTGCACCCAGCAAAGCCTTAAGGGGCCTGGGCAGGTGTGAGGGGAGGGCTCAGAGTTGCCTTGGAGCTGATTAGCCAATCCCCCGTCCCAGGTCTGCTGGTTTGGGTGTGGGTACTGGGGCTGGGGAGCTGCTCTATTCACAGATCTCCTAGGAGACAGACAGGCTCAATCCACACTTTGGACTTCCTTCAGGTAAAGGCCTCACAAACTTGAAATCTAAGATAATCAAGCACCATTATTAGATCTTTGTCACGCACTTATACAGATTCCAGGGGCAGTAATAGGTGGTGATTTAAATTTTTGGGCAAAACCCGGAAATGGATTCTTCCTCTGAGACCCGTAAACAAAATAAGCCCTGAATAGCTAGGGCTTTGGCGGAATGCATGCAAAAACTAGATCTGATTGACATCTGGCGGGCTAGGTACCCGGAAAAGAAAGAGTACTTGTGTTTCTCGGCTAAATATAAAACTGCGGCTCGACGACTATTTTCTTAACTTCCCGTAACCTAAGATTAAACAATTACATGCATATTCAGAATGGCTTCTCCGATCATACCCTGATAAAAATGGAGGTAACAGGGTTTGACAAACGTAAAATATGTTCAAGATGGGTCTTTTATTAAAATTCATCTTGAGGATGAAAGTTGGTGCACTGAGGTCCATAATGAAATCAGATGTTTTTTCCCAACTGAATAGAGCTACAGCTAAAGTAGAAAGTGTCTGGGAAGTCTTTCAGACAACCATTCGTGGTTATATAACCTCCAAAGATATCACAATAAAGCACTCCCAAAAGATAGACAGATCACAACTAGAACTAGTGAGCCACCAGGCAAATGAACAATATATCAGAAATAAGAGCACTAAATACAAATTGGCTCTCGTGCACGCACGATAAAAGGATGCAAAAATACTATTATAACATAGGTTGCTTGGCTAATTCCGCATACCTTTAAAAAATATATGAAGAAAGTGAAGTCTCCGGGAAATTCTTAGCTTGGCAAATAAGAGAGCGGCAAGCGTCCAACAGGATGAGATCTCTGGTGGAAAAAAATACAAAAGTCCGCATGACGGAAGAAACACAAATTCATGAGTATTTCTTTAACCATTACAAAGCCATCTACTCCACGATACAGGAGGTGAATGTCTTAAAACTTAATGAGTTTCTGTGTTAGATTACAGTCCCCAAATTACAGGTAAACAATGCAGGGGATCTGCTGACAGATATCACACTAAAGAAATAGAGGAAGTGGTGCAATCCTTAGCTAACGGTAAAGCAAGTGGAGAAGATGGATTTTCCAGCTGAATTATATAAAAAATTCTCTGCAGTATTAAACCCTGAATTGGTATTATTAGCCAATTATATTTTGCGGGGGGCGGAGGTACCACCCTCCTTTTAAAACGGCGGTAGAGGTTAGTTTTTTTAAAAAGAATGAAGATAAGGAGGATGTGAATTCATACAGACCAATAAGTCTTCTTAATACTGACTACAAGATTATAGCTAAACTGCTAGCTAATAGAATGAGTAAGTGTATAGGGTCAGTAATACATCCAGATCAGTGCGGATTTCTGTTAGGAAGGCAGCTATCTTTTAATACTACTTTTTAATTGAGGCCTTGGATTATTTTAGCCATAATAATATCCCGGCCCAAATTATGCTGCTAGATGCGGAGAAAGCTTTCGATGTGGTTTGCTGGGAAAGTCCTTTTTTTAAATTTATTTATTTATTTATTTATTTTGCATCTTGGCGGCATTTGGATTCCCTGCCAGATTTATCAGCCTGATCTCAGGTTTTTATAGAGGGGCCTCAGCACAAATTATTATTAATTCCAGCTGTATAGGCACGTGCAGTGTTTACAGAGGAACAAGACCAGGCTGTCCCATGTCACCAATACTTTTTGCGCTTTTTATAGAGCCATTAGCAATTGCCATTCGTTCGAACAGCAACTTAACCTCTCCAATCCAGGGGTGACAAATATAAAGTTGTATACCGACAACATGGCCTTATTTCGGATATAGAGATTCAGAAAAGCAAATTTGAAATTTTTCAGAGGTACCAACTGATGGGAGGCTATAAGATAAATCGAAAACAGAGATCCTGCTGTTCAGTACTGCACTAGACACTTTAATACCAGAACTTCGCTCAGTAGTTAATACCAGACCTAACAGGTATTTGGGAATATACGTCTCCGAGAACATTAATGATTTATACATCCTAGACTTTGTTCCTCTGCTGAATAAAATTAAAAGTCTGATCCTAAAATGGAATAATTTACCGCTGTCAACAATTGGCCGAGCTGCACTGATTAATTTTACCATTATGCAATTTTTCTGCCATCCCAAGTGCAATACAGATGCATTTTTTTAAGGAAGTGCAGGGTATGTTTACAACTATTTTTATGGGCATATAAAGTATCTAGATTAGCTATAGATACATTATATAGACCACTGAACAAAGGCGGACTAGCCCTCCCTGATTTGAGGGAATATTTATTTGCGACTATTGCACATACTGTGTACAGATCAGATAAAACTTTAAATATGGACAGATATGATAATTGTTTTTTAGATCTAATTTTTCAAGAATATAATATTACCGATTTCATGCGATTAACTAAAAACCCCCAAAAAGTCAAGTATAAGGTTCTACAGTGGAATATAAAACATAGGCAGCAATTTTTCAGCTATTATGATATCCCGATACTCAATGAGACAACCCGTTTATCAGATATATATGCCGGGGAAGTTCCCCTAATGGATAAGAATGGTTTGTTAAGTTGGCTGAGTAATGGGTACGAAAGGATACAGGATTTTCTGGATGGGAGCTGGAAAAAAGGGAATGAAATGGATCCCAGCATCCAGCATTATACAGCATCATTTCAATGGTCCTTTATTAGAATAAGGCATTTCCTATTGGATCTAAACCCCACAAGGATTGTGGCATCGGCAGAACTTGTCGAGGATCTCATAGAATCCAACACCCGCAGGTCAATTAGCTGCTGGGTCTCACTCTTGCGTAAATATGGGGTGTCTAAGCTCCATGAGAAAGCGCTAGCTGAATGGCAGGGTAAAGAAAATCTCCAGATAACAGTGACCGCTTGGGATAAGATTAACGAGTTTAATTTTTCACTATTGAAGGGTGCAAATATGCAACGCATGCAATTTTACCCCAAATGCCTGCTATATAGAACCCCCGCTTTTCTCCACAAGATTAATCAACAGATTCCGGCCAATTGTTTCAGATGTGAGGTTGAGTAAGGGGGCAGTTGGAAGCATATGGTATGGACCTGTCCAAAGCGGAGTAAGTTCTGGGATGAGATCAGTCAATTTTGCTGACTCACATTGCATGTTATTTTGATCACACATTGCTATTGCAACAACCATTAGACACACTGACAGCTGTTTTCGGGTACTCACCCGAGCTGAAAACCGATTTGCTACTGAAAAAACAACTGTACATCATGACTTTAATAGCTAGATCTTTAATCCTCCAAAAGTGGCAGTCTGAGGAAATTCCTACATTCCAATATTTTAGATCCAAATAAATAGGATTAAGGAGTTGGACAAAAGATACACATTAAGATCTGGGTCACATAGTAAATTTCTTAAGCTGTGGCAAATATTTGACTACGGAGGGATTTTATGGTGTAAAGTGTTGATAAATCTAAAGTATTTCAAAATTTTAAAGGTAATTACGTGATTGATTGCTTAAAATGATCATATTCTATCATGCTTTGTCGTTATGCTTTAAACTTTAGAGATGTTGTGAGCAGTGAGATTGTGTTACATTCTACTGACCTTGTGTGAGAAGCTGGCCTGGTATATGATGTCCACTAGTGTAAGTGGGCACCTTGCACCAGTCCAGAGAACCCTTATGGTGATTTAAGAGGTCTTAGACAACCTTAGAAGCTCTCTAAGTGGTAGCTGGGGAGAGCAGCCTTCAGGCTTAGTCCAGGATGAGTGTAAAGCAGCTTGATTTACCAGAATGCAATCTTATAGTATAGACTAAGTGAAAAAGAACCACACCAAGTATTTATAAAAATATTTATTTATTACATAATACTCTCTAGTACGTTCCAATATCTCCAACACGGAGATAAACGCAATGCACACAATACTTTAGTAAAGAAACACAAGTAAATAGCAAGAAATACACAGTGGCCTCAGGGGGGGACCAAACCATATACTAAGAATGTGGTATAAGGACGACGACTCGAGTCAAGACAGTTTCGAGAGGACGTAGAAGTGCTGGGACCCCAAGGAACCACCCAAGGTGAGTAGATGGGGACCCCACGGAGAGCGTGTGAGTGTGGAAACACGACCGCGTGCTCCGTACAACTCTGTGTAAGTCGCGGTTGGATTTTTAAAGATTAAGGACCCTTCCCAGTGTACCCTGAAGAAACCCCGTGGAAGACGGAAGGTTGGAGAGCCACCCCATCCGTGGATTCCCTATTACCCACGTTACCCACACCAGGGAAGCTGGGTGCATACGCGTGAAGTGGTGTCGGAAACCGCCGTCGAACCCAATGGAGGACTTCAGGAAAGTGCCGCTGCTGGAAAAGAAGAAAGTGTCCGTGGGAATCCAAACGTGGATTCTTGAAGAGGAGTACCTGAAAGCAGAGGGGACAGAGTCAATGTCACTCAGTGGTGACCAGGAGACTTGGAAGACGAATGCCCTCCGCTGTCAGGTGCTTCAGGATGGATGACTAGGACCTTGACTCTGCAGCTGTGAGGACCAGGCGACGCTGAGGAGGACCAGGAGCCGTGCACGAGCTGTCCCACGAAGGATGTCGAGTGCTGATTTGGTCGGTGTCCGGTAGGAGCACCAACAAGCCTTTGGCAAAGACAAGCCACGCAGGAATCAGAAAAGGAACAACGTCGGGACCAGCAAGGTCCAGGGGACTCACCAAAGGCAGGAGAGTCGGGGCAGGTCCCGAGCAATCAGGGAAGCCCAAAAGAAACAAGTGTGACCCTCAAGTGGACCCACAGGCCGGAGGCACTGGAGTCACGAGAGGACCTCAAGCAGCTCACCAAAAGACGCAGGCCATGATGCACACGATGCGGTGTGTGGCTGAAGATTCTGGTCACAGGAGATGCTCAAGGTTGGGGCTACTTGGAGCCCGAAGATCTTCTTTGCAACTGCAAGTTGGACGCGGTACCCAGGGGTTCGGTTATTGCAACCCCCACAAGGGATGCTGGTCTCCAACTTGGTGAGAGGGTAGAGCAGGCCTCGGGAGCTGTGGAAAACTACCACCTGTGTTGCAGAACCCACGGAGTCCGGAAGAGCTCAGGATCTGCAGACCGGTCGACTTAGTTGCAGTGCCTGCAAATGCAGGGGAGTGACTCCTACACTCCAAGGGAGATTACTTCAGTTGTCTTTGATGCTTCACAGTCCTTGGAAGGTTCCTGTATGATGCAAGTCAGGCCCAAATGAAGTCCAGCGAAGTCCAGAGTGCCCAGACGGTAGAAGTGCAGTGGTGTCTGTTCTGAATCTTATCCCACGCCGCATCTAGGGACCAACACCCAGGTAAGCCCATAAGTACCCTAGGGAAAGGGTTGGGAAGATTCAGGGGACCCTCCCAGGGGAGGGTCTGGACAGGGGGAGGTTACTCCCATGTTCTTTGTCCAGTCTCGCGCCATAGGGGGAGCCAACGGCTCCCAGAACTGGTTTGAACTGTACTATGCACAGGGACACCAAATGTGCCCCTCATGCAGACTTTCAGGCGCTGCCAAGCGCACCCACCTGGTCCCAATACACTAAATCCTGTCTGGGAGGTAGTCACACCTCCCTGTGACAGGATGCCTATTGTTCCACCTTCCTCTGCTCAAGCTTGGCTCAGCAGCAGGAGGGCACAAATCTGTCTATTCAGCAGCAACCATTTTGTGCTGTCCGGGTCTGGAAGACTGGTACCGGGAACACTTAGAGCCTAATGGAGGGCTCTTCCAGTGCTTGGAATCAAACCTCTCACACTGTTTACGGTGTGGGGGGTATGATTCCAACATTTTTGATACCAAACATGATGGGATTGGTTGCAGCCATTTTCGAGATGGTCCTCGTGTAATTACGTGGTGCCCCTCTATATGGTATATGGCTGCGTCACTGACAACCCGGGAGAATGGACTCCGTAGGCTGCAGGGGTGTCCTGCTCATGCAGGGGCACCCTCTTACTTAAAACCAAGCACCCTGCCTTCAGGATTGCAAAGGCCTGCTATAGGGGTGACTTATAGGTTTTCAGTGCAGTGACCCTTAGATATAGTAAACCTATATCTTTAGTAAGTGGTGCATGCACCAACTTACACAGGCTGCAATGGCAGGCCTGTAGTTCCATTTTGCATGGTCTCTCATGGGTGGCATAATGCATGCTTCAGCCCATGGGAGACCTCTTGGGTACCTATGCCCTTGGTACCTTAGTACCATATACTAGGGACTGATCAGGGTACCCCAGTATCCAATCTGGAGTGTACCCAAGTACTCAACACAACAATTTAGGGAGAAAGTAGATAGACTGGGTTCCTGATTAGCAGGATCCCAGCCAGACTACATAATACAGCTTAGCACCAGGCAAAAAGTGGGGGTAACCATAGAAGTAGATCCTACTTTCCTATACCTTGTTGGTTATGTCAATGACATTTGAATATTGGTGAACTTTCCTATTTAAAAAAAAAAAAAAAAAAAAAAAGTTCACTGCAGAATGTTAGAAAGTAACTAAAAGACCTAATGAATTACCTATGTATGACATTTAGGACTAAAACAAGATCAGAGAAGTTGTAAGGTTAAGGACACAAATTATGGAGAAAATGAGAATTAAACATCCAAGCAAAAGAGTTTCATATGTGGCAAACCTAACCATTTGGCCATGCTTGCCCTCCTTGAAGCTGTGTCTGCAGGAAATGTGGAAGAAAAGACACTAGGCGAGGGCCTGCAGAGATTCCCGAAACAGTCTTGTGAATGCTGTTGAAGATGTGGGGAAGGGGGATTACAAAAATTGTATTTCAAGTCTGAGTTAATGAAGAAATTGTACCTCTGCCTTACTGTGAGATTTTGTAAGATGATCTCAAAGTACTGGCATGGTTCACAGCTTAATCTTGTTCACAGTATGACCTGTCTAAGCCCAATATATGACCGGTTGGTTACAATAAGGAACCCATTCCGTTAGATGGGATGACAGCCATGCTCATTTCATTTACGGAGCACACCATGGTTGAGAAGGTGTATATTACAGAACAATGGTCAAATCTATTGGGGTGGAGACACCAAAATTAATAGGGCATAACTTTTGGCCCTTAGTAGTTCTTATCCTGTTCTACCTATTGAGAAATCTAGGAGTGATCTGAATGTATGTAGTGAGTTCCCCACGGTTTTCTCTTATGAGATTGGTCACCAAAAAGGTTCCACCACAGTGGCCCTGGCCCAAATCTCAGGTTACGTAAAGAGAAAAATGCCGTCCTGGTTCACTTAAGAGGAGCAGATCCTGCATTCAGAGGACTCGTTGAGAGGCCAAGACTCGGAGGAGGGGCGACAGAAGTTGGGCATTAAGATCAAGGAGTACTCTGACTTAAGCCACGGACGCAGCTAGAGCACATCATAGAGCCACCCTTAGCAAAATTTACGACATAGGTGACAAAGGTGGCAGGCTCCTGGCTTGGCTGGACAACAGAAACCAAGCCCAAAGGGTTGTAGTAGAAATCGAGGCGGATTCTGGCTCCCGATTGACAGAGCCCCAAGATATCGCAAATGCATTCGGACGATACTACCAGCACATATACACGTCTCTAACGCCTCAGGAGGAGGCAATGTCCCTTATGCAAGGCATCCATTTGCCCTCACTTACGGATGCGGAACGCTCTGATCTAGAGTCGGACATCACAATAGCGGAGGTCGAAAAAGCCATCCAGGACCTTCACGGCGGGAAAGTCTCGGGCCCAAATGGCTTACCCATAGAATTGTTCAAATTAACAGCGAGTAAAATAGCGCCCTACCTCACTAATATGTTTCTAGACTGTAAGGTCGTCGGGCTCCTGCCTGAGGATCAGCGACTCGCAAACATAGTAGTTATACATAAAGAAGGCAAGCCACGCAATAAATGCTCTTCGTACAGGCCAATCTCGCTATTAAACTGCGAGGCGAAAATCCTGGCGAAGGTCCTAGTCACTAGACTACTGCGAGTTGTTTCCCGGATGGTACACCCAGATCAATCTGGCTTTATGCCTGCCAGGAACACCTCCCTTAATTTGCGTAGGCTCCACGGGGTTATGGGCAGAGCGTCCACCGTCCAGGAAGACGCGGTGGTGGTTTCTCTTGACGCCGCCTCCGCGTTCGATACCATCGAATGGCCCTGTATGTTTGCGGTCCTCCGTAAGATGGGCTTCGGTCCGGCATTCGTTGGTTGGATACGCTTTTTGTATCACCAACCCTTGGCCCGAGTGGTGGTGAACAACAGACTGTCGCCCACATTTACGCTCAGCAGGGGCACCAGACAGGGTTGCCCTCTATCACCGCTTCTATTCGCCCTTACCCTGGAGCCACTTGCGATGTGGATCCGGACTGACCCCATGATTAGAGGCCTCAAATGGACCCCCGAATGGGAGGACCGACTATCACTTTATGCGGACGATATACTCTTATACCTCGCTTCTCCGGCCACATCACTAAACAGAGTGTTGAATATTTTCTGTATATTTGGTAGATATGCCGGTTATACCATTAACTGGACAAAATCGGTAGTGAATGTCCTATATGGGGAGATGCCCCGGCTTCCACGAGGGCTACAGCTAATGGAGGCTACCGAGAGATTCAAGTATCTGGGAATATGGGTCTCGAAAGACCTCTCACGCTTTTACGACAACAACCTCCTGCCACCTCTAGCGCGCCTTAAAGCCGACGTCCTCCACTGGAAATCGCTCCCGTTAACGCTACTGGGCCGTGCGGCCCTATTCAAAATGATGTCCCTCCCTAGATTCTTATACGTACTACATAACTCGCCCAGCTGCGTTACACCCTCATACTTCAAAGACATCGACTCCGTTGTCAGAGACTTACTGTGGGAGAATAAACCACCCCGTATAGCAACACAGAAACTTACGCTGGGTTGGTACGACGGGGGCATTGGGCTCCCAGATATTAAAAAATACTACTGGACAGCACAATTGGCAGCTATTAATCAATGTACATATAGGCCACATGATGACCCCGCCTTCCGGATGGATAGATGGCTTTTGCCGGGACAGAGTTTTCAGGGAGCGCTATATACAAAGCCACTTAAACCACCCCTAACAGGACCAACCGGCCACGCGGTGGAAGTCCGCCACAAAGAGTCTGGGATGGAAAGGGAAAATTACACTAGCCACGCCACTTTGGCACACAGATCAACTAGGTAAGCTGACCCAAACAAAAGGTTTCAATCGTTGGGACCACATAGGTATAACTAGGGTCGGCGACCTGTGGAAATCTGGTGATGTGATCTCCTTCCAACAGCTTCAGTCCGAATACAAGATGGCAGGAACTGAGCACTTAAGATACCTCCAGGTCAGACACGCACTCCTGACGTCCCTCCCCAGAAGTAGTTCACCCCCTGACGCCTCTCCATTAGAGGACAGAATTCTGGACGGGTATTTACCCGAGAAGGCTATCTCCTTAATTTATAAGAAATTGATTAACAACATGACTGATCCTTTGACTTCCTTAAGGGCCAATTGGGAACACGATGTGGCGGGCTTGGACGCCGAAGAGTGGCAGGCCGTGGTGGCCTCCCCCCGGGAAGTGGCCATCTCTTCCAAATTCCGATTAGTGCAATTGAAGATTCTTCACAGGTCCTACCTATCCCGGTCACGGATGGCCAAGATAGGGTATTGCCCTGACGTAGGTTGTGTCAGGATGTGTGGGCAGGAGGGTACCTTTATCCACACACTTTGGGAATGTTCGAATATCCAGACGTACTGGGAAGAAGTGGTAAGAACAATGGAGCAGGTGTCTGGGCAAAGCTTGAATGTAACATTAAATTGGCTCTCCTAAATGTATGGGGCCCTACAGATCTGGGCTCGAAGGAAAGAACATGGGTCACACTGGGTCTGATGGTGGCGAAGCGTAATATTGTGAGGTTGTGGGGTGCACAAAATGTTCCGAATGTTGGGGATTGGGGCAAAGACATGGACTGGTGCATGGTTACTGAAAAATCCGTTTATGTGGCCAGAGGGTGCCCCAACAAATGGTCACAAATCTGGGGCCCTTGGAATAATCATAGAGGAGGAATATGTGAACCGCTAAGTACTGGAGTGGATAACGTGGCGGAGGACTAATACGCCCCTGAGTGCGCCTAGTCACCAGGGCCGCCACTAATTGATAGTAAAGTATTCAAACTGCGGTGCTAAAGTATTGCTGTATAAATGTGCTTGATTTTCTTCATTGTCATACCTTGGTTTTCAATAAAAAAAAGAAATTAAAAAAAGGTTCCACCACAGAATTGAAGGAGTGAGCTCATCCAGCCACCCACAAAGTCCACTGTATTCCTAATCTTATTAATCTCACGCCACAGAAGAGGTGATAAATACTTTTGTGGAAATGTACCCCCGTGAGGGCACACTGGTGCAGGGTCACCCTCTCGTCCACGGGTCCGAAGACTAACAAAAGAGAGATCGGCACTGGAGTGAAGTAAAACAAAGCAAGTTTATTAAATGCTCATGAGCAGGACTGCGTCCAAACAACACCCTCAAGTGTTGTGGGAGGAAGTACACCGAATTCACAAACCATCGTCCTTATATACAATTTTGTTGCAATGCAAGCATATGGACAGAAAGGGAAAGAGCGAGTTTAGACACAGAAAATAGCTATCAGCAAACCAGGGCAGCTGGATGACCACTTGGTCAGCAAATAAGAAAGGGGAGCAGGAATGTTTATGGCAGCAGTAAATGGTCAATAGATAGCCTCTAAGACCAGGTGTACCGGCAGCTACAAACCCCCCAGCACGTACATTGCTTAGCCATGTCGAAAGAGGTCAACTAAAGTTGATGACACAAGCAGGGTGAAAAGGCGAACAGCAGAGGACGAAAGAATTACGAAGGAAGCGAAATGGACACCACAGCCAAAAATGGCTGTCGCTTATGCTAACGTAAAATATTACACGTTTCCACAGACGACCCTTTTAGCATAAGCTAAGACATTTTCTTGTCCCTTCTAAGGGGTATGATATACATCGTGAATATCAATTAACATCATTTCACAAATTTCTTGTTCCATTGCTAAACGGGCATTTGCATTTTGGACATTCGTTTTAGATGGTACACAAGTAGTACAAGTGGAAATACAGAGGGAACAGAGCATTGGTCCACATTGTATGCATAAACAACAAGAGAAGATAATTGCAATAATTATGAATAGGGCAGACAATACTTTCAGACCCCATACAGAAAATAAGTTCCAGAACCATCCAGTCCAAGTCCATGTTCCTGGGTCTTGATGTATCTCAATGGCTATTTTATGCAGTTTGGAAATGGCATCATAAACAGAAGGGGCGTGGTCAGGGATAAACACACAACAGCTACTCCCGATAATGCGACATGCTCCACCACGATCAGCTAATATTACATCTAAAACCATTCTATTTTGCAAAGTCACAATTCTCGTGATTTGGAGTTCTTCTGTAATATTTCCAAGAGCCATCGCTCTTTGATTAGTCACTGCCTCTACCACTCGGGTCAAGCGTCTTATTTTTCTACTATTCAAGGCCGCACCAACAAAGAAAATGAGTCCCAAATTAAAGTCAACATATTGCTGTAATGCAGTGTCAGTTTGATCCACTTCATCATTATTTATAGTTCTTTTGAATCTGTTCAAGGAAATGTCATTAAACAATTTCTGATCTTTATGATGAGATGCAGGTGCTAAGAACACAGGGGGAAGCAAGAAGGACACATAGCATATTCCAGACCATCTAATTGGTAGATAATAGTAACCTTTACTTCCACAAATGAAATAAGTGTTATGTGAGGATAGAAAACTGCTATTGTTCGTTCCAGTGATATTCAATACTGTAGTACAGTCAGTTTTTCCCACAGGGATACTGCCAAAACTGCTCACACAAAGATTTGCTTGGGCTCTAGTAACAGCGATAACAGGAGGCCAGTTACCCTTGGCTGTTCGAGTATTGGGGAAAATGTAGCTTGCGGAGGAATTTCCTTTGCGATACTCCTCCATTTCCCATTTAGTTCCTTTGGCTTGTGGGAGGCCTTCATCATCAGGGTAACAAACTTTATTTAACTGTGTATTAAGTCCTCCTACATCTGCTAGAGCAATATTACTAACTTCAGAGGCCCACAAAAGTGCGAACCAGGCTCTACAAGAGCCATTGTGTGAAAATGGCAGGGGATTGAGAGGCGTTCCTCCCTTCTTCTGATGGGCTGGCATCATTCCACATACCTAGCAGTTGGTAGTATTTGTAGCATTATGAGTATGATGCAACATTTGTATGAAAGTGTTATTGAGATATGACATTCAATGCTTCTTTTCATGATAGGGAAGAGTGAAGTAATAATGTTCAGTGGGGACAGGAGTAGTAGCAGGCAATAAGTTTCGAGCCGGAGTTACTTCCTCCACAACCCACATTACCACAGCAATGATGACAGCAGTCAAAGTCAATCCAGTAATAAACATTGTGCAGCCGCTACAGATCTTTGCAGCATTTGATTTCTTCTCCTCAGGCATGTTCATCTCGTCGACAAACAACAAAATAGATGATGCCCTAAGGTCCTGGGCAGGCGTTGGTTTCTTCACTGACTTTGAGACGAGTAGTCACTAAAAGGCTACCCCCCTTTGTAGTCAGTCTTTAACCACCCAGGACAGTGGCTCAAACAGTCTCTTTTTGCGATGAAGTGTCCCTCTTCCTGGATCGAAGTAGGTATCTAGATGCGCTGGGGATCGTGTGATCCGGGAAGACTTCCTCAGGCCCTTCAGGTAACGCAGCTCTTCCTCTCTCGGTGACCAGAATGTCGCGGTGATCTGTCAGCACAGCAGGGCTCACTAAGGTATGCGGAATCTTTCGGCAGTGGCTGGCGTGGACCCAGTTCTTCCTGTTGGTCACTCAGACTGCAGTTCTGGTAGCAAGGAGGACCTGCTCTGGGCCACGCCAGCGAGGTGCCAGGCAACTTGTCCGTTGAAACGATTTTGTGAGGACAAAATCTCCAGGCCGCAGATCATAACCATCACCTTGCGACCTGTCTGGAAGAGCTTCCCGCACCTGCTGATAAATAGAAGACAAGCTGTCAGTTAACTGGGACAGATAGTCACTCATCAACATGTGGGGAACATCATGTATAGGGTGAGGCTTAGGGACCCCCCAAATATTCATGGGCCTCCCAAAGACTATCTCATAAGGCGTAAGGCCAGATCGTGTATGTGGTATCGATCTGATAGAAAGCAAGGCTAGGGGCATTGCATCAGGCCATTTCAAAGGCGTGTAAGCCTGTATTTTAGCCAGTTTCAGGGTGGAGTTGTAACGCTCCACCAGGCCTGCTGACTGTGGGTGGAAAGCAGCATGACATTTCTGCTTAATCCCCAACCCTTTCATGACATATTCTACAACTTGCCCAATAAAATGAGGTCCATTGTCACTCCATAGGACCCGACAGACGCCAAAGCGGGGAAAGAACTCCTTTAAGAGAACTTTCGCTGTCGTGAGAGCTGTATTATCCTTCGTAGCATACGCCTCCACCCATTTACTGAAGGCACAAACCACTACTAGGACATATTTCAGATTATTACAGCGCTCAAACTGAATGTAGTCCATTTGCAGGACCTCAAAAGGTGCAGATGGTGTCGCAAACCCTCCTGTTGGAGTTCGCATTCCCTTTCCAGGATTATACTGGAGACAGACCAGACAAGACTGGACTATCTTTTTAGCGGTGCCGGCAATATCAGTATGATCCCAAACTTGCATGAGTTGTTTTGCCATTGAGGATGCTCCAACATGTGCCGGCCCATGTGCCATGTGAATCAAAGGATATAGGTATGCAGTAGGCAACTTCCATTTAGTCATATCTTTGCTCCTCCAGCAGCCCTCATCATCCAATGCTCCCTCCTTAGATCATTGGTCTAATTCCTCAGAGGAGGCAGATTGTTGCATATCCAACACTTCCTGTCTAGCATCATGCCAACGTTCAGCTTGCGACTTAACCACATACGTAGACGTGGTGCTTCGCTGTGTTGCGGTCTCACGAGCTGTGCGATCCGCAAAGGCATTACCTGCTCCTATTTTATCTGTCACCTTCTTGTGTGCACTACACTTAACAATAGCTATTTTCTTGGGATAAGTTAAGGCAGTAAGAAGATTGTGCACTAATTCTTCATGCACTATCTGCGTTCCATGTGAAGTGAGGAAACCGCGTTCCTTCCACAAGTGGCCAAAATTGTGCGCTACCCCAAACGCGTACTGACTGTCAGTGTAGACATTGACAAGCAAGTCTGTACTAAGCTCACACGCTCTTGTTAGAGCAATCAGCTCAGCTGCTTGGGCCGATTTCTGTGGGATGCGAGCTGTCTCAACTACTGTCTGGAGTGTCGTAATAGCAAAGGCAGCATATGTGGTGCCATCGGGTAATTTCAAACATGACCCATCAACCCATAACTCCCCATCAACAATAGAGAGAAGAGTATCTTGTAGGTCAACACGACCCTTTGTTTGCTCTTCAGTGAGAAATATACAGTCATGTGATTCTTGCGGCTGAGGCTGAGTAGCTGGAAATGGTTGTAGTGTAGCAGGATTTAGTGTCAAACATCTTTTCAATGTGATATGAGGGGCCAAAAGTGTCAATTCATATCCTGTCAAGCGAGCACTAGTCAAATGCTGTGTTTTCGTTTGATTTGCAAAGCATCAACTGAATGGCATACTAACACAAGCAGTTTGTGTGACAAAACTATTCCTTCACTCTGACGTATAGATACAGCCGTTGCTGCCACCGCTCGGAAACATCCAGGCAGCGCGCGAGCGACTGGGTCAAGACAGCTGAGAAGTATGCACAAGGACGTTGTTTATCACCGTGTATCTGTGTTAACACCAAGAGAGCACAACCTTCCCTCTTGTGTACATAGAGCGTGAAAGTCTTAGTGTAGTCTGGAGTTCCTAATACTGGTGCAGAGCAAAGAGCTTGGCGTAACTGTTGGAAGGCACTCTGACATTCAACAGTCCATGGGAGGGGCATCGGAGTGTCTTTAGTCAAAAGAGCCAACAAAGGTTTAATAATGTGCGAAAAACTGGGGATCCACTGCCTACAAAAAGAAGTGAGGCCAATCAATGCACGGACATCCTTCTGAGTACGGGGCACAGGAGTATTTAAAATGGTCTGAATGCGATCTGGTGTGAATGCACGTCCCTCCTTAGACAGGAGGTGACCTAAATAGGTAACCTACTGTCTACAATATTGCAATTTCTTTCGCAAGACTTTGTGATTGTGATGCAAGAAACGACAGCAGTAACAATGTACCTTCTTCACATTGCTCAGGAGTGTCAGCAGCTAATAGAATGTCATCAACATACTGGATAAGGGCCACCCCTTTTGGTACAAGAAAGGAATCCAGCTGTCTTTTTAATGCCTGACTGTAAATGCTAGGACTCTCTGTATAGCCCTGTGGAGCTCTGCAGAACCGGAAGGATCTATTTTTTCAATGTGAATCCAAACAGATAACGGCTTTCAGGGTGAATGGGTATTGAGAATAATGCGTTTTTCAAGTTGATCACCGAAAATGTAGTGGCAGTGGGAGGGACCATAGTGAGAAGGGTTGTGATATCAGAAACTACTGGATATTGGGGCACTACAATTCTATTAACCTCCCACAAATCAATAATGAATCTGTAAATTTTAGTGTTTGTGTCTTTTTTCAAAATGGGAAGGATAGGGCTATTGCAAGTATTATAGGGGACTTCTTCCACTACCCCCACTTTGATCAAATCCTGGACAATGTTTGCTAATGCTTCACCTTCTCGGGATATTTTGTATTGGGGCAGTCGGGGCAATGAAACACCTTCCCTTACTTGGATTTGCACTGGTGGAATAACCATTTGACCCACATCAGTATCTGATCTAGCCCACAAGGTAGGGACGCCAGAGCGGCATCCTCATTGATAAGACAGGATCTCTCAACCATTGGATATTTGTCATTCAAAATAACACTCACACCTTCCGGAGAACAACGTATTGTAGCCCGAAAATATTTAAGCATATCGATACCCACAATGTTGCCCGGCTAGCTCAGTCGGTAAAGCATGAGACTCTTAATCTCAGGGTCGTGGGTTCGAGCCCCACATTGGGCGCCAAATGTGGAAATGTACCCCCGTGAGGGCACACTGGTGCAGGGTCACCCTCTCGTCCATGGGTCCGAAGACTAACAAAAGAGAGATCGGCACTGGAGTGAAGTAAAACAAACCAAGTTTATTAAATGCTCATGAGCAGGACTGCGTCCAAACAACACCCTCAAGTGTTGTGGGAGGAAGTACACTGAATTCACAAACCATCGTCCTTCTATACAATTTTGTTGCAATGCAAGCATATGGACAGAAATGGAAAGAGCGAGTTTAGACACAGAAAATAGCTATCAGCAAACAAGGGCAAATGGATGACCACTTGGTCAGCAAATAAGAAAGGGGAGCAGGAATGTTTATGGCAGCACTAAACGGTCAATAGATAGTCTCTAAGACCAGGTGCACCGGCAGCTACAAACCCCAGCACGTACATTGCTTAGCCATGTCGAAAGAGGTCAACTAAAGTTGATGACACAAGCAGGGTGAAAAGGCGAACAGAGGACGAAAGAATTACGAAGGAAGCGAAATGGACACCACAGCCAAAAATGGCTGTCGCTTATGCTAACGTAAAATATTACACGTTTCCACACTTTTACCAATTAGTGTGTAATTGTGTCTAAACAAGTCTCCAAGTGGCTTGTCCCAATCGTCCTTGCCCAAAAAAGGTATGTAATTTAAACTTTGTTATTTGGATCTCCCGTCACCCTCTTTTTAATATTGGGGAGATTCTAAGTGAGGTTCTCAACTTGATTGGTAAAGAGTCATTATTTAGTGAGATTGATTTGTCCACTTCCTACCATCAGGTGGAACTGTAGGAAGCTGGCTCTTTATATAGTATACCAAAAAGAGGTCTACGGTACAGAGTCCAGGTATTCCCTTATAATTGGACAGGGGCTTGCTCTAGTATCTCAAGGTGCTCTTTTAGGGAGTAGTGTTGTCAAGCAGCATTAGGCTTATCTGAGAGGGGTGTTAGACATTTGAAAATACACACGTAGTCAATAAAAATGGTACACACAACTTAATAAGGAGATCCACACCAATTAATAAAAATAGCACGTATTTTTATATATATTTAGGCACCGGAATCAATATGATCAGGTAAGTACGTTTCGAGATAGAAATACTTAAAGTTTTCAAAAGTCGACACATAGGATAACATTACAGCTTCTGAAAATTGCACTATGGGAGGTAAAGCAAATATGCCATACAGGTAGAGTACAGCGACTTACGAGACCAATCTCCTGGACTTAAAGTGAGTATGGGGCAAGGTCCAAGGCGGCACCAGCAGGTCGCTTCCAACAGCACTAGTGCGGCCAGGTGCAGTGGTGCAATACAGCGTCTGATGACCAGTGTAAGTCTATAGGGATCGGTCTTCGTGAAAAGAGGCTGCAGGTTTGGACTGGGAGGCCAGTCGGGCTGAACCAACGGCGGGCTCAGGCCTCACGATGCTCGGGGACGTGGGGACACCATTTTGTCCTCTTCTTCACGGCCCAGGGGTGACGGGTGCAGAGGTGACTTTAGGCATCCGGTTCCTATCACCGGGAGCACTCGTGATCAATGGGTCCTGCAAACAGAGGATGCAGGGGGCGGGGAGTCCATATTGGGCAAGTCCAAGGTGGGCTTTGTCTCTGCAGGGCCGGTGGACCATGCTGGCACCGTTGGCCCATTTCAGCTTGAAATACGTGACTCCCGGTGCAGTGGTGCTTTCAAGTGTCGGGTCTTTGTGGTCCGGAGCCTTCACAGGTCTCTTGGGGTGCCTGCAGGATGCGGGGAAGCAGCTCTGCTGCTATACAGGAGTTCCTGATTCTTGGTTGAAGTTCTGGCAAGTCTCCCAGGCTTTGGAGACACAGCAGCAGTAGGACAAGCCATCTTTTGGTGCAATTGTCGAAGTCAGCAGGCAGGCGGCAGTGATGGCGCCAAATCAGTTGCTAGTTCTTCTGTTCTTGCTCTTTGAAACTCTTCACATCTGTCTTCTTCATTCGGGTCAGCCGGATCTGTTTTTCAGGTGCCAGGGCCTCCCCTTAATGCTGAATTTAGGGGTGTTAGGGGATTGTAGGGTAGTAATGAATGGGCTACCTACCCCTGGGGTCACTACACCCCCTATATGGACACTTTCTGTGGGAAGTGGGCTTAACCCTGTCCCAGAGTTCCTAAGTTTGCCATCACCAAGATGGCATACTCTGAAATTTCGCCTTCACTACAGGTAGCCCACCTTAGGGGTGGAACTAGCCTGAAGGTGAAAACGCCGGACTACTAATTTTCCCACCTTGTTCAGGCGCCAAATGGGCCCTTGTCAAGGGGGGTCGGCATCCTCTCCTGTGATGGAAGCCAGATTTGCATATCAAAGGCAGTGGACTCTTTGAAGCTCCCTGCCTTGGCATGCTAATTTGCAGGTCAACCTGTGGGAGGGGGTGTAAGCACCCTCTGCCCGAGCAGGCTTTGTTCCTGATCTCCTGAGAGCAAAGGCCCTCAGCCTTGGGAGTCAGAACTCCTCTCGGTGGCAGGCTGGCTAAGACCAGTCCATGAGCACACCAGTAGTTGGTAGGTTCTCAGGGGCCACCTCTAATATGCCCTCTTTGTGCATGTATTATTAAATCCAGCTCCGGAATCAATGTGGGCTTATTAATAAGAGATTTTTGATACCAAACATCTATGGTTTAAGTAAAGCCATCATGTAGCTGGGAAACTAATTTTCACCAGTGCTTTGCACATGTACTTGAAATGGCTTCCCTGGTCACTTGTACTGGCAGTAATGGAACTGACCAGCACAGGGGTCATATCTGCTCATGCAGATATGTCCACACATGTAGGATAGTATACACCCTGCCTTAGAGCTTTAAGGCCTGCTGTAGTGGTGACTTACCTATACTGCATACTGCATGTGTGCCATGTTGTTTATTCACTTTTGTCTGCCCAAAACATGCAGCCTGGAGTGGCAGTCTGTTTGTGCTTGGTGAGGGGTCCTTTAGGGTAGCACAATTCGTGCTCAAAACCTTAAGGACCCTCTTTAGCCTTCTTGCCCTAGGTACCAGGGGTACCATTTACTAGGTACTTACAGGCAGTGCTAAAGGTATTTCCAATTGGGGAGATGATTGTACAGTTTTGGGCAAGAGATCTGGCACTGGGGATCTGGTTAGTAAGAATCCAGTGCACTTCCAGTCAAAATCCCAACAAATACCAGGCAAAAGGTGAGGGTGACCATGTCAAAAAGGGGCACTTTCCTACAGGAACTCCATCTTGATTCTAAGCATCACCTTTTCCTTTTGCACACAGGTTAGGGCCTTTTGGTCTTGCCTCTGCAGACGCGGTCTTTCAACGGATCAGATAGCAAATTACAAATGAGTCGCAAGCTTTTGATATGACATTTTAATCTACTGAGCTGGTGTGGAGTACCACACTTTTACCTTGCAGAGGTGTTCCATATGGGTTTTTTTTCCCTGCTGGAAAAACTAATCAAATTCAAATTTATTTGGTGATTAATGAATTACAACTATTAGAAACATTCATTACTTGTGTGGTAAAAGAAAACTATTTAGATACGTATTTCCCACATATCTGCACATTTAAATTATTGGTCAACAAGTTAGAACTAATTACTAATTCATCAGTGTCAACAATTCACAAAAAAGATTTACATTAGTTACAATTCATTAATATAAAATACTTAAAGTACTAGACATTAATACTTATAGAGACTTGGGCAATATCAATTCTCACTGTTACAAAATTAGTACTGTTATTCCAAAAGATGTTTACAGTTTATAAATACTGATCATATAATAATATACAAAGTCAAACCCAATTTTTACCACTAGACGCACCGTGCTTTTTTTTCTGCAAAATTCATTGGGGGTTGCAACATTATTTAGAAGTACACCTTTGAAAACACCATCCAAAGATTTATGGATGCTGATTTGCCCATTAGAAAAGACAAATGCCAGATTGGCGGATCAGTCACGTACCTTTAACATACTATTTTCAAAGATGTGACGAAACCCAAAGTGGACCTGGTCAAAGCGGCAAAAAAAAAGCTCAAGCCTTTTCTAAAACTCATAGAATTTTCTCAAAATTTGTGCACGGGATTGGTAGCTTTGTCTAGCCATTAAGGTCCATCATTAAAATGCATGTACAATGCAGCTTGTCTCAGAATTGCCAAGAGGCGTTTACTTCAACAATGAAATATTGAAAGCTCCCATCTTGGTGTGTTTTGATGTAAATAGGAAAACCATTGTAACGAGCGACGCTAGCTTGACAGGTTTAAGGCTACATTATCCCAAGTCCTCGGCAATCTAAGAATCAGTGAAAAGCTATTCTTTTGTTGAAAGCAAGGCATTAGCATGCTATTGGGCACTTCAAACACCCATATATTTTTCCTTTAGGGATTACCATTTGTGGTCCGCACAGTACAGAAACCCGTAATTTTTGTGTTAACCACAGATGATTCTGCATGCACCATCCTTAGGGTTGCTAGGTGACTTTTGAGTTTGTAAGGTTACCTCCGAGTACTTGCCAGGTTTGAGTAACTTAGTGGCAGATTGCCTATCGAGAGTACACATAGAGAAAGAGTGGGAATGTGTGATGTTATTGGCCACAGTGAATGAAGGTTAAGAAATGAGCATGATGGAACATTAAGATATATTTAAAAATGTGTGCACCGAAGATGGCCTTCTAAGCATGATTTGAAACCCTACTGACTTATTAGAGACAAACTGAACCTTCGACGTAACCTGCTTTTCCGAAATACCAAGATCAATCCCTTTACCAAGCTAAGAGAAAGAATAGTTGGCTTGGTGCATGAAGATCACATAGGTAGAAGCCTTACTAAAACCATGGTAAGGAATTTCTACTGCCCTGGTATGAATTATATGACCAGTCACAAAGTAAGTGACTGTACTAGGTTAAAGTGATCAAGTCAAGTTCAGGTATAGTCCCCCAGTAAGTCCTGTAGAGGTTCCCAACTACCCCTGGTGAAAACTGGCTTTAAGATATCATCGATCTCGCAAGAAGATTAGGTATGGAGGGCAAGCTTATACTGATTTTGGTTGACTGTCACTTTAAGTGGGTTGTTGTGAAAATTGTCCACCTCACAAGTGCTAGTGGAATTCTTGAGGGAGTCACGTCAAATCATCTTTATTCGATCAAAGTTTATCATGATCATAAAAGAATAAAATAAAATACATAAAAATCCCAAGTTCATAGTATTCCATTAAAAATCATTCAATTGATAGTTAAATTGCAATAACGTTAAAATTACTAAAACAGTTAAAACAATGATTTACAATTAAAATCGCAGGTCAGGATCTTATTGCCCCACCCCTTTCCTTCTCTTCAAACATGCCAATAGGTAAGAGGCCATTGAAAAACAAACATGCGAATCTGGTAATGATTTTAAAAAGTATAGGGCCACTCGACACTGCGTAAACCTTGCTTTCTTTAAAATCGGCAGTAAATATTCTTTCCTTTCCTTCTTGTATAATGAACAGAACAGGATTAAATGCAACTCGGATTGAGTTGATGCGTTGTCACATGGGCAAACGCTCAAGTCCTTGGTCCTAAAAGTATTCTCCGGATAACCTAGCATACACGTTATCAAATTCGTTCTAAACCTTAATAAAATATACCTGTGTTGTGGAATATTAGCTATTGCTAGATACGAGAATCCTACATTTAATATCGGAAGGGTTCCTTGATATAACCGCATGGCTTGTTTTCCCTTCTCATCTTCCTCCCTCTTATATTCCGCCAACCGGGAGAACCTGTTAGTTATATACTGTTTGGAGCACCTCTTGCACGTTTGCGGAGTCTTAAAAAGTTCCAGGAGCCCAATTTCTCTAAAGGTCTGCTCCACGTAGGTCAGCCATTTGGAACTCTTCCATTGATCCATATTGAGGCAATTCTTAAGTATTAACTGTGTGAGAGGAATAGATTCCCTCCTCCATACTGAGTGCCACAAAAGCAACGGGGCCAATTTAATCTGCTCAGTAATGTAAGGGGTCTCTAACTCCTTGTGTAATATAGAGTTTGTAAAAGAAGGGGGGAGACCAACTACAGATTTAAAATATTTATTCTCAACTGTCTGCAGTATCGAGGTGTTTGCCAAACCCCACACCCCTGCTCCATAAGTTACAGCAGCTTTTACCCGAGCTTGGTAAATATTCTTAATAATGGGCAGAGGCTTCGCCCCCAATTTTTTACAAAATAATTTCAGGGCGCTAATACCCCTCTCCATAACCCTCCTCCTTCCTTCCACTAATCTGTTCCATGTAAGGTCTTTATCAAAAAGCAACCCTAAATAAGGGAAGGATTCTACTACCTCGATTTTGTGACCTTCCGCACAAAAACTAGGGGTTTTATCTCTCTTAGCAGCCCCAGCCACAATTACAAATGATTTAGTGTGATTTACTTTCATCCGTAGCATGCCCATGAAGGAGACATACGTCGCAATCAATTTCTGCAGGCCCAGCCCCGTCCTTGCAATCAATACAGCGTCATCTGCATACGCCAATATTGGGGTCCTTAAGTTACCAAATCTCGGGATGTCCTCAGTGGCCACTAGAAGTTCTTCTTCTACACCATTAGTGTACAAAGAAAACAGAAACGGGGCTAAAACGCATCCCTGGCGTACTCCCCTTCCAATTTTAAATTGGCGCGTGCAATCACCAGATTTTGTGTAGCGTACTGTAGCGGATGCATTAGAGTATGACTGACGGATGAAATTTAAAATAGCCGGGTCTACCCCCATCCTCTGCATTATGCCCCACAGCTTCTCATGGACCACGCAGTCAAAGGCTGCGCTCAGGTCCATGAACCCCAAATATAATTTGCCTTTCATTATCATTGTATATTTCTCTATTATCAAGGCTAAGTTTAGGGCTTGGTCTACAGTGCCCCTCCTTCTGAAAACCATATTGGGCTTGGATGAGAATGTTATTATTCCTAGCCCAATCTTCCAGCCTTGACAGTAGAAGTCGACCCATTAACTTTGAGGTTGTATCTAACAGGGAAATTGGTCTGTAGTTATTCGGATTTGACCTATCTCCCTTTTTGTGTATCGGGACGATCACTCCCGAAGACCATGATAACGGGGGACCGACCCGAGCAATACTATTCATAACATTTGTCAACAGTGGTACCCATAAATCTAGACTTTCTCGAAAAATATCGATTGGAACACCGTCTGGGCCGGGCGCTTTCCCAAACTACACGCCTCTAGCCCCTTCCTGAGCTCACAGCAAGAGAAACTTATGGGTTCGCTTACCATGTCCAATAGTGGCCCTGCGTGAATCCTTTCGGTATCTGTGCCACGGAAAATCTCCCCAAAATGGAGAACCCAGGCATCCTCTCCCACGTTTACATCCAGAGAGGGGTCGGTTGGTGATTTTAAAGTATGGGGCATTAATCAGACCCCAAAACTCACTGCTATTCCCTGTTTGGGCTGCTTTTTCTAGATCTGCCCCTAATTCCTCCTTGATCTCCCTCTCTCTCTTTTTCCTTACCTCCTTGTACTCAGCCCGCAAGGTTTTTATAAGGGCCGGGTCTCGCGGTTTCACCTTAAGTTCTCTATGCAAAGCTGCCTTAGCCTTTGTACAAGCGCTATCAAACCATCCCTCCTTGCCTTCTTGGGGGCTAGTTTTTCCCCTGGTCGTTAAAGCCGTTTTGATATTTCCCAGAATTCCACTAAAGGCCTCAACTACAGCTAAAGGAGGGCCTTCTGAGTTCAGACATACATCGATTTCAACCTGTGAGCGGGAGACTACCTCCTGGATAGTCTTACTTTTATCTATCTTTCCCCACTTCAGCTGAACCCCATTTCTTCTTGCAACTACTGGCGTCCCCACATTTCCCATGCCCTGTTCAATTGGAGCACACACTTCAGCTCCAAAGATACCATGGCGTGATCACTATAGATATTAAAATCATAGCTTATCTTACACACCCTACGGGTTAATGCTGGAGTTAAAATGATATAGTCAAGCGTTGTCTCTACCCCATTCCTCCTAAATGTTTTTGCTATATGGCCCGTATCTGGGGTAACTTGACATACCATTTCCAAGTTTAAATCTATTAACATCTCGTTTAATCTGCCCCATACTCATTGTGGGAAAAATGGTAAGTTGCATTCCCTCCTAAATCATCTACACCACATATCGCAAATGCACCATTTTTACAGGGGTGTATGTTAAAATCCCCCATCCATAGTATATCAATGGTTGCCCTTTTATTTTTATGTAATATTGTAGTGATCTCTTTCTTGATCTCGTCCACCAGCTGGTACATCAATGCCCCAAATCTATTATTATAATAGTTAACCACCAGCCATACTCCACCCTGTGATATTTCTAACATTAAGATATGGAAGTTTGGATTGTCGTTGCTCTGCATTGTTACCTTGACTGGTAGATCATTCTGGACCAAAGTTAGTATCCCTCCTTTAGCCCTACCTGCGGGAGAAGGTACCGCTTTCGTTTGAAATGATCTATAGTTGTTCACAAATACCAGATCCGTAGCCCAGGTTTCTTGAAAACATACTACCTGATAATCCTGCCACTCCCTCAGCCAATCCTTTTTATACAATTTTGCAGTTACGCCTGCGACATTCCAAGAAGCAATCTTCAAGTTGCCCCTCTCTCTCCTCAAGCCCGCTAGTGGTTGGAGCGGATTTCTGTGGTCATTATTATTGTTGTTATTATTCCGAGACACCTGCTCCTCCTCTGCCCTTCCCATACCTTGGGGGCCAGCATGGAGTCAATCGCACTCCTCCAAATCAGTTAGAGGTGCGAAACGGTTCTGATTTACCAATTCTAATGAATCCCTGAAACTGTGCCTCTCCTGCCACTTCATACCCTGATCACAATTCTTCGTCCCCTGAGGGTATATTCTGTGTGGATTGGACGGTCTATAAAAGTAACCTAAGGGTAAGGGCACAATACTAGGAGTACCAAGGGGCATATGGCCTAATTGTGCAAGAATGAAACCTACTACATGTCTACTATTAAAATTGACAACCACACAATCCCCCTCCATTTGCTTCGTTGTTGGGCCCACCCATGCAACCCTTCTCGCCATGAGTATCTGATTTGCTTCAATTTCCCCCCCGCACTCCAGTTTTCCTCAGATTTTGGTTCAGCCAATGGAGAGCCTTGGAGATCAACTGAGAAGACTCAGTTTGGTCTCTCCTTAACATGGGGACATTTCCTAATACCAAGGCCAGGGGTGCTGCTGCGGGCGGAAGATGGAGAACTTGATCCGCCGCCCTTTCCCTGCCATTGGTCAGACATGCATCCCAGCCTAAAATTCCACCTTCTGCGTTCCTTCCCTTAACCGTTCTAAATAGGCTAGGTAGGCTACTGTCATTGTTTTCTCTATCCTTCTCCCTCTGGGCCCCTTTCGACTCCTTATTGTTTATACGAGTGCCCAATATAGTGTTTTCCACATAAGGGTGCCTTGGGTTGGGGATATTAGACACCTCGTCATGCTCTTCAGTGGCTGAGTTGGAAACTCCTGCCCTGTTCGTGCTTAGACTGGGGTCCACTTGTTTCATTTCAGGGGCCACATTTAACCTAGGTAGGCTCTGAATGTTTATCCCTATTGCCTCAATTTTATTAGAAAAATCTAAAACATGGGCCCCGAGGTTACTTATTTTTTGCTCCATCTGGTTCAACCTTTCCGTAATGGGATTAAGGAGTGAGGAAAACAAGGACTCCAATCTAAACCAAGTTGCTTTGTCGAGACCATCTTTAGCTGCCAGCATTACATTATTTGCACTGTTTATGGGGTCTAACGCATCGTGGTCTCTCCCCGCTGCCACGTCTTCCCCGCCCTCCCCCAAACAACTGTTTTTATTAGATCTTGGCACCTTTGCTGCATTCACCCTTTGTGGCCCACCACCCCGTTTTCTTTTAGACCCTGTCTCCTGCTTTGAGTCCTGGGGTTTCTTCCTCGTTGTGGCCCTTGTATTAGTTCTTTGAGGGTTTGTCCTTTGAGGGGTCTATTCGGGGACCACCACTTCCATTGAGTGTTCTATTACACCCCCCCCCCCCCCCGAGGCCAAATCCTCAGATGGTATCTCCACCGGGCCCTCATCTATTCCACCACGTACGCCCGGACAAACGCTGTATGCAAAAGCCCCAAGAGATGACCTTTTTTGCGGTAAAAATTCCGCTGAAATGCGGCGCTCAGTTAACGTTATCTCGTTCTCCAGAATGTTTGTAGCCCTTATCAGAAAAGAGTCCAGGGTTCCTCCTATCCTGCCGGACATTTGAGTGTTTGCAGATTTTGACGTGCTATTATTACTCATTCTGGACTTCAAACTCTCACACCCTCCGTTGGCCAAAACCTTCGGTAAAATTGAGTCCTCTCCTATAGGCCTATACGTCCCCTGAGTCTTCAAATAGTGTCAATCTTTAAAGGTGCATAAGTGAACGGCTCACTTTAGTTCTTGTTATGCCAGTTATTAAGTTATTAAGTACACTGTGAAACGAAGCAAAGTAGGCAGATAAAGGCCTCTGTTTGTAGCCAATTCCCTTACCTTACTGGAGGGGTTAGAAAGTGGGCCCAGACCAGCCTCGTCCAGGCTCAGACGGGCGTGGACGGGCCCGCCCTTGGCCCGGGCTTTGCCCAGACGCGGACCGGGCGCGTCCCCCGCCGCGGGATGCGAGTTGCGCTGATAAAGGCTCAGCTGACACCTCCCTCTCAGCTGACCAGTGAGTCGGTGGAGGCGGGAAACCCACGTTGCACTCTGGGACTAGTAGTCCCACCAGAGTGTGGAAGTTGCGGTCGAGCGCTCACGGTGACCTCCGAGTGATGCTGACCAAGTTCAGCAAGAGTCAAAGCCTCTGTTACAGAGTCCTGGGTCAATCTGCCCCCTGTAATTGTCTCGGGCGTCCCGCGCCGCGGGATGCGAGTTGCGCTGATAAAGGCTCAGCTGACACCTCCCTCTCAGCTGCCCCCTGTAATTGTCTCGGGAGTCATTTTTAGAGGAAAGAATGCAAGAGATTTGGTGACTGACAAGGGGTGCCGTTCACATGCAATTACATTAATAAGCTTTTAACTGAACCTGCAATTTGTCACCGAAATGCTGCTTTATGCTGTCCTAAGGCCATCGTTACGGTTGAGAGGATATACCATGTGATAAAAGAATGTTTGCAGCTTGCCATGGTCCGTGGCCCTTCGGGAAAAATGGGGGTAAAATATGCTGTGGGCGTGCTGCACCACTCCCCAATCAATAAAGGGACTTTGCCCTTCTGTCTCCTTGAAGAGGAGGCATCCAGGAGCTAAATTGGCGCACTCCTCGCTAGGGCGAATCACAAAATGGAGTAAAATAAATACCGAGTTCTCCATAGCACACTCAAGGATATGAACAGTAGAGTGTGGCAAATAGGGACATGGTGCAATTCAGAAAACCAGAAATCCCCCCCCATGAAAATACCATTGTTGGGGCGAAATGTAACAGATCTAAAAAATTTGCTTATACAGACCATAGGCTGGATTTGCCCACCCAGATGAGTGCCCCCCCCCGCCCCCCCCTCTAAAAAGGGAGACTAGGTGAAGGGGAAGTTTTGGGCCAATGCGGGAAAGTCAGAAAGAGGGTGGTGAATATCCATGATGTTTAAAGATTTTGTCCTCTGTCCATACTACGCTTCTGGAGTCCATCTGAACTGAAGTCACATTTTCCCTGTAAATAATCCCTGCTCTTTGCAGAATTTACACTTGAAGTATCCGCATAGAAGCAGGTAGGTTCTGGTAAGAAGTTTATTGTGGAGAAGACCGCTTAAACACCCACAACTGACGGAGACCAGGTTCTGGTAAGAAGTTTATTGTGGAGAAGACAGCTTAAACACCAACAACTGACGGAGACCTTACAAACACTGGTCAACCGTCAGTGTAGAATCAATAGAGCCTAGAACACACACAACACTCCAAAGCAGCATTCAACATCTGAATACCACAACACTGTTTGTATTTGGGTTACAGTAGTCGTTTTCTGGATCTCAATTATTTCCTGTGGGAGGTTAGATGCGTTGTATTTTTCCCCTTGCCTTCTTTTTTCCCTGTATTTTTTTGTATTTTTCCTCTTTCCTTCTTTTTTCCCTGTGCCCTTTCTCTCTTTATGTTCTCGCCATCTTCTTCTTTTTTCACCCCTGGGGGTGCCAGTTAATCGTCTGTCCTCTCTTTTGGAGCTGTATAATTTTGGTGTGGTACACACTGAGGATAGCTGTGAGGAAATGATGGAAACCTATAATCTCCTGTTCCTGCTTATGGTGGTGAAAATAAAGCTCATGTTTATCTCCTATCATTGTGATCGTTATGTCCCCCTGCTAGTTTAACCCCTTATGTTTGGTCTCAAGGAGTTTGCTTCTTATGCTTCGTCTCGAGTGTTTACAATTCCTGATCCACGTGCACTCATTCTAGGGTGACATGATTTCTTTGTGTTACCCTGAGTTTCTCTCCAACTCCCTGTCGCTTCGTTTGTTGTATGTTAGCAGCCCTAGTTCTGTGTTTATGTCCTCCTGTTTTGTAGTTTGGTTATTCCCTTCATAAACATTGATATCTGTATGGCAAACTCTCTACATCCGGACTGTGCATACATGTTTAGATTCCCAAACCCTTTTAAAGGACTTGCGGCAGAACCTGCACTGTTAGTGGTGTCTTGGCTTTTTGTTATAAGCCATTTTGTTCTGAAATTGAACCTCCAGAAATAGCCACAGTACTCCAGAGTTGCAGTACCCAACCTCATTGATGTATGGAAGTGCCTGTTCTTTTTTCATAGTAGATTTTATTCTTGCCTTGTCTCTACCTCAATTCTACAACACCAATGTAATTTCTTAGTTTGTTTCTGTGATAAAAGGTGAGGTCTTGTGTTCTCCTACACTGAATTATGTGTGACCTACTCTGAGGTCATGATGCAAAGGTTTGTGATGTCATCGCTGTTCCAGTGTTATCAGCACCACAAGGACAAATCTGTCTTTTGAAACTGCCCAGCAACTCTTTGCTGGGTCTGGATCCCTAATAATGGGAGGGGGTGGGATGGGGTTACAAAATCTGCCCCTATCCAGTGGGGAAACAAGATGTAAGTCGCTTTATGTCCTTGTAAATATAATTAAATTCTGACCGGAGTGGTTTCTTATATCCATGTTTGTCTTGTTGCAGAGCGGGCAGCTGAGGCAGATATGTGGCACTCCCTGCAGAGGACACCTCCAGCAGGTTTTTATTCCTATTACATTAACCCGGCCCGCTTTGCCACTCGGGCTGGCACACGTACTGAGGCTGGGGAATTCAGGCTGCCAGGAACCCCTATGGCAAGTGGTTTCCTATGGGTTCTCAGCTGGCTCCAGAGGCGTTCGTCCCAAGGACCTCGGCAGAAGAAGAGCCTTCTCTCTTTACTCGCCAGCCACTGCAGTTACGTCACTGGACAGCGGGTCCGAAGGGCCCAGCAGATTGGGCAACTCTACAGCAACATCTACTCTGAACGGTCCCGCAAGAGTCTTTTCAGCTGCTTGTGGCGCAGGTTCCGTGGGCGTCAGGGTGGCGCCTGCAAGCTGATGGCTGCTCTGACGGGGGTCTTCATGTGGGAAGAGGAGAGAGTGAAGATGGAGGAGATTCAGAGGTAATGCTGTCAGTTTCTACTGGGTCCAACGGGACAGACCCACTTGCTATCCTTATACACATCTATGTTAGGGCTAGGATGTACCTGGGTTGATGCTCATTGGCTGAGATCAGTGATTCACTTATGAGGGAAAAATAGTGCTAGCTGTTGTTCATCATAGAGTGATACATTTATGGACGCCTGGACCCATATTTGTTGGAACAGGAGGCCATGCTTTTGGGAACAGGGACTGGTTATACTCTGGTCAGTAATATACCTGTATTAGGCTACTGGAGTATGGCTGTGATCCCTGAGGAACACTACCAGTCCATTGATGGGTTGTATTATATAGGCGTTTTGTATAGCATTACCAGATGTAGTAGATATGCTCACATGCTGATGGGTGTTTGCTCCTCTGTTCCTAAAGAATGGTCAGAGGGGGGTAATGCTTGGTTCAGGGGGTGTTTTTCATGAAGGGTCATGTGGGGTGGCAAAATGGTTCAATTTCAGGCGCCTTTGATCTACTTAGTCTTCTTGAGGCTGGAATCACTTGAGCATTGGGACCAGGTATGAAAATTGGGGAGTGCAAATACTGATTACAAGATGCAGATCAATAGGAAACCCAGTTTTTTAATAATTCAAATTAGACGTGTAACACACATTTTGTCTTTAGCTACACAATTTGACACTTAAAACCTGGCAATTACTGGTTTTGGGTAGAATGTGAAATTAGTCAAGTGGTCTCAGATGGGTCTTGGAGGATGTACTCTGCCCCCGCCCCCCCTCTTCACAAAACCATCTCCCTTTTGCAAAACCTCCACAAATAATCACATCCAGAGAATTGATTTCAAGTAGGTTATGGAATAGTAGAGTACATTAATATATCTTGCTTGTAAGGCAGCCTCTCCATTCCTGGATGTTTGAAGTGCTAAAGAGAAAGCAATAACCGGTAACATTCATTTTGGTGGCACACTGAATGTAGTAACGATGTGCATGCTTCCATTATAGTGCGATAAAATGCTACTAATTGGTACGTCTCTTGTGTGCACAAAGTAGCTTGCAGAAATCCTCACAAAAAATTAAAGTGAAGATGTGAAGCACTCACCTAGCCATACACAATTAATGAGTTTTGAAGGTTGATGCTGCAACAGAAACGCTCCTTATCATGGCACCTCACTCGCAGTCGTCCATTTTTGGCATTAAGAGGGGTGCCCTGTGGAAATAAAACATAATTTAATTCTGATACCGGTTTAAAAAATGTGCAAAAGCTGACGTGTGATATGCTATCTTGTAAAACACAGATAAAAATGGAAGTTTTTTCCTTTATGTGTAAGTTTCAGTTTTTCAATCAAAACCTGCTTCTGGAGGTTCATTCTCCAGTTGGCACCTTACTAAAAGACACCATTATCTCTATCATTGCAGCCCCATTATTATTATTTGGGAGCAAGCAAAATGTTTTAAAAACCTTTTTTTCCTGTCGCAAACGACCCAGTTCTGCGAAATGGGTCGTTTCCAACCTCAAAAAAGGTTTGTGCATATGACCCTATATTACTAAAGCATGATGTGGTAGCGCACATTCATTTACAGAAAGTAAATTTCCCACTGAAATTGCCAAAAAGCTTCCTACTAACATGTAGTTTTACTGATAAAACTACATAGTGTATAAACCATCTGTGAAAATTGGGTTTCAGCCAACATATTTATCATTTGCACATCACCAAGTAAAGTGTTCTGATTTATTTTCATCCTGTTAAAATATTTTGTTGTTCATACAGAATTACAAAAAATGGGCTTTCATTACTACTACTGAAAACAAATTTGAAATGTTTCTGCAGTTCACTTATTAGCTATTTAAATGTTGTTAGAAACAAACTTGACACCCTAAAGCCTTTCATTTCACCCTCTTTGTACAGCATGTCACACAGTTCACTTTACAAAATAGTGGAACTCTGTAGTCAGAGAAAGAAAATAAATTGTAAGAAGACACAAAATGACTTCTGACCTCTGTCTCTGAACACAGAGCAAATGTGACAGGGTATAAACAAGATATAAAGGCATCTTTATTGCTCCTTCACTTTCTGAGTGAACAGAACACCTGTTGTTAGAAATGGGGGTCTCTAGTTGGCAGAGGTAGGTACCTTTGTCCAAGTAGGGACCCTTCTTCCTAGTCAGGGTAAGGAGGATACACTTCTAAAATACCCCCTGCTCACCCCCTTGGTAGCTTGACACAAGCAGACGGGCTTATCTCAGAGGCAGTGCGTAAAGAATTTGTGCACACATACAGTAATACAGTGAAAACACTACAAATGGACACCACACCAGTTTAGAAAAATAAGTAATCTTTATTTAAACCAAATAAGACCAAAACGACAAAAATCCACAATACAGTAATCAAAATATGACTTTCAAAAGGTAGAACAGTTCTGTTCAAAGCAAATTGTAGATTCAACACTTTTCACACAAAGTAACTTGGATGCGGCACGCGCACAAAATAAAACTGTTGCAGGGAAGGTGATGCGTCGGTTCCTTATACCCAGGGAAGGTGATGCGTTGGTTCCTTACTTCAGGGGAGGTGATGCGTCTGTGCCTTACTGTCACGCAGGGGCGATGATGCGTCGGTTCCTTACTGAAGGGGAGGTGATGCGTCTGTTTCTTACTGTGCGGGGAGGTGATGCGTCGGTTTCTTACTGCAGCCCCGGTGTTCTTGCAGGCGTGGTGCCCAGATGCGATGCGTGAGGATCGGGGATGCGTCGGTTCTTGCAGCCGCGGTCCCACGATGCGTTGATTCTTGCAGCCGCATAGCCAGGCCTGCGTCGGAATCGGTGCGGTGATCTCTGACTTCGTAGATCAGTGCACTCGATGCGGCGTGCGGTGATTTCTCGAGCCGTGGGCAGGTGCTGCGTCGGTTTCTTCGGCGATGCGTCGGAAACTGGTGCGGATGCGTCACGCTTCTCTTAGTTGCGTTGCTTTTGCAACTCCCAATGGCAGGAACAACCTCCAGAGGCCCAGAACAGCAGCAGGTACCTCTTGGCAGGTCAGAACTTCCAGCAAGGAAGCTCAGGGGAGCTGGGGGTGAAGTCTGTGTTCCTGAGACTTCAGAACAGGAGGCAAGCTCTACTTCAAGCTCTTGGAAATCTTCCTCAAGCAGAGTACACAGCACACAGCAAAGTCCTTGTCTTTTCCTTGGCAGAAACAGCCACTGCAGTCCAACCCCAGACAGCACACAGCAAAGGGGCAGTACTTCTCCTCAGTTTCTCCAGCTCTTCTCCTTTGCAAAGGTTCCTCTTGAATCCCAGAAGTAATCTAAAAGTCTGGGGTCTGCCCCCCCCCCCTTACAGTACAAAATCATTTGTACTCTGGAGGCAGAGAGTGTCTTTGCCCAGCCAGAACCAGTTCTCTCCTCTCTGGTGCAGCTGCCCGGCAGGAGGTGGAGATAGCATTGTCCAAGGCAGACCAGGCCCATTCAGGTGTGAAAAATCTCCTCCCCCTACTCTGAAAGCAGCCCAGGTCTATTCAGCCCAGCCCTGACTCACCCTGGAAAGGCAGGAGACACCTCGCACCCCCCCCAAGTGGCTGTCTGAACAGAATGCACATCCCCAGCACCTGTCGCTCCACGGCCAGAAAGTCAAAACACAGTCCTAGCAGAGGCACACTGGATGGCTAAGCAAGAAAATATCTACTTTCTAAAAGTGGTATTTTCAAACCCAGAATGTAAAATATCATCCTTACTAAAAGGTGCATCTTTAGATTCTGACTCTGGCATACTGAACTCCATTTTCATATCTTGTTCCCATGGGCAGTTATGCTGATAAGATAATATAAGCAAACTCCCCATTCTATCCTATGGGACAGATAGTCTTTCAATAGTGATAAACTAAATTGGCAGTATTTCACTATCGGGGCATGCCACACACATCATGCATGGACATGCACATCATGCACAGGCCTGTCCTACCTTTCACATACACTGCACCCTGCCCACAGGGGTACCTTGGGCCTACCTTAGGGGTGACTCACATGTAAGAAAAGGGAAGGTTAGGGCCTGGCAAGTGGGAGCACTTGCCAGGTCGACATGGCAGTACAAAACTGTGCACAGACACTGCAGTGGCAGGTCTGAGTTACATTTACAGGCTGCTCATGTGGGTGGCACAATCAGTGCTGCAAGCCCACTAGCAGCATTTGGTTTACAGGCCCAGGGCGCACACAGTGCACTGTGCTAGGGACTTAATAGTAAACCAAATAAGCCAATTATGGAAACACTAATCCATGACAACAATTTACAGAGGGAGCACTTGCACTTTGGCACTGAACAGCAGTGCAAAGTGCCCAAAGCATCTAGACCAGCAAAACGATGTCCAACACACAGCAAACACACAGGAGGCTAAGGCAACAAGCATTGGCATAGCCAATAGGTCTCGCCTTTGGGACCTTATAAGTGTTTAGCCATGCAGCACATTATCCTGGGTGCTGTGCCGTCAGAGATTGAAGAGTTGGCACTAGCAAACCTGCACATTTTATTTATTTAATTAATTATTTTTACAAACGTATAATAGCCATTAAACTTAAAAAGACAATAAAAATGTATTGCCAGCTAAGGGTTCCACTGCCGTGCAAATGCCACAAAAGCATGAGGTACAAAAAAAGCGGAGCTTGCAGAAACACAAGCTTGCATTTTATACTCTTATTGGAACCCCTCAGCCAATGAAAGATGATTACTACTCCAAGATAGAAGTCACTTTGCATCATGATTGCCAGAAACAGGGGACGCTATGATTACTTTAGAAGAACAGCTGAAAGAGGCTGCAACAACTCACAAACTGCAGCTTTTACAAGCTGTCAATCTGGTAGTCATACATAACTGCTGCTTCCCCCAATATGGCGAGAGCAAACTACCATTGGAGGTACAGACCCCCTGCTATAGAAGCAGCCACACCAGATAGAAAGCAGTCGAAGGATGTGCTGAAACCCATGCTATAAAAGCCAACCATAGGAGGCAAAATGCAGTCATATGAGGCAAAGACCCAGCCCCTCAGAGAGCAGTCACTGCAAGCGCGGACCCTATGCTGCAGTGAGACGAGGCAGAGTGCATGGAAGACGTGCAGACTCCCACACTACAGAGAGCCACCATAGGAGGTAGAATGCAGTCCTATGAGGCAAAGAACCCACCATTTACAGCACAGTTATAAGAGGAGGAGACCCCACACTACTGAGTAGTAATGTGAGGTAGAGACCACACACTACTGGGAGCAACCATAGGAGGTACAAAGCAGTCCTAGACTTTAGAGAGCGAAGCCAGGATGGCGAAAGCAGTCAGAGGTGCAGCCCCCAAAGCTATAGAGACCAACTATTGGAGGTAAAATGTAGCCCTACGAGGCAAAGGCCTTGCCCTCAGAAGAGTAGCTAATAGAGGCGCAGACCCCAAAGTGCAGAGAGCAGTCATGGGAGGTAGAATGCAGCCAGAGAACATGCAGACTCCAAGATACAGAGGCCAGCAATTGGAGGCAGAGCACTTATATATTTGGGAATGGCCCCAGCGTCTGCAGAGCAGGCATCAACCACACAGTACAGTGAGCAATTATACAAGATAGAATGCAGTCGAGATAAAGACGCCACACTATAGAGATCAGCTTTGGGATGTAGAAAGTAGTTGGAGGATGTGCTGACCCCCTCACTTCAAAGGCCAGTCACAGGAGGTAGAATGCAGTCAGAGGATGTACAGAGCACCAAGTCACAGAGCCACGAGGGAGCAGAAAACAAAGACAGGGAGCCTAGAGAAATCAGCGAGAAGGGACATAAAGACCATCACTGTATTGAGAATGCAGTCAGCGCGGTCATCTATGAAGACATGAGACAATATGCACAAGCAAACACGCAATGTGTTAAGAAAGTAGTCATAGGATATATATAAAGACACTGGTCCCATCAAGAGAGCAGTCAGTTGAGGAGCCTCAACCAGACGCCAATTAAACAAGCATTGGCCGCGCGGCCGTGAAAGTAATCGCGAGCGATAAAAGCCGCTGCGAGTTATCAGGGTGGGAAGCCAGATGGCGAGGGAAGCCATATGGCACCTGATCGCGCGTGCACGCTCGCGTGAACGCAAGCTGGTCGCCAGCAAAAGCCACTGCTGTTTGCACTTCCAAAACCCGCTTACTAAAACTCTCGCCGATGGCAGCGCTAAGCGCTGGCTCAGGCGAGACCTAAAAATACAGGGGAAACCCCCGCCAAGGATGGCAGGTCTAACACCTATTATTTATCTGCTCACCAGAACCTGTGAGTAGGCCCTAAAATATAGCTTGCCCTGATAAAATCTGATTCGCGATAGAGAGTGAATTTCTCAAGGCCTGACAAATGCCCCGTTCAATATAGTACCTTCATAAATCATATAAATGCATAAATTAGAATAACAGGACACAATATAGCATGATTGCAAAGTTGAAAATTGTAACGTAGTTATTCAAGAATAGCAGCCATCTTGGTATAGACTTGACCTGATATTAACTATCAAGTTCTTCCAAAATCCTCTGTAAACAAAATAAACCAAAAAATAAATGGCATCCGATCATACATGATCAATATATGTGGACCATGATCCATTTTAAGGTCATGTGAATGGTAGCTAGCGAAAGTGGCAAAACTTAATACAAGGTGTGGACCAACAAAAATAAAAACCCCTGATGCCTAACCCACATCCATATCCCAGCAAAACACATGTGATGGACTATGAATATATGTGTAATATGAAAAATTGTTACGTCCTTCAAGCCAAGTGGGCAATTCATGAAAGTGAAACCATGTTATATGCTTAGCTGAGAATTTTCATATCCGGTGAAGTGAAGACACTCTGGTACTCCTAAATAAAACACTTTAAAAAAAATTAAATCAAGGGTTAAAAACATCCGCACTAAAGAAGCTGTGGAAAAGAAGCCGTAAGATGTAATGCACAAATTCCAGAAACACATTATCCCAGATGTACTGCCATTTCCTCATCAGAATGTAATCCCTTTGGGGTCAAAGTATCAAAATTCAGAATAAATCTGAACTCAAATCTGCTTAATTGTCTCTCTCTATTACCTCCTTTAATATTGGATTCAGTTCTATCCAATACCAGGAACTGAAGTATATATTTTGAAAATGCCATTCCACAAATTGTCTAGCCTCCAGATATTGCCTATCATTGTGGTGAATTGCCCATAGGTGCTCCAGGACCTGTTTCTTAGCCTTATGAATTGTGCTTCCTTACTATATACATCTATTTACAGGGGCAAATCAAACCGGATACACAATCATAATTACAGGTTAGAAACTTTCTGATCACAAACTCTCTGGGTGTATGAGGAAAATAAGCTTGGACATACTAGACCTATTCTTACATGCCTTACAATGTTTACAGCAGAAAAAAACAAAATCCTTACATATACCTCTGCTTGAATTCTTGTCAGTAATCATATTGTGACCTAAGTTGTCCTGCAACGATCTATTTTTCTTTATGTAATTTTAGGAACAGACCCCACATATTTGCTTAAGATATCATCAATATTCAAAATGTGCCAGTGCTTCTTGAGACTGTTCCCTACCATTTAGATTCATTGGAAAAGGTGGTGATAATTCTTACAGTGCCTTCCTCATTGGTCTCCGATATAATACCAAGATGTAATAAATCCAGTCTAGGGACCGGCTTAGCTTTTTCACTGGCCTTATTAATGGGCTTTTGGCTATATCCTCTCTCTCTGAAGCTTAACACCATGCTTTTACATTTTGAATCAAAGGCCTCCGATGTACTACAATTCCTCTTAGCCCGTAAAAGCTCTCCATATGGGATAGTGTAGATCATGTTAGCAGGGTGTGCACTAGTTACATGAAGGAGACTTACCTGCTGTTTTCTTTCGAAAGAACTTGGCCTCCAATTTATTACCGGCCACTGTTATTTGTAAATCTAGAATTTCCGTACTGGCTTTACTTGTATGAGCAGTAAACTGTCCATTCAAGCTATTGATGAAATCCATGGCAGACGTTTCACTACCTCTCCATATTACAAATATGTCATCAATAAACCTTGCCCAGAGCACTACTTGCTCTTCAGAGCCACTGATGTTACTGGCCAGCTGCTCCTCCCACCAGACCATGAACAAATTTGCATAGCTGGGGGCAAAGCAGGTGCCCATCATAGTGCTCTGCATCTGTCTGTAAAACTCATTGTTGAAATGTCATGGTTATGGCTTACAAGAGATGAATATTCCTCAGATTTTTCACCATTAATAACTTTGTGCTCATTTGATGAATCTCCACAAACCTTTCCAGACCTATTCCTCTTTCTACATTGGCGCAGTATGGAAAGTATTGCAGTGATTGGTGTAGGGGTAGCAAAGATAAAAGGGAGGAGGTCCCAAAACTTGTTTGGGCACCAATGCATTTTTCCATAGGCTTTGTGCTCATGTGTAGCGGCTAAACACCCAGTTGAATTTCGATTAAATTTGGCAAGATTACACAATATGGTGTGCAGATGATCCTTTTCAGTACAACAGGTAAGTTGAGTAAGTATTTTGTAAGTTACAAGACATTTTAACTTGGTGATATCTGTTGTTGTGGTGCTTTCGCCGTATTTTGCGGAAGTGCTGCAATCCATATTGATGACAAGTCATTATGTGATTGGCTAATGACTGCCTGTACCAAAGTTAAAAGCATTCATGTTGTTTTTAGGTGCACTGTAGCCATGTTCTGGGTTTTTCCCTTAGATATAGGTAAGTATTAGGTTTGATATTTTTAGAAGTTTCTATATATAAAACAAACACAAAAAAATGTACATAGTACTGTGGTACTGTCTCAGGAGTACAGTGGTACTTAAAATACATTTTACAAATATAGAGTACTATAGTGTATTTCCAATTTTTAACATATTTAACACTTAAAATTTAACACTTATAACTTTAACACTACTTACTCTATTTATACCTACTACCAAAAATTAGAATATACACCTCATAATCTATATTCTTGGCACATTACATCTACATCCATTTTCCCACTTTCACACTACGTCTGTTTCAAGTACCACACTCCACTCTACACCACCTGTGCCACTCATCTGTCACTAGACTATATGCCACTTCACTCTATGCAAATCCTTTGTACCTCACTCCACTCTATGGCAAAAAACTATATGGCACTCCACTCTACCACATTCCACTCTCCACCACTACACTGTAAACCACTCCACTGTATTCTGTTACACTCTCAGTCACTCCATTCTACGACACTGCACTGCACACCACTACATACCCCTCCACTATACTCTGTTCTTGTATGCAACTACATTATGACACTACACTCTACGCTATTCCAGTCTATGCCACTCCACCCTATGCTACTCCACTGTACACCACTGCACTGTACGCTTTTCCACTGTACACCACTTCAGTATACTCCACTGTAGGATATTACGGTCTACAACAGTCCACAGTACGCCACTCCAATGTACACCACTCCACTGTACGCTACTGCAGTCTATGCTATTCCACTGTACAACACTTCACTCTACCATACTCCACACTGCTCCACTATGATGCCACTCCAGTGTTTGACACTCCACGCTACACTACTCCACTGTACGCTATTCCACTCCACTGTACGCTACTCCACTGAACGCTACTCCACTCTACCACACTACACGCTAAGCCACGCCACTCTAACCTACTCTGGTCTCTTCCACTCTATGCTATTCCATTGTACTCCACCCCAGTCTACGGCCCTCTACACCACTCTGTCATCTATTCCACTGTACGCAACTGCACTCTACTCCACTTTACGCTATTCCACTGTAAGCCCCTCCACTGTATGGTATTGCACTGAACGCCACTCCACTGTACACTACTCCTTTGTATGCCACTCCACTCTGAGCTTGTTTACTCTATGCTTTCCACTGTATGACACGCTACTGTAAGCTACTACACTGTACGCCACTGCAGTTTACAAGACTCCACCCCACTCTACGTTACTGTATTGAATGCCACTCCACTGTGTGCCACTAGACTGAACACTATTCCACTGTATCCAACTGCACTTTACACCACTCCAGTGTAAACCACTCCATTATACGCTGTTCCAGTATACGCCACTCCACTCTCCGGCACTCCACTCTACCCTATTCCACTGTATGCCACTTCACTCCACGCCACTACTGTCAATGCTATTCCACTCTACACCACTCCATTCTATGCCACTCCACTGCATGCCACTCCCCTGTACGCCACTAAACACTATGCTGTTCCACTCTGAAACCCCACTGTACACCACTCCACTCTACACTATTACACTACGCCACTACACTCTACCCTACTGCACTTTACACTATTCCACTCTATGCTACTGCTCAATACGCTACTCCACTGTGTGGCACTTCACACTACGCTACTCTACTGTACGCCTCTCCTTCACACTATTTCCCCGTATGCCACTCCATTCTACTACACCGAATGCTATTACACTCTACACCCCTTCCACTTCACACTACGCAACTCCTCTGTATGCACTCCACTCTACACTATTAGACTGTAAGCAACTACACTCTACACACTCCACTGTAACCCACTCTACTCTATACACCACTTTATGCTATTCCGCTCTACGCCAATGCACTCTATGCCACTCCACTGTGTGATACTGCACTGTACCCCACTCCAACTTACGCTGTTCAACTGTGGGCAAGTCTACTGTACGCCACTCCACTCTACGCTATTCCACTTTATGCCACTCTAGTCTACGCCACTCCACTATACACCACTGTACTGTAACCTATTCCTCTTCATGCCACTCCGCACCACTCCATTCCACTCCACTCTACGCTATACCACTCTACGCCACTACAGTCTACACTAGTTTAATGTACACTGTCCCAATGTACTGAACTTTAGTGTACCCCACTTCACTCAAAGATATTAGACTGTACGCCACTCCAGTCTATCCTATCCCTCTGTACACCACTCCACTGTATGCCACTGCAGTGTACGCCACTACACTCTACGCTATTCCACTATATACCACTACACTTTATCTCCCTCTGCTCTAAGCCAATCCACTCTACGCCACTTCAGTCTGTACCACTCCTATCCACGTCACTTAAATTTATGCCACTAAGATCTACACTATTCCTATCTATGCTACTCAAATGTACGCTATTCCACTGTACGGAACTTCAGTGTACAGCACTTCACTCAGAGCTATTACACTGTACGTCAATGCACTACACTTTACCACCCTACACTCTGACACTGCCCTCCACTATACTCTACCATACTTCACTTAACACTTAACTGAATGACACTCAACAGTACGATTTGAAGTACATTTTTATTATAAAAATAAAAGCCATTTTAATGTAATGAAAAAAACAAAGGTTAAAGCCAAGTTATAGTTGGGAAAACTTTATTCTTTCTATACAACCCCAACTTAAACTATACAAACTTTAGAAATTCTAAAGTTCTAGTTATAACTTAAATTTCTAAATTGTGCATCACACCAGTTCTAACTTACATTTATAATTTACACATCACCTTCAATTTACGATATATGTCGTGCACCTGCGTACACAGTCTTGTTGCATTTCTTGCCACACTACATTAACTATAACTCACCCAATGTAGGAAGCTGGCTCTTTGCAGGATATATCTCATTTTGATATATCATATAAAGAGTCCAGGGGTTCCCTTATAAGTGGACAGGGGCTTGCTCTAGCAATGCCAAGGTGCTCTTTTAGGGGGATAGTGTGGTCGAGCAGCCTTGGGCTTATCAGAGAGGAGTGCAAGACATCTACAAATACACACAATAGTCAATAAGTAATACACACGCCTCATTAAGGAGAGCCACACCAATTTATAAATATAACAGGTATCTTTATATATGCTTAGGCACGAGAATCAATTCGTTCAGGTTACTAAATTTTTCAAGAGAAATACTTTTGAGTTCAAAAAGTCGACCCAGTGAAATCTTTAGAAGCTGCAATGTTATCGTGACATTCAGGTACAGTACAGCAACTTACTGGTCCAATCTCCAGAAGTTAAGGCGAGTGGTAGGCAAGGTCCAAGGCAGCACCAGCAGAACACTGCCAGCTGCACTAGGTGGCCAGGTGCAGGGGTGCAAAACAACATTGGGTGCCCAATGTTACTGTATGAGGGATTGGTCTTTGCGAAAAGAGGCTGCAGGTCCCGATTGGGGGCCAGTCGGGCTGAACCAGCAGGGGGGCTCAGGCCTCACGATGCTCAGGAACGTAGGTACACCTTTGGTCCTCTTCTCCACGGCCCAGGGGCGACGGGTGCAGAAGTGTCCTTAGGCATTGGGTTTTCCTAACCAGGAGCAGACGCAGTAGAGGGGGCTGTGTGCAGAAGCTGCAGGCGACTATGGAGAGTTCACTGAGTGCGAAACCACTGTGGACTCTGTCTCTAGAAGGCTGGTGTACCACGATGACACTGTTGGCACACTTCACCTCAGGCTTGAGGCAACAGGTACAGTGGTGCCTTCAGGTGTCGAGTTTCTGCTGTCACAAAGTCCTCTCAGGAGTCTTTGGTTGCCTGCAAGATGCAGGGAAGCAGTTCCACTGCTTTTTGAGAGGTCTTGATTCCTGGGTGAAGTGCTGACAGGTCTCCCGGGCTTATGGTACTCGGCAGCTGCAGGAAAAGACGTCTTTTGGCTCAATTGGAGAAGCCAGTTGTTGGGTCTACTGTTCTTGCAGTGCGACTCTTCAAGTCTGTCTTCTTCTTTCAGGTTGGTAGGATCTGATTTTCTGGTGCCAGGGGTTTCCCTAAATACTAAATTTAGGGGCATTGGGGAAGTTTAGGATAGTATACAATGCGTTACTGACCCTTGAGGGTCACTATGCTCCCTATGTGACCACTTCCTGTGGGAAGTTGGCATAATCCTTTCTCAGAATTCCTAAGTTTGCCATCACCAAGATGGTCACTTGTTCTAAGTCGTGTCCACCTCAGATTAGGCTACCTTAGGGGTGGTACTAGCCTAAGGGTGGCATGTCTACCTAACTAGCTAATTTTCCTGCCTGTCCAGGTGCAAGATGGCTCTGTACAAAGGGGGCTGGCTTCCTCTACCGTGAGGGGAGCCAGACTCTCATTTCAAAGACTGTAGCTTCTTTGAAGCTCCCCTGCCTTGGAATGCTAATCAGCAGCTCAACTGCTCAACACCATTTCCCTAGCAGGCTTTGTTTCTGACCTCCTGTGAGCAAAGGCTCTCACCCTTGGGGTCAGATACTCATCTCTGGTGGCAGGCTGGCAGAAACCAGTCAGCCAACACACCAGGGGCTGGTAGGTTTTCGGGGGGCATCTCTAAGGTGCCCTCTGGGTGCATGTATTAATAAATCCAACACTGGAATCAGTGTGGGTTTATTAATACAAGATGTTTGATACCAATCATCATAGATTTCAGTGAAACCATCATGTAGCTGGGGAACTCGTTTTTACCAGTGTCCAGCACATGTACTTAAAATGGCTTCCCTGGTCACCTGTACTGGTAGTAATTGAACTAGTAAACATCCCTAAATTCAGGTACCTTAGGGTGGCACAATTTGTGCTGCAGCCAGCCCTTAGGGATCCTCTTTAGTACCTCAGGCCCTAGGTATTGGGGTACCATTTCCTAGGGACTTGTAGAGAGTGCTACAGGTAGTGCCAATTGGGGGAAACAATTGTATAGTTTTTATGAAAGAGATCTGCACTGGGGACCTGGTTAGCAGGAACCAGGTGCACTTTCAGTTGAAATCACATCAAATACCAGGCAAAAAGTGGGGGTGACCATGTCAACAAGCATTTGCAATGCAATAGGTCTCGCATTTTTTGAAACTTTGACCTATTGGTATTGTAACTGACAATGCCTTTTATTATAGCAGGTTATTAAACATACAAATAAAAGGCATTGTCATTTACAATGCCAATAGCTGAAAATCTTGCAATTCGAGACCTATTGCATTGCAAATGCTTGTTAAAACAGACATTGATATTGCCCTTTTAGAGGAGTGTCTAGAGAGGATTGCCCACAGATCACAGACGGAGGGCACTTACTCTCCCCATTCTGACGGCCATCCTGTTCTCAATATGAAATAAAACACATCACCATTTGCTATCACATACCAACTCAGTACTTGATTCCTCATCACCAACTGGCCAGGTATATGATGCAGGGAAGGGCCTGTGAAATCTTGCTGGTAACTGAAGGGCACAGATACAGGCCATAATGAACACTTAAGCATTAGGCTATATCGGTCCCTGTAACCTCACTATCAATGTCACAGAAGGTAGACAAAGCACCACACAAATGTGCTCCTAAACTGCACATGCAACGCGTGTCCTCAGAGCGGCCCCGGAAACATATGACACACGCTATACATAAATCCCCAATTAGGATCCAAAGTCCCCATTATCCAGCAGGAGCCTGACCCTATCCAATGGGGATGCACTGTGCGAGTTTGTATAGTGGCATTTGGTCCTTCTACGGTCTAAACACCATATGAACAGTATTTGAAGTTTTTACCCAAAATTGTGCCAATTCCAGTTCAGTTAAAATACAACACAGTGCTTTTTGAATAAAGCCTACAACAAGCGGACAGCCTATTTAAAAAGTCGGAAACAAACACGAACCCTGAAAGTAAAAAAATAAAATAATTTTTTTAAAAAGGTGTGCCACGGAAAGGACGAGTTGGATAAATTGGCCAGCGTTGTGTTATCTTCAAGAAAGAAGCCTTCATCCAGGGAGAATGAGGAATTGGACAGGGCAATTTATTTGACAAAACCAGAGTGTGTGGATGAAGGGATACAAGAAGGAATGGAGCATGACTGTCATGTCAAAGTCAGTGAGGCAAGCAATACTTCACTTAAAGTACAGGCCTTATACACAATGAATGCTTCAGTTCGAGTCTCAGCAGTGACGTTCAACATCATGTGATTCTGCACAAACCACTTAATCTACCCGTGCCTAAAAAATTAATATGTCCGTCTGTAACGCAACAGGTGCTCAATGTACAGCGAGCTGATCCCTTCAGGTCGAGTTCACGCTAAATAAAACTGCCCAAATTTTTTTATATCTCTGCAAGTACATAGTTTAATTGCTCACGTCTTGTGATTCAGTTAAGTTAATGTTGCGCAAACAGACATGGAGACTTCAGCACGCTATTGCAACATCGCTAAACTACGTGCTTGGGCGCTGAGCAATTGAATCTTTGTAAGTCCTGTGAGAAGCAGAATTGTTTTTACTTGGCAGTGCTTCGGTTACTAAACTGTGGGTTTAGAAATACACCAGACCATTTGCAGGACAGCTAGGAGTATGACAGCGGAGGGAAGGCAACAAGTTAAACAAAAAAGGTAATGAAAAGCAGCGGGCGGGACGGGCGAATTTAAACAAACTGCACCTGGCCAAATGATAAACTGTGACAGGTGCAAGGTGAAAGCAGCATGAGCATTATTACATGCACTCACCCAATGTGGAGAAACCGGGAACACATCAGCGCCGGTGGCAGGCTGTTGTTGCCGCCTGGAGGGTGCACCCGCATATGGGAGAAGGAGGAAGACCCGTGACTGAAGCAGCTGGTGTCTGCAATGAAGAGCGGGCAGTGGCGAGAGAGCTTCAGACTGCAGCAGAGGAGCGGCAGTGGGACAGCCATAGGTCTGCCTCCGAGAATCGAGCACATGCACCATCCTAGCATGCCAAGTGCTGTTAGCTAAACATTCAGAACTGGGTAAAGGTTTCCAACGGCATGGATCCAGCAAATAAGTATATGAAGACCCGGAAATGATCTTTATAGCTGTCGCATGCTCCTCTCTCATCGCAGTCCATGCGCAGGATTTATTCTATCGGATTGAATTAAAAAACAAGATTCAAACAATGCCTACCTGATGCTGAATCTACAACTTAGCCACATACCTGCTTCATCTCGGACTCTTACTCCTTTCCCTGGTAAACATGTCCACTGAGATAAAGCGAACGCGGGAATCGAAACCCTGTGGTGCGCGCGCACCACAGAGGAGCGAGGGGGGAGGGAGCGCGACAGCGAGGGCGAACGCGCGCTGCTGCGCGTTCTGGCCACCGTCGGGAATGGGAGGAGCGAAGGCGGGACATGCGCCCGCCTTTGCTCAATCGCGTGCCGTTTTTCTAAAAAACGCACCCTACAGCCAATGAGGGCTTCTGGAAACAAAACCACACGCACGAGCGTGTGGGTCGTTTTCAGAAGCCCTTTCTAGAGGTCTCGCGCTGCGCGAGCAGTGCTGCGCACTGCAACGCTAGGCGCGAGACCTAAAAAGGGGCTCTTTCCTACACTAGCCCTTTCTCCTTGCGTTTGCGTAGTATATAACTTATAGCAGGTGAAATCATAGCAGTCATAATAACACCGATTACATCTCAAATTACATAATTTCTGACAACACAGTGCATGGCAGCATGGTGAGTTATAGTTAATGTGTTATTACACAGTAAACTGCATGTGCAGTCTTAGTTCACTAGAGTCCTTGCTGGCCTCATGTCTAGCAAAGCCACTGACAGATAATAACCCTATCTCTGCTTTTTACTTCTAGAAACATTCATTTTCTTTTCCATTTAAATATGCAGTGTTAGTTTAAATTGATGCTGATCGCCTAATTCTGTGAGGAAGGTTATTTCTAAAGTTTGTGAAAATAACGTCAGCTGTTCTTTAGTCGGAGGAAATCCTACACAGTCCCTATTTGTCCAGAGAGACAAGCATACATGAAAATTAATTGTCAGTTTACGGTTATGTTATTTTTAAATGAAGTTATTAGCTTAAACATAAATGGCTGTCTTATGACAAAGGATTTAAAGCTGCAAGGCTTGTGAGGTACACACATAAATTTAATGCACATCCGGACTTTCTTTTCAAACGTTATATTAGAACTTTTCTGAGTTATTTTGCAAGGAAAGCGAACAGTAACTGGTGGGCTAGGATTCCCTAAAATAAATGTGACCTCGCTCAATTATTTCTGTCCATATAAAAAATAAGATCAATTATCTCTGCTTACAAATAAGGTTTGTTTTCTTTTTTCGGTATATTAGTGTAATTTTATCAATAAAATTGTAGTTTAGGATTGTGTTGGCATGACTAGGCTGCATTTATGAACAGTGCTTGTTTATTTTGCTGCGATACAAAAGGGGATGATGGACGGAACGTTTGAGCCAATCAAACACTCACCCCCAGTCAACTGATCTGGGTTTAATCCATCATCATTCTTTAGCTCACTCCACCACCCCAGTTCAGACATGGCCATATGCAAATCAGTCTGACCCTGTGCCTCATGGGAACAGTCCAGCCCGAACTGCCAAGCCATGTCTTCCCTGGACCGGAAACAAGCATCCTAGGACCGGTTTCTGGCATTCCAGCCGTCATCAGCCAGGCTTGCTTGAATCCAGTGGCAAAGTGAGCAAGGGACCCACGTCTGGGCATACCCCGCCAACTTAGGGCGAACAAAGCGATACAAAAGGGGATGATGGACGGAACGTTTGAGCCAATCAAACACTCACCCCCAGTCAACTGATCTGGGTTTAATCCATCATCATTCTTTAGCTCACTCCACCACCCCAGTTCAGACATGGCCATATGCAAATCAGTCTGACCCTGTGCCTCATGGGAACAGTCCAGCCCGAACTGCCAAGCCAGGTCCTCCCTGGACCGGAAACAAGCATCCTAGGACCGGTTTCGGGCTTTCACCCCTCATCAGCCAGGATAGCTTGAATCCAGTGGCACAGTGAGCCCGGGACCCACGTCTGGGCATACCCGGCAAGGGGAGAGACGCAGCAAAGTTTAACATACGCTGTGGACTGGACACCGCCGACTCGCTAGGTAGGACGATTTCAACGTCGGTAGCCCTTCGACGCTACGCCTGGCTGAGGTCGACTGGCTTTTCTGGGGATGTCCAAGCTACCCTTATGGACATGCCCATTGATGGCCGTCGCCTGTTCTGCGACAAGGCGGACAGCGCACTAGAGCGCTTCAAGGACTCACGGGCTACAGCCAAGTTCTTGGGCCTCTCCACCACTCACCCTGCGCAGTCTGCTTTTCGCCCCTTTCATGGCTCCGGAAACAGGTTGCCCCACCACGTTCCAGCCAGGGCCACAGGCCAGCGCAAGCTGTTCAGCCCCTGCGCGGCCGGGGTAACCACCGTCGTGGGTCTGGGGGCTAGCGAGTGGGCCAGTCCACCACCGCCCCCTCTGCAGCAGCCTCCAAACCCTCCTAGTCCGACCTTCCAGGTCCACCAATCGCCAGTGGGCGGCAGGATTCGTCATCACCTCCCCCACTGGCGCACCATCACGTCGGACAGGTGAGTTTTGCAGATAGTCCGAAGGGGCTACTCCCTCCTCTTTGAGACTTCCCCTCCAGCCATGCCACCTTAGTACCATCGCATGTCGGAGGATCATCTGGCCCTTCTCCAACAGGAAGTTATGGCTCTCTTGGCCAAGGGACCCATCGAGCGAGTTCCTGCCCCAGAAGTAGGTCGTGGTTGCTACTCCCACTACTTTCTGGTGCCCAAGAAGGACAAAGGCCTGCGTCCGATCTTGGATCTCAGGAACGTCAACTGCTTCCTCCGGAAGGAAGTTAAAAATGTTGACGCTAGCTCAGGTCTTGTCTGCCCTCGACCCTGGAGACTGGATGGTAGCGTTGGACTTGCAGGACGCCTATTTTCACATCCCCGTCCTGCCGGCCAACCGGCGCTATTTGCGGTTCATGGTAGGCCACGAGCATTTTCAGTTTACCATGCTCCCCTTTGGCCTTACCAGCGCCCCTCGGGTGTTCACGGAGGTAATGGCGGTGGTCGCTGCTCATCTGCGCTGATCAGGGGTTCCAGTCTTCTCCTATCTCGACGACTGGCTGTTGAAGGCAGGCTCGCCCCAGGCTGTCGTCTCCCACCTCCAGACTACGGCCGACCTCCTGCATTCGCTGGGGTTCTCCATCAACGTGCCGAAGTCTCACCTGACTCCCTCTCAGAAGCTCCTCTTCATCAGAGCGGTTCTGGACACGTCGCAGTTTCGGGTCTATCCTCCCGAACAGCGAGTCCACGGGATTCGGTCAGGATGACCCTCCAGCTACTGGGCCTGATGGCATCCTGCATCCTGCTGGTGGACCATGCCAGATGGCATATGCGGGCTCTGCAGTGGGACCTGACGTTCCAGTGGGCACAACATCAGGGGAACCTGTCCGATTGTGTCCAGATCTCGGAGGGCACTGCACACCAATTGCAGTGCTGGCTAACGAACCAGGATTGGGTCAACGGCAGATCTCTCGCCCTTCCCCAACCAGAGTTCACAGTGGTGACCGATGCATCACTTCTGGGATGGGGCGGCCACATGGGGGAGGTGGAGATCAGAGGCCTCTGGTCTCCGGCAGAGTCCCGGCTCCACATCAACCTTCTGGAGCTTCGGGCGATTCGTCTTGCACTCAAAGCATTCCTTCCCTCTGTCCGGGGAAGAGTAGTGCAGGTGTTCACGAACAACACCACCGCCATATGGTACTGCAACAAACAAGGCGGGGTGGGGTCGTGGACCCTCTGTCAAGAGGCCCTCCGCCTCTGGACATGTCTGGAACGTCAAGGCATATCCCTGGTGGTTCAACACCTGGCAGGTTCGCTGAATGCCAGGGCGGACGAACTCAGCCGCAGGTGCATGATGGATCACGAATGGCGTCTTCACTCAGAGGTGGTGCAAGGTCTCTTTCAACAGTGGCGAGAGCCTTGGTTAGATCTATTCGCCACCGAAGAGAACGCTCAATGTCAGCAATTCTGCGCATTTGAATTTCCAAGGCGGTACTCGCTCGGCGACGCTTTTCGTCGCGAGTGGAGTTGCGGTCTTCTATACGCCTTTCCGCCTATACCACTTCTGCCCAGAGTGCTGAAGAAGATCAGGCGTGACCTGGCCCAAGTCATTCTCGTGGCTCCGGATTGGGCACAAAGAGTTTGGTATCCCAAACTATTACACATGGCCATCGATCCTCTGATCCGACTGCCTCTTCGGGAGGATCTTCTGTCGCAGCAGCAGGGGACGGTCCTCCACCCGAACCTGCCCAGCCTCCACCTCCTTGCGTGGAGATTGAGCGGCGACAGTTGCCAGCTTTCGACCTTCCTCCTGAAGTCTGTGATGTTATCTTGGCAGCCAGGCGTCCCTCCACTAAGACGGTATACGCCTGCAGATGTAACAAATTTGTGGCATGGTGCACGGCAAAGGCTGTGGATCCCCTTTCCGCCCCTCTTTCTGAGGTTCTCTTGTTCCTCCTGTCTTTGGCCCAGGAGGGCTCTGCTCTGGGCACTCTAAAGTATATAAACAAAGACATTGGCTCCTGTGGACAAATGCAATTACTAGACAATAGCAATCATAAGCACAATGGCGATAAAAAGGGGTTAAGTGGATGTCGAAGAGAGATATTACACTATAAACTGCATGATGTTTTGTAAGTTCAAATGTTTATATATACAGTTTCAATTTATAATCACAATCAGGTGCATAGTGTCCCCAGTGAACATGAAACCAACATATTTCGTGAAGTTATGTGACATACAAAAATGGTTTCTATATTTACAAAGTTGACCAAAACACAAATAATAGATGAACACCGCCTTCTGATGCAATAACAGAGGCTGATATATGGTTCACTTTGATATTGTCGACGACGTTTCGACCCTGCCAACAATGAAGGGTCTCTTCAGGACCTAGCAATGAGGGGACACCTAAAAAAACGATAATGCGTATCAGTGGGGGCCTGGAAAAAGCAAGAATTGGATGCAGACTGAACGTAGACTGTTAGTAGTACCTGAATAAAGATTCTGCTGTCAGAGTGAAATGAGTGTAGCCCACGGGCGTGAAAAAGGAAAAAGAAGGGCACTCGCAGGGAAACCGGCCGGGAACTAGCGAGGATTGAAATGAACAGATGAAAAATATTTTGAGTCCTCATCAAACTACAATGCTGGAAGACCAATAATATAACAGGAAGGTAGACTTACCCCATCGAGGGGAAGGAACTGACAATCGCTCGTGTTCCGTAATTGAATTGCTACATCAAATAGGAGCATGTCATGGTGAAACCATAAGGATCCATTGTTTCACTAAAACAAGGACATACAAGGTTCATTACTGGTTGTTGGTGATTGCTGCACTGAAAGTGGTTAATAAAATGCCAACTGCTCTTACCCGCGAGGCTCACGATGTGACTTAACAGGGTAACGTGAAGCCGCTGGCGTCAGCTTAATTACGCAATGCTTGTTCCAGTGACGACAATTCGTGTGGATAGGTGAACTCTAAAAATAAAGACATAAGGGAGGGGAGAGCATGTGTAATCGCTCGTATATATCGAGTGCATGGCTTAGCAGACAAGGCAGTGGCTGCCGCTGGCGCTCACCCGGTTCAAGGATAACTTCAGGATAACAGGAGCAGGCCGCGTGTGTCGACTTCGGTAAAGATAGGGAAACTGCGCGAGTCCGTCTCCACTTGTTGGCTAACAAGGAGACGGCCGTTGCAGGAGCACTTAAATAACACGGGAGTGTTCCTCGCGGAAACGGGAGACGTGCCAGGCATCACTGGGGATTGCTCAATCTCACCCCGTAAAGTTCTGCAATCAGTGCGTGGCCTGTGGCGCTCACGGGTGAACGATGCAGTGAAGGGGTCCTTGTGAAAGCGTGACGGTGCATGGACTAATAGTCGAGACATAGATGATTGCACAGGGACCAAAAAAGTACATTAATAAAAATTAAAAAGACAAAATCCGAAAAAATAAAAATTAGGATGTTTACTATGTCCATCACAGCTATTGTGCAACCATAGACAGGTCGTCTACCCAACTGTATGCTGTGTGTATAACAGACAATATATCAATATTGGATAGATGAAGACAGGTATAAACACGTTGGTGCAGATACCGAATGTTTATAGACTGCAAGTTATGAAGGAATTCCTATGTGAATAGCATAAAGGACGGCATAAAAAGAGGAAGGTATTAGCAAGTGTTTCCTGTGGGTATTGCTGGACAATAATAATAGCAAGAGCGGTACAGATTTAAGAAATGCAGGGCGATAAGGAGTTATTTCTTATAGTATAAGGACATTCAAGGTCATATAATGCATCTCCTCCTTGTGGATCATAACCATACATGAATAAATGTAAACATATGAATTGTCCAATTGTTCTTACATGGCAGTGGCTAATTATTCACGGAATCACTCAGTACGTAACAGTCAATTTAAAAGAGTGGCCACAAAGCCACGTCATTACTCTGCTGTATTCAGTCCTTGAGTGATAGTTAGTCCTTTCTATCCATTGACATTCAAGTCTTTGCAACATCTGTGAAATGTCACCTCCTCTTCAGGTATGGTTGCTTTATTAATGACCTGCCACTTTATTTCATCCACTGTGTGGTTCTTTTCGGTAAAATGAGAGACCAGGGGGGCAGTCAGCACTGAACAACTTATCCTGCTTTGATGTTGTCTGATGCGTGCTTTGATGGTTTGTGAGGGTTAGCCAATGCATGGCAAATTGCAAGGGCAATTGTGTTACAGTTGGAGAAAAAGTTGAGATTTTGTTTGATATTAGCATGTTCAAAAGGATCCGTGTCAAAAGTAAAGGTGCATGCAACACAATTCCCACATTTAAAATTGCCTTTTATCTCAGGCAAGCCCCAGACTGATTCAAGTGACCTGGTCCTTGGCCTAGTATTGTCGTGTGTAGAGGAGTGCACTAGATGATCTTTTACATTCTTGCCCCGCTTGTATGCAAACATGGGAGTTTCTATTGATGGATCCATGCTCTTAATGAGATGCCAATTCTTTATTAAGCTTCGAATTTTGTTTGTGTGTACACCAAAGGTAGTGACACAAACCAGTTTCTCAAGAGGTGTCTTTTCTTTGGTAGTTAGTCATTCTTCTCTGGGGCAGAACCAAGCTCGTTTCAATGAATGCCTTACTAGTCTGTTGGGATAACCTCTAGCTATTAGTTTCGTTTTTAGAAACTGGGCTTCCCTCATGTAATCCCCTTTATGTGAACAATTTCTACAAAGACTTAGAAATTGCCCGAATGGCAATCCGTCTCTGAGTGCACGAGGATGATGGCTTTTGTATGAGAGTAAGGTGTTTCTCTCTGTAGGCTTTCGATGTAAGCTTGTATACAATGTACCCTCTTCATGTTTAATGGCTAAGTCAAGGAAAGCTATTTCTGACTTCTGTATTGTACAGGTAAAGGTAAGATGTTTTTGAGTATTATTTAGGTATGTGACAAAATTGTTGGAACTCATTTTCCGGGCCTGACCAAACTAGAAAAATATTGTCGATCTACCTTTTCCAACATATAATGTTGGAACGGTATATGTTTGATGCAGAGAGGGCAAAAGTCTGCTCAACAGAGTCCATGTAGATATTCGCCAGATTAGGTGCAAAAACGGCACCCATAGATGTGCCAGAACATTGCTGGTAGTAACAACCCTCAGATACAAAGTAATTGTATTGTAAAGCAATCCTGAGTAGAGAGATGATAAAACTGGTGGGGACCCGCACAGGTTTGGTACGTGTTTCTAATAGTTTCTCTATAATTAGGATGCTCTCTTGTTGTGGTATGTTGCCTTATAAATTTTAATGAGCTCCTCAGGTGGCCTTTTTCCCAGTTTCCTGGCAAAGTTAGTAAGGGCAGATGTTGTTCTTAAGAGTACCAATTTTTTCGCTGCTACAGTTTGTGCCCAAGTATCATTATGAGCAAAAAGGATTCCCAAATATGAGAACCTATTGGTTACCCCAATCTTCTGTTCTGCCACAAACATATCTTTAGATTTCTTGACACCAGAGCCACATCGCATAATAAAGGTCTTGGAGGAGTTTACTCTTAAGCCAAGATCTTTCATAAAATGGGAAACTGTCTAGCACCCTCCTGAAGACCTACTTGTGTGCGGGACATCAGCACCGCATCATCTGCGTAAAGAAGGGCTGGAATTGGACGTCCTGCCACTTGGGGAAAATCATTATTGTCTTTCAGGAGGGCCCCCTCCAAGCCGTTGATATAGAGATTAAAAAGGAACGGAGCCAGGACGCAACCTTGCCTGACTCCGCTCCTAATCGGAAATGCAGCCGAACGCTCGCCCCTCAGTCCATAGCGGATGCGTGCCTTGGCGTCACAGTAAAAACGTTTAAGAAAATCGATAATCTGGACGTCAACCCCCATGACTTTTAAAATAGACCAAAGTTTGCTGTGGACGACAGTCAAAAGCGGCTGTGAGATCCACAAACGCTAAAAATAAGTTCCCCTGCTTTGCCCTCGTGTACTTCCCCACCAAGATAGACAGATTTAAGCCCTGTTTCACCGTCCCCAATCCTGCTCGGAATCCGTATTGCAGGTCGGATAGGACAGAGTTCTCCTCTGCCCAGTCCTGGAGGCGTTCTAAAATTATCCTACCTATAACCTTAGTTACTGCGTCCAGCAAGGAGATTGGCCGGTAACAACCAGGGTCCCGTCTGTCCCCCTTTTTAAAGATAGGTACAATAGTAGATTCTACCCAAGTCGATGGGAAAGTGGTGCTGCAGCTCGCGGTAATTACCTGGACCAGAATGGGCCCCCACAAGGAAATGTTTGATTTAAACAGATCTATGGGGACCCCATCCGGTCCAGGAGCCTTACCACCCTGACTTAAGGATAAGGCCTGCTCCACCTCGTCCAGAGTAATGAGGAGGGGACTTCAAGTTACAGTCCTCCTGAGCAAAAATACACGTCACATCGGGGTTTCCCTCGCCACTATATACTCTAGAGAAGTGTTTGATCCATTCTTCCTCAGCGATTGCAATTTCAATGGAAGGACCAGCCTCGCTTGACAAGAAAGGCGCTTTAACTAGCTTCCAAAAAGCTGAACTGTCATTCGTTATTGAGGCCTTATGTAAAGCCTCCCAGGCCTCGTTTTTCAGGGTAGTTTTTCTGACCTTTATAGCTTTTTTATATTCCACTCTAGCACTCCTCACGTCAGCTAAGTTTCTGGGGGGTTTTATGTAATTCCTTTTTTAAAGGGGAGTATGCCAGGGTACACCTGGAATCAAACCATCCGTTCGAGTGTCTGCTGCTGCTATTACGTCTTAGGAGGGATTCTTTTATTGTGTTTGATATCACCTGGAATGAGGCTAGGATATTATCTGGGGCAGCTGATTCATTCAAACAAGTCCCGATGGCAGATCTACATTTGTCCACCACTGTCTTTATTGTTGCTTCCTGGTCCACCATAGCCCAACGCAGGGAATACCCATTTGATCTCCCGATCGCTATGTTTTCTAACAGCTGGTCATTTTTATTGAGTCTAGCTGCTCTACTCGAGGGTAATATCACTGACAGACACAGAGGAAAGTGATCGCTGAGAGAATTATCTGAGACAGTAAACGAGTACAACCTATGCGCATAATTACATGATGTTAAAATGTAATCTATGGTAGTGTGAAAACCCCTACCATTAAATGTCCAGGGCATGGGGATGGGTGGTTGACATAATTCATTTACAAAGCCCAAGTTAAGGCTGAAAATTAATTCATTAAGTTGCTCTCCCAGCACAGAATGCCGAAAGTGGGATGGGCATGCCCCATCTTCATTCAGAACACCACATAAGTTATCCGCATTGGTGCATAGTGCACAGTTAAAATCCCCTGCCAGAATTAACATCAAGTCTTTTGCCTTATTTTTACAGACAGATTTCAGCGATTTGATCATATCTTTTACTACATTTCCCACTTTATCAGATGGGATTTTATTGTAAAAGTTGGACAGGACTATACAGTGTTTTGTGTCCAAATCCAGTGTGACCATTTGGTAGTGAGGATCACTTACAAACATCGTTATTACCTCCACTTTTAAGCTGCATGATATATATGTGCACAGCCCACCCTTAGCCCTACCACTTAGACCATCTATCGCTGGGGTGTGATACGTCCTGTAACCATTCATATGGGTCGCCTCCCTTGACCAGGTTACTTGAAAACATAAAACCTCGAATTGCAGGATAAAGTCCCACCACAGAGTATTATTTAACTTGGAAGAAATACCCGCAATGTTCCATGAAGCGATGTTACAAAGAGGTAATTTACAAACGTTGGGAATGTTAGTAGGGGTTATTATCCTCAGTGGTTCCTTGGGTGTATTAGTATATAGATGGGAATTATCTGTACAACCCACGGGATCCGTTAAAACTACTGATTTCAGAACTGTTGTCCCTAGGTCCTCCTCTATATGGCTTTTACCAGTGGAAGTGGGGAGGGGAACAACCTTTCCTGCCTCAGCCAAACCTCGATTGCCCCTGGCTTCGGACCGGACGGGTAGGATTTTGGGTTGACCATACTTCCCTGAGACCAGTCAATCAATCTCTTCCAGTGAGCTCAAGACATTAAAACGGTTGCTCACTGGTACCAAATATCTGGGTTCCCTGTTACCCATGAAGTTTTCACCTACAGGCGCACGCCATTGTGGTGTATAATGTTTGGGCGGTTGGTAAAAAGATCAGAGTGGAAGGATATTGATGTCATTAGAATTCACAGACCCATTACCCCCCCTCTCCAGGATTGTATATACCAAAGCTGGTGAACTAAAAGTTAGAACAACACAGTCTCCCTGCAAAGTTTTTGCTGAGTTGCCCACCCACCCTATTCTCCGTACCATTTTGAATTCTGAGAAAAGGGTGTTACTAATGCCAGTCCTTGAACTTAAGAAGTGTAGTGATTTATTCTTTAAGGTCGACCAATGTTCGAAGGCATTATGTGACAGGGGAGGTACATTGGCCAGGACGACGGTGTACGGGGTCGCTTCTGGTGGCAAATTTAGATTTTGTGAGGAATTGGGAGATTTGTCACGATAGTCTTGTGAATAAATATCTCTCTCCACTTCCTTATTTCCGCCAGGCGTCTTAGGGCCTAGTGCTCCTCTTTCTGTAATAGCGGAAGTACTGGATTCTACTGTGGGGGGTCCTGTTTTGAGGGGAGGAGGCCCAGAATGACTAAGGGCGTTGGCTGTACTAAGGGCGATGTTATTAGAAGAGCTCCTGGTATGGGTCTGTCTATTTACCTGTCTGTTCGCGGAAGGACTTTCAGGTTGACCAGCCCCCTTGCCCTTCCCCCTGTTGTTTGATGTACCATGAATTGTCGGAGAGCTAACATCTGGTAGGGCCAATGGTTTGCACCTTACCATCTCTTCTACCTTAATCAGCCTGGCTTCTACCGTTGTTAATTTTAGTAGGATTGGTTCCAATAATACAGTAAACATTGTTTCCAATCTACCCCAAAAGTTCCCCTCTTGTGTGGTGTTGGCAGGCTTTTCTGTCTCAGTATGGGAGATAGTGTTAGAGGACCCTCATTGGGCTCCTTTTCGCTTGCAGCAAGTCTCGGTCTCTTCCCTGGAACTTTTCGGGCAGGCCAACTCTGTTTCTGCGGTCCTCGGCCCTTCTTTTTCTTGGGTGGAGTGTCAACAGAGTGGTGTGAGCTTAAATTGGCTTTCTAGCCTCTAGTTGTTACTTAAGGTCTGACGGGGCTACATTCTGAGTTAGAAGACAAGAGAGAGAAAGCAAGTTCCGTCACTGTTTCAGGTTCAGTACATAATAGCGATCTATTCCGTATAGGGGGTGCCTCTTGGGTGGACTTTGATCTCGTATCAGTGAGTACAGGGGTCAAGGAAAGTCTAGGGGAGGGGGGTTCAAGGGATAATCTTCGCTCTGTGAGTTTGATCTCATTGATAAGAGCCGATTCTGCCCTCAGCAAAAAAGCATCAAGGGTCCCTACAACACCCTGACCTACTCCTAGTTTTCGTTTACTCATATTGATAATAGCGAAGCAAGCGTACAGTATGAATTATACTACAGTGAAATGTTAAACAAACATTACCATATCATTACAGATGTCCCCGTAACCAAGTCCTTAGGGGGGGTGGCCCTGCCTCGTCCGGCCGCGGAAGGGCGCAGACAGGCCCGCCCTTGGCCCGGGCTTCGCCCGCGCGCGTCCCGCGGGGGGAAAGGCAGCGCTATAAGCGCGATGGCCACGCCTCCCTCTCACCGGCGGCACCTGGTGTAGGGCTGGGGACGCTGGGACTTGTAGTCCGTGGTGTAGCGATGCAGCGCTATGAATACTAGGAAGCGCTGTGTGTCCGCTGGTACTCTGGTCCCCCTTTGAAATCGGCACGATGTTGGTATTAGCCCCAGGCCCCAAACAACGGGGGCAAAAGCAGCAAAAACAGCAGTAAGTCCCGCGCCGCGGTGGGAGAGGCAGCGCTATAAGCGCGATGGCCACGCCTCCCTCTCACCGGCGGCACCTGGTGTAGGGCTGGGGACGCTGGGACTTGTAGTCCGTGGCGTAGCGATGCAGCGCTATGAATACCAGGAAGCGCTGTGTGGCCGGGTGTGTCCGCTGGTACTCCGGTCCCCCTTTGAAATCGGCACAATGTTGGTATAAGCCCCAGACCCCAAACAACTGGGGCAAAAGCAGCAAAAACAACAGCAGTAAGTCCCGCGCCGCGGTGGGAGAGGCAGCGCTATAAGCGCGATGGCCACGCCTCCCTCTCACCGGCGGCACCTGGTGTAGGGCAAGGGACGCTGGGACTTGTAGTCCGTGGTGTAGCGATTCAGCACTTTGAATACCAGGAAGCGTTGTGTGGCCGGGTGCGTCTGCTGGTACTCCGTTCCCCCTTTGAAATCGGCACGATGTTGGTATTAGCCCCAGGCCCCAAACAACCGGGGGCAAAAGCAACAAAAACAACAGCAGTGGGGTATGCCCAGACATGGGTCCCTTGCTCACTTTGCCACTGGATTCAAGCTAGCCTGGCTGAAGACGGGTGTTACCCTGAAACTGGTCCCAGGATGCTTGTTTCCGGTTCAGGGAAGACCTGGCTTGGCAGTTCGGGATGGACTGTTCCCATGAGGCACAGGGTCAAGACTGATTTGCATATAGCTGGGTCTGAACTGAGGTGGCGAAGTGAGTTAATGAACGATGATGGATTTAACCCAGATCTGGGACTGGGGGTGAGTGTTTGAAAAGTTTCAGCACTCAGTCCATCATCGCTTTGTGTTTACTACCTTTGGTGTACACACAAACAAAATTCTAAGCTTAATAACAAAGAATTGGCATCTCATTAAGAGCATAGATCCATCAATAGAAACTCCCATGTTTGCATACAAGCGGGGCAAGAAAGTAAAAGATCATCTAGTGCACTCCTCTACACACGACAATACTAGGCCAAGGACCAGGTCACTCGAATCAGTCTGGGGCTTGCCTGAGATAAAAGACCATTTTAAATGTGGGAATTGTGTTGCATGCACCTTTACTTTTGACACAGATACTTTTGGACATGCTAATGTCAAACAAAATCTCAACTTTTTCTCCAACTGTAACACAAGAAATGTTGTGTATTGTATATGGTGCCCTTGCAATTTGCCATACATTGGCCAAACCTCATAAACCATCTAAGCACGCATCGGACAACATCGAAGCAGGATAAGATGTTCAGTGCTGACTGCCCCCCTGGTCTCTCATTTTACCGAAAAGAACCTCACAGCAGATGAAATAAAGTGGCAGGTCATTAATAAAGCAACCATACCTGAAGAGGAGGTGACATTTCACAGATGTTGCAAAGACTTGAATGTCAATGGAAAGAAAGGACTAACTATCACTCAAGGACTGAATACAGCAGAGGAATGGTGTGGCTTTGTGGCCACTCTTTTAAATTGACTGTTACGTACTGAGTGATTCAGTGAATAATTAGCCACTGTCATGTAACAACAATTGGACAATTCATATGTTTACATTTATTCATGTATGGTTATGATCCACAAGGAGGAGATGTATTATATGACCTTGAATGTCCTTATACTATAAAAAATAACTCCTTGTTATCGCCCTGCATTTCTTAAATCTGTACCGCTCTTGCTATTATTATTGTCCAGCAATACCCACAGGAAACACTTGCTAATACCTTCCTCTTTTTATGCCGTCCTTTATGCTATTCACATAGGAATTCCTTCATAACTTGCAGTCTATAAACATTCGGTATCTGCACCAACGTGTTTATACCTGTCTTCATCTATCCAATATTGATATATTGTCTGTTATACACACAGCATACAGTTGGGTAGACGACCTGTCTATGGTTGCACAAAAGCTGTGATGGACATAGTAAACACCCTAATTTATATTTTTTCGGTTTTTGTCTTTTTAATTTTTATTAATATACTTTTTTGGTCCCTGTGCAATCATCTATGTCTCGACTATTGGTCCTTGCACCGTCATGCTTTCACAGGGTCCCCTTCACTGCATCGTTCACCCGTGAGAGCGCCACAGGCCACGCACTGATTGCAGAACTATACGCGGTGAGATTGAGCAATCCCCAGTGATGCCTGGCCCGTCTCCCGTTTCCGGCGGGGAACACTCCTGTGTTATTTAAGTACTCCTGCAACGGCCGTCTCCTTGTTAGCCAACAAGTGGAGACGGACTCGCGCAGTTTCCCAATCTTTACCGAAGCCGACACACGCGGCCTGCTCCTGTTATCCTGAAGTTATCCTTGAACCGGGTAAGAGACAGCGGCAGCCACTGCCTTCTTTGCTAAGCAATGCACTCGATATATACGAGCAATTACACATGCTCTCCCCTCCCTTATGTCTTTATCTGTAGAGTTCACCTATCCACACGAATTGTCGTCACTGGAACAAGTATTGAGTAATTAAGCTGACGCCAGCGGCTTCACGTTACCCTGTTAAGTCACATCGTGAGCCTCGCGGGTAAGAGCAGTTGGCATTTTATTAACCACTTTCAGTGTAGCAATCGCCGAAAACCAGTAATGAACCTTGTATGCCCTTGTTTTAGTGAAACAATGGATCCTTATGGTTTCACCATGACATGCTCCTATTTGATGTAGCAATTCAATTACGGCAGCGCGGAGATACCCCTTCGGGGGTGATGCCTGCGCTTTATAAATTCGCTACATACATACATGATTGTCAGTTCCTTCCCCTCGCTGGGGTAAGTCTACCTTCCTGTTATATTATTTGTCTTCCAGCATTGTAGTTTGATGAGTACTCAAAATATTTTTCATCTTTTCATTCCTATCTTCGCTAGTTCCCGGCCGGGTTCCCTGTGAGTACCATTCTTTTTCCTTTTTCACGCTCGTGGGTTACACTCATTTCACTCTGACAGTAGAATCTTTATTCAGGTACTACTAACAGTCTACGTTCAGTCTGCATCCACTTCTTGCTTTTTCCAGGCCCCCACTGATTCGCATTATCGTTTTTTTAGGTGTCCCTGCATTGCTAGGTCCTGAAAAGACCCTTCATTGTTGGCAGGGTCGAAACGACGTCGACAATTTCAAAGTGAACCATATATCAGCCTCTGTTATTGCATCAGAAGGCTGTGTTCATCTATTATTTGTGTTTTGGTCAACTTTGTAAATATAGAAACCATTTTTGTATGTCACAAAACTTCACGAAATATGTTGGTTTCATGTTCACTGGGGACACTATGCACCTGATAGTGATTATATATTGAAACTGTATATATAAACATTTGAACTTACAAAACATCATACAGTTTATAGTGTAATATCTCTCTTCGACATCCACTTAACCCCTTTTAATCGTCATTGTGCTTATGATGCTATTGTCTAGTAAATACATTTGTCCACAGGAGCCAATGTCTCTGTTTATATAGTATGTACCCTGGTTCCGTGTGAGTAGGGTGTCCCTTGTCTCTCACACGACTGGGCACTCTAAAGGGCTACCTCTCGGCCATTTCAGCCTTTCTTAGGCTTCCTGATCAGCCTTCTCTTTTCAAGTCCCCTGTTGTAAATTGCTTGCTTAAGGGCATTACTCATCTTTTTCCTCCTGTGCCCTTTGTAATGCCTCAGTGGGACTTGAACTTGGTTCTTATGTATCTTATGTGCGCTCCCTTTGAGCCGCTACATAACTGTCCTCTCAGGCTTCTGACTTTAAAAACTGCCTTTCTGGTGGGCCATCACCTCTGCGCGCAGGGTGAGTGAGCTCCAAGCTCTTTCTTCTAAACCTCCTTTTCTGGCTGTTCATCCGGACAAGGTTGGCCTTCGAACTCATCCTTCCTTCCTTCCCAAAGTGGTTACTTCTTTCCACATTAGACAGACCATCACTTTGCCCACCTTCTTTCCGCCTCCGCATCCTTCCAAAGGAGAGGAGAGGCTCCACCGTCTGGATCCGAAACGTGCGCTTTCATTTTATTTGGATCGCACAAAGCAATTCCGAGTGGATGACCAGCTTTTTGTTGGCTACGTGGGCCCCAAAAAAGGTTGGGCAGTGCACAAACGGACCATTTCTAGATGGGTCGTTTTGTGCATCATAGCTTGCTATTCCTTGGCAAAGAAGGAGCCTCCAGTGGGGTTACGTGCCAATTCCACCAGGGCGACGGCAGCTACCACTGCTTTGGGACGTGGAGTCCCCACTTAATGACATCTGTCAGGCAGCTACATGGGCATCGCTGCACACGTTCTGGAAACACTACTGCCTGGACAGCCAAGTCCAGAGACGCCTTCTTTCGCCGTTCTGTTCTCCAAGACTTTCTGCTGTGAACTTGGTTCGCAGACCCACCTCCGGGGTTGGTATTGCTGGGGTATCAATTCTAAGGTAAGGAATCTACAACTGTCTCTTTTAGATGAACAAGTTACTTACCTTCGGTAACGATTTATCTGTAAGAGACATAGATTAGTTATAGATTCCTTACCGCTCCACCCATCCTCCCTGTTCTGCGAACTGACTTCTAGGGTTAAGGTCATCCTTTCCGGGCCCTAGTTTTGTGCACCAGTGGTCAGTGTCTTGCATGGCTCTGCGCTTCTGGCGTGGAAAGTCGTGTACAGAACTGACGTCAGCGTGCAAGGACGGCGTCTAAGTAGCTACTGCGACGTCATCCCGGCGACCACAACGCCAACGACTAACGCGAAGCCGACCAACGCCACCTTTCGACGCGCAGGGGAACTGCTGGAACTGCTGACGAAAAACTTTCCGGATCCAGTCTGACGCCTGGGGGTAATTCTAAGGTAAGGAATCTATAACTAATCTATGTCTCTTACAGATATATCGTTACCGAAGGTAAGTAACTTGTTCTTTCATAGTCTGGCACCTTCCAGCCTGGAGGTGAAGGCATGAAGCACTGGGTCCTTTGCCTTTCATGCATTTCCCACCCCTTTGGCCTCTTGCTCAGAGTTAAACTCGTCTGCGTGTTGAATGAAGACCAATTCCTCTTTCCCTTCTGCCACATCTAGGTCCGTGAACAAGTTGTTGTAGGTGTAGTGAAATGAAGCACTGATTATTATTTCTTTTTTCCTTTTTCTATTCATAGGTCTGCGAACGAGATGCTGTATTTGTCTGGCTCAGTTTGTGTCTCGAGCTCTGATGGGACCGATCTCAATAATCTGGAGCCTCGAGCCTCTTCTGACGTGGAGGCTTGGGAAGTAATGATTAGCAAGAAGGACTTCAAACTCTGGCGGCGACCAATTGGAGGGACTTCTCTCTATCAGTACAGGGGTGCGTAACACTGCCTGTAGTACTACTCATCGTAGCTTCAAAGAGGCTTGTGTACCTAAAAGCTCTGTGTGAAGGTTGGATTAAGATGTAGTTCACTGTTCCTGTTGAATATGCCAAGATCAGCAATCAATCCAAGTTGGGTAGAAGAAAGTGTTGAGCCTGAATGAGCCTGAGGTGAAGGCTCTTGAATACCCCTCCACTCACCCCCTTGAGATGAAAGGAGCAGGATGGGAAGGGTTTGGCTAGAGATGTCGACTGAGGGCTTTGCATCCTTAAGAGCAAAACCGAACGTAACTAGGCCAGGTGTGTCATTGTTTTTATTGTAATATTTGTAAAATATGCAGTGTTGGGTTTTCTGGAAAACAAGCTCTAGCACCAGTTAAACCAGCTCCCCAGGTGGATGCTGGATAAGTAGATTGTGAAAAGTGGTAGAAAATTAGATGCAAACAAATCACCTCATACCAAGCGAATCAAAAACTAAGATATCAGACTGTAGGAAATGGACCACCTAGCACCTGTCCACCGTCTAGCCAAAAGAGCTTGGTCCACTTCCTAACGCATTACTCTAAACAATCTAGGTGTGGTATTGATACAAACCACTCCCTGATCCCCAAGTGAATCAAGTCCTATAAGGATCCTTTTACGTGATGATATAGCTATTTCAAACCTTCACTTACTAATAATTCTGCAAAAAAGTACAAGTCTCTATCAGCCTCCTATTCTTCCCTTTAGATTATGCCAGAAGTATACATCAGGGGCTCCCGACCAACTGATTCGGAAGAATCTAGAAAGCTGTTACGAGAGAACTCCTCAACCTTAATACTTAGTTACACATTTCATTCACGCCCCAGCCCATGACTGGCTACCTAATGCTAGATGCATCACATTCAAATAAATGTGCATAGCTTATTATGATTCATTTCACAGTTTGAGCCCCTACTTCCTCCAGCCAAAATCCCAACCTATCACCATTCCAGAGCCCTTCAGTTCAAGATGGGTGTTATATCTTTCCTTCATTCTAAAAGTCTTGTACTGGTGGGAAACTCCTCAGTCCAAATGTCTAAGATAGGGAGGTCACTGCCTGGAAAAATCTGAATACTTTACAACCATTTTCAATTCTGATGCGCACTAAAATCTTGTTTTAGGGGTATGAAGTAGAATATTAATTCTACAAATCAGTACAAAAGCTATGTAACATAATAAAGGGCTGTTTATCTTTGGCAGTTCTGTCTTATAAATGAGTTGCATCTGATAGCGCTGATCATCCGTTTTCTGAAGACCTTGTCACATGTTGGAATTATTCCTTCATTTAGTTTCGAAAACATATTTATTACAGGGAGACACTGCTGCATACAATAACCTGGACGTTGTTTTTATTTATTTTTTTAAAAGTCACCAGTTTATTTATTGGACTTCATGCTATAAATACTTCTTGGTTGAAAGCACAGACTCACTGGGACTACATTTATTTTTGGTAACTTGTAATATCATATTTCCCTCTCGGAGAACCATTCTGTTTCTATGGTTACTGTGAGGCCTTTTCTTGGGGTCCAAAAGCAGTGAGAAGTTACAATAAATTAATCTTAATATTTAGTGCAATTTTCCATTTGTGTCTTGGGCCACAATGCTTTTGCATTCCAACTGTATGACCAAATACTTTCTTTTTTTTTTTAAGCAAATTTTATTGCAGTTTCAAACATTTCATGCACCAGTATGCAGGGCACTGCTTTGTGCCATCGTACATTCCTACTGGGCAGTACAACAATATGTATGTATATGCAAGATCGACATATAGGTGGTAGGCAGATAAATTGTATTGTATTATGTGTTCTAGTAGTTGTTTCCCTTAAACAATTATGCTTCCCCATACCCCAATCTTCTCAACTGCACACATCAGTGGAAACAAATTTCCCTCCTCCCTCAACTTCCCTCCTGCATCCCTCGGTCCTGCCCCAGCTTACTCCAATTTCCAGAAATGGTGCTTAAAACAATCTCCTTGTGTTGGTGTGTCTGCATGAGTACGTACTCTAGCCCAGCCCCCTAACAAGTCTTGCCTCAGTCTACCTCCTGTGTGTGGTCCAGCTGGTGAAGTCTAGTTCCCAATGCAGTGGTAGAGGTGCTTGGCATCTCCTCAGGTGATGAGGCATGAGGGTGCTGCAAGGCATCAACCAATATCTCCGAAGCCCTAGCTAGGTCAGTGAGCCATGGCCTCGTTGTGCCTCTCGAAGCCTCACTGCATTCTCATAGCCCGCCCATCTTATCAGTTCCTTTTTCCAAACCTCCCCCTGAGGCCTTCCAGTTCCTGGTTATTTCCCTCTTGGCCAGGATGCAAGCCAGGTCTTGGAACTTGATTGTGGCCTTAGTTTTGGCAGTATGCAGTAACCAATTCAAAAGACAGTGGCCAGGAGTGCACAGAACTTCCTTCTCAATGACCTTTGCCAGGATTCTCGTAATATGCTCCCAATAATCCACTAATCTTGGGCAGCTCCATAACATGTGAATAAACTCTGCACCTCCTTCACCACATCTAGGACATTTCGCATTGTCTACTACAAAGTGTTTGTTAATCCTCCCCAGTGTGAGAGACGCTCTTGGTAGTACATAACAATTGATACGTTTGAAACGAGCGTTTCTGGACACCTTGGGTACTCTGTCCACTATTGTCTCCCAGTCCTTCTCCGGGATGGGAACCCCCAAATCTTTCTCCAAGCGGGTTCTAAGGTTGAATAGGGGTAGCAGAATATCCGCTCGCAGTCTATACAGGCAGGTAGTTTCTTTAAAAGTCCCCAATGAGGTGACCACCTATTGACAGCATCTGGCAGGAGGTGGTTCTGCCATGCCCATACCCCAGTGCCTACCAATGACTGTCATAACTGTGCCATGTAGGAGGAAGTGACTCTGAGGGAGTTCATACCTCTCGTGAAACTCCTCAAACGGGAGGAGGAGTTCAGCCTTGAAAAGGGTCCCAACTGTTGCCGCACCCGCGGCCACCCGGTCTGACAATTTTCACCAATCTTCCCCACACGGCAGCTTCACCCGTGTCCTCTGCAGACTTCTATTCCAGCATCTGCGCAGCGCTCAAAATTCTGTGGTGTCCCCAGCACTGGGGCTACAAAGTCTAAGCAGTACTCTAGCTAGTGCACTAAGATCTGGGACATAGGGGGCCATTTTCCCTCGCGGGACAAGTCTGCCCACTACATCAGCCATTGTAGCTGTGCCGCTAGATAGTAGATCTCAAAATCGGAGAGGGCCAACCCACCCTCTGCCGCTGGCCTCTGAAGTGTGGTCAACTCCACTCTCCTGTGACCCGAGCCCCAGATGAAGCTTGAAAGGAGCGTGTTTATATCTCGGAAAAACCCCCAAGGGATCCAAACTGGTAGGACCACAAAGTAATACAGCAGGCGGGGAAGGGCAACCATTTTCAGTAATGCCACCCGTCCCGCCACTGATAGGGAAGTTCTTCCAAAGCTTAGCACTGGACCAGAGCACACAAGAAGCCTTCCCCACATTCTCCTCCAAAAGATCCGCTGGTTCATGGTAGATCTGCACACCCAGATAAGGCAGGCACCTTGGCTCCCAGTTCAGCGCCCTCAGTACCTCTGGCAAGGCTCTTGATGCCACTGTGGGGAATAGGCAAGATTTTTGCCAATTAACTTGCAGGCCTTACAGGTTTCCGAACCGCCCCAGGAGATAGTGGGTGCCCGCAAGGGCTTTTTCCGCGTTATGTAAGAATAGCAAGAGGTCATCTGGGTATAACGCAATATGATGGGTCTGAGTGCCCATTGTTATAGCCCTATAAGCGTTCCCGGCCCTGGCGTAACAAGCGAGTGGCTCCATTGCCAGGGCAAATAGTAAGGGCGACAGAGGGCAGCTCTGTCTGGTACCCCATTACACTCTATAGTCTTCCAAAATGATGCGCCCTGTCCGATACCTGGCTGAGGGGTCCGTGTACAGTTCGCCGGGTTCAAGCTACTAATCTCTGTTTAAGACCAAAATGCTTCATTACGTTAAAAAGGAAGGCCCATTCCAGGCTATCAAACTCCTTCACTGTCGACCGCGAAGATCTCTGCCTTTGCCATGCCATGTGTATCTGCCTGCAACATCGTGAGTAGCCTGCAAATGTTAAGGGCTGTATTACGACCCGGGATGAATCCTGCCTTTTCATGATAAATAAGGGCAGGCTTGTGATGGAGGAGGTGGGTGGCTAGTATCCTACTCAAGATCTTAAATGTTGATGGTTAGCATTGAAAGGGGGAGGTAGGCTCTCATATCATGGGATGGTTTTCCTGGTTTCAGTAGAGGGTGGCAACAATCCAGTGTCCCCAGCTGCCTTTTAGAGGTTCACCAATCTGGTGTCTAATTCTTCTACATAAGCAGAGTAAAGTTCAACAGGCAGACCATCTGTGCCAGGTGTTTTATTCCGGGCCATGATTTTTATGTCGGCGTGGATCTCTGGGAGCAGAATGTTGTTGTCCCCCCCCCACTCGTCTGCCTCCTCAGGTGTAATAGTCGGAATGAGCAATCAGCGGAGCTGCGATAAAGAGTAGAGTAGTAATCATAAAATTCACGGTTAATGTCCTCCTATCGGTAGAGTTTGGGACCGGGTCGGTGTCTAATTCTACAAAAACTAAGCCCCGTTTTGCTGGGTTTGTGAGCCACGCTAGTAGCAAGCCAGTACTGTCTCTCTCTACATTTGCTTGTATCATATAATTCTTGTAGTCAAAACATCTCAACCGTTCTACACACTCAGCTACTCTCTCTTTAGCCTCAAATAGTTCAGCTTGCATCTCTGGGTGCCCCAGCCTGATTCGTTCTAGAGTTCTCAGTGCATCTTCAGCTGTGAAGACATCCGTCAGCAAGTTCCTCCCGACTCCTATAGATTTTGAAATACATCTGCCCCTGATCACCATTTTAAACGCGCCCCATTCCACTTGGAGAGACAAGGCAGAGCTGCATTCTCACAAGAAAAGAGCCACGGGTCCGGATTGAGAGGAGGTTAGTTAACTGTTTGAATGTGCTCTGCCATGCAAGACGGGGGGCGGTTTCCCTTTTCAGGACGGTTCCCCTCACACACCAGAGGTGTCATGCTTCATCATAGGGGTGCCTCCTCACACGAACGACCTAGTCTTCGTGTGGGCTACAACCCCCTCTCTACGAGGGAGGAGCTCAGGGATGTTTTTGTTGAGTCAGGCGGGGTGTACTAAACCCCTATGTGAGCTTGGCGTGTGTATAAAAAGAGAGTGCAGTGCTGTGATGTGAGAGTTTAAAACTGGCATATTAGCCATTTGCTACGTGCACCAAAAACCACAGGTTCGTGGAATCTCGCCAGTGAGCACGTCCGGGGGCTCCTGCACGAACCTGTGGTTTTTGGTGCACGTACCAAATGGCTAATATGCCGGGACAGACGTAGTGAATTGCGCAACCCACCGTGGTTGTATGCAGTACATACTGAACAGTCAATATTACTGGTTCAGTATCATACTTTTGATTTATCCACGTGTTTTTCATGTTTTTTCACGTATTTGCACTTTATCTCTGCAGTAGCTGAACAATCTGACCCTGAAGAAGGCCGCAACACTATTTAGGTCCTTCTGGCCAAAACATGTTGGTCTAGTGATCTACACATCTGTCTCTAATGTCGGCACTTGTGTTATCAGCTCCTCACTGTTTTTAATCCTGACACCGGGTAGCCGAATAAAGTTACAATATAGCTAACCCTGTAGCCAGTTTTAAACTCTCACATCACAGCACTGCACTCTCTTTTTATACACACGCCAAGCTCACATAGGGGTTTAGTACACCCCGCCTGACTCAACAAAAACATCCCTGAGCTCCTCCCTCGTAGAGAGGGGGTTGTAGCCCACACGAGAAGACTAGGTCATTCGTGTGAGGAGGCACCCCTATGATGAAGCATGACACCTCTGGTGTGTGAGGGGAACCGTCCTGAAAAGGGAAACCCCCCCGTCTTGCATGGCAGAGCACATTCAAACAGTTAACTAACCTCCTCTCAATCCGGACCCGTGGCTCTTTTCTTGTGTTGTATTAGATTGGTGGGGAGTTAGTTCACGCAGGTCCTTAAAACGCCTCAAGCCCTCAAGTGTATTGATTGAGAGCTGCATTCTCGTCAAAGTATTGTTTAGCAGCCGTTCCAATGGTATCTCGGAAGACCGGATCTTCCAGTGCTTCTGGCTTCAATCCCCTCCCACCCACCCAAGCCTCCCCCTCTTCCCAGCCTAACTCCAGCATCAGAGAGTTGTCATCTGATACAGTTTGGGATAGGTATTCAGTGGTTCAGTCCAAGCCGTGGACATCGGGTGTGCACAAGAATGCATCGAGCCGCATATGGCTGTCATGTAAATGAGAATAGAAAGAGTAGTCCCGATCCCCTGGATGATGAGACCGCCAAGAATCAATAAGGCGCCATTCTGCTTGCCAGATCGAGAACGTACTGGCCACCACAATTGTCAGGGAGTCCCTCAACAGGGAATGGGAACGATCAAGGATGGGATCTGCTACACAATTGTAATCTTCCCCCCAGGATAACTGAGCCCACTAGATGGGGGGGCCGGTACCACCTCCAACGCTCGCTGTTGTTCTCTTTGTGCTTCCGCACCGGAGGGAGCTCCTTCACGGACTCTCCCTCCGCTTCAATTTCTGCTGCTTGGCTTTGCGCCATGGGTCCCCCGCTGGGGCCAACTTGCGGGTATGTCTTGATACAGTCCAACACGTCTTTTTGGGTCTGAAAGAATTGCACCCCCTCTTGGGTCACCACCCACAGCTGTGCCGGGAACAACATGGCATAGAGCAGCTCCAACTGACGAAGACGTCGCTTGGCTTCCAGAAATGTAGAGTGCTGTAGTACTTCCTTGGTAAAGTCTAGAAAGATCATGACTTGGCTGTTGGCGACATGGATGGCTCCTCAGGTCCTGGCCTGGGCAAGGATGTGGTCGCAGTCCCTGTAATAAAGAAGCCGGGCAATTACAGGGTCCGGCAAAGGCGGGCGAGACGGAATTCTGAACTGTATAACCAAATACATCCCTTTACCAAGCACTTGGCTCTTGCGGGGCTGTGGAGTTGAGTAGTCCAAGAGTTGGTGTCGGCTTAGAAACAATGTAGCGTATGTCACAGAAAATGCCTTTCATAAATCAATGTCCAGGCACTTCTTAACCCATGAAAAGAGATTTTATTTACAGGTAGGTATAATAGTGGATTACTGCTCACTAAACACAGATACATGCCTTTTACTCTGTTGGCTAGAGTTAACTCACCAAATAGTAATGTTTCTGTACTTTAGTTTAACACTGAACTCTATGACCCGTTTTACTCTCTGGGGAGCTGCTGGTGTGGACAAACTGTGAGGGGTGTTTAGACTAAAACTAAAGTATTTTGTTCATGTTGTTTATACAGAGTGACTTCAAAAGGGAATGTAATAGTTCTTAAGATTTCAGAGGCTGAGATTTTGTTTTGATGATGCAGAGGAGTGCATTAAAAGTTGCATCTAATGAAAAACCCAAAGATGCCTCAGAAATCCACCAATTAAAGGAATCGAGAGCCCTCCCTTCTAAGATAAGCAAATCATTCTTCTTTGGAGATCCAATGGCGTCTTGGAAGTGACCTAGTATCTGGGCCCTCGTATCCATGAGTGGACCCAGTTATCTGATTTCTGGAAGTCCAGTAGCCCAGTGGATATAGGTTGAGAGCAGTGGCTGGTCAAGCTGCCAGTACACCTTGAACATGCCTTAGGTGATGGCCTGGTGGGGGCTATATCTTGGAACCCCACACTAAAGATTATCCAGTGACTGGGGCACCCATAACAGATGCCCGAAGTGTCCAGTGGCCAGCATGCTACTGGTCTGGATTTTGGGGGGTTGGCGGGAGTCTACTGTGGGTTCAAAAAGTGTTTTCTTTATTTTCCTTCCTTCTGGAACCTTAATGGCTGTGAACATGATTCCAATAGTTCAAAGATTGGAAGACCCCCTTCAAGTAGATGGGATCCCAGGTCAGCTCTTGGTTGAGAGTTCCCAAGATTTCCCTAGGGTGGCCAAAGAGTTAAGAGCAAGGTCCCCAGAGGCTCGCCGAAGAGTTGGATGAAGCAGGCAAACATGTCTGGACGAACAAGTAGGTTGTTGTACTCTGTGTTGGAGGCAGACTGAAGAGTTGGACGAGGCAGGCTCACATGTCTGGATGAACAAGTAGGTCGTTGTTCTTTGTGTTGCTTACTCTGTGAGTTCACAGTCTTCCCTCTTGTGAATAGGGTAGACACAGTTCATTGAGGATATCCGATGCAGGTCATTCCCAGAGCTGAGCTTTGGCTGGTTGTGAAGCAAGACACTCCTCCTGTCAGATAGTTGACAGATGACAGATTGATTTAAAGAATCCTCACTATTTGTCCTTGCACTTTTCGGAGTCTATTGGAAGGATGCCACACAAAAAGGTTGATATTTTTTTCTTTTAACATATTTCTGAATCACTTTATTTGAAGCTATTGTCTTTGCGCAGTCCTCCTGAGTTTTAATTCCATTTGCCATTTGAATGTTACATGCTCAGAACCAATTGGTTTGAACGCTGCATAAGTATTACATGTCTAGTGGTTGTGTAGGTATTCCATTAAACCTAACCTAGTAACGCCAGTCAAAAGGATCTTTATTTCGGCCCAATAGGCCATAAAAGAACGTGCTTAACTCAATATATAACCAGTTTTTGCAATGCAATAGGTCTCGCATTTGTAAAAGTTTAAAATGACATTGTTTTTCACTTTTGTTTTTTTATTTGCAGTGGAGCAATTATATTTGCAAAGCGGTATTGCCATTGGTATTTTTAAAGTCAACAGCTCTAACTTTAACCCCTTGTGTGCTTCGGACGGCCCCTGGCCGTCCGACGTCACGGTGGGCGTGTGCGGAGAACGGCCGGGGGCCGTCCGAACCCCGCCCACTCATTAAAATGCCCGCACAGCGTGAAAATTCGCGCAGCGCGGAAGGGGTTAACAAATAAAGTGTTATAGGCTGAATAGATATCATGAACTAAAACAGCCAGACTGATTCGAATGCACAGCTGCAAAGTACTACTGGCATTCCTTACAGAGAACATACTGAATGTAAATAATAGAGCGGGCTATGGCACGGCTGGTGTTATACTGACTACTGAAACTGGGAAAGCACTATTGGGCAACCAGCAGTGGTCTACCACATTGCAAATGCAGGCCGCAAATATTCCCCAGTTGCCAGGAAAGAGGGAGCACTAAAACGCTTTTAAAAAGGAGGCACCAGGCATGTCTGCAAGATCTGAGAGAGCCTCAAAGGTATATTTGTGACTATACTTTGGTAGAAAGTAGATTTTGGTGTCTCTGTGCCCCCCCTTTCTGTCTTGTACTTCCAGACTGCTCCTTAATGTCTCCATCCATCCCACAGCGCCATTTCAGAAGGCAGGTAAAGAGAGAGAGGAAGGGTGGAGAATAGAGTGAGGAAAGGAGGAGAATAGAGGGACAGGGAGAGGGGAAAGAAGGGGGTGTTGCTGTCGCAAATGTGTTCCTTGAAACGTGGTTATATACTTAGCAACTATTTTTATTTAGAGTGCTGTGATTGGCTGATGCGACTTCAACATTTTTCTCTGATGTGATGTAAATACTTAACATTATACTGCGTTCAGAGCCAGAAAGAAGGTGTAAGGGAGTGTGGAGAAAGAGCACGGAGAGTGCAGCGATTGGGAACAGACGTTAACTAACCTATTCGAGCCCCAAAGCTTAAGATCCCCATTGAATGGGAAGCTTTCTATTTAATGAGATCTCCTGAAAGTAGAACGTCCGTCTTAAAGGCAAACAATAATCAAATTCCCACAGGGGCACTGATGTGAAAATGAGCAGGAAATTGTAAAAGAATCATGCTGCGTGCCTATAATGTTACTGGGGAGCAAGACCGGCTCATTTTGGACTGCAATTGTAAGTAAAAAATGAGGCTTTTGTTGCTTGAAAGAAGTGTTAAACAGTTGACTAACCACAGTGTGTTTTTTGAGGTCCGAGGATGAAACAACTCGTAGGTCATGACTTGTTATTTAACTTGTAACGTGTTATATATAAGAATAAAAATAATGACCAGCTAACACCGCACTACGTCGCTTCTGTGAAAAAGCAAATCCGATGCAAAATTCAGATTTTCCACAGTTGGATGGGTAGAAAATCATGATTTTATTAAAGACACGGAGGCTGATATTATGCATATCTCTTTAATTGCCAACTCACAGCAGCAATTTACAAAACAATGAAATGGAACTTAGAATAGTAAACTTTAACATTCTAATGTCTTTTTAATCCAGTGTAAGGCAGCCATCTTCCTTCTTTATGCTTTTAAGCAAAATCCCCACTTCAGGGCTGATAACCAATCTGGTTTCTGCCTGGCGGTCATAATTGCACCTCGGATCACTAAAAAAGGCAGAGTGGTGGGGGCGTAGACATGACTGCTTGTTATTTGTTTACAACCATGTACCCGAAAGGGTTTGGCACTTGGATTTGAAAACAAGCACCACCGGGCCAACAGACGATTGCTGCGAGGGCTGTGTGCTCTCGGAGGGTGGGGGGAGGGCTTATAATGTAAAGGGGATTTAAAAGGGCGACGGGCCAAAAGAAGGCTGGTGCAGGGGCTGTGTATGCTCGTTGGGTGGGGAAGGAGGCTTATGAAGCAAAGGGGAATCCAAACTGGGACAGCAGCGACGCCAAAAGCATCAATAAAGATAAAGTTCTTACACACAGGAGATAACAGCACGCGTAAGTACACTTTACTTTACCGGTGCTCCTGAGCCCTCGAAGGAAATGAGCTATCGGCTCAGGGAACGAGACAGGAGGCAGCAAAGTAGAGGGACGCTGAAATGAACCAATTGTAAGCAGGAGGTGGGAATAGAGTTGTTTTATAGATTACTGCAGGTCTTGCAGACAGTGCATGTGCTGTCATGGCTCGACCTAAAAACAATACAAGAATAAAATCTCAATTCTAATTGACAGTACATATGCAAATCCAACACAATGCATATTGTTAAAAGGTTTGTGAAAAAAAAAATATTTGCCCATAAAAGAGGATAAGATGCAGATAAAGGATTAAAAGACACATCAGGAAGAGACCCTAATTCATCAAGTCGACACCTTCTGTCTTTTCCACATGTACATCAGAAACCTTGAGACAGCAAAGACGATACACTGCCTGGTATCGCTCTAAATATTCTGAGCGCAGTCTTATAGTTTCTAAAACCCCAGGTTACGACAGACTGACAGAATCCACTTCATTCTATACCCACGGTAGATTGGACAAAAGAATACTACATGTTCAGCTGTTTCTACCACACCAGGACAGAAGGGGCAGGTACTAATTGAGTCAGAGATTCCGTGCTTCCATGCAGCGGTAAAAGAACGAATAGGTAAAATCCCTAAGCGAAATTTAATGTACAAAGTCTGCGCAAGGGGAGGCTCAGCCTCATCCAAAAATGGTTCCAGACAATAGTCAATTTTAAACTCCAAAAAAAGAAGCAGTGAGGGAACCCACCCTGGAAGGCCTTGGTAAGTTGGTCTATGTGGTGCCAGAAGGCACCTTTTTAATACCTGCTTCGGGACTGATGAAGCATCTGTTGGTGTAGACCAGAGATTCTCGAGCCCTATCTGCCTCAAACGATCCCTGACAACCCTAAGCCAGGGGATTTTACTGGCACCAGACTGACCCATTACCTCTTCTAGAGCTTTACGGAAGTGTATGAGCTCAGGTGCGATCCACAATTTTTTTTTTTGTATTTTTTTTTTGGGGGAGTTTTATATAGCGCGAACTAGACCCGAAGATATCCGGTATCGGAGCACTTTCCATGAGCACCAGTTTCGTTACAGATGGACACATTCATTTTTGTTAGGCACGGGGAGATTAAGTGATTTGCCCAGAATCACAGGATCATGAGCGTCGATGCCGAGACTCGAACTCTGTTCCCCAGCTTCGAGGTAGACCGCTCTAGCCGTAGGGCTACATCCTCTCCCCAAGGATCCGCCAATGCAGCAATGTTTTCAAGCCCACTAGGTCATTGATGTGCCTTAACCCATAATCTAACCGTAATGGGCTAGTAACATATTTTTATAACGTTTTGTTGCAAAAAGCATGTAGGGATCAAGGTGCATCCGTAGGATTCTCAGCTTTAGAGATTTCTTTTTTTATGTTTAGTACCACAGAGGTATGTAATGTAAGCTGTGGTGTTTTTCCTTGTGTTAGATATCCCAGGAAAATGCAAGATGAGATAGATTTAACATTAATATTTAACGTACATTTGGAGATTGCCTTCTCCATGAACACCAAAAAGTTGTACAAATGCTTAAATTTTTTACTTTATCTGGGGTTTTCAGCAATGACCATGATTCAGTCAATGCTATTAGTACATCTCTGACTCAATTTATGACATTCAACTAATAAAAAAGTACTCTCGGACAGAAAGCCCTAGAAGGCTAAGACGCAACAGCTATGACCTTGCACCAACCCACTAGGTTAACATATAATCTGGAAATTGTCCTTAATTGTAGAGGATGCTTGTAGCTGAACAACCACCTGGACCACAGGTTTAAGTGCTGAAAACCAAAGTTGCTTTTGGTGGAGGTAAAAGCTTTTTTGCAGAAGGCAATATCACTGTCATAGCTCAATGTTTACCCCAAATCTGTCTTCCTAGGTAGGTCCCCAAACGCTATGATATAATTTTGCCATATTGTTGTTGTCATCTTCAGAAGTGCATAAGATTTCCTACTTTTCTCCAATGCCTCCAATGTAGCCTGTGGCAATTCTTAATACAGTCCCAGTATCAGTCCCTGCTTTCTGGAAGGTATATATTATACGCGTAGTTCCAAGGAGCTGTCTCTATGTCCTGCCATCCTTCCTTTCTCACTGCTTCTGGAGCCTTAATATAGCCCTCCTGGTTGGCTCTCCCTACCCTCTAACTACAACCTCTTCAATTTGTTAATATTACTAGAGCTCCTCTGTACAAGGAGAGCAACTTTAATTTTTTTTAATTTATTTATTTTATTAACGTTTTTCCAGTACAGTACACATCAATGCAGTATATTCACATTTCAAAGAATTCCATGAACATTGGCATACTTAAATAACCATCTGCCTGCTCCTGCTATGTTGTTAAGTCCACTGTTTGGAGCGAAGTCTGCTCTACTTATGTGGAGTGACTGGGCAGGGCCATCCCGCGCTTTTAATAGAGATGTAGTCCAGGGGAGTCTGCACCTATCGTCTTCTATCTGCAAGTCTCAGGTAAAGCGCGCTTTGGTGACGCTAGCTTGTGTTTGTGAGGGGAGGGGGCGGTAGGGAAGATTAACGTGTATTTTGAGGAGATTTATTCCGAGTTTGGTATCCCCTGGTCCAAGGAGAGCAACTTTGTATTGGTGGTTTGAGGTAAGGCACCTCCCGTCGCCTCTCCCTTTTAAATACCTTTCCCCTGCCTTGCCTTCTATCATGGTGATCAATGAAATCAGACCCTGCTGTACCCTCCAGCACCCGGTCCTCTGGAACACTGCAGCCACACCAAACACAGAGGCCATCCCCGAACAGGCCAACACCAAGTACGGATATGTATACTCTCTCTTTCACAATGCTCCATACTGTTGCATCCATTGGCTTTCACCACGATTCTACTGCCTGGAAAAAGGACCCTTATCTAGAAACACCAATTCATTCTCTGCTCTGATGACAAGCCCTTCCCTCTTTTACTTTTAGAACACTTTAGTTGTAACACTTTATTTGAAGAAGTGGTTCATTAGCGTTCTTTTCTATTTTCTTTTTTAGCATTTCAGGCTTCCTGCTCCATGTATTTGAAAAGTAATGATGTTTACCAGCTTATGTATAATGTTGTAAGCTAGGTGTCAGTTATTGTGCACACTTTCCACACTTGTATAACTGGGCTGTATTTCTACCAGCCTTGGCACTAAATAAAGTCTAGCTGTAACCTGGCATAGTCAGAGCTGTTGCTTGACATGCATTTATTGTTGAAATCTGAGCCCTCGGTGTGATCTTATGTCCGAGTTGCCATGAGTGTCCTGCAAGAAAGCAGGCAACATAGTTCCCTCTCTGCATGAATGTACAGTTATGGAGTTTGCAACAAACATTTGCAAAAATATAGTTGACAATAGATTGGTGCATTGTTTTGAAGTTATGTAAGATTACACCTGCTTGCCTGCCATTTTCATGCAGGTCTGAGCAGTTGGTTGTATTTTTATATCATTGAGGGTATTAATAAAGTGCAACTAACACTTGCAGGCTTCTATGCATTACTAAGAAAAAGGAGCTGTAGATACGGAAACTGCGCTGCCTGCTGCCAAGCTTAGTGTGGAAAGAATCACAAGTTGTTATGACATAGCTCATTTTTCTAGTATGAAATGTGTTGTAAAGCATTGCTGCTTGGATCGCAAAGTTGTGGCTGATTGGAATCTGTTTGAATGTTGGTATTTCCTACTAAGGGTCACCCAGAGACCAGTGCAGACATTGGGCTTAATAATACACAAACGTGTTGACTAGAAAGGCAGAGCCTTATTTGTAAAAAGCTTGGGGAGTCATAAAGCAACCAAAACTAAAGTTGATAGTCGAGGCTACCTTGAGCCAGTGGAAACACCTGTTGAATTTTCAAAGCCCACACAACCTTTACACTTCTCAATTTTGGGTTCGGTTTATATGTGCTATTGCATGTGCCAACAGGCCAAGCTAAATTCTATTTTCCCTAGTGTTGACGGGATGAAACTTTTGAATTTATTCCACAGTCCTTGTGTGGTGAGCGACGGTGTGAATACGTGTCATTGTGCAGATCTGGAATGACTCCTAGAGACTGCACCTCTCAAGGTGTCATATCAAAGTGTGACACTTAAATCCATAATTGGGACCAGATTCCTTACGAGTGCAGCAGGTTGCAACCACAGGCCTAGGCCCAAACTATATGGCCAAATAGAAAAAACTCTTATATTAAGGAAGATGGGGTTTTTATGAAGACTATCTCCAATTGGTCGTGTGTTGAACTTTTAAAGAGCTATTTGACCTCTGAGTGTATTGTCTTCAGTATTTAATGGATGCTAGCTTATGACATGTTATCGCCTTTCTTAAGACATATGAGAATTAGCATGCCAATACCATATTTTGCACAACCTTGCGCGTATGCTTGAAGTAAAGTAATCAAAGATTGAGTTATGTTGAAACAAAAGGGCAAGATGGCTATGCTGGGAGACACTTATATCTCACTCTCCAGTACAATTTCTCAAGTGGCACTAGGGTCACCACTTGCTGGACGTTCATAACAAGAGATCACCAGTTTTGGGGCAGTGTCTTTGATTTTTGTTCCTCCACTTGATGGAGCAGGTGAATGGTCAGCAGTGTCGGATCAAGTGAAGGATCTGATAATGTCACCATCTGAACACCACTGACGTCCGCCACCAATCTGAGATTATTGAAACCAGAAACTCCCACTGCTTCCATAAAGAGTGCAGGGTGGAACTTAATTGTAACGGAACCACATATGCCATATGACTGAAGCTTGCATGTGAATGTCCATTCCAGAAATGTAGAAGGAAATGGAAGCTGTGTTATCAAGCTAAAGTTAGGAGGATAGTTGGGATCCAGCAGAGCCTTCTCTTCTTAAGGAGTGTATTAATCGCTGGATATTTGAGATCTTGATGTATTTTGTATGACCTCCGTGAGTAACTGTTAAATAAGTTCCAGGGTATTAGAGCTGTACAGAATAGATGGTCCTGAAATAGGTGAAGTTGAACACCATCCTAGGAAGAACACAGTCATCGACTAAAGGAAAGGAGTTCCCCAAACGTGTTTTCAGTCAAAGTACTACAACTTCTTATTGACCCCTTACTTTTGCATGTAGGAGCACTTTCTGTAGATCAAAGGACCATTTCTCCTTCCTCTCCCTATATTTGTGCTGCTCTGTCTAATAACACAAGATCAGCGTAACACTACTCACCCCTAGCACTGTTTCACTACATACAGTGCTTTATTATCTGGCCCCACCTACGTTTAAGTTCATCATCTTCTGTTCCTATAATGGCTTTACTCCTAGAATACTGTACTGAATAGAGCGGACTCTTAAACTCCAATTATTTATCTACCTATATCTGAACAATCTAGATTGAGATCTTTGACCTCCCTACTTACTTTTTCCTGTTTTTGTTCTTGCAGTGTTTGGCACATACAGAGATGTCACACCTAGGCAATTTTTTAACGTACAGGTAAGAAGTTTCTACAAGGGTCTGCTTTGCTCACATGCCTCTATTGATGGAACACTGATTGAAATGTGCATTCTATATCTCATTAGAGCATGAGTGATGAATCACTAGTCACACCGTGAGCAATTCATCTTTGCACACTCATTCACAGAACCTCATGAGTGCTCCTTGCAGCAAAGGTCATATAAGCTCATTACCAAATCAACTGCAGAGAGGGGAATTGTAATGTTTTTTTTCGTCTCCAGTTTCTGATATTGGTCTAGTTGTGCAATGCAAACTCCCAAATGAGTGTTTTAATGAGACACAGAGAAAGGAGAAGGATATGAAGAGTGCCCCATTGGAAGTCTGAAAACTTATGAAAAAAGAGATGAACATACTCGGGTATCAAGAAGAAGTAAAAGGGAGTCTATGCGGAGAGAGACAAAAAGACATGGCAAAGTTGTGACGTGAGCAGAAAAACACATGACGATGAATGAACTGGAGAACAGTGTAGGGAAGACAAATTACAGAAAACATACAGAGGGATCAATTTCAGCAATTAAGAAGGGAAAGACTTGTGTGGCAGGTGTAGGATTGTGTGAGATAGTGGGAGAAATAGAAAGAGGGGGAAGAAAAATGTGGGTAGCGAATTAAGAAATACTGGGGTAAAAAGACACACAGAGAAAGAAGTGAAAAAACACAAAGTGAAAGTAATCTGAAAAATGTAATGCTTTAAGAAATATTACCTCATCTGCTGCCAGAGTCGGTGAATAAAGAAACTTATGGAAATGGTTATTGAACCCCCTAAAGGAACTCTGAATGTGTGATTAGTTGTTCAACTCTACTCATCTGTATTTGTTGAATCAACAAATACAGATGGCCAGAGTAGAGTCATTCTTCTGGAGGTACTCTGGCACCCAATTACGCAGGGAATATAGCTGCCCATAGAGCATTGAGTAAATCCCCAAGAAAGAAACTGTCTGTTCTTACTGACAGTTGTAGCAATTCAAAGAAAGAGCACAGTCCAAAAACTTAAGCATGAAAATGAAAGAAGGGCATCCAAGTCTTGCTGTATTCCATCTCGCCCTTCTAAAAAAACACTGTCACACCGCACGGTGGGGTAATTCAGCATATAAGTGCGGCTAGTAACTTGACTAGCTTCACATTCAGTAACAGCATTGTGTTCTTATTCTTCCCAGCTTGACACAGAGTACCGGAAGAAATGGGACGCGCTGGTAATTAAACTTGAAGTGATCGAGCGTGATGCTGTCTCGGGGTCAGAGGTCGTTCACTGGGTGACCCATTTTCCGGTATGTTCTATTCCTCATATTTGTAGAAGTTGTTAGTTTGAGATCATCTCTCTTTTCTGGTGTTAGTGGTATTGTGGCAGTGTCTTTATTCCTTGGGTAATGACATCCTAATCTGGCTTTGTGAATTAGGGTTTGTAGTCCTTTTTTAGGTCTCGCCTGAGCCAGCGCACATACGCTGCTCAGCGAGGCTTTAGTAAGGACTTCCGAGTCTAACCACACGCGCGTGCGTTTTTTTTTTTTTGCTGACAGCCTATTGGGCTTTGCGTGCGTCTTTCTAAGAAAGACAGCACGCAATTGGCCCAAGGCGGGTGCATGTCCCGCCTTCTCTGTTCTGTGGCCTAGGGTGCTCGGGAGCGAGCATGAGCGCCATCTGTTTCCAATTATCGCGCCCGTTAATTGGAAACAGATGGCGGTCTTCTCCTGCAGCGGCGGGCACAAGCGCGCTCGCGCGCGCACCACTTCCGGGCTTGTTTTTTTTATGACAGATTAAGCACTGGTTTGTTTGTCTGAGTGCACATAAATGTTAAGTTGTAGTGGCGTAATGTTGGCTGTTCAAGTATTACTCTGTCGAGAAACCCCTCTCCCTTTTTGAGAGAGCGCCTTATCGCCTGGCATTAGCTCAACATCAAGGCTCTCAAGATGTCTTTCTGGAATGCACATTTCCGATATGTGCCCCTGGGTTGATTTTTCACTCCCGCCCTCCCCTACCCCAGGCTTCCTATGAAGTGCTGTACACCGCCCTGGCGTCACTGTGGCGTATTTCAAGTAAACATTATATTTTTTGACAGTCTTTCTCCTTTTACGGATCTCCCGGGGATTTAGCGCTACATTCAGTGGCTCGGCCGTCGGGGCCTTCCCGGGCTGGGCGCCCTTTCTTCCGCTTGTGTTTTTATTATCGTCTGGATTTATGACTCCGTGTCATTATAATTCACAGCCTGGTACATCCTTTGTTGCTGCGGAGAGGAGATTAACGGGCGAGCCCGGCCTGGGAACATTTGATCACAGCGCCTACTGAGCAGCGCGCCTTTGTCGTCCCTAAACCCGGCATCGTTCTGAAGCGCCGGGACGACCGAGTCATGCTGCTATAAGAAGCAACGCAAGCCATTATTTAGAAACTCTGCCCCCATGAAATCCGCGATGAAGGAACACGGGGGATAAAATATACTGATCACAGATAGTATTTTAAGCTGATTTGAGGTGTTGAGGCAGCTGATTCAGAGAGCAGTGTGTATTCAGAAAAAATAAATATCGATGAAACATCTGATACCTGCCTCGTAGTTGTCGCAGGTTTAAATGTTCTTAAAATAGCTTAACTTGTTATTGATGTGATGGAGGAGGACCAGGTGAGAGTCGCACCCGATCCCGGAAACAGATCCCCACTCTCCCCCGTTAGTCTCCTTGCGTGCACCATCTACTACCGTACTGACTCTCTATAAAGACTAGTGCTTGGGTTTCTGTGACACCCTACCTCTCATTGTTGACATCTGGTCCTTTGACTTTGTATGGAGAATACTTCGGGCCCCATGCCCTGCAATAATCTGACCTTTATTATGCCAGTCCCTAGACGTACATATCTCCAATAATGCACTTGTATCCTGATCTGTAAAAAGCAGATTGAAATGTAAAATTGGGAATGCATTTAACGTCAGGCGATATCACTAGCACAAGTAAGGATGGGGGGCCTCTAAAGTATGCCGTTTTGTGGATGCCAGTATGTCGCAGCAGTGCTATGAAAGCCCAGCAAAGAACATTTAACGGTAAAGAAAATGGGTGATTAAACTGATGTGATTCTGAAAGTTTTTTTTACCATTTGGAGTTTTGAAACGAAAAAAAAAGATGCAGCCAGACAGCAGAAACAATGCGGGCATATTTGATTGATGGGAGCAAAGAACTACGAGCGTCAGTAGCAAAAATCGTAACTACTCAATAAACAAGCATTGGCATAGCCAATAGGTCTCGCATTTGGGACCTTGCAAGTAAAAAAAAACAAAAACTGAAGTATAAGACTTCACGTTTACATTTACTTCGTATTTAGGATGCAGTAAATGTAAACGTGAAGTCTTACACTTCAGTTTTTTTTTTTACTTACACGGTCCCAAAGGCGAGACCTATTGGCTATGCCAATGCTTGTTCATAATGTATATCCATTTCTAGCATTTTGAGATCATCTCTCTTTTCTGGGGTTAGTGGTATTGTGGCAGTGTCTTTATTCCTTGGGTCATGACATCCTAATCTGGCTTTGTGAATTAGGGTTTGTAGTCCTTTTTCATAATGTATATCCATTTCTAGCAGTGCCCTGACTTGACAAATTGCTGAGATGATTTCTCACTGTTCGTTCATTGGGTTGTGCATGGTTCTCCTTACATTTTGTACCACTCTGGAGGTAAATGGGTTGTATCCTACACTTCTCCAGTTTCACTGTGTGATGTTTTTGTTGGAGATCTTTCGCATCCTTGGTTCCTTTTTTTTAAATGTATTATGTGAGATTCATGATGGATCTGTTATGTTCTATCTTTTCCCTGTCTTTGTTCTGAAGAGGATTTATATTATATATCCACCCTTTCTCTATGTTGAGTTTCTTGACTTGTCTGTGCATTTTGCCTCCCTCCCCCTTTTATTTGCTGAGGTTTTAGATGTTTCAACTTGGTGTTGATGAGTCTATTTGCATTGTTTTTTCTTTGTCTTTCTATGAGTCTGATTGACATCCAGTCTCACCCTTTGTGAATTTGAAGTCATGATAAAATTGATATGCTCTTCTCCCTATTTATTGTAAGCCCTATTTACAAAGCTATCAGAAAAAAATTGTGGTTTGCGCGTTTTGCCTTGTTTCAAGGAAGCCTTGGACTTTTTGCCTCTCGGAAGGCATTGCAGAAGTAACCATTGGAATCCGTCATATATTCCCAGAGTATTAGAATATTTGACAGTGTTTGCATAGTGAAATGTAACAGATCCATATTTCCACATGCTGAAATGTAATGCAGAAGTGGATCTGCACTTAAGCTTTTTTTCTGTTTGGATGTTCATTTCCCTTTCCCACGCAGACAACATTTACTCATACCCGTGATTTGAGTAAATTTCAAGTGTTTTGAGGGTGGCAGTCTTCTTGCAGATTGTTAGTGAAAACTATTACTAACAGGTATGCAACTTTTTAGTCATTCGCCAAATTTCACTTGTGGAAACTCCACATAATCCACACTTTCATTCTGTGAATCAGTTATGGGATGCTGCCCATGCAGTGCTTTTATTTGTGCACCTGAGCTGAACTTGGGTTGCAGAGTACATTGTGCATCTGACCCTCTGTAACGTTCTGGGTTGTTCTGTTATCCAGTCTTATTTTCACATTTTAAGATGCTCTGGAGAGGTCTGCTTGATCAGAATGCTACATTTCCATAACATGAGTTTAAGAAAGACTTTTGCTAAATAAGGATTTAACTCCTCTTACCCAGAAGGTTTCTGGTTGCATCATTTTGATTTAGAGAGCTCTGCTTGTATCTAATATCTACGCTTCTAATGTGTGATGCTGTATTTAATATGTGATGTTCCCCCTTTTTATCTGGGCGTTTGGGTGTAATTAAAAGATGAGCTTCCCCTTGAATTGTTTGAGATTGTAAAAGTCTCTTAAATTAAATTTTTTCCATCGTTTGTGGAAAGGTTTGAAGGAGCCTCTACCTCGCAAATTTTAGAAATCTACCTTGACTGAGTTCATTGAGCACATTACAAAATCAGTGCTCACACAACACTGGGGTATAAGGGTTATGTCCTTGTGCGGAGAAACTTAACATGATTTAGGCACAGACTGTTCTAGTTCAAAAGGTTACATATATTTAATTTGTTTAGGCAGGCAAGCTTCTAGGCGTTTCAGGCAGACCATAAGCCCTCGATCAGAAAGTGCAGACTCCAGATATTGTCCCCTCACCTCTTGGAGGCTGGCTGTTAGGCAGACATCAGCCCTTATTACACAGCAGCTTTTAGTGTACTCTGCAGAGTTCTCCCTTCCTTGGTCAAGAAGAACTTGGAAAGGGAATAAAGTGATATGGTCTGGATCCCACTTTTATATATGTTTGTCATTGGAGACACGCGCTAAGATTTCAGAACTGTTTTGGTTGATTCCCTTTTAAACATTGTTTTCAGGTGGCTTCCAGACTCAGTCTTTGTGCAAGATGATGGCTTGCATGGCAGGAAGCAAAATGGCTGGCTTCAAGAAGTAGTACACAAAACAAGGGCAAAATGAAGTATGTGTCCTGCAAGTTTAGGGACACTAGCCGGTCTTCCACTTCGAGTGCCAACAGAACCCAAGTCAAGGAGAGCGTCTTGAACTTTTCCTTGCGAAGGAACAAGTTCCAGACCCTGCGGTTTACGATCCTACTTTGACATACCGAGCTTGCAGCCTCAGAAGAATAACTTGTGCTTGTGTTAGAGTACACTCGGGCCAGTTTGCAGTCTTCCCATTTGGGTTGACATCATCACCTCAAGTCTTCATCAAAGTGGTGGTTGAGGTTCATCTGAGAAGGCATGGGATCTCTATTACTGTACCTAGGCGACTGCCCATCTCGCCACAATAGGTGTTGCATCACTTGCAGACAACAGCTTACATGCTGTTCAACTTGAGCTTTTTCATCAATGTGCCCTAAGACTTATCTAGAACCCTCACAGTGCCTACTGTTCCTAGGGGCAATACCGGACACAACATTGCCTCAAGCTTTCCCTCCTCCCCAGATAATAAGGGACATTCTGAATATGATTTTGATGTTTCAGGAGGGACCTCTGATTCTAGTCCTGATGGTTCTTTGCCTGCTACCTTCCTGCATCCTCCTAGTCACGTGCACGTGCTGCCACATAAGGGCACTCCAGTGGTGTCTCAGTAGGCATTGGATCCTGCAGGAGGGAGATGTCAGACTCCATCACAATCTCAAAGGACACTGTGGCATACCTGGGCAGGTGGTCAGTGGAGAAGCACTTGTCCCAATGTCACATGGTTACATTAGGCCGTAATAGAAATGGCATTTTAGATGCTCACGTTCTTAAGTTGACTTTTTGCCCTAAACACGATGACATTTGACACACATTTATTTGCGTGCACTTCAGCGTTGTTTCCTCTTCACGAGCGGAGGAGCGCCCACCCCGCGTGCTGGGAGCGCAGCAGTACACACAGAATAATAAAATGGTCATTACCATTTTATTATTCTGTGTCCTGCAGGCCCGCTCTGCTCAGACGCCAATGTGAGGGTGTGGGCGGGGCAGGTTCCTGCAGATTGCTGGATGACTGCTGCCCCTGCCAGTGCTCAGTGCGCATGTCAGATTGGCCTGTTGTAAACAGCCGGCCTATCCGACATGCGCACTTTAGACACTACAATTGGGATTGCATGCACAGGCCCCCAGCCTCAAAATGAGCACTGGGGTAGCCTGCTCAAACCAATCCGGGAGCTGCTCTCAGCATGAGGGCAGCTCCAGTATTGGTTGGATTTGTACAGGAAGTCAACCCCCTTCCTTCCATTTCCTCTATCGAGGAGAGCCACGGATCGGAGGGCCATCACCATTGATGGCTGCATCACCATCTTGGAGAGTTTTTCGGCATCGAGCCCCACCCCACCAAAGTTTTGTTACTAGCCGCCCCTGGTGCACATAGAGGGCAATATTCTTCTAACTCAGTTTTGCTTCGTAGGCTCTCTATCAATACACCTTGAACATTCTGTACAAGGGCTAAGTTCATCATGCAAGATGTTATTTGTTTTGGCCGCTCTGCGACAGAGCTATCACAATAGAATAAACAATAGCGGCCTGACTGGGGCTCCGGCATGGTAATATGGATGATGTTATATATACGGCAACCAGCACTTGTTTAGATAGAGGAGCATTTCGCTGACACACAGGTCGACCCATGCCGAAATTCCAACCCAGCTGATTTGTTTACCTCATGCGAGGGGTGCTGCCAAATTGTCCACGAAGACGGGCAGCTTGATGACACTTACCCACAGGTAACAGGGAATTAGATCACCCTCCAGGGATTTGGGAGATTCACTCACCCTAGAGATGATAGGTTAGGATGCGCTAGGCAGAAGTACAAGATGTTACAGTACTTGTATGCAAGTATATATTCTCTGTATTCAGCAGAATGGTTGAACTGTTTATCTTTTCACCATTCTCGCAGTGCTAATCACATTATTCTGTTTCCTTCTATTGATTATTGCAGCACAAGTTTTTTCCTCGAGAATGACAATGATTCAATAAATATTGGAACACTTTACTATGTATATCTTGTGCATCTCTTTGGGTAGGCATAAGTAACGAAGCAAAAGGGTTCTAGATCTGTTACCACGATTACCTTGGAGTCAGGGTTGTCATGTTCTGAGGTCACACATCCATTTGTTACCCTGTAAGGTTAGGGTTGCAGATGGTGCACTGTGAGCTTGTAGAACTTAGGCCAACATATCTGGATGGTGTGCTTGGAATCAGTCTCGCACAGTTCTGGTAGTTCTGTTGTCCAACAAACGCAAAGTTTTACTTGGGAAATTATAAGCTGTACAACACCAAATGAGCATGGCCTTCTATCCGCCACCCTCCATTACTACGGTGGTGACCGATTCATCCACCCTTTAGTGAGGTGCTCATCTGGAGGAAATGGAGATGAGGCCTCTGATTTTTCACTAAAGCATGTGCAGCACATCAACCTGCTTTGAACTGATCTCAGTCTGCCTCCCATACCTTTGTGGTCAGTTTGTTTAGATATTAACGAACAATACGACCGCAATGGGATACGTAAATAAATGGAGAGTTGGGTCTCACTGTCTTCCCTGAGAAGTGCTGAGGCTCTGGGGTTGGGCGCGCCAGCATGGGATCTGGCCAGGGACGTAACACAGGCCCCTGCAGTTCATGCGGTGCAGGGGGCCCTCGACCCTTCCGGGCCCCAAACAATTCAGAGGGGCCCCATTCCACCTATGTCCAGTGAGATATGGGATACATAGTGGCCTCTCTTAACATTCTGCAAGGGAGCCCATCATTTTACGTTACGCCACTGGATCTGGCTAGTCACCAACCATATGGCCAGTTTTCTGAACACCAGGACAAACCGCCTCAGTTGGCATCATCTTGCCAACCATGAGTGGCATCTTCACCCAAAGGTGGTCCAGTACATATTTGCCCTGTGGGGCACCCCTCAGGTGGACCTCATTGTCTCTTTTGACCTTGCCCTCAGTTCTGTGCCCTTCAGTATCAGCTGCAGGGAGGCTGGTGGAACACATTTTGTTTGAGGTGGACCTTTCCACTGCACTACACGTGTCCTCCTATACCTGTGATTTCTTGAGCTCTGAGGAAGATTCATTAGGACTGGGCCCAAGTCATCTTCATTGCCCCTGCCTAGACGAGAAGGGTCTGGTACGCAGACCACCTGTGCCTCTTCATATGTGTCCTGCTGTATCTACCTCTTAAGGCAGACCTTCTCTCCTAGCTGGAGGGGCAGGTACTGCATCCCAGTCTCTAGAGCCTCTACCTTCATGCCTGGAGCGGGGATGATTGAGCTCCTTCCCGCTGTCTCCAAAGAAGGTCGATGTAATAGTGTCAGTTCGACACCTCTCCACTAAGACCGTCTACACTGGAAGGTAAAATAAGTTTGTTGCCTAGTATGCAAAGAAGAACGAGGATCCTTTGAAGGATTGTCTACAGAGGTCCTTATATTGTCATCTCAGTGGCCCAGCAGGGTTGTGCTGTGGGCACATTCAAAGGATACATTGCTGCCTTTTTTACATTTCTCTACCTTCCAGACCAACCATCCCTTTACAAATCTCCTATCATGATCAAATTTTTCAGAGGGTTGACTCGTATGTTGACCCATCCTCTCTTTTTCTGATGCCTCAACTATATTTAAACCTTGTTTTGACTTTTCTCATGGATGCTCCCTTTGAGCCCCTCCACAGTTGCCTGTTGACATTCACAACAGTTTTTCCAGGGGCCATTACATTGTTACAGCACGTCAGTGAGTTACAAGCACTGAGTGGAGGCCTGCCCATCACATGCTTCTTTCTAGAAAAATTGGTTCTGAAAACTACAGCTGCTTTACTTCCTAAGGTGGTTATCCCTTTCCATCTGCAACAATTTACCACCATCACCCCATCCTGCCAAGGAAGGAGGAGAGGGTTGCACTAGCTGGTCCCCAGAAGGGCAATTCGTTTTTACATTGCCTACACTAAAGAGATCAGGAATGACAACCAGTTCTTTGTAAGGTATACATTCAACAAAAAAGGCAAGGCAGTCCAGAAGAGGACCCTGCCCCACTGAATAATATTCTATATAGATGTGCTACGCCTTTGCCAGGGAATAACCACTAGAGGGAATCGTGGCTCATTCCACCATAGCAAAGTTTTCCAACTCTCTGTGGTGTTCCTTTGGCTACATGGGTTTCCCTTCACACTTTAACGAAGCATTATTATTTGAAATAAGAAATGAGAAGTGCTGGCCATTTTGGACACTCGCTGCTCCAAAGTTTCCTCATTTGACTACTCCTTCAGGTCCCCACTTGTACTGCTCTGGAATCTTTTCAGCAGGTGTAAAACCTGCAGGTAACATTCAAAAAAGTTACTTGCCTTTGGTAATGATCTTTCTGGTGGATACTCTATTTACTTGCAGATTCCTCACTGATCTCACCCTCCTGCCCAGTCTGAAGGAGGGATGTAGGCCACATTAAAAAGGTTGCAATTTAGATTGTAACAGCGCACTGCCTCAGGTTGATTGTCATTTCCTTGTCTCTGCCTCGAAAAGCTCTAAAATAATGGATGAGGAACTGACATAGGTGCATCAGGGTGGGTGCTTTATGGTTCCAGTGACATCACTTCCAGTGGCCCCATTGGAAAAGTTTCCGGATCCAGTTTTGCAGTAGGGGGTATTCAACAGGTGAGGAATCTTCAGGTGGGTGGGGTACCTACCAGAAACATCATTGCTGAGGGGAAGTAACTTTTCCTTTCTTTCTTACTTAATTAACTATCTGTTGCTGTACGCTGGTTTCTCTATCAATATGTTGAATTTGAATATTTGGTCTCAGGGTTTGTGGCCAGAAGGACTTGACCAAGAGTATCTCCTGATAAATTCTCCACCAGCAAAGTCTAGTGCTGCTGAGTCCATTCTCTTCACCTTTAGCAGAATATTTTTTTTATAAATATTTTTTATAATCATTTTTATTAAAACAATACAGCAGGGGCAAGTAAACGTACAGTATGGTCAGCCTGAGGTCCAAACCCAGTGACCTATGTAAAGGAACAACAAGCAAGAAAAACCCAAGCCCCCCTCCCCATCTCCCAATATACATCCGCCAGTACAGATTCAGCAGTAGTAGTAACACCAGCATATGAACTCCAGTACCACAGTCAACATCGCCTCCACTTCCATTATGCTGCCACCCGGCCCTGTGTTCCCATGTCATCCACCTTCTCCAATGAGTAATATTCGATCCATTTACCCCACAACTTACGGAATTTTCGGGGGGCAGCCCCTCCTAGCACAAGTTATTTTTCAGTCATCATGTACATATCCATTCCCCGTTTCCATTCTTGTAACATTGGGAATTCCCCTACCTCCCAGTGTCGGGCTATATCTCTTTTGGCTGCTACTAGGCCGAGAGCACAGAGCAGGAGCGGGCTCATGGTAGGTCAGCATTGCTGGGGATTCCCAAAATGATAAACTTAGGATCTAACGAGATCTGTGTTGAGAACACCCCATTAAGTTCCCCAGCGACTGCTACCCAGTAGTCTTGTATCAGGGGGCAGCTCCAGATTTCATGAAAGGAGACATCTTCTCCCAGGCATCTCAAACAATGCGGGGTTTATGCCCTTTCCAAGGCATGCAGCCACAGTCGATCATAATACACATGTTGTAAGATTTTAAATTGCACTAGACGTAGCTGTGATTTGATAACCATGTCCCTAGGGTGCATTAGGGCCGCTTCCCAATCTATGTCCTCCACCCATTTTCATGGCAGAATATCAGGCATGTTATTGTTAAGGGTTTTGTATATGAGGGAAATCACTCCCGTACCTAATTCCTCCTGTATGAGCCGGCGCTCTAGAGGGGTATATTCTGGGATACTGTCTCTGGGGAGTCCCACTTCTCTCCATGCATGCCGTAACTGAGCATACTTTAAAAACTGATTTGCATTCATACCGAATTATTTTTGGAGCGAGGAGAATGGCATAATATCTCCATCTTCAATTATGTCTCCAACCCTGGATATCCCATTTAGCTCCCAGGCCTGAAATCCCTTCAGCTTTCGTAACTTGAGAAGCCAGTTCCCCTCCCACAGGGGTGTTGCCCTTGTAGGTTTGCCATGTCATCCCATAGTAGTCCTAGCCCTATCCCAGACTGCTACTGTGACCTGAGTGATAGAGAGGAAACTCCGGGTCCCTTTTCCTCTGTACAGATAGTTCAAATAGGACCTCTTACCCCATTGTGCCCTCTCCAATCTAAAGGTTGAGTGGTCCAGGGGAGCAAATAACCAGTCATTGACATTTATAAGGTGGGCCGCCCAATAATAAGCATGTATGTGGGGTAGCACCAACCCGCCATTGTATTGATTTCGTTGTAGGGTTTTGATAGCAATCCTGGGGTGTTTGCTATCCCGTAGCAGAGTCTGCATGTCCCCCTCAATCTTGCTAAAGATCTCGGGAGGGATCCAGTAGTACGTGCGTTGCAGTACATAAAGCAATTTAGGTATAGAGAGAATTTTAAACATTGCTGCCCTCCCCATCAACGTAAGGGGTAGCCCACGCCACCTCAGTGCCTTCTCGACAGGTCTGAATCACCCTTCCAAGGTTGTGGTCAAAACAAACCACCCTCTCCAATGTCATATATACCTAGATATTTAAATCCATGATCGGTATGTGTCAGGTGGACTGGGAGTGAAGGCCCTAGTGTCCCACTGTGCGGTAGATAAAGCACTGATTTGCCCCAGTTAATGCTGTAACGAGTGTTCCCCGTAGTCTTCAAATAGTTGGAAGGTCAAGGGGAGGGACAGGGTCGGGTCTGTAAGGTACAAAAGAATATCGTCTGTGTAAAGCGAAATCTTCTCTTCCCCCACAGTTTTGACCGTAATTCAGAAGCCACTGATCTCCCGATCACAAAATGCACAGACAGGCTAGAGGTTCTATAGGGAGGCAAATAGTAGAGGAGACAGGGGGAAAGTGGGGGGGGGCAACCCTCTCTCATGCCTCTGCCAATGGGGAACTCCCTTGATAGCACTCCTTTCACCCAGACTTGACGAGCGTATGTTCAAGAAAGGGCTAGTGCACTTCATCAAACGCCTTTTTTGTGCCATGCGCTAGAATGATTTGAGATTCTGAGCAATCCCTAATTTTGTTCAACCAATTATGTGTGTGATGGAGATTATGTCTGAAAGATCTACCAGGCATAAAGCCTGACTGGTCCCTATGGATTAGGGGCCAGTCTGACTGTAAGAAGTATAGTGGCCAATATAGTAGCGAGGATTTTAACCTCCATGTTGAACAACAATATCGGGTGATGGGGAGCACAACTCTCTTGGCTTGCTCTCTTTATGGATAACTACAGTGACCCCCCGTCGAAGGTCTTGCGAGAGGGAGCACTGTTCAGCAGCTTCTAAAAACATATTCAAAAGATGGGGTCCCAACATTCCCATGTACCGCTACTAGAATTCCTCAGGAATTCCGTTGGGTCTTGGAGTCTTGTTAGGATTCAGTTTTGTTATGGCAGCTTGCACTTCTCCTAACGTCATTTCAGCATCTAGTGCGGCTCGCTCCTCAGCATCTATAGCACGGTCTCCAGGTAGTGTTCATTTGGGATAGCGTCTTCAGAGGTCTGGCCCTATAGAACTCCTCGTAATAGCAAGCAAAATCTTCCGCTATTGCTTCATCTGTGTCCGCACTGTCTTCCCCTGGATCAGTTATTTGGTTCACCCACCTGCCCTCCACTTCTCTTCTCCCAAGCCACGCCAGGAGCTTCCCAGCCTTATCACCAGCATCTTACAGTCGCTGCAGTGTTGCCAACAATTGGGTTTTGGGTCTTCTTGTGAGGGTGAGGGGAGCTGGTTCTGGACCCAGTGGCGGCTGCCTTGGAACGGGGGTGGAAAAAAAAATAAACTTGCCTTTCGCTGCCGCTGCATGCTTTTCCTCCGGCCTCACTCTGCTGGCAGCACCGGAAGCACCCAATGCACCTGGACTCTCCCAGCCAATCACGTCGCTGCATGAGAAGTATCGTGATTGGTCTGAGTAGCCTGTTTGGCCGCTCAGGCAGTGCCTGGGAGCCTGAGCATGTTCTCCACCGGGCTTTGCAATGCAGCCAGGTGGAGAACATGGTAAGTGTGCACGATTGTTTGGCCAGCCAAGAGGGCCAGCCAAATCGTCATGCGCACTTAGTGAGTGTAAACCACCACTTCTCCTTTCTCTGATGGCGAGCCCCCCCGCCCCACTCTAACATGGCTTTGAGTGGCACAGAAAAATAAAATGATAATAACGTCTTGGTATTATCATTTTATTTTTATTTTTTTGCACTGCTCAAAGAGCAGTGGGCCGACGCTCCATCGCCTTAGCGTAGGAGCCGCCACTGTTTGTACCCAGGGTTCCTTCAGTCTCCAGTGGCTGGCCCTCAAATCTCTCTAGAGCTCCCACTTCTCGCCTCCTTTTTCGGGCTATTAGGTTCTGGGCACTGTCAAGGAAGCCCATTTTATAAGACTCCCAATGCACTACTTTATACGTATTGAACTTTCATTTTCCTGGAAATAAAGCTCGGAGTCTACCCTCAGTCCCCCTACCACTTCCCGATCTCGTAGGTCCCAGGCATTAAGTTTCCAGCCTCTCTCCCCACCACACCGCTTACGGACCTTCACTAACAGGGGAAGTGATCTGAAAGGCCACGGGCCAGATAGTCCGCTTGTAATATGGGGCCCACTTCCTCTGCCTGGCGAAGACTTAGTCAAGTTTCAAAAACACAAAGATCCACCCTCGGATTCAGAATTATGTACTCACATGTTGCGTGTATTTCCTACAGTGGTTGGAAGCACACAGTGTTTGTTTAAATACCTGTGTTGTGTAGGAAAGCGAGTGGAAGGGTCAGGAGTGAGTGAAGTAGTGGATTAAAAAGTACCTGGCTCTTATGGACTAAAAAACTTTAATATTCCTTGGAGCTGGTACTGTTAAAAAGGTGGGTTGGAGGTGTATTGTTTTAATGGGCAATCCCTCCTGTAAACGTCAACATGTTTCGAAGCTCTCAGGCTTCTTCTTCAGGACCAAGAAAGATCCCTTCTATACTCACTATAATATCGAGCAGATGTCGAGAGAATGGTCACAAGTAAATAAATGTTTAAAAGTGATATATGTACAAGTAGTGTTACTACGTGAAAGGCAAATTGTCATGCACAAGATACAATACCCACTAGGTATTCTATTTGGTAATTTGTTCACAGTGGAGACAATGCCCCATGAGCCTTAAAACGGGTCGAACCGTCGACGGAGCCGCGGGGAGGCGATATATAGGCGAGGCAGTGTCCTTGGTGTAAGTGCGACTATAGGCACCCTTCCCACCCGACTGGGTGCAGCACTTTCAGGTGGCTCTCTTCACGTTGTAGCCCTCTCTTTTCCACTTTCTGAGGATGGAACTTTTCATCTGATGTACCATGTTCTATTCTTTAATTGTTTTAGATGAAGCTTGTTGGTGTACTGTTTTCTTCATTCCGTGTGTAAGGTTCTGAAGTGGTCTGGATCTACAAACCTTTCCCATTTTTGCCTTTTATTGTTATATTTTCCTTTAAAACATTTTTGTGTTCTTGTGTGAGTTTTTTTCAGAGATCCCGATTGTATTTACTTTTCACTGTGTTGATTTCTGAAGACTGGGGCCTTGGCGGTGTTTGGTCTTCTTTCAGTGCATTAACTTATTAACTAAGGTCTGCCATTGTGGGTGCAGTGAGTGTTTCTCTGGGTTTAATAATGTTTTGTTTCTTATTCCAGTATCCCATGTACTCTCGAGATTATGTTTATGTACGGCGCTATCATGTGGACCAGGAAAACAATTTAATGGTACTAGTGTCCCGGTGAGTATTCAGCATAAGAAATTGAGTACAAGCAATTCTCTTGTGACAAGACTAAAGTACCAATCGGTTTAGTGGACTACATTTCATTAGTGCACGATTGGCATTGGATGTCAATTACATATGTACAGAAATACCACAGGCTATGCACACCACTGGCTGTGGCTGGAGGGTGCAGCATACATGCAACATAAATCAATTTGTTTTTAGAAGATGCGAGTGTAAATTAGGTGTAAAAAATAGAAAATAAGCTGGTCTAAGGGCCAACAAGTGAAATAGCAGGACAGAAACCTGAGGTTTCAGAGCACTTTTCAGATATTAATAACAGGAGCGTCTCTGCAAAAATAAGTGCAATGAGTAAGAAGAGGTAGCTAGTCAAAGAGAAAAAATGAAAATGGGTATGAAAGACTTTACACATTTCATAAATGGCTAAATGTCATTGTGAATGTCTTGTAATGCCTTGCTGAAAACTGCTGTTGCCTGTTTACAGATCTTCACTCGCTTGTGCCTCCGTCTTCTTACTTCCACGTTACTACCTACCGGATAAGATTCTTCCGTAACACCTTGCTGCTGCGTTTGGCTCTTTGGTTCAAAGTCCTTAGTCAACTGAGTAAATACAGATTCAAATGTGGATAATGAGCCTGATACATGCCAAATATCACAACCAAAGAAATCTAGCATATGACAAAAACGTAACCTCGGCAGAGGCAGCTCTAAGAACTCAGCCAACCATTAACTGCTTTGGCAAGACCATATTCAGAGCAAGATTGTGTTATTGCACTCATAATAAATGGTTTCTGATGATGAATGAACTGCCATCTTCCACCCTTAATATAGACGTTTCAGAGGTTTGTTAAAGCAAGGCGACTAGAGGAAACAAGCTGTCTAACCTTCACTTCCAAACTCTTGTACTCGCCATTACTACCCTCCCTCTATGTAGGCCAGGAGGTACTTCATGCATTGTTTGGAAGATCACCTTGAATAGAGATTCAGTACCTGTGAAGGAACTATCGTAAAAGTTAATCTTGCAGGTCACAGGCTATGCTCCGTTATTGCACACGAACTTGCATTTGACATTTTAATTTGCACAGTAAGATTTAGACTGGGAGCCTCATGGTGAAAATGACTTAAGCAGAATGGTCCCTGAGCTGCATTTAGATACTTCAACTGTTGTTGTCCATTAGACCGGTGCTTTAATTTTGGGGGTTCTTTTACTTCTCAGATAGTATCCATTAAGGAACAAAACTGTTGTAAGCACTGTTGTGTATTTGTCTTTTTTTTCTTTTCCTTTCAGAGCCGTGGAGCACCCTGATGTCCCAGAATGTCCAAGCTTTGTACGTGTTGGAACGTACCAGTCGCAGATGGTGATCCGGCCCCACAGCTCTTTTGACGAGGTCAGTTGACAGACCTTTTATTTTTTTCAACAACCTAAACAAATTGACTGGTACTCGCTTGATCTGCATACATGTTCAAGTGCATGTGTATCTACATACAGCAACACATGCTTACAGGGTAACATTTACATTTCGTAGCATCTGTTCGTAGCGTCTAGTGCTGTAGATTCATATGCACCCGCATGATGATGTACCCACAGATGTTTTCAATTTCTCGCAATTTACTCCCATGTTTTAGGCAACACACACATGCATCATTAGACACTGTCACCACTCCATATACTACTCTGGCCCGCTGTGCAAAAAAACAGTCCAACATGGAATTGATGCCCATGTGCATTGCTACCTTGTGACTCAAAAGACTCAAAAGTCTTCTTCAAAGGAAAAAAACTCTTAAACGTCCGAGCCCAAAACTAGATGGCAGAAGTATGCTAAACATGTGAATCTACAGTACTACGCGCTACAAAGAGATGCTTACAGAGTAGCTTTAACCCGTTGTGCGCTATATTTTCAATAAACCAAAAAGGCTACACTTGGCCCACCTGGATGACTTTGGAATCCACAAGCTTTGAAATGTTTCTACAGTGTCTCAGAGAATAAGTTAAATGGGCTAAAGGAATATAATGCAGCAGCTTTGCTGTATGCCTTGACCTCTTTTTCATTGGAAACTAGCTCCATTTTAAATTCTGGATAATGAAGTGGGCTAAAGGCCGAGCTGCTGAGCTTCTAGTTAAGAAACAGTAAAAATCTCCTGTCCCTAAAGGCCCACCAGCCAAATAAAAAGCATCTGGAAGAAACAGTTAGTTATAGATTCCTTACCTTAGAATTACCCCCAGGCGTCAGACTGGATCCCGAAAGTTTTTCGTCAGCAGTACCCCTGCGTGTCGGAAGGTGGCGTCGGTCGACTCCGCGTTCGGCGTCGTGGTCGCTGGAATGACGTTGCATTAGCTACATAGACGCTGCCCTCGCGCGCTGATGTCAGTTCTTTCTTTTTCTGCGCCAGCAAGCGCAGATCCGGAGAGAGCGGTACCCCCAGTCAATTTTTGACTGATCTTTTTCTCAACTTTTGTCGACTTCGTTGTTGTTTGAGTCTTTCGACTCCTGGTGCACGAGGGATGCCCGGCTTTAAGGCTTGCGGTTCCTGTAACCGACTCATGTCGCTGACGGATCCGCACCGCGTGTGCCTCTACTGCCTGGAGCGCGACCATGACCCCAAGTCGGCTCCTCGCCGCTCGAAGTCGCGGAGGAGGTCGAGGGACCGGTCGCGGAGCCAACACCATTCTTCGTCGAAGTCTTCGCACTCGGGGTCAGGTAAGTCGAAGCACAAAAAGAAATCGAAGAAGCATCGTCGCTCTTCAACTTCTCCCCATCCGTCGGCCGACGCGACGAGGGATGCGAGTGGTGGCCCTCCCGCGGCTCCGGGTGCGGAGCCTGCTGGGTCGATTTTGGGTTTCCCTCCCTTCCTGGGACCCGATGCGACCCCTGCCCAGCTTTGGAGTTTCTACGAAGCGATGCATGCCATCTTTGGGCAGCCCAACTCCGCCGGCGCGCCTTCGAGGCCCGCGGACTCGGTTGGGGGCCCTCGGCGGCTTCGGCCTCGGTGCCGCAGGGTCCCCTTGGATCCAGGCCTGGATCCGGATCGGCGCCGGTCGACCTCGTTACGCCTCCCCCAGCGCCGATTCCACCAGCACCACGTCCGCCCCCGGCATCGGCTGTGTCCCCAGCCGACGTCGACCCCAGCCTCCACCTCGAGGTAGACACAGAGTCCGACCGACGCCGACTGGTACTTTTGTGCCCCTGTTCTACCCTGGCTCTTTGAGACCAGATTGGCAGCCAGAGGTGGGTGAAGAGGACTGGGAGGGGTCTGGAGACCCTTTAACAAACCAGTTGGTGTACAAGCAGGACTGGAGAGGGGAACTGGGAGAAGCCAGTGGTTTGGATACCTCACCAGACCTTGGCATGTTGTCTCCTCCTACCGTGGCTACGGAGGAGGGAGCGTCATACGCAGTGGTGTTGCGTAGGGTGGCCGAGGCTCTCCACCTCGAGCTACCTACGGTGGCAGTCAGGACTAACCTCCTGACAGAAGTGCTTCAACCGGCGGCGAGCTCTTCGGAGCCCCTGCTGCCGTTTAATGAAGCCCTGACAGACATCCTTTTGGGCACCTGGTCCAGGCCCAACACAGGTGCTCCTGTGGACAGGATGATTGCTCAACGCCACTGCCCGGCCCCGGGCGACCCCACTTTACTCTCCCAACACCCCACCCCTGAGAGCTTGGTAGTCCAAGCCTCCACGTCCAAGGGCGCATTCCCTACCGCTCCCCCGGATAGGGAATCCAAAAAGCTGGATCATCTTGGGAAGAAGAAGATGTTTTCTTCCTCCAGCTTGGGACTGCGGTCGGTAAACACTGCATGTCTGTTGGGCTGTTACACCCACTCCGTGTGGGACACGGTTGCGCAAGTGCTGCCTCAGTGCCAGGAGGAGGCCCGGGCCGTGCTCTCTCGAGCGGTTGCCAAAGGGAGAGACGCAGCGAAGTTTACCATCCCCTGTGGGCTGGATACCGCCAACGCACTTGGCAGGGCGATTTCCACGTCAGTAGCCCTTAGACGCTACGCCTGGTTGCGTTCGACTGGTTTTTCCGGGGATGTCCAATCCACACTTATGGACATGCCCTTTGATGGCCGTCGCCTTTTCGGCGACAAAGCAGACAACGCGCTAGAGCGCTTTAAGGACTCTCGGGCTACGGCCAGATCCTTGGGCGTCTCCACCACCCGCCCTGCGCAGTCTGCCTTTCGCCCCGTTCGTGGCTACGGAAGGGGTGCCCAGCTACGTCCCGCCCAGAGCCACAGGCCGGCGCAAGCTGTTCAGCCCCTGCGCGGCCGTGGACGTGGGAACCACCGCCGTGGTTCTGGGGGCCAGCGGGCGGGCCAGTCCACCACAGCCCCTTCTGCAGAAGCCTCCTAGTCCGACCTTTCAGGGCCACCAAACGCCAGTGGGCGGCAGGATCCGCCATCACCTCCCCCACTGGCGCACCATCACGTCGGACAGGTGGGTTTTACAAATAGTCCGAAGGGGCTACTCCCTCCCCTTCGAGACTACCCCTCCATCCATGCCACCTCAGTACCTTCGCATGTCGGAGGATCACCTGGCCCTTCTCCTACAGGAAGTTACGGCACTCTTGGCCAAGGGAGCCATCGAGCGCGTTCCTGCCCCAGAAGTAGGTCGTGGTTGCTATTCCCACTACTTTCTCGTGCCCAAGAAGGACAAAGGCCTGCGTTCTATCTTGGATCTCAGGAATGTCAACCGCTTCCTCCGGAAGGAGAAGTTCAAAATGTTGATGCTCGCTCAGGTCTTGTCTGCCCTCTGCCCTGGAGACTGGATGGTAGCGTTGGACTTGCAGGACACCTATTTCCATATCCCCGTCCTGCTGGCCCACAGGCGTTACCTACGGTTCACGGTAGGCCACGAGCATTTTCAGTTTACCGTGTTCCCCTTTGGCCTTACCGGCGCCCCTCGGGTGTTCACGAAAGTGATGGCGGTGGTCGCAGCTCATCTGCGCAGATCAGGGGTTCCAGTCTTCTCCTATTTCGACGACTGGCTGTTGAAGGCAGGCTCGCCCCAGGCTGTCGTCTCCCACCTCCAGACTATGGCCGACCTCCTGCATTCGCTGGGGTTCTCCATCAACGTGCCGAAGTCACACCTGACCACCTCTCAGAAGCTCCTCTTCATCGGAGCGGTTCTGGACACGACGCAGTTTCGGGTTTATCCTCCCGAAACAGCGAGTCCGGGGTATTCGGGCTATGATTCCGATCTTTCAGCCTCTATCCTGGGTTTCGGTCAGGATGACCCTCAGGCTGCTGGGTCTGATGGCCTCCTGCATCCTGCTGGTGGATCATGCCAGATGGCATATGCGGGCTCTGCAGTGGGACCTGAAGTTCCAGTGGGCCTAACATCAAGGGAATCTGTCTGATTGCGTCCAGATCTCGGAGGGCACTGCACACCAATTGCAGTGGTGGCTTACGAACCAGGATTGGGTCAAAGGCAGATCCCTCTCCCATCCTCAACCAGAGTTTACAGTGGTGACCGATGCATCACTTCTGGGATGGGGCGGCCACATGGGGGAGGCGGAGATCAGAGGCCTCTGGCTGAGTCCGGGCTCCACATCAACCTTATGCAGCTTCGGGCGATTCGTCTTGCACTGCAGGCATTCCTTCCCTCTGTCCGGGGAAGAGTAGTGCAGGTGTTCATGGACAACACCACCGCCATGTGGTACTGCAACAAACAAGGCGGGTGGGGTCGTGGACCCTATGTCGGGAGGCCCTCCGCCTCTGGACATGGCTGGAACATTAGGGCAAATCCCTGGTGGTTCAACACCTGGTGGGAAACTACCTTTACTACGCATGCATTACATCGCATGCCATTAGATCGCGCTCTTTACAACCCAAGTCGTTACAACGACTTGCGCTGGAGGGCGCTATAGGACAAGGAATAGTTTAATTTACTATCCAACACCTTCCCTACTGTACGTAGGCTGGAGTTGGAATAGTAAATTTAACTACTCCTAAGTCCAGCGCCCCCCAACGAAAGTCGTTGTAACGACTTGCGTGGTAAAAACCGCGATCTAATACCATGCGATGTGAATGCATGCGTTGTATAATCATACATTCCACCTGGTAGGTTCTCTGAACACCAGGGCAGACGAAATCAGCCACAGGTGCATGATGGATCACGAATGGCGTCTTCACTCGGAGGTGGTGCAAGGTCTCTTTCAGCAGTGGGGAGAGCCTTGGTTAGATCTATTCGCCACCGAAGAGAACGCGCAATGTCAGCAGTTCTGCGCGTTGGATTTTCCAAGGCGGCACTCGCTAGGCAACGCCTTTCGTCGTGAGTGGAGTTGCGGTCTTCTGTACGCCTTTCTGCCTATAACGCTTCTGCCCAGAGTGCTGAAGAAGATCAAGCACGACCGGGCCCAAGTCATTCTTGTGGCTCCGGATTGGGCACCAAGAGTCTGGTATCCGGAGTTGCTCAACATGGCCATCGATCCTCCGATCAGACTGTCTCTTCGGGAGGATCTTCTGTCGCAGCAGCAGGGGACGGTCCTCTACCCGAACCTGTCCAGCCTCCACCTCCTTGCGTGGAGATTGAGCGGCGGCAGTTGACGTCGTTTGACCTGCCTCCCGAAGTCTGCGATGTTATCTTGGCAGCCAGGCGTCCCTCCACTAAGACGGTATACGCCTGCAGATTGAACAAATTTGTGGCATGGTGCACAGCAAAGGCTGTGGATCCCCTTTCCGCCCCTCTTTCTGAGGTCCTCTTGTTCCTCCTTTCTCTGGCCCAGCAGGGCTCTGCTCTGGGCACTCTAAAGGGCTACCTCTCGGCCATTTCAGCCTTCCTTAGGCTTCCTGATCAGCCTTCTCTTTTCAAGTCCCCTGTTGTAAATAGATTCCTTAAGGGCATTACTCCTCTTTTTCCTCCTGTTCCCTTCGTAATGCCCCAGTGGGACTTGAACTTGGTTCTTACCTATCTTATGTGCGCTCCCTTTGAGCCGCTACATAACTGTCCTCTCAGACTTCTCACCTTGAAAACTGCCTTTCTGGTGGCCATCACCTCTGCACGCAGGGTGAGTGAGCTGCAAGCTCTTTCTTTCAAGCCTCCCTTTCTGGCTATCCATCCGGACAAGGTCGTCCTGAGAACTAGACCTTTCTTCCTTCCCAAGGTGGTTACTTCTTTCCACATTGGCCAAACCATCACTTTGCCCACCTTCTTTCCGCCTCCGCATCCTTCAAAAGAGGAAGAGAGGCTCCACCGTCTGGATCCAAAACGTGCACTTTCCTTCTATTTGGATCGCACCAAACAATTCCGGGTGGATGACCAGCTCTTTGTTGGTTACATGGGCGCTAAGAAAGGTCGGGCCGTGCGCAAACGAACCATCTCCAGGTGGGTTGTTCTGTGCATCAAAGCCTGCTACTCTTTGGCAAAGAAGGAGCCTCCTGTGGGGATGCATGCCCATTCCACCAGGGCGACGGCAACTACCACTGCTTTGGGACGAGGAGTCCCCCTAAATGACATCTGTCAGGCAGCTACGTGGGCATCGTTGCACACGTTCACTAAACACTACTGCCTAGACAGCCAAGTCCGGAGAGACGGCTTCTTTGGCCGTTCTGTTCTCCAGGACTTTCTGGTGTGAACTTAGTTTGCAGACCCACCACCGGGATTGCTATTGCTGGGGTATCTATTCTAAGGTAAGGAATCTATAACTAACTGTTTCTTTCTGATGAACAAGTTACTTACCTTCGGTAACGATATATCTGTAAGAAACATAGGTTAGTTATAGATTCCTTACCGCCCCACCCATCCTCCCCGTTCTGCGAACTGACTTCTAGGGTTAAGGACATCCTTTCAGGGCCCTAGTTTTGTGCACCAGTGGTCAGTGTCTTGCATGGCTCTGCGCTTCTGGCGTGGAAAGTCGTGTAGAGAACTGACGTCAGCGCGCGAGGGCGGCGTCTATGTAGCTACCGCGACGTCATCCCGGCGACCACGACGACGAACGCGGAGTCGACCGACGCCACCTTCCGACGCGCATGGGTACTGCTGACGAAAAACTTTCCGGATCCAGTCTGACGCCTGGGGGTAATTCTAAGGTAAGGAATCTATAACTAGCCTATGTTTCTTACAGATATATCGTTACCGAAGGTAAGTAACTTGTTCTTCTCACAAGAGCAGAGTCAATGGTGTAGCTTTGGGGTGCAGTTCAGTAGCCACTGAGTGTCAGTAAACGGGTGTCCAAGCAGAACATAATTGAGTATTGATGTTACAGATCCAGCTGCTCTGAGATTTCTGTGAGGGCAGCTATAGTGTTGTGGGTCAGCACCCACTATGATGGGTAAAACCCCTATGTTGTAAACTGCCAGTTGTGTTCAAGAGTTCCTGGTTGCGGGGCCGTATAGCAGGGCACCAGTTGGATCACAAATATTTACCAGCTTCAACTAGAAACTGGACTTTAGAGTTGGGGAGAGTTCCTAATGGCAGTCACCACCTAATCCTTTTTAAGCTGTCACTGTGCAGCAGACCTTTCTGAAGATACATAATAATATACTGGTTTTGAGGGCGCACCCACCGAAATATTCTCCAACAATTACATTTGTTTCATGTCAGTCAAGCCATTGACTTACGTCCTTTTACATTGATCCATTCTTTAGCAAAATGTGATTTGCCACACTTGATCTTCGAAGGAATGTATTCTAGTAATGGGATAAAGGACTTTACAAAAGATATGTTAAATCGTATCATTTTTTTCAACAACACAAGGACAATTCTATTACCAAGCCAAGTATAGCACACTGGACAGTGGATTGTATTCAGCTTTGTTATTAGTTAATTCAAAGCCACTTCACGAGAAACCAAGAGCTTATTCTAAACATTAAAAGCAGCATTTGAACTGACTTTCGTAATGTTACTATGACTGCAATTCTGCTTTGTAGTCTTCTATTCACACATTCAGGGGACATTACTCTGGTGAAGCAGAAAGTATTAAGAATTGTTACCTTTCCTACTTCACTGTCACCTCCTTAGAGACAAAGTATTACTTGGCAATCTATGCACAGCATGTGAATCTAAAATTTCTCATCACAAAAGAGGACGCTGCGTACATGTAGCAACACATTGGCAGGTTCAAGCAATACTAGATTCACAAGTTACCCGTCTCTTCTGTAAGAAAGAGGAATAGCGCACTGGATTCTCATTACGGTACATTTTTCAGACCACTCTCACCATCTTACCCTCTACATGATGTCAAGAAAAAATGCAATCTGAAGATGGTATCTGCAGTGGGATTCAAGTCAACATCGTTACAAGTCACTCTAGTCATGCATATGGGCACCGCCCACATTTTTTAGTGAACGAGATGTTGTTAGAGATTAACTGCTTATGTGAGGGATTATACATAACCTGTGAATATAAAGTTGTTTCAAGCTGTAAATCCGTTGTTAGAGGTAAAGAACTTGATTTTTTTTTTTTTTTAAGTGAGCAGTATGCTTGTTAAGTGAATAATGATGTACGTGGGTTCTGGGAGGAAATCTGGTTTTCCAGTGAATGTTTAACACTGTGTCTCCTTCACAGAATGGCTTCGATTATTTGTTGACTTACAGCGACAATCCACAGACTGTGTTCCCAAAATATTGTGTAAGCTGGATGGTGTCGAGTGGTGAGTATGTGTTTCGTGTACTTCAAATGAAGACAGTCTACAATGCTGCCTTGTGTCCTGTGCAGGAAGGAAGGTGGAGAGGGGTTGGGTAGTTGGCCACAAACAGGGAGGGGCTCGCTGTTTGTGAAATTTGGTACCACAATGAAGTTGAGTTTTGGGGGGGGCTGGGCAAGGTAGGTTAGTAACGTTTGGAAGTTTTAGGGTTGTGGATTTTTGATTACATGATGTATGGTTTTTGAGGGTGGGAGTGAGATGAGTCTTTGGGAATTAATGGAATTTGTGCATCTGACCTTTTTGCTTTGTATCACTTTGTACGCCCATGTTATCAAATGGTGTTCACAAACTATCCTCTATTTAGGGATGCCGGATTTCCTTGAAAAACTTCACCTGGCTGCTGTGAGAGCCAAAACCATGGAGATCAAAGTGAAAGATTACATCTCTGTGCCCCGGCCAGTGGACTCCAGCTGCGAGGCCAAAACGAGTGCTGAGCGCAAAGAGGACAGCGGCCACAGCACGGGGCAGATGGGCTATGCCTAAGCAGGAAAACTTGCGTTGAGGTGTGGCCATCCTTGGCCCTTTTCCAACCCTGAAGTGGCTCCGTGCACCGCTCCTCGTCCAACCGTCTTGCAGGATTACTGCCACAAACTGTGGCATTTAAAGGACGCCTTCGGCAGCGATGAGTCACAAAGGAAGTACACTTTAGGAGCTTGTTTTTCACCAAGATCAGCCTTAGCCTGTGTACTTCTGGCCAATCTGAGGTTCGACTGACATTTCAGCGGCTAGGCCCTGTGCTTGGGCCGCCAGAACTTTTGATAAGCTGCCTTTTATGTAACTTTGTTTGAAGAGGAAGCAATGCAAACATTCCCCCAAAGTCACCTTCCTTGCTACAGTGGCTGAAGTGCATGCAAGGTTCCCGCTCCCTGTTCAAGTTTGAAGAGAATTGAAGGCTCTTTTTCCATGGCATTTAGTTTTAAAGTGAATGCAGGTCATCTGCAGTGGGTGCCCAGGTGACATGCCCTGCCTTTCAGGTCTGAGGGGTGTGCGCTGCTGCTGTGGTCTGAATTATTTGGAAAATGCCCCCTCTTGCATGGTTGATGTTTGGGAAGTGGGAAAGAGCTACCCTCTGTGCCTGGTATACAGAAGTGCTGTTGGGTTAAATGTTTAGTTCCTGCAGAGCAGATTGCTTGGGAGCGGATTCACAATATGCCAAGGGTAGCGGAAGTGATCTTGCATATATCATTTAGTGCTGACTGCATCACAGGGTTGTCCTGTTGACCAAAAGGTAGCCCCTTAACAGCCTCTTCTTTGTGTTTAGGCACTTGGGAGAGGGAGTGCGTGAAAACCACGGAAAGGAAACTGCTTTTGAAGCACTGTTTACTTTCTGCCTTCGCTACTTTCTTCATCACCCCTGAGAGCAGGAGTAGCGAAGGCAGTGCCAGAGCTATTAAAGAAAAAGTCTGAGTGCTGCTCCTTCATGTTTCTAATCGATGTATCCTATTTGTCTCAGCAGTGCTGAGTATGCAGCTGCTGTCATGGAACTAGTATGTACAAGTGTCCCCAGTAGTCCTTTTCCGGCTACAAACCGATCCTTTGCTTTCTACTAAGGTGCATATCACATACAGGTGTCCCCTTGCTTGCTTAGGAGCTGCTCCTTTGAGCGCTGCTATGGTACATGCCTTACACATGCATATTAAAGGCGACCCTTTTAGTCCTTGGAAAGAAGGGAGCTTAAGTGGGGCTTTTCATGTACAAGTATGCATGGAATTTTCCAGCCATGTTTGTGTTAGATGTTTGTAGGAAGGGGTACAAGCAGGAAAGGACGATCCAAAGATCAGCCTTGCGCTGGCTACAGTTATTGTTCGAACATTTCTGTTTTTGCATCTGTATTTTGTACAGACGTAGTAAGGTCCTCCAGACTGGGTTTGACAACCACGGACAAAAGTCTCATCTCACAGGTGTTCTACCTAAGGCCTCTATGAGAAGCTGGCTCATTTCCTTACTGTGAATTGGAGCCTATGTCTTGTTTCTTGGGGACGGCCTGCGAATGTTTGTGTCAGAGAAGGGAATCTTGACCAGTCAATGGTGTAATAGCTAATTTCCAGAAGATCTCAGAAGGTTTATCGGCAGTCTGTGAACCATCTAGAGGGGTGGGAGGACCTTGTGAAATGAACTTAAGCGTGTGCACGGGCATCTTGTCGCTCCTCTGTTGGTGGAAGATGTCTCTCCCTTTCTGTGAGGCATTAGGGAGCACTGAATAGATTTTCCCTTGGTTGTGGAATAGGCACCCAATGGTTTGTCTCTTTTTTTATGGCACCTTTAAGCTGATTTCTGGAAAGTGCTGGGGGTTCCCTCATGAGGTGTCCCTGTCTAGCAGCACTCCACCTAATTACTTGCTCCTGGCGATGGAAAGTAGCATCTCATGACCTGCCCTGAGGATTGGCTGGCAAAGTTACGTCTTATTCTTTCCTTGGAGGTTTGTGTGCATTACATGTCCTAAGGTTTAGAGAGTCAAACGATGTCCGTTGTCAGAGTGGTTCAGTGGGAGATAACTAGCTTGAACTGCCATACCATTTGTACGGCTCAGCAGTATGGGTTATACCAGAGGATACAGGTGCATTTGTTAATTGTTAGCTTGCTATAGGACAAGATCTGAGGTATTGAGCGATGATTCCGTGCCTGTGATGTGTGTCTGATCCTGACCGTTCACCTGGGTAACATGGTGTGTTTGTGTCTGTCTCTTTTGCTGCAAAGAGATAGAGGAAGCCAACATCTGTTTTTCCCGTGCATTAAGCACTGGTCATTAAATGGGCTACCTGCATTATGGGGTAGAGGGGGGGTAGTTTCTGCTTAAAACTGGAATCTGCAATTTGACATAAATGTACATACAACCCTCTCAGACAATGGTCAAGGAAAGGCTATAATTGTGCTTGGACAGGTGGTAGGGCTTTCTGAAGGGTGGGAAGGAGGGCTACTTAAGCTATTTCTACTTCTCTTCCTTATTTTCCTGTCTGAAGCTAAACTAGTTGTTCTTCATTTGGTGAGATCAGGAATAGAATACGTTATTGGGGCTAAATCTCCAATTCTGTGGATTGTCTAGTGTATTTGGGTATCTGGGGTGGAAACTGGCTGTGATATATACCCTACATTCACTGTTAACATGCCTGTCCTCCACAGAACGCACATTAACCAAGCAGCCCTGTTGCACAACATACTTTCCATCGCTAACCCCATCAGTGCTTGGAATGTTCAGCAGTTTGATCCCCTGTTAGAACCAGTGTGTTTATTCATCTGGCTTTCTTCCTTCCTACTCCAGTTCTAAGGCATCTGCTTTTCTACCCGGGTAGGGTAGCACCCTGGTTGCTGGTAAAACGTGCCATGCTCTGCGGCTAATTGCTATACAGCCTTAGCGTAGGTTGGATTCTTGCTCTGTCACTGTTTGTCCCGAGCTCATCCTGCCTTGTGCCTTTGGCCGAGCCCTGATTGGTTAGTTTATTTGGCCAACTGCAAACTTTTCGGGGTTCTTTGCTGAAATTCCCCAGAGCACGACCCTGCCTTTGATACATTGGTAAAAAAAAAAACAGCTCTGACCTTTGTACTGGGTATTACAAAGTGAAAACAGAAGGTTTAAAACCAAAGAACTGTAATAACACTGAAGTCCTTTTTTAACACCTTGCTCTCTCTTCCTCAGTCTATCATGGTCTGTTTCTCTCACCTTTTCTTGTGCGTGGTGTTGATTAAGACTACTGAACTCTTTTTCTAGTTGGTTTTGACATTGATTCAGTTTCACAGACATATGTGATGCTTTTAACAGTGTGAATAAATCTATAAATTGGTACAATATTTTGAACATTCTGTCAGAAAGCTTCTTGTGGGTTGTTCCTTGCAGCGACTCCATGAATGTCATCAGAATGGCTATTTCTCTGACTACTAGGTGTGGAAATGGTCTCCGCGTGATCCCCTTCTCCCTCAATGGGGAATATTGCATAATCGTATAGCTACAAACTTTAGAATCTTTGCAGCCTATGGGATTTTTAATCTTGCAATTCCTCTCGGCTCTGATTGAGTTTGGTATCTTGGTAGCATCTAGCCACACTTTGTTTATTCTGCTGTGATATAGAAAGTAGTCAGTTGAAGGAACTTGGGTTATTTGATAACTGTGGAAAATATAAATTCAGACATTGGGCCAGTCAGTGAAGTAGTGAAACAAAAGTATATTTTCTTAGCAATATGATAGCTCTGTTAGGTGATATCAAACTACCAATGCCATTATGTTTTCCCAAACCAATATATTTGGCTAAAAGCTGTTCATTGTTCCTTTGTACAAAAAATAAATATGCCAATCTGTGAAACCAGAAATATAACTTTCTTGAAAAACCATAGGTCAGACAGCCAACATGTAAAAATTACTGCAATTTACTCCTCTAACATGGAAGCATTGTTGCCCTAAGGAGGATTCATTTTCAGTCCCCTTAATGAATCAAGACCAATGCTGGCAATTTTATATGACCTTTTAACGCTATTGGGGAATAAAATGCATGCCATATGAGCTATGTCCAATATTTCCATACACGTTTTTATGATGTTATTTTTAGTGTCCAACGTTAACACAATATTGCAAGTCAGGAGTTAGCTTGTGGAAGAATAGCTAGGTAGCTACTTCGGAGCAGTATACTTTTTTGCAGTACCCAGATAACTGCTAAATATTCTCTCCCAACAACATAGTTAATATTTCAAGCTGAACAGTACAGTGTTCTTTACCATTACTGTAGCTGTAAGAGTGCAGTCCCTGAATGTGTCGATACAAATAAGTGGTGAGGGCGGACTGCAAAGAGCCTCAGCAAAAGTCTTTCTGATAGATCCTTGTAATGGCAGATTACTCACCTTTAAATATCCCCCAGATACCAGACTACATTCATAGAGTTGTGTGCAAGTGCTCCCTCGTGCTAATAGGTGGCATTGTGCAGCTCCGTGAAGACTTCTTCACACCCCAAAAGTGACGGAGCACAGCCACATGTATTTGCCACCCCAGCGCATTGATGTCCGTTCCGATCTTTCCTTGCCTTCTAACGCAGATCCGCAGCTCTGCTCCCACCTTTGTCAGTCTTCCAACGACTCAATAAGCCTTTTGCACACTTTCCTACGGAACAATGTTCACTCCAAAAAAGACAGGATTCAGGCTGCGTCTCAGCTGCAAGATGATGTCGGTCACAGACACTCTTGAGGTTTGACTTTTATGCCTGGGCTCTAGCGAAAACAGAGTTGTGTGACAGATGAGCCCTAATGCACATAAAGGTGATTTGAGACAGTGAAGCGCAGTTGTACATTGCCAAACACTAGAAATATTTACAGTCTAAACGCAGAGCCTGCTCTAGGTCACAGGCCCAGACCAATTCCCACTGAAGCTTTGGATAAGTCCAAACACAAGCATGAAATACGGAAGCAGGACTCGAGCCACCCTGCCACGCTGACTTCAAGGAGAAAGTACAAGGGTGTCAAGATGTAAGTCGCACTCTCTTGAGATCACCGCCAAGGAACAGAATCCTCAGTTGGTCCTGGACAGTCAGAGTTCCCTAGGCTGTCATCGGCCCTACAGCAGTTTGAGGCCATCAAAGAGACCATGTTGCAAATTTTCAGTGGCCTGGCTTGTCACTCCCAGGCACTGTCTGTCCCCTTGGAACCCATTCCCATGCCCTTATCTCTTCCTTTACAGACTTCCACTCAGGCCCAGAGATCCATGCTGGTTCCCAAGTCACCGTCACCCATTGGGATACTGAACCGACGTTGACACAAGCTCTACTGTGTTGCGGCTATCAGAGGTTCAGTTTTTTGTTTTAGGTTCGGACTGTTGATCCTGTGCTAGAGCAGGGTGCACCTCAGTGGCAGCTGGTAGCTTTTGAGGGTGGTGGGGGGCGTAAAAGTCATTTTCGACTGTCACCAAATGAGCAAAGCGAATGACACCAACTGACCCACGAGTGTTCCAGGCTAAAAGACACTGTCTCCACATTCCGCATATGCAGGTATGCTTTGCATTATCGTAATCCCACATTTATTTTACATTAGTGTAACCTGAAGGCTTGGGAAGGCAAATTGTGATCACTATAATTAACAACTCCAGTAAATGATGGATAACATTTACCCTTTTGTCACAAGTTAGCCAGTTACTACATCCATAGAATACTATTTTCACTTGCACATCAATTGCATACGAGTTCTTTCCACTGAAAGTATGCTACACATTGGTGGAGACATAGTAGAAGATTGTTTCAGGTGTAGTTACAGAAGCCTGTAAGTGACTGACTTGCCACTGTGGCAAAAAGTAATTTTTATCAACGGCAAACAAATTTGTTAATAACGTTTAGGCAGCAGTGCTTCACACAATCTAAAATATAGAAATGGACATGGTCTTGGTATTAACTAGGCAGGAAAACATATGCAGAAGTGCTTTACACGGCAAAAGCTAGGTAATATTGTAATGTTTCTTTTCATTTTTCAGTTTTTCTGCACTGCCATTATTAGTTCAAATTGTCTCTTTTGTTTATAAGATAAGGGCTTTTATACATGCTGTTGGACTGTAGTTTTGTACCCCCAAACCATTGTGACTAGTGAGAGGGACTGTCAAATGAAACAACTGTGTGGGCTTTATTATGAAGCTATGCAGTGGTGTAACGAAACTTGAGGGGGGGCCCTGCAAATTTCATGGAACGGGCTTCCCACGCTCTGCACCCAGTTAGGAGTTCTTATGCCAATGGCCCATGCACAATGCCCGAGGGCGCCACCTGGAGCTCGAGTGCCCTCCGCGGGCTGGGGTCACTATTGTTATGCCACTGAAGCAATGGTGTTACAAGCCTCATGGGAGCAGTTTGCCGCAGATGTAATACACCAAAAGCCTGTGCAATTACAAAAAGCATTGTTTCAAATCTTAAACACCTGGAATAATGTCAGCTGTAACCAGAGAAATATTGCCTCTTGTTCATGATTTAAAAGGTACACGATCAATTGAAATGCAGACACGCTGTCCTTACCTCTGAACTGAATAAGCATGTTATCTCGCTTCCTTTCCTTTAACATTGTGCTCATTTTATTTGCTCATTATTATTTCTTTGTATTGGTCGCTCAAAACCATAACATGCCCAATTCTAAACTAGATTGGCCTATCATATACTCCTTTTCTATGAAGCAATTGGTGAACATGTTGCTGATTTGAAAGGCAGTTCTAAGGGTTCCTGTTTTGCACACTTTTTCTAAAATCAAAGCAGTGATCATGTTTTATCATTATTTGCAGCCCGCGAAAAGCCTGCACAAATTCTCAGGGACGAACAGCACACGCACAGCTCTGCTGTCAGCACAAACCGCTCCACTTCATATCTTCGCACGCACTGCCTGACAGAATGAAGCTCCAGCAGAAGATAATTTAAAAATAAATGTCCAATCATTGTGCGCTTTAAAATATAGCGGCACTATAATGGCCCATTTTGTATGGTCTTCCCGCCCCGTGCAGTCCAGCTCTACTCTAAGCTTATAGTTTTGTTTTTTTTGCCAAAAAGCCAATGAGGCTCTTATGATATTTATCATATTAAATAGCATGAAAGCTGCTCTGGGATTAGAAGCTTGTGCTACTGCTTCTCCTTGTCTACCCCCTACTCTAGCCCAGCACCGGGAAACCCTTTGGGGTAGCTGTGCGCACTACAAGTTCCGTAAAAAAGAAAAGAAAGGCAAGGCAACACAGTGCCCCAGTGAAGAGACAGAGTACTATGTTCTCCCTCCCAGACCCTGGCTTCAACTCAGAGTGAATTTGTTATGGAAACCCTGAAGTGTGCATGTCAGGCTGGCCGAGTCCAGAGACTGGCCAGTCTGTCATGCACACTTTAACTACACAGCACGGAAGCTCTCCATGGCAACAGCCACGCCCCTCCCTTTGTGATGACATTTAATAATACGAGCAAATGTAGGCCAGCCCTGCAGCAGTAGGAGTATTTATATGCACCAAAATGTAAATTATTTTAAGCGTGGGTTGCGGATCAAAGCAGTGAGTCAACGCCCTTCCGCCCATTAACATGATCCGCATCCGGGCCACCTCAGGATATTGAAGAAAATAGTGATGGCTTACTCCCTCTCATTATACTGATGATGCCTTATACATTAATTTACAAGCCGTCATTAGGCTTGATACCTCTTCTGATACATAGGTGGACTTATCACATGGGCCACCAACAAGAAAAAGTTCCTCCTTTGCAGTGGTGTTTCGGAGGACAGCCAGAGTACTAGAATTACACCTGCCCTCAACTGAAACTAAAATAAATGAATTGACAGAAATTTTGCAGCCAGGGCTGACAAGATCTGAGCCCTTGATTCCATTTAATGATGCTTTCAAAGATACTTTGATGCCTACCTGATCAAATCTGTGCTCTTTCCCGGCTGTTTGCTGGTAGGTAGCCTGGCGACACGAGCCAGTGACCTGGATTTTCTCACCAAGCATCCTACTCCAGAGAGCCTGATTTTACAGCCTTGACCAGTAAGGTGAATCCTAATTCATTTCGGATCAATCCTCCGGATAGAGAATCCAAAAGGATTGATGCCTTTGGCAATCATATGTATTCTTCTGACAGCCTGGCACTGCGATCCTTAAATGAAGTCTATTGGGCCAATATATATACATGCCCTTTGGGTCACGGGCAGCAAGACCTTGCTGGCGGTCCAGGAGGACCTTAGAGCCTCTCTGACGGGCAAAACATGATCATGGACATTATCCACACAATCTTGGTTTCCATGGACTGCATTAGAAGGGCAGTCTGCACCAGTGTTGTACTTTGTAGACATGCTTGATGAGGTCAACTGGATTCTCAGGCCATCACAGGCATCGCTATTAGACATTGTAGTGGGTTTGTAATTCCAATTACTATTGCTGTTTCATGACATCTGTAATGTTCTGTCTGACATACTTTGTGTTCTGTTTGTCCGTGAGCTCGAAGTGTGCATCTTCTGAGGTTCGATCGGCTTCTGCGTGTTGAAGATCGAACCTCCGTGGGTGCGCCGCTCCTTGCCGTGGTTGAAGATGTATTAGTAATAAATCTACTTTCTAAAACTAAGAAGACGACTTCTCGTAAATATTCTACTTACCACATCTTGGCGACGACCGGGAACTCCTTCAGCCACATTCACATCGAACCACACGCGTCAATTTGATGATCCTGCTCCCGACTGTTCCGGAACCCTCCTTCGATGGGGACGCCAGGAAGCATCCAAAAACATTTGGAGGAACTGGTAGGATCAATTTCATTTTCATTTGATTGTGGCTTGGGCGAGCGCTGGCCCTGCGGTGGATCTCCGCGCGCTGTACCGTTGAAGGCAGCTACACGCGCATACCTGGCGCGCATCAGCTTAAACGCACGCGCAGACTCAGCACGTTCTGCGAACAAAAGTCACTCGCGCAGGTTCACGCGCATTTCATCAAACGCTTCTTTGATCGACGTACTCACGCTACGTGAGGACGTCCGACGGCCATGTTGAATTGGGAAATTTGCCTATATACGGCCGGGCGCTTCAACGGATTGTTATTACGGTGATGCGCACACCCGTATTTTCTCCTTTATTCTAACAACTGATGGTGTATCACGGTGATGCGCACACCTTAGTCCTATTGTGGACAACTCGTAGATTTGAGCGCAGTTACGGTGATGCGCACACCTTGATTTTGTTCTGTTGGTCTCTCCTTTCGCACATCACGGTGATGTGCACACCTTAGTGCAAACTGTATTCAATTACTCGTTACTTTCTTCAGGATTAAAAGTGACTGGTGACTCATCGCAGTTTAAATAAATAAATATTTATTTATTTACTCAATTATTTATTCAAGTTCTTACAGCTATGGCTACTCCACACCAAATTACTCAACCTCCTCCATTCCTAGTGTAGTGTAGTTCCTATTTCCCTAATAGGCTCTGCGCATTGGAATAATATAACCTATAGGTTTGACATAGGACTACGGTCGGTATGTCCCTATCGATTATATTAAACTTAATTACCTGTGCCAGCTAGCTCAGAGGCCACTAGAAACTCCTTGAGAACAAGAAGGGAGTAGTTTCTGGCAACCGAAAAACATGACAACTTTGTTTCCCTTTAGAAGCTGAACACGTCTCAGAATCGTGGAAACAATAGATAAGTTTCACTGATTCAATCGTGCATGCTTTGTTTCTAGAGAGTTACACAGAAAGAAAAGACCGGCGTTTCAATAAAAGGTTTTATTGAACAGTCTTGTTTCTCGTGTAAGAGATATGTGCTGTTATGATCACAAGACAGTATGCAAGATAAATAATGTACAGCGTAAGCAGTAGAAATAAATAATACTGCGCTAGTATTATCTTTTAGCATATATTCACGTACATAAATAACATGAGCTAAGAATGCGAGTACTCATACGATGCGTCTCTAAGCTAGTTCTACCCCAGTGTACCTAAACTAGTCTAGGTGTAGGGAAAGGTAGAAGTAGGTGGAGTATTCTCTAGTATGGTAGACTAAGAGTATGTTAAGTCTAGTATGCCAAGAGTCCCTCTAGGTTCTAGTCAGCTCCATACCTTGAGAATGAGAGAGGTGGGAATCTCCTGCCGGGTCTGGAACTCTAACACCCTGCGAAGGGAGTCAGAACACTGGAAGCGGGATTCGTCTGCGTGCAGGAATGACAGCGTCTTCTCAGTGCGTCAGGCCGGGATACGGGCTCCTCTGAAGTCGAGGTCTCCTCTAACTTGCTTGGGCAAGGGAAGGTATATTTATACCTGGTAGGTGTCTTGGAATGTTAGCATTGACGTGAAGTCGGACAGAGGAAGACGTCAGGAATGAACCCTTAAGGTATAACGGTTCATACATAATAGATGAGTTCGTGGAGAAATCAGTAGTCCTGTGCTAGGGGAACTCCCAAAGCTTAAAGGTCTGGTTTCTAAGAACTCGTTGTGACGTTAGGGTGGACGGATGTCGGTGACCATGCCTGTATTTGGAGTGCACGGCTAATGCCTAAATAAGGACAGGGATTCTATGCATATATAAGGGCAAGGCGAATTGTGCCTATATAAGGACATGATTCAGGAAAACCTATATACGGACCCCTAAAGCGGAATACAACACCCACTCCATCTTCGATTGGACGATAATACTAAATGCTAAACATATTAAATGCTAAACATAAAATTGAGTACCACATATTACTAAAAACATTTCATAAAAGCATATTAAAAGACGCTCAAAACTGTTGAAATGCCATTGGTACTGTACATTAAAGCATTGTTTCATTCTAAGCATATAACGGACGTGGAATGCAACGTGAATGAAACAGTAATATATACATATGATATGGTCGATAAGTTCTTACAATCAAAGCCATTGCATATCATGGAAATAAATGAAATTTTTAGACAAGTAAGGTGACAATGTGTCCCTGGAAGTATTCAAAGAAGTCCGTTTTATAAGACTAGTTCTACTGTAAGCAGAGTGTTCATTTGCTATGTCATTTCAAAAAATTTAAAAAGAAAAAGTTCAATTCTGGGAAAAGTTCCAAGTTTGAAAAATATGAAGGCCAAATTTCATTGTTGCCCTGGTACACTGTGAGCCGAATCAAAGTCCGTGTATGGGTCTGGCGTAAACATTAGATCATCTATTTCCGTAGCCAAAATATCGTCCACCGAAGTCGGCGACATTTGGAACACCTCGTTCAGAAGGTGAATTGCACAGAGATGAGAAACATTGCCTTTAGCAGAAGAGGCAACGTTCGCGTCCGTTGTTACCTGTGTGCCCGTTGATCCATCTCGTACCTCAGCAGCAGCAGGAAGCGTCTGTGAGATCTCAATGAATGCCGCCATCAGGATTGGAAGCCTCTGGGGACAACACACAGCATGGGCCGTTATCGGGTCCAGCAGAGTATCGATATCTGTTGGCATGACTGATGGGAGTGTTAGACAGGTGTCTAGCACGCATTCTTCACCGCAAAACAGGCAGCGTAGAACAGGTAAGATGCAATCTTGCCAGATTGGTCTGAATGACAGGAACCACGTTGTATTAAGTTCCCGTAGACGAGGCATGCCCAAAAGCTGTAGTATTCGCTCACGGCATTTCCGTTCAAGGAGGGCTCTCTCCACATCGCTCGGAGTGATGTTGGCAAAGAGGCTTGCCATAGCGTAGTAGGAGGAATAGAAACAGAATTCCTGCAATAAGTGCTAGAATTAATGGCACACCACCAAACACCGAATGTGCGAAGTTTGGGATGATTCCGAGGACAGCCTGGAAAGGTGCTAATAGTCCGGAACAGATGGTCTTAAATACATGTACAATTCCCCTTGTATCAGACATGTTAAAGATACGTCCTATCATTTCTACGAAATGTATAGGGCAGTTTGTTCGAATTAAAGCCTGTATCTCAGCCGAAGTCCTTGCAACTTGTAGATCATAGGTTTCTTTGGCCGAGGTCAAAGGCACTGATTGTTGTATAAGCATGGCTTTCATACTGCTTAAAGTATCAAATCGTATAAAAGAGACATTCAACGAAGGCCATAGAGGCGACTCCCTGACTGTGTCTATTGGGGCAAACAATACTTGCATACAGCAAGTGACCCTGGAGTTGACCGTTACTAGATATGGGATGCCTGGCAACATGCCACAGCAACTCTGATCATTCAACATGAGGTAACTCCCATTTGAAAGTTGTCCAAACGTTGGATTAATCACAGATGCTGGTGTACCCTGCTGGTGGCAGGACAAGTTTGCCACAGAACCATTACAAGCCCTGTGTAAAGAAATGTCCTGACAAATCAGTGAACCGCTTCGTGCACTTTCACAATGTGTACCGCTTAGAAACACTTCACGATCCCCACTCCAACATCTATAGGTGTAAGGTAAATTCCAGGATGTCTTAATGTATTCTTTACCCAACCTTTCATATTTGCCTGCTTGCATCTGTTTAAGACAATACTGAAACTGGAAAGTAGTCACAGGTAGACTAATTTTGCCATGAATAAGCCGATGTAGCTGGTTTTTCTGCCACTGTGAATGGTAATTTGTCAAGTTTTTCAATGCTCAGTACTGTATACTCCGCTCCCCTTTGTGCCAGTTTGATCTGTTTATCAGTTAGATTGAATTCTGCAAACAGAGCCGTCGTGTTGATAAAACGCCAAGGCACATAGCCCGCACGCAAAGATTGCAGCGTCCAGCTTAATAACATAATAGAACGTAACTGAGACTGGCCTTGCTGTAACACGGCTAAATCTTGTTCCAGTATGTCGATAGCAGAGGATACAATACTGTCCAATGAATAAATTCTGGAGGACAAAGTTGTTCACCCATTGTCGACCACAGAGAGAGTTTTCTCTAAATTAATACGATCAAGTTCACATGTTCGTTCTGCGGCCTCCATCTGTGACACCTTCCATGCTTCATTGTAAGCAGCATAAATGCCGGCATATATGAAACGTTTTTGACGCGGTTTTCTTGGTCCTTGCAAGAATTCCCTAAGGTCTGCGTCTTCTTTAAGTAAAGATAAGTGTTGTTTCACATCCTTAAGTGTAGATTTTTGCAGCCAATCGAGGCATAATTTTCCTACACTGTATGTTGTTACTACCCCCGGATGCTGTCTTTGGACGTATCGTGGGTCTAGCCTATGAATAGTAAACCCCTGTGTTTTATTCAGGAATCTCTCTTGACAGTCGTTTGTGTCTGTGGGCCAGATCAACCATTTTCTCCAATCAGGATTTGTTCTGTTGAGTTGTAATATGGTGTCAACTGTAACCGCTGCCTGTGTATTGTTATCACTTGCAGGTGTTGGTACAGAAGGATTTTTCATGTCTTTGATCTTGGCTAACCCAAGGCAAGACGTTTGTTGGACCGTGTCATTCAAAAACATTATTTGTTGAGGGACGATACAGGCTCTAAACAAAGCTTCTATCCCCTGCACTTGCCAATCTTTAGTACCCCAGACAGATTTTGTGTCTATTGTGTCTTTACAAAAGTGGAAACCCTGTCTAGACAGTTGGGCAATAAATGCTGCAGAGTAAATCTGTTTTGTATTTGTTAACATAATTTTCAGTCCCGTTTTGTTTACATTTTTATAGAAAAATGTTTTTGGATCAGATGTATTGTATCCTGAAAAATATGGAAACTTTTTAGCAAATGTTTTTGAACTACCTTTGGTGGTGTAGGACAATGCTCCCATTGGTTAAACATAAACACATTTCTAGATGTTGCAGATTTATGCAAAAATGATGACCATAGTGGTTATAGCAATACAGCTGTTCATAGTCTGATGAACCCTCTAAATATTCATTATTAGAAAATGCAGCAGATTTTTCTAGGTCAAACATCATATTATTTACAGTTTCAAAGTCCCAATAATCAGAATAGGTACTGGATGGAACAAAATCACTTAGTGAGATCTTAAATAAATGTGGAATGTTCAAATGTTCCATCGGGCCAAAAATATCAAAATCAGTTTTGTCCCACACTATACCATCCTGTATAGGAACGGCTGTGATGTTCACTGCAGACAAGTCTCTTGTTTCACGATGGGATGATTTGTGAGGTTTCAAAAGTAAGTTCACTTCTTTTCTTTCAATGTCCAAATGGATGTATCTCCCATTTATAAGCACGCTCATAGTCCTAACCAAAGCTAGCCAAAGCAGGAAGAAAAATATTCCAGAAATAACCCAAAGTTCAATACATGGTGAAACTAGATAAGTATTTTTCAAAAAATGTAAAAAGTCTTGTACTTGCTGTTTAAAAGTTTTTGATGCTGGCGACGTCTCGGGCTCACTCGGATCCTCAGAAAACGTATCAAAGTTAATGAAGTAGCCAGAAGCAGTTCTGTCAATTGTTGGAATTGCATCAGGATTTGTAGAAATCGCTGGAACCAGTTGATCACTTGTTACATTGGTGTAGACAGATGTATTTGGACGAACTGTTACTTGGGTTTCAAGAGGGATGAGTTCCATAGCATTGTTGCTCAGTCCTTCATCTGTTACTGCTGAATTCTCGATGGTTATCAGTCTCTCAGTCTGAACCTCTTGGATAGTAGCGAGAGGAGTGTGTCTGCTACTAGGTCGGAGTCCACGAGGCCTACTATTTAGTATTGGCCACATACTGTGGTTTGATGAGGTCGATGGACACAAATCTTTTCTCCTTTTTTCCAGCAAGGGGCGGCAGAAGTACTGTTCTTGTTCCGGTGAACGTCTAGGACAGGTACTGGTTGTCTGTAAGAAGGTCCAAATTCCTGCTTGTCTGCAATTTTTTCTCTGACTAGATCCCCAACTTTTGGAATCCAGACATGCCTTGCTGGGACCGCCGGTTTTTCCCCAGTGGTGGTTGGCTGCAGGAATACGTTGCTTTGTTTCGTTCTTAGTTCATTTAGGTCCTGTAAAACAGCCAAACGATCTTTGATATCAAAGGGTTTATTTTCCACCACTGTGCCTCTACATTCCAGATCGGGCACCCACATTCTTGTCCCAAATAGGACCTCATACGGAGTGACCCCCCTAGAGAACTTCTTGGCAAGTTGTTTAATGAGCGTTGGACCCCATAAAGATGTTTGACCCACCCATCACCCGAACCTAATACCCTAGCTGTTATAGACTGCTTTATGTCCCGGTTTTTCCTTTCCGCAACAGAATTTCCCTCAGGATGAAACGGAGAGGAGTACCGCAATGCAACGCCCAGACCGGCCATGGCGTCTTTGTAAGCCCGAGAGCTAAACGCAGGGCCCTGGTCAGAATGTAGCGTGCCTATTGCGTATGTGCCGATAAAGACCCGCAAATCTTTTATAACAGTTTGAGCGTCAGCCGAGCGCTGAGGCCATATCCATAGGAACCTTGACTTAGTATTTGTGGGATTGCAGTTGTCCACGAGGACGCCTGCGCATAGATAGTCTAATGCTGTCTAACAATGGTGTCTGTACTGGCCAGCTACATTCGTAGCATGGTGTCTGGTGGCTTTCTCGCTGTAATTTAAAGTCTATGCAGTTATTGATGAATATGTGTATTTCTGTATTCATTCCAGGCCACCAGTACATCTCTTTTAATGTCAATATTGTTTTAGAGATCCCTTGATGTGACAGACCCTCCCCCAGATGTGTTTCATAAATCAAAGCTGCTCTATGTTCCATGTTTGGAATTACCCTATCCCCCACTCCAGGGATTCTGGCAAAAGGAACGTTGTTCGCATCAATTACATAAGAGTACTTGAGTGGAAACTTTTTTGGTAACGCTGCACCACTGCCTTTGCTCGTAGCATTGACAGCCAACATTATCTCACTGTCTCTTTTCGTTTTTGAACGAGTGATCGCAGCTACGGAAGCCGTCTGAACAGCCCCCTTTGCGGCTTTGTCAGCCAATGAATTCCCTGCAATGTGAACGCCATCACGTTGATGACTCAGTGTATGGATCACGTGAGCCTTTGGTAGTTCGTTTTTTAACTGAACTACTTGTTCCCAAAGCGTTTTATGCTTTATTGTGCCACCTTTTGCATCTTTGAACCCGTTTTCAAGCCAAGTTTGTATATGTTCATTATACGACTGCACACAGTAGAAAGAATCGCACACTATTAGTGTGGGGAATTCTCGATCTGTACTTTCAAGTGCCAGTTTGAATGCTTGTAGTTCAGCTCGCTGAGCTGTGCAATCTCCTAGAGACTGGGTTTTTGTGACCATAGGTCTGAATTTGCCATCATGCATGCGACCTTTAACGATTGCGCACGCTGCACTGTAAGCTTGCTTACTCCCTGTTGTGGGTTGTGCGGATCCGTCAGTGTAAATTATGAATTCATACTGATCGAGAGGCAGAATCTCAGTAGGCAGAGGACATTCATGTTCATATTGCAGGAACGCTTGTGTTTTTAGATCGGGATCAAAAACATATTCAACATCTGTTGCAGCAAGAGAATTAACCCATTGTATCCATCTTGGATGTAATGCTTTAGCATTTGGAATGCTCGCTTTAGTTGCCGCCTCTAAGGCCAGAACTGGGGTTACGACAATAATGCGTTTCCCTTGGGCTAGAGCTCTTTCTTTTGCTACAGCGGTTTGAACTGCTGTCAGAATTTTTTCTGTTGAAGTGAAGCGCATTTCTGCTTGTGTATACAAGTGTGATTTGTATGCAACTGGTACTTTTTCACCCTCATTAAATGTTAAGTAGGTGAATCCGCATTGACCCGAAATTATTCGGATCACTAAATTGCGTTGACTTACGTGTGTTTGTAAGTGATTTGTTGCTAACATGTTAGCCTGGAGTGAACGCAAGATTTCTTTTTTCCTGTGTCCAGTTTTTGATTGAAAAATCAGGTTTGATTAGTGCGTAGAGAGGTTTAACCCTTTCTGTGTAATTTAGAATGTAAGTTCTTCCAAAATTTAGGAAACCCAGGATGGATTGTAAATTTTTCAGCGTTTTTGGAGGTTGGAGCAGCGCACACCATTCTAAAAAAGTTGGCTGCCAAGCTCTTGCCTTCACTTGAAAGCTCATATCCTAGAAACAGGACATTGAGATGGGCAATTCTGGACTTTTTAAAGTTGAATTTGTAGCCCTCAGAGGCGAAGCCCAGTATAATGGTGCTCACCCTGTTCAAGTGCCTATCCAGGTCATCGTCTGTCAGATGGATGTCATCGACATATGACAATGCCTCATTATCATAAATTTGTAGTAACTCTGTTACTCTCGCTGAGAATAACACCGGGCTGTTCTTGAACCCTTGTGGGAGTCGACAAAATTGACGCTGGGTCCCCATTATTGAGAAAGCTGTTAAGTACCTGCTTTCAGGTGCTATGTTTTGACAAAAGAAACCCTTTGAGATATCCAATGTGGTTTTGTATTTTTTACGCACAATGTTAAATTCATTAATGCTGTACTATGTGCATTTTGCACTGCAAATGTTTTTGAACAAGTGTTTAAGTGTCTGTAATCCAAAACTAGACAATATGTATTGTCTGGTTTGGAGACAGGAAACAAAGGATTGTTCATGGAAAAGGTGCATGTTTCAATCACCCCTTGGTATTCAAGTTGATGTAAGATCTCCCTGACCTGTTTTTTAGCTTCTTGCTTTATTGGGTACTGCCTTTGTGCAGTAGGTTCATTTTTCAGATGTATTTTATGGTGAGGTGAATCCTCATCCCATCCTACATGATTTTTGTATAATGCTGGGGCCTGGGCAACTGCCCATTTCCTGGCATAAGTATATTTTAGATGAATTGGAATATGGTTAGAGAAGGCAGGCGGCATAATGTCCTCGCCATGTGGGCACTCCCTGACAAATTGTGGTGGGCAGTCTTTTTCTGCTAGAAGTATGTCATAGCCCCTTGAAAGTTTTTCCCAAAAAGTGCTTTCACCTGTCTAGGTATGTCTCCCTCCATCCGGAGTGTTATTTCATATAACGTTTGTGGAGTACTAACCCTGGTGTCTACAGTCTCAACTGTAATGTACTCATTCAAGTCCACTATCTCCAGAAGTTCCTTCAGGTTCTGGCGAGCTATTGTGACTTCTGCTGCACTGTCCAGCATTGTCTGAGCCCATTCTCCGTTCTTGAGTTGTGTTCTCAGTATCCTCGGCATGTCTGACCTTCAGACCTGCTACTTTCTTCTTAGAGAATTGAGGTTTTGATTTACTTTTCGGAACGTGTTTGTCGTCTTTCGATTTCATGCGTTCTTCTCTATGTTCTGACCGTCCTCTTCTTTCCGATGTCTGTGATGAGATCTGAAAGGTACGAGAGGAACGTGTATCAGTATCTTGATACCTGTCAGGCTTTTTTAAATTATCCCTATTCCTGAGGCTATACCTCCTTTCGGAGGACTCCTTTTGAGGAGACCTACCTCGGGATTGAGAATGTTTCTCGTTTGAATTTTGTTTATTAGTTTCCCACTTCTTTTTAGAAGATGTAGGAGTTTCTTTAATAGAGTCCTTATCAGGACTTTCAGATAGTTTCGGCTTCACTGGTCTATCACCCAAACTATCTCTGCCTAATTCTGCATAAGATTGTTCTATTATTCTGTGTAGCTCAGTTTGATGTTCTGTAACATCGAATTCCCTTAATCGTTGGCGGATCGCCACTGCTGCTGCCTCCCCTTTAATATTAGATAATATTATTGTTGAGACCAGGTCGAAATTTGTCAGTAATTTCATACCTAAATTTAGAGCAGGCTCTGCCCCGTATTTGTTTTGAATTTGTTTCAGGACATCTGGTATTACTGCAATTGATGGAATACCATGTGTTTTAGTATAGATGGCAGCAAAGACTGAGCCCCAAGTGGTACAGTCTTCCAGTTGTGGTGTGATCCCCATCGGTAAACAGATGGTTATGATTCTGTTTCTCATATGGGCTGGTATTTGGAAATACTGCTTCGATTTGAGTAATTTTTGAGCTATCCAGAATGGAATTTGCTCACTTTTTGTGGGCATTTTTCCCATGACTGCATATAGAGTCTGTGGTGTAATTTTTAGTGTATTCCCCTGTTGAGGAGTTTAATTTGGAATTGTTAATGGTGGTTGGACTGTGAAAGTCCGCATGACATATTGGACTAGTTGCCTGTAAATTTTTATTAACTCTTGTAGTTGAGTAAGTAGTTCCTCGTCTGACATTGTATCGAGGTCAGGATGAGGAGTGTAGCCGGCTAGGATCGGCCATGTTGCTCCTGGTCTACCTAGTGGACCGAGCCTGGTAATGTTTCTGTATGTATGTATGTATGTATTTAAGCTTATATAGCGCTCAGCTACCCCCAACGGGGGTGTCCCGGCGCTTGCAGATACAGTGGAGGGTGAAGGCAAGTTAAAATTGTCGAGTCCTAGTTTGCTAAAGGAGACTGAAAAGCCAGGTCTTCAAATCCTTCAGAAAGATAGATTCCGACTTGGCTTTCCTAATATGATCAGGCATGGAGTTCCACAGGGTCGCAGTTTTAACGGAGAAGGACCGTCCTCCTATTCTAGACTTAGAAAAACGGGGGATGACAAGGCACTCATGATGATTGGATCTTAGGGTCCTGGACTGATGGTATTTGCGAACTCTCTTCTTTAGATATTGCGGACCAATATCATTAAGTGCTCTGTATGCAAGAGTAAGTGCCTTAAATTCAGTTCTTCTCTTAACAGGCAGCCAATGGAGGCTACGCAAATGAGGGGATATATGATGTCTTAGTGGGATGTTCCTAATAAGCCTGGCTGCTGCATTCTGCACAGTTTGCAGTTTCCTAAGCAGGTAAGCTGGCAACCCGATGTAGAGACTATTTGCATAGTCAAGCTGTGATGTAATCACCGCATGGACTATTGTTTTCCTACAGTCCATAGGTAGGAAGTAGAGGAATCTCCGAAGGGCCTTCAATTTCCAAAAGCAGGACGAGGAAACATGAGCTATCTGAGTTCTACATGACAGGGAAGTGTCTAGTTTGAACCCTAAATTCCTTGCAGACGAGACTGGAAGAGGAGGAGGATTAAGTTCTGCGGGCCACCAGAAGTCTGATAATGGAGGTGAGGGCTGGTTGAAAAATAGCACTTCCGTTTTTTCTGTGTTCAGCTTTAGGCAGTTAGCTGTCATCCAAGCTGAGATGTCCATGAGACACTGCCTAAAGTTTGAAAAACCGGCCTCAGAGCAATCTTGGAAGGAGAACACAAGCTGCGTGTCATCAGCATATGAAACAACATCTACTCCACATTGCCTTACCAAAGGGGCCAGGGGGGCGAGGTAAACATTAAAAAGGGTCGGGCTAAGGGCTGAACCCTGAGGCACTCCACAGATCACAGGGCGAGACTTTGAAGTGTAAGGATGCAACCGAATTCTCTGGGAGCGGCCCTCTAGGAAGGAACAGAACCAAACTAAAGTAGTCCCCGTCACTCCCAACTGTTGAAGCCTATCTAAAAGAATCTTATGAGACACTGTGTCAAATGCTGCTGACAGATCCAACAGCACCAGCATTGCACAGTTCCCATTATCCATTGTCTCCCGGACAGTTTCTGCTACTTCGAGTAGAGCTGTCTCCGTGCTGTAACCTGCTCTAAATCCCGACTGAGTGTCGTGAAGCAGTTTATTAGATTCAAGAAATGTGGACAGTTGTTTTTGCACTTCTTTTCGAGAATCTTAGCAGGTACTGGCAAAAGGGAGATAGGTCTAAAGTTTTTTAATATTGTAGGGTCTGCATTCTCCTTTTTGAGGATTGGTTGGACAGTAGCGATTTTCCAGCTAGATGGATAAATGCCAGTTTCCAATGAGGTGTTCCAGAGCTGGTTTAGCGCAGGGTTAAGCAGTGGAGCTAATATTTTAAAAACCTAGCCGGGCAAGGGTCAAGTGGAGACCCGGATTTGGTTTTGTCCAACTGCTTGAGGGAGGTAGCCAAATCTAAAGGGCTAAATTCAGACCAGATATTTGTGGGGAGGGGCGAGACAGAGATGTGTTGAACGGATCTGTCTCAGGAAAGGCTGCATAGATGTCATGGATCTTTTTCTCGAAAAGATCGAGAGATCCTCACAGAGTGTGGCAGAGGGAACTATATTGCTTTTCATTGCCTCTGGTTTAAGGAAACCCTGAACAATTTTAAAAATTTCCTTAGTTGAGTTGTCTGCTGATTTTATTTGATTGGCAATATGATTCTTGATAATATTGCGTTTTAGTTTATGAAACTGTTTTATTGCCTTTCTGTATGTGATTTTTGCTTCAGGGTCGTAAGCAGCACGCCAGGCCCGCTCAAGTTTCTTGCAGCGGCTTTTTTCTGCTCGAAGTTCTGGTGTAAACCAGAGGGCAGAAGATGTGTTCCTGGCCTGTTTCGTTGTTTTCATGGGAGCTATTTGATCAAGGGCCGATGTGACCCAATGATTAAAGGTTACAGTATCACTGTTCGGGTCTCCGGTGAATGACAGAGGAGCGTTTTCTAAAACAGGTCCTAGTACTTCAGGGGTAACTTTCCTCCAATTTCTTCTAACTTCATATTCAGATTTTATAACATTGTGGTTTGTACCGATAGTTAGAAAAAAGGAATAAGATTGTGGTCGGACCATAAAAGGGGATAGGATCTTCAGTTGTTAAGGTGGAGATATTTGTAAAAATAAGATCCAAGATGTGGCCAGCCCTATGTGTGGGTTTGTGGACCAGTTGTTTAAGATTCAGTCCTGTCAATGTCTCCGCTAATTGGATGGATGTGGGGCATAGAGCATTGTCCATATGGACATTAAAGTCCCCTAAAACTATGAAGTTGGTATATTTTAAAGAGAGATCAGCGATCCGGTCGCACATTTCCCATAGTTCAGCGGGCTTAGATGTTGGTGGCCTATAGATCAGCAGTCCCGCAATGGTAAAAATAGGGGAGATTGTGATGTTAAAAAACAGTGCTTCTATTAGGTCAGTATGTTCGACCCTTTTGTGTGAGATCTCCCAATCATTTCTAATAATCACCGCAAGTCCACCCCCACTCTGTTACCCTCCCGATTTTCTGCCACTATTTTATAGCCTTTAGGGATTGCCCTTGCAATATCGGGGTTAGAGTTCTCTCTCATCCATGTTTCCGTTAGGAAGATGATATCCCAGGACTTTGAATCAAGTAGAAGCCAAATGTTGTCTGCATGCTTAGGAAGTGACCTAGAATTAATTAGACAAGCATTTATCTTGGGGGTTGACCTATTACTGGGGGTCCATATTTCTAAATGTGTGGCTTCTGCAAGGGCTTTACACTTTTTTCCCCAGACTTCTTTGTTAAACTTAAATGAGCAGGACATACAACTATGTTCCAGGTCATGTGGCTCAAATTCCAATATACAGGGGTCAAAGCATGTCGGCTTGGGGCAGGCTGTTGAGTTATATTCAAAGATTTGTGCCCTAGATAGTATAATACGCGAGTCTAATTGGGAACGGGCAGCATGGCTAGCGCTAGTTGCGGGCCGGTTGCGGACGGGCGCAGACGGGCTTGCCTTAGGCGCGCCTTGGCGCGCCAGCGGCGCGCCCGCTGCGCGCGTCCGCTGCGCGTCAGAACCGGCATTGGGTTCAAATACTATTTTTTCGAGGAAAGGGCCCGCCTCTGCCGTCCCCGGAAGTGCGTCACTCACAGGGGTGCCGCGCTATTGGTCAGGAAAAGCCCTCCACTCAATCGGCAGAAGCCGTGGTGGACCGAGGCAATGACCGAAGAAGAACAGCGTGGCAGCGCCGAAGACAGAAGCCCCAAGAGACTAGGTAGGTCAGGAGCGTGTGAAAGAGAATTAAAAGCAGTGAATACTACACAGATAACAGGCTAGGTAGCACGCTGTGAAGTATTTCTTAAAAGTATACAAATGTGCAAATCGGCGATTTAAAAGCAGGGAGCCAGGAAACTGACAGCGTAGCTAGCGCCTCACCATGAACACGCGTCCGCTGCGCGTCAGAACCGGCATTGGGTTCAAATACTATTTTTTCGAGGAAAGGGCCCTGTGATGTTTTAGGGCGCCTTTAAACCAGAGCTGATGCTCCTGGTATGTTAGTGGAATTTCAATATCCTCGAAAGGAATATATTCCTCTGGTGGTTCATCTTCTTTGTAGAAGTGATACAGTCTTGTTACTGAATTTGATTCAGGAAATATTACCCATGAATAGAATACCTCTGTCTGAAAGGATTCGTGTACCTCTATCACGAAAACTGCTCTACCTCCTCTTGGTAGTAGGCCGTGTTTTATAAGTTTTAGAGTGATGGCTCTTCTTAAGTTTGGATTGATGTCTATGACACCCTCCTCGGTTTCAATAAAACCTGTGATGTTATAAGCTGTTAAAGCTGGGTGACCCGCAAAGTCACCGTTGTCGGAGTCCGGCATTTTGTTTTTTGAAAAATGTAGAACAAGTTTCAAGGAAACAAAAAGATAAGGTGCACAATATTTTGGAACACTGTATCCTTCAACGTTGAACAAACCAAACAACTAATATATAGGGTGCTTCCCTATTTAGTTATGGTGGATATTTAACCCTACCCACTCCGGACGTCTTATGGAGTATGTGAGTAGGGGTCTCTGAGAAAAGCACGAATGAGTTACTCAGTATCTAGCGTTAAATTACTGCCTTACCAAACCGTTGGGCGACATGTAGTGTAGTTCCTATTTCCCTAATAGGCTCTGCGCATTGGAATAATATAACCTATAGGTTTGACATAGGACTACGGTCGGTATGTCCCTATCAATTATATTAAACTTAATTACCTGTGCCAGCTAGCTCAGAGGCCACTAGAAACTCCTTGAGAACAAGAAGGGAGTCGTTTCTGGCAACCGGAAAACATGACAACTTTGTTTTCCTTTAGAAGCGGAACACGTCTCAGAATCGTGGAAGCAATAGATAACAGTTTCACTCATTCAATCGTGGATGCTTAGTTTCTACAGAGTTACACAGAAAGGAAAGACGGGCGTTTCAATAAAAAAGTTTTATTGAACAGTCTTGTTTCTCGTGTAAGAGAGATGTGCTGTTATGATCACAAGACAGTATGCAAGATAAATAATGTACAGCGTAAGCAGTAGAAATAAATAATACTGCGCTAGCATTATCTTTTAGCATATATTCACGTACATAAATAACATGAGCTAAGAATGTGAGTACTCATACGATGCGTCTCTAAGCTAGTTCTACCCCAGTGTACCTAACCTAGTTTAGGTGTAGGGAAAGGTAGAAGTAGGTGGAGTATTCTCTAGTATGGTAAACTAAGAGTATGTTAAGTCTAGTATGCCAAGAGTCCCTCTAGGTTCTAGTCAGCTCCATACCTTGAGAAGGAGAGAGGTGGGAATCTCCTGCCGGGTCTGGAACTCTAACACCCTGCGAAGGGAGTCAGAACACTGGAAGCTGGATTCGTCTGCGTGCAGGAATGACAGCGTCTTCTCAGTGCATCAGGCCGGGATACGGGCTCCTCTGAAGTCGAGGTCTCCTCTAACTTGCTTGGGCAAGGGAAGGTATATTTATACCTGGTAGGTGTCTTGGAATGTTAGCATTGACGTGAAGTCGGACAGAGGAAGACGTCAGGAATGAACCCTTAAGGTATAACGGTTCATACATAATAGAGGAGTTCGTGGAGAAATCAATAGTCCTGTGCTAGGGGAACTCCCGAAGCTTAAGGGTCTGGTTTCTAAGAACTCGTTGTGACGTTAGGGTGGACGGATGTCGGTGACCATGCCTGTATTTGGAGTGCACGGCTAATGCCTAAATAAGGACAGGGATTCTATGCCTATATAAGGGCAAGGCGAATTGGGCCTATATAAGGACATGATTCAGGAAAACCTATATACGGACCCCTAAAGCGGAATACAACACTAGCAAAACCAGGCAAACTGAGTTTACCCTGGCTAGAGTGGTTTTGTTTGTTTGAAAATCACTTGGTAGCTATCGACGCCTCTGAATACTCACCTGCACGCAAATCGCACTTCTGTTTGGCAGTTTGGGTTTGGCAGCACAACGGATCTTCCAAAGTTTGCCTCCTATTCCTCCTCCGACTGGCCAATCAGGTGACAGACATTGGAATATTTATTTGGAAGCTATAGCAAGGCTAAAAAAACAGTTTTCTGAGCCTCCGAATATTATGTTAGAAAGGCACAAATTTTATAAGCGCAAACAAGCTGAGGAAGAAAAAGTGGAGGAGTACATATCAGCTCTTAGGGTTCTAGCTACCACTTGTGGATTTGGTCCTTTATCAGATGATATCATCAGAGACCAATTTGTTTTCAACTGCATCCCAAAAAATAAAGGAAAGGATTCTGAGCTGCAAGAACCCTTCTCTTTCTGAAGTTATAGATATGTCCTTGAGTATCAAAAGGTCCACCATTTCTACTAAAGCCATGCAAACTAACGTTACTACTAATGTTAATATGGTTATGAATGAGTCGCAAGAAGAGGATTTACTTGCAGTTGGGCCAAAAGATAAACCAACGAAATATATACGTAAGAAAAATCAAACATTTTGTTACAGATGTGGGTCAAAATTCCACATCGGCAACTTCCCTGGCTGCCCAGCTTTAGGTAGACGTTGTGCAAGTTGTAAGAGTCACTTTCCAAAATTTTGTAAGTCTCATCGAAAACCTGTTCAAGTGCGTAGCATTGACATTGAAACAGACCTTTGTTCAGAATCTTTAGACAACTTGCTGTTGACAGTAGACTACAAAGATGATCCTTTAGAAATCAAAGGCCCTTTATGTGATGCCATGATCGATAGTATTGAAACAAGGGTCATGGCAGATTCAGGTTCCCCGATAACAATCCTTCGTGACTCATATTTCCTGGAGAACTGGGGGAAAAAAGTTTCTCTTTCCGAATCGGATGTGAACCCAAAGGCTTTCGGAGAAAAAGATATAGACATGTTGGGGTTCTTCATGGCTAATGTTGAAATTTTAGAACGGAAAATTCGCACTAAAGTATATGTAGCTATTAAGGGAAAGAACATTGTGGGCTGGAAGGACCTCGCGCGAATGGGCCTCTATTTAGTTCCAGGGGAGGTGAACCCTGTAAGAGGGAAAGAATCCTCTGTATGCTGTGTGGATGAACCCGATTTAGATTTAAAAAGTTTGATGGTTGAATTCAAATCAGTATTCAAGGATCAGGTTGGTTGTGTGAAAGAGTTCGAGCACAAGATAAGGTTATTACCTAACGCACAACCTGTGGTGCATAAAGTCAGACCGGTTCCCTTAAGCGCTAGGGAAGATTTAAGATCCATGCTAGAAGTTTTGTGTTCACAAGGCATTATACAAAACACTGATTCTTCACAATGGGTAGCCCCCATCGTTGTCGCACGTAAAAAGACAGGTGAGATTAGGCTGTGTGCGGATTTAAGAGGCCTAAACAAGAACATCGTAGTCGATTGCCATCCCCTCCCCAAGATCCATGAACTTCTAGCAAACTTGGGGGGAGAGAAGTGGTTTACGCTAATCGACTTAAAATCTGCGTACCATCAGATCCCACTAGCTAAGGAATCTCAGGAACTTACAACTTTTGTCACACCTTTCGGTGCTTATAAGTTCCTGAGACTTCCCTTCGGACTAGCGTCCGCAGCTAGTGTCTTTCAAAGACTGATGGATACAATTTTCAAGGGTATGAAAGGAGTTCAGACTTACTTAGACGATATTCTGATTTTTTCCAAAGGATTCTGTGGAACATATCGAGCGAGAGAATGGTGTTGGCTGCTCTTGGCAAACATGGGTTGACCGTAAGAGCGGACAAATGTAAGTTTGGAGTGAAGGAGCTGGATTATCTGGGACACACAGTATCCTACAAAGGTATCAAACCTAAATTTTCAGTCATCAGGGCCCTTAAAGAGGCAAAACCCCCCTCTGATAAAGATACCCTTCGTTCCTTTTTAGGACTCGCCGAATACTACGCTAGATTTGTTAGTAACTACGTGCAAATTGTTGAGCCTCTGAGGGTTCTACTCAAGAAGGGCCAAAAGTTTGTGTGGTCACAAGACCTAGAGGGTGTATTTACAAGAGTGAAAGATCTAATAATGTCAGCACAAGCTTTGCATGCTTTTCGTGATGACTGTCCATCTATTATCACTGTCGACGCAAGCATGAATGGTTTGGGGGCAATACTCAGCCAAAGAGTGAATGGAAAAGAACAAACCGTAGCATTTGCCTCCAGGTCACTCAAACCCTTTGAAAAAAACTATAGCACAATAGAGCGGGAAGCTTTAGCTTGTGTTTGGGCGTCCCCGAAATTTAAAATGTACATCTGGGGTCGGAAATTCGAGATCTTGACTGACCACAAGCCACTGACATTTATTTTTTGCAAAACTTCCAGTAATACCATGTCTGCTAGATTAATCCGCTTAATTTCAAAACTACAAGAGTATAATTTTGACAAAACATATCCAAGGGGGTAAAAATTTTAGAGCGGATTGTTTATCTAGGATGTTAATGGAAAAGGATGATGAGGAAGATGTGGATGAAGACGAAGTTGAGTGTGTTGCAGTACTTACCACAGACATGCCTTTTGATGGGCCTCACCTCTGTGGAGAGAAGGCAGACTCTTCTTTGGAACGCTTTAAGGACAGCAGAGCTACGGCACATTCCTTTAAACCCCTTCAAGACAGTTTCCCCATCAGTTCCAGAAATGTAGGGGGTAGGCAGAGGCAGCTTTCCAAGCCACTGTTGCAGCAAACAGCCCAGTTCTTTCATGGCTATGACCAGCAGAAAACGTGCAGGCCAGCAGGGGCATCAGTCCTCAAACGCCTCTTTCCCTGCTACAATGGCCGACTACTTTATTATCCCCCTTAGCGGCGCGTGCCCAACCAGTGGGGGGGCAGCGTCCAGCACTTCCTCCCAGGTTGTCAATGTATCTCCTTTGACAGATGGATCTGGTAGATTGGTCAAAAAGGCTATGCCCTACCTTTTCTCTCCTCCCACCTGAAACCCCTCTCACACCAGAAAACATTCGGAAAATACATTGTCCTGCTACAGGAGGTACACCTGTTTCTTTCCAAGTGTGCCATACAGAGGGTACTGGACTCAAAGAAAAGTGGTGATTATTTTTCTCACTACTTCCCTGTCAAAAGGGAAAAAAGAGAGGCCCCTCAGGTCTATCCTGTTTTTTCGGACCCTAGAACACCTTCCTGCAAAAGGACAAATTAAAACTTTATTACTGGCTTAAATCCTTTCTGTCTTGGACTAGGGCGATTGGATGGGGTCTAGGATGCGAATTTTCGTATAGGCATCATGCAGTCCCAAAGGTGTTACTTGCAGTTAAAGGTGAGTGAGGAGCATTTTCAGTTTGCTCTGCTCTCCTTCGGCCACACTAGGGCCTCCTGGGTGTTCACTAAAATGATGGCGGGGGTCGCTGCCCATCTTCAGAGGTCGGCATTAGCTGTATTTCTGTACCTTGACGACTAGCTACTGAAGTCGAGCTTGTTGCAGTCAGTCGTCTGCCTCTGGACGATGTCTAACTTCTACTATCCTTGGGTTTTACCATAAACAAGCTTATGTCCAACGTCATTCCATCACAGAGGCTTCCTTTCATTCAGTAATCTCGGACAGGGTGGAATTCAAGGTTTTTCCTCTGCTACAACAACAAATTCGGAACATTGGGGCTATGATCCTGATGTTTCAGCTTATTCCTGGATCCAGTTGAGTGTGGCTCTGTGTCTTCTTGGCCACTTACCCTTGTGCATCCTCCATAGCAACCATGCAAGCTTGCATATACATGCCCTACAGTGGAACGTGGGCCCAGCATCAAAGGTGCCTTTCAACTCTATCCAGGTGTCCGAGAAGATGATTCTAGAACTGCAGTAGTGGCTGATCGTTCAGTCTGTCATGTGGCATGTGACTCGTGCTCCCCCGCCCAGAGCTGGCAGTGGTGACAGACACTTTGCTACTAGGTTGGAAGAAGTCACTTAGAGAAGTGGAGATCAGGGGGCTCTGGTCTCCACTGGAGAGCTATTTCCACAATAAGCTATTGGAGCTGAGAGACATTAGTTTGCCCTTGAAGGCTTTCCTGCTGTCCATCAGGGGCTTGCTGGTGCAGGTTCTCATGGATAGCACCACTGCTATGTGGTACTGCAACATGTGGAGTGGTGTGGGGTCCTGTGCCAGCACGCTTTGTGTTTCTTGCTGTGCTGGAGCGCCAGGACTTCTTTCTAGTCCCCACCTGGTGGGGTCACCGAATGCCTGAGTGGGCAAAATGAGCAGACGTCCTTAAGCAGATCACAAGTGGTGCCTACATACTGAGGTGGCTCAGCGCATCTTCAGCCAGTGGGGGGAGAGCCCTGGATAGATCTTTACACCACCGTCGAGTGTCAACATTTGTATGTGTTGGAGTTTCCGCAAAAACACTAGGAGCATTCCAGCGGGAATGGAGAAACTGACTCGCTACGCCTTCCAGCCACTATGTCTCCTGCCCAGAGTTCTGAAGAAAATTAAGAATGACTGGGTCCAAGCTATTCTAGTGGCTGTGGATTGGACCTCGCAAGTGGGTGAGGATCTGTACTCCGATCTGGTTACCACTTTAGGAGGATCTCCTGTATCAGCAACAGGGCAGGGTCCCCTACCCTATTCTACATAACTTAAACCTCCATATGTGGAGATGGAGTGGCGGCAATTGATTGCTTTCAGTTTGCCACATGAAGTAGTCCTCCTCGCCACCAGACATACATCCATGAAATACATCTATGCCAGGAGCTGGGACAAATTAGTAATCTGGTGTGGTGCCTGGGACACTTACCCCTGACAAGCAAAGTTGTCTGGCATCCATTTGTTTATTTTGTCTTTATCCTTTCAGTGGGCAAGGTGAAAGGTTATTTATCAGACCTTTCAACATTTGCCATATCAACCATCCATGTTAAAACACCGATTGTGATGTGGTTTATTAAAGGTTTGACACACATGTTCCTTCCCAAACCATTCTCAATTTCGTCCGCTCGTCACTTGAATGAAATGCAGACATTTTCAGTACAACTGCCCTGCACCACCTTGTTTCCAGATAAATTGCTGCTAAGGACTCAGCTGGCCTGCTTACTGAATGTCGTGACTGTTTTTCTTGTTGGGAAATCCATCACTGCATGCATTCTTTGCTTCCCCCGAAACCCCTCGAAAGAGTAGTAGAAGTTCCATCAGTTGGACCCCAAAAGGTCTTTAAGCTTTTACATTGGTGGAGCCAAGGACGAGCGATTGGACAATCAACTTTTTGTGGGGTTCTCTAGAGCAAAGAATGGAAAGACTGTGAAGAAGAGAACTCTGTTGAGGTGGATACTTGTCTGCATTAAAATCTGCTACGTACTGGCAAGTAGCATCCCTAGAAGGTCTGAAAGCCCATTCCACCAGGGCCAATGCCACTACATCTATGAGGGCTGTCTGACCTTGATATCTGCCAGGCTGTGATGTGTGGATTGGTGCATACTTTCTCAAGGCACTACTGCCTTGGCGGGCCGTGTACAGCTGGAAGGACAAACGCCTGCTCGGTTCTGTAAGACTTTGGTTTGGTTCCATTCCACACACACTCCACCTTCAGAAGGAAGTTGAGAAATCTGCGGTTAGACATATTCGTCAGAACATCAAGTTAGTTACCCACTATAACATTTTTTTCTGGTGGATACTCTATCTAACCGTAGATTCCTCAACGCTCTTCCATCTTTTTGTTCTGTACTGACGACCTCTTTGTTTACTTCGAAAAAGATCCCGAGTTAGTACTCAGCACACTGTTACCAACAGTTCGTGATTTGCATTTGAGAGGGTGCAGGAAGGGAAAAGACCAGAAACTAACGCCCGGGTGCGGGGAGGGGCAGATGGGAAGAGCGGTGCCTAAATGCAACTCCGTCACATTATGGAGTCAGCACTTGGCTGCACAATGCCACCCTATCAGCATGCATTAGCACTGCTGCAAAATTCTCACAATCCAGTCTGGCAACTGGAGGATATTCTATGATGAGGAATCTGCAATTAAATAGAGCATCCACCAGAAAGACTGTTACCAAAGGCTAAGGAACTTGTTCTCTAGTTCCTAAGGGCCCTTTTTAACTCTTGGGAATCAACATAGCATCTTTAAATCTGCCTTTTTTAGATTACAGATGGGAACTTCCAAGGATCAGTATTGGTTCACACATTTTTCTAAAATGCTTCTAATGTAGCTGACATTGAATATGGCTCTTGGCCCCACATTGTCGTGATTAGGTGGTTGGCTCCCTGTCCCTACTTATAACGCTGTAGATTACTTATTGTGGTCATTTGAAGCTTAATTGCCTTCAGTGTTAGGCATGCCTTCAACTGAATTGCAGTAACTCATTCAAAGGCAAAATCTGGTTTCTCCTGAAGTTGCTCTCATGGTCTACATGTTTGAACAAAGCCATAGTGAAGCCTTGATTCCTATTCAAACCTCAATTTCTTAGAGGGTGGTATCTGCATTAGATTGTAAAAAAAACTGTGCTACCAAGACAAAAGCAGAACAATTGGGCTGGTTGTGCAATAAGTTCAAGAGTAAAAGACCAAGAACTTTTGCATAAATTACTCCTACCGTACTCCCTTATCTCCTGAACCTCTGGTGAGCGTCCTATACCAGCTAATAAGATTTGTATTTATTTGTTTAGTTGAGTTTATGCTGCCTTGGGACTACTCTGTGTCACCAGCACAGAGACAATTACCTAGCCTGGGCCTTACAAGTGGACTACTGGTATTACAAATAGTACATCTTTTGGTCTGAGCTTCTCCTGAACCGGCATCCTTTAGGTTTCGATAGTGCTCTTGGACAGCTGAAGGCTGACCACGAAATACTTTCCTTGCAACTCCCTCAGTTGCCTTCTTGACGTTAGCCTTCTTGACGTTGGCCTTGAGTGCTAGGTCAGATGTACCTGCTAGTGCAGCAGCTTCACCATGTACATTGCCTGCTTTACACTGTTCATACCTGTGACCAATCCACCAGCCTCTTCCTACAGCATTGCCACAATTATTTGGAGGGTTATAGAGGTTGCTTCCGAGGCAGATTCTGGTTTTAATGGGAGCTGTCCCAAGTGGCAGCTTTTCCTATCATAAATTGAAGACCAATTTCCTTACTTCTTTGGACACTATACCATAAAGTGACTTCTGTCCCTGGTTTAAAGCAGCGGTAAATATTCTGCCATCTAAGTACTTTTTCTGTTACAGTAATATATATATTGCCAAAGCTACACACGCTTGCTTGAGTTTTCAAACCATAACAAGACTCCTGCTTCTAAACCCTCATTAAGAGAGCTTCAGCTAGGTCAGCTTTATTAAAGGCGAATAGAAAGTGGGCTAGGATGAAACCCTTTTGTAAACCATTACCTGCAGTACACTGTTCATTCCCCTGAACAATTCACCAACATAATTCTACAGCACTTCTACAATTATTTGGAGAGTTATAGAGTTTGCTTCCTAAGCAAACATTGTTTTAAATGGGAGCTTCCCCAACTGGCAGCTTTCCAGTCATGAACTGAGGACCAGTCACCTTGCTTCTTTGGACGCCATACCATAAAGGGACATTTGCACTTTCTTTAAAGCGACTGTGAATGTTCTACATATATATGTACTTTTTTGTTACAGTAATTTGTGTCATTCCCAAAGTTACACACACATTTACTTGATTTTTCAAACCATAACAAGACTCTCCTGTTTGTGAAGCCTCCCTTTAGCCAGATCTTCATTTTGGTCTCCTTTGTAAAAGGCAAATAGCAGTGGAACTGAGATGAATTACTGCTGCAAACCATTATTAGTAGGTAGAGAGCTCACTTGTCTGCCCCATTTGCACCCAAAACCAAGTATTTATTAATTAGTAGTGTGCTATTGGATGAAGCTATTGTGACAATCAATTCAAGATCACAAAGGTACTAACAGCTGATATCAAGAAGCAAACAGTCCACTCTAGTTTCAGGGCTTTGAGCAATTCCACTGTAATTGTGTAACATTTTCGTCTAAGTCATACAGAATCACCCACAGCTCTTACTTTCTTCACTGCCTTGCTCTATCCAATAACAGCAGACCAGGTATTTGGTAGTTAAACACTGTTCTGGACTCCAGTGGCAAATGGGGAATATACTGGGCTCACATAATTTCCATTTACCCTCCTGGCAAGCATCCAGAGAAAATATGATAAAATGTAATCCTATTTTCAAGTTGAGGTTTCAGGAGGATTGACTTGTTAGGATGAAAATGCTTCTTTATTTGTCGAATTGATTTCTGCATTTTATTTCGGGGGCTAGAACAGCCACGCAGCCCACAGTGTAGGATAATGAACTGGCAGCATTGTCCCACAGGATCTTTGCTAAGTATTTGTCTTCCCTAAGCTTTTCTAAGTGTATTTAGTGACATCACTCAGTTCCCTGAAGGACAGAGTTCAGAAGGCATAGAACTTCTTAAGCATTTTCTCGAACCCACAAATACACACCTGTTCCCTTAATTCTAGGAGATCTTTCACTCTCCTGCCATTCAATAAATTAAATGAGTTGTTTCCTATGCTATCCCGAAGTGGTAGTGGCTAGAATGTAAGAACGTTTTTCACATGTTATCACCCATGTTACTGTACATAGGTATTAAGCATAGCTTCTTAATTTAGAGTAACTCACAACCACTTGCATAATAAGTTGGCCTAGAGAAGGCCCTCTTTCAATAACGCATGGTACTAACATGTGGGAGGCAATACTGGAATTAACTATTCCAGACGGTATCCTGCCACCCCCTCCCAACACAATCACTAGGCATCATGAGTTATGGCCCCAGAACGGAGAATGTTAGTATGTACATGGTATTTCTATAGCACAAACCTAGCCATAAGGCAGCATGGCACAGTGCACGGGAAAAGATCAGCATAAAGTGAATGAGTAAGAGGAGAGGAAGTTGGGTCTTGGGTGGTTAATGCATTGTGATGCAGTGTTCTTTAAGAGGTGACTCATCAACTCATAAATTGGACCAGCATTGGAATAGTCCGGATAGTTATGGAGATGTTGTGACAGACCCTAGGCAGAGATGTTTAAAGGCATAGTCAAAGTGGGCAATTGCCCAGGACCTCCACCTTTTAAGGGTCCCCCTGGGAAAGTGAGGTTTCTCTCTAGCTCACTTGTGTATTTTTGTATCTTAACCTTTAACATAGAATGTATAATTCAATATTGTTAGCCAAGATACAGTTGGAATTAGAAAAAATAGGTAATAAAATTCATAGTTGATCCGTACAGGGGCCCCCAAAATATTTCTTGCCTGGGGGTCCTAAAATCCTTAAGGTGACCCTGATCCTAGGAGGAAAAGGCATGCTGTCTTGTTTTTTTCTTTTTTACAGTGATCCACCAGAGATGGTGAGCTTGTCTGCAAGATAAGTGGGTGTGCTGGTCATGACAGCTTTGTAAATGATGCTGCCATTTTAAGATTATGCAAGCTGGCAAGAGGAGCCAATGAAGTTCCATCCAGATGGGGGAAATGTGGTCATATTTCTTCAGACCCTGGATGAGACATGCTGCTGCATGTATGATGCCCATATGGGGTGCCAGTGTGGAGTCTGGCATTACCACCATCCAGATTCAACAGTACAAGGACTTGAGCAGCAGTTATGAAGTCCCTTTCTGAAAGAAACTGTTTGACTTCCTTCAGAAGAGAGAGCTGGCACCAGGCCGTCTTTGTTTTTTGGGCAGTGTGTTCCTTGAGGGCGAGGTTGGTGTCCAGGGTGAATCCAAGTGACTTGGGATTCGGTGAAAGTTGGGGTTCGAAGCGGTCAAGGTTCATGTCATAGAGGCAGGTTTGTACTGTACCTTGTTCATTTGTCTTGGCAAATAACAGGAATTCTGTCTTAGTTGTGTTGAGCTTCAGTTAGGTGCTGGACATTCAGGTCTGGATCAAGTGCAAGCAGTGTTTGAGGGTCTTGGATGTATGAAGCAGAAGTGACTTTCGAGTGGTGTATAACCAGCACATTGATGAATCTTAATGTGATAAGCAGAGCACCTTGCAGCTCCATGTAAAGGTTGAACGAGACAGTATAAAGCCCTGGCAAACTCCAAAGGTGATGGGGATCTTTTGTGACCTTGAGATGCCCATGTGAACAAATTGGTGTTGTTTGGAAAGGTTGGAGAAGAACCAACAAAGGACATTGCCAGTGATTCTCATTCAAGACTCCAGGGTGCAGGTGAATTTGGGATGGTTGACAGGTTAGAAGGCAGTTAAGATGTCCAGCAGCATTAGCAGGCAAGGATCATCTTAATCTGTGGTCAGGAGGTCATTGTCTATGATGCGTAAGATTGCGGTCTCCTTACTGTAGCATGATTTTTTGCATGCAGTTCCTGATTTAAGGGCCTTTTCCGCAGACAGTTTCCACCTTCTTTCAGCTGGTAAAATGTCTGTAGAAAAGTTGTTTAAATGGGTGCCGCCCTGCACTCTATGAAGCTCTTAATTTGATAGTCATTATAACATCCTTTTTGACCTAACCCAGGTAATGCCACTCTGCCCACCTCTTAAAGAGGACCTTAGCGTAAGAAGGGTGCATTACTTGCAGGATTTCTACAGAGTTCTTTACTGAGGTTGAGATCCAGCTTGATCTACTGAAAAGACTACTCAAATGCACACATTTCTCAAAGTGGGGTGCTACTATGTTGGCATGCCTCTCCCATGTTCTGGGATGGTTTGGAGATCTCTAGACAGCCGTTAGTATTTCTGGGTTGACTAGGACAATCAAACTTATTGGCAACCTTTCATAAATTTTGGGTTTACCTTTTCTTCTCAAAAATGGGGCGTCATGAATAATGAAGTGAAGCTCTGCTCTGAAATAGTTAGGTGCCACTAGCTTTTTTTTCTCGTAGTGGGGCATTTAGGGTTTCAATAATGTTTACTCCTTTTTATTGCTGTTCAGTCTTGGTCATCCATACATGCTTGGGGATAGGCAAGCCTTTCCCACCCTTCGCCCCTAAAACTAATCTGTGCTTAGCAAGGCAGTGCTCATCGATGTGTTGAATCCTTTCCCTGTCCAAGGCTGCTCCTCTGGTACTCTCTGTTGAAAGGGTCAGCAGTATTATCTGTACATTGAACACTTTATCTAAGAGAAAGCATTTAGTTAGGATGGTTGAGATTTAGTGTGGATACCTGAGGGGAACGCATTGCTGTTCTCACTATCAGAATTTGTGTAACTGCTTTGGTTCACTCTATACAATGTATTATTAGCCTATTATGAGGGATTCCTGCAGCAGATGAGCAGGAGGTTCTGCCATCGAAACCCCCCAATCTGCAGCTGATCCTATAAAACAGATCACTAGAAAACAAGGTAAAGGAAGTTTCCTCTACACAGTCACCTTGTAGTCTGGACACAATTTCCCCTGACATGATTAAGATTACTATGCATGGTACCTGTATGGCTTTGAGCTTCACAATGGAGAGATACCTGGCTGTTTTAATTCCTCTTTATTTGCAAGAGGAAGTTGAGGACTTGCCAAGCATTGAGGTGGAGGTTGACCTGGAGGCGGGATCCTGGGGTACTCAGTAAACACTTCTGTCATTTGCTAGGTTAGTGGCTTCTCATTTACTTCCCTTTTTCCCCAGATTCCCACAGTTTGAAATATTCCCTACTCTATGATACCCGAGTAAAAGTTGGTCTGCCATTATGAAGTTTTTTGAGCAAATTGCTACAGTGGCCACACCAACCAATCTAACCAGTTGTAATGGACTGTAGACTTTCTAATCTGGATAATCTGACTTCAGGCGGATCTACAGGAATGGATTACCAGCTTCTCCTCAATAGGATTCCAATCATAAGGGTCAATAATAGGTATAAAATGCACAGGCTTGATTAATAGACATCAGATCGTGGCTGCTTTCAGACAAAGCAGCGCTAATACTTTTCACTTGTGTGTGCTTTCAGTAAAGCCCCTCAGCACTATCTTTGATGCATTCCTTTCATTTCCAGTACTTTTAGCAGTCAAATACTGAACACTATTCAGTGAAATAATCTTTCATTTAAACAGAGCAGATCCATTTTCACTAAGGTAATGTTCTGACATCATTACGTTTTGAATTCATTAAAGCTTTTCAGAAGAGCTGTACTTTGTGATATGGTACTCACCTTAACTCAGCAGAATAGTTCAGCTGATGGCATACCTAAGTACTTAATTCAACAAGGAAACCATTTCATTGGCAAACCACCAACATCAGAAGCCATAAATTTAAAGGACCTCAGCATAGATTGTGGTTGCCCACCCAACAAAGCACCAAGGAATGTGGCAGAGGTGTATGCCTTCAGTTCGGCCCCCATAGCATTGTGGTGCGTGGAGTGCCATTACTGATCGATTGTCATTGAGGTAATGTCTTTTCATATAGCAGTACAGTTCAGTTTTCACTCTGGTATTCCTCTGTCATCATGCTGTTTTGTTTCATTAAAATTCTTTTGATGAGCTAAACCTTGTTAGCTACCACTGTCAGGGTGTATATCTTTGAAATCTGCAGTTTTTGGCACCAATGGCTTGCTCCTGTGCTGGAAAATGTGCCTTGTTGTTGTACCATTTCAATTGTTCTACAGTATTAACTCGGCATCACTTACCGAGGTTAAGTTCCTCTGAATGCTTTATCAAAGTAAAACGTCATGACTGCTTCAGTGAAAATGTATGTGTACTGTTTAAATGAAAAAAAGATTACCTTATTGAAATGTTATCAGTATTTAGAATGGTGGTTCTGACAGGTGTCCTTTTGAAAGTTGGCTCCTGATTGACATTCTATATTGAGTAGTATGCCTGTGTGTTCAATGTGCATTACCTTCCTGGATAAAGCAGAGATCAAACCTTACATCACCTCTTTCGTCATACAGTCGCACAGAAGCTCAATTTAAGTGCCAAGTAGTTTTTGTGTGATGTTCTGTATCACACCTCTAGAGGTTCTCACCTGGACTCCCTGTCATTGTCTGAAATGGATAACATAGAACACTAAATATGCATGTTGACGGCAGATTCAGAGTACTTGGGGGTTGGGGGGTGGGGGGGGTTAGCTTACAGCTCACTCCCTTGCCATCTCTGTTGTCAGACTCTGACCGTTTTGTGCTATCGGGAGCCTGACAGAAATGAGTGGAGAAGAGGTCAGGAAGGGGACGGGAGGGGCTCAAGCCTGTATATAAAAGATAAAGGCATAAATATGTTCTGAACACTCCAAATATTATTCATCATTCTTCATGAAGATCTTAAAAAGTACACAGCACCAAGCAAGTTTATAAAAATATACAAGATAAAAAAACGTTTTTAAAAGAAGACATGACTACCATAAAATACAATATGTAAGACAAAAAGACAATTCATACAATACATTTAGTGCGCTTAATCCATAGTGCATGCCAAATGGCCAAACAAAATAATGTTGCCCTACTTGTGTCAGTAGACAAAATTCCCAGCACCTCAAGGTAGTGGCCAGGACCAACCAGTCTACACAATGGATTAATCCACTTGCCCCTCAGATTTTTGTAATAGAGGCAGAAGAATAACAGGTGGACTATATATTCTGAACTGGCTTTACAAGATGGGCAGAGGTCATCCGGGGAAACATTTTGGCTCCACTTGCTACAGAACAGTTTAGTTGGCAGAGTCTTATAACGAAATTGTATAAATAGTTTACAAGCCAGGGGAGGAACAATTTCATCAATTGTTTCCTCATAGCTTGGGGCAGATTTAAAATTTATAAAAACCCTAGTCAAAGTACCCGCCAAATTCGATGTCTCCCTCTCCGCTATTGTTTCCAGTAAATAGCTTTGGCCCTAGCCTTTGATATTAGGGACAAACTTTCAGGGTTTGACCTATTCACCTCCATCCCTAGTCTCCTGAGTAGATCTCTCAAGGAGCTGAACCATGGGATGGAGGTCACCTGGGGCTGTTTCAAGAGGCCAGTCGTCACTGCTCGGTAGGATGCTGGCTCTTCAACAATCCACAAGAGATGCCAAAACATTAGTAATTTGTAATCTAGCTTGCGTGCCAGTTGTCTTTGGGCAAAGTCCAGATACAATGGGGTCAGAGGGGTACTAGGAGGTAGGTTTAGAAGAGATCTTAAAAAGCGATTTACAACAGTGGTGAGGCAATTTGTGGTCCCACTACCCCACAATTTCGCCCTAGAGATTTAATGTTGTAAATTTCTAGTGCAGGGGTCACATTCCTGGACACCGTACTTTTATGTATTTTAGATATGTGGGCAGTCTGCTGGATTAACAACAACTTTACTTTATCAATATGAGGTTCCCAGTTTAGGTTAGATGTTAAGCGGATACCCAGATAATCAAAAGCAGATACTTGCTCCAGGATACTGCTTCCTACATATAAACATCTTTTGGGTGGTTTTACATTCCCTTTAGAGAAGATCATATATTTTGTTGTGGCCTCATTTAGTACCAAGCCCCGCTCATTGCAGAACCGTATAAAACCATTCAACAGTAGTTGGAGGCCTTGAGGGGATTTTGAGATTAGTAGGGTGTCGTCTGCAAAAAGGAGTGCTGGTACTCTTCTCACCTATTTTAGGGGCATCACACCCATCCCTATCTAAGAAATCAACCACCCCCTTGATAAAAAGTGAGGAAAAGGGTGGGCACAAGCACACACCCCTGCCTCACTCCACGTTGGATTGGAAATTGCTCTGTTAGTTGGTTATTCTCATCCCATCTCACTTGGGCTGTATTTGATGAGTGCAATCTAATTAAAATTTCTAAAAGGTTGTATGATAGGCCCATCTTTTTCAGTACTCTCCAGAGATTGGCTCGAGGTACTAAATCAAATGCAGACTGAAGGTCAACAAAGGCCACATATAGCTACCCACCTTTGATAGCCACTTCCTTCCAATAAAGACAGAGAAAGCGAAAGGCCTGGTCCAATGTATTAATGTTGGCACGAAATCCAGCCTGGTAGTCACTTAAAATGCGGGACTCTAAAACCAATCCTGGATCCTAGCCAATAACTGCTTTACAGAACATTTTCTGCAATGAATCGATGAGGCTTATAGGTCTGTAACTGGCCAAATCCGCTCTATCGCCCTCCTTATAGATGGGTATTATTTCTGCTAGCTTCCATGATTGCGGGATACCCATACCTGATGTAATGGCATTTGTTAACATATTAATGTACGGGCCCCAAACAGTTGGATCCTCTCTGTACAGGTCATATGGGATTCTATCAGGGCCGGGAGCTCTGGCAGGAACACATGAACGAATCGCTACCTGTGTTTCTTCCAGAGAAAATACTAGAGCTTTATCCGCTCCACATGAGGCTTCCCCCACCCCCCTTTCTATAGGGTCCTCTACCTCCAAGTTGCCCAATGAATAGAGACGTTCAAAATGGGACACCCATTCTTCAGGCTGTACTGTAAACTCCAATACAGTGTTCTACCATTAAACTGCTTTTTTCCAGAAGGTCTTGGCGTCTTTGGTGTCAGTGCCCTTTGTAGGGAGGACCATAAGGAATCTTCCCAATTCTTCTTAGCTAACTCTGATGCTTTCCTGTACCTTGCTCTACAGACCACTATATTGGGGCGGGCATTAGATTTTACTGCCAGTATCAGGCCCCTCTTGGTTTTCCTGCATTTCTGATTATACCATGCTACTTGTGGGTCACACCTCGGCTGTTTCTTTTCCTTATACACTTTTTGCTCCTTGCGCGGTTTACGCTGCATGCCCCTAATCTCATTGTAGAGGAGTTCATGACGGATGCCCAATTTCATGGTTGCTTTGTCTTTAGTGTATTTGTCCAGCTCTTCCAGCTCCATGCGAACTTTACCTTTGACTTTTTCCAAGGCCCTTGAGTGTTCCTCCACCCAGTCCCATCTAATTGTTCTCTGGTTGTTTGAAATCGATAAGTCACCCAAATCAGACCTACTCCTAATAACTGGTTCAGATTCACCCTGGATTATAAGGCTGAGGATAAGGGCATTGTGATCACTATCTGATCTTTTGGCCACTGACATGTCATAGACAAGGGGCCAGAGTTAGTGGGCAACCAAGCAATAGTCAATTCTGCTGGCATAGTCCGGTCTATTGAAAGTTAGTTCACCATTTAAATCCGATTTGGTTCTCCCATTGGTGGCTCTCAAGTCATGCTGTAATGTGAGGGCCATCACCTGGCCTCTTCTCTTTGACTATCTAACTGGGGGAAGATCAAGCTGTGGGATTTGCCACATGCAATCCCACTCCTCAGTCAAATCTAGTGGAGTAAAGGAAAAAGGTTCGAAGGTCCAATTAAAATCACCAGCTACCAGCGCTGGAACATTATCGGGGAGTTCAGACAGAGCATGGTCTAGGGTTCGAATGGTGATAGTTTCCTCAGAACCCCGAGCAACTCTGTTATAAACATTGAGATCCTAATTTTCTAACCACAGTAGAGTGCCAGATCCACTGCTAGAATATCTTGAGAATCTACGTGGACCAACTTGACTTTAGAACCAAGAGCGATTTTAACCCAGATTGCTAGACCTCCTGAGGGTCTCCCCAGCTCTTTCCTAGTGACATTTCAGCCATATGCGGAGAACCCATTTCTATGAGGAGTGTGCAAACTCCAGATTTCTTGGAATAAAATCACATTGTGTAGATCCACAAAAGTGCACCAGTTGGGGTCTGCTAGCAATTTGGTAATCCCTGCCACATTCCAAACCAGGACCTTTAAATGTTGGTGGGATACTTTGATATTACTTTGAGCGGTACTAAGGGTACTAAACCCCCCACCTACCTCACTTGCGGGGGGATTGACTGCCCCTTCCCTCCTTGGGCCCCCATCAGGTAACTCACAATTAACCTCAAAGTTTGTGGCCAACCTAGGGAGAGAAAAAGCTTCAGGCTGAAGCATTATCGCATTTGGCCCGAAGGGCCTTAAATTTTCATCTTGTGATGACAGTTCTCCTATCTGTGGTAGTCATCCCTACCTTCCAGCATCACCTGAATTTATTATGGGCCCCCCTTTGTGAGGCACCCCTACTTGATGCTGTGTCTGTCCTTTCTGGTGGTCTATATATGAGGTGTTGGCAATGGGGATGGTACAAGAGTCGATTGACATAAGGCCATTGACTATGGCCACGTGAGAGGAGCTAACTTTAAACGCATCCTTTAACATTCCCGGGAAGGATAATCTTTCAACAAACTTAATGTCATCTCCTATGATTGAGTGGCAATGCCAGGTAGTCCTGAACCAGTAAATGATGTTATTCTTAAAGTGAATCGAGATCTTCGTACCCATCCTTTTAGAGTTTGGGTACCTCTACTAGGTATATTACTGCTTTATTCCCCTGAGGATCCGGTCTTCTATAGACACCATCCCTCACAACCCCCTTTCCAGATACTCCCCCAGGGCCATACCTAGAGGGACACCCTTCATCTAGTGAGACCTCACCTCCATCTATCTTCCTACCCCCCCACCCCTTCCCTGATAAACTTCGGTATAGTACTGGGTTAGTAGTGTAAGTATCACTAGAGCAGCAACCTCTTGGACGAGGGGGATGAAGGGGGTAGGCCAAGGACTGGGGATACTATGTGCTGGTCTGGCGTCGACCAGTCTAGACATTCCTGGACAGATAGCAGTGGCTCCCTTGGGGACACTAGTCAGGGGATCTGGACTGATCTCTATTTGGGTGATCTTGTCACATTTTACTCTCCCCTTTAAGTCAGCAACCTCCAGCCTCAGAGAGGCTACCTCATCTTTCAAGGACTCGATAATTGCTTTTAGAGCCTGCAACTCGCCAACATAAACTTTGCAGTTATTACCATGGCTATAGAACCCTCCCCCTGGAGCCTCAGTCTCCTCCTCAGCGAGGGCCTCAAATCTATTATGGCATTCTACTCTGATTGCGTGCACCTCTGCAGGGTAGTCCTGTGGCTCACTATGGGATAGAGGGGGATCAAGTTCAGGCTCAAAACTGTGAACCCGCTTCTGGGGCCTTTCCCGCTCCCTTTATGGGAGTTCTTAAACATCAGGGGAATATGCTTAACAGATTTTTTTGTGGGTGGGGTGTAGGGGAAAGTACCGTCGGGCCCCATCATTGGAGACAGAGCTGGAGGTACTTCTTGTTTGGGGGGAAAGGCTGAGGTGTCCCTAGCTAAGCTATTTTGTGGCATTCAGTGAGTATAGACTCAATCCTGTCCATTGCCTCGTGGCAAACTGCACCCATATCCTTTTTAGAACAAGACCCGACCTGGGCCTTATCCTAACCTTTTCTTTTGCCCATGGCTCGATGAACTTTTGGTGTGCCCTCCAAGTGCACTCTTTATAACCGCTAGGTCCAGCAATAAGCAAGGAAAGAACGATTATTTTTGGAACAATAAGCCTAACAATAGACAAGACAATAAAAGAACCCAAAAGAAAGCTCAGGATTAACCCAAATAGACCATAATAGGAGCACGACCACCCCCTCAAGTCCAAGTCACAAAATATGCCAAAGTCAATTTTCCCGCCAATAGTACACCTGGGGGACTCAAGGGCTTATGATGGGAGCGATCTCAAAACGAGCCACCAAATTAGCTGGTTCAGTACCTTTCGGGCCTGTAGCACACCGGAGCAGACAGAGTGAACTTGACCAGCCGACCAGAGCCAAGGGGGGTGGCCCCGCCCTGCCTCTAATGCCTGCCACAGAACACGCCCGCCCTTGGCTCGGACGCAGCCTGCGCGCGTCCTGCGAGGCAGGAGTGAGCTGGCGCTGAAGAGCTTGTTGCTGGTGATGGTGGCCCCTCCTAGGGCAACAAAGGATCCTGGGACAGTGAGTCCCCTCCTGCAGCGCTTTTTGGGCTCCCGCGAGGCGGGAGTGAGCTGGCGCTTAAGAGCTTGTTGCTGGTGATGGTGGCCCCTCCTAGGGCAACAAAGGATCCTGGGACAGTGAGTCCCCTCCTGCAGCGCTTTTTGGGCTCCCGCGAGGCGGGAGTGAGCTGGCGCTTAAGAGCGTGTGACTGGTGATGGCGGCCCCTCCCTCAGAGCAACAAAGGATCCTGGGACAGTGAGTCCCCTCCTGCAGCGATTTTCTGGCTCCCCAAATATTAACTATGAGTCAATATGATTTACCTACAAATGAGATGATTAAAAGCAGTGTTGATCTTCTATCCATGATGAGCTCTTCAGTTCTCTAGTACTATGATTAAATGACATCCTCTTATGCAATTTATTTTAACTCAATATGCTTAGAATTCGTTTTCTTATCAATTTCCCAAGTGCTCATTCACAGAAAGTAGCATTGCTGTGGCCCGATAAGACGATATGCTGTTCCTCAATATGTGCTTACGACTTTTACATATTTGATTTATAACAATTGCTGATGGTGTTCTAAGAGAGCCCCTCACACCTACAAATATCAATGAATGAGACATGTTGTGTTCACTAGTATTAGTGAAGATTGGATAGTTTTTTTCTGATTCCCTTGAACCTTGCCATTTATTGTTTCTTTATTGGTGGATGAACTTATCTACAGTTTATTTTTTTTGAATCTTTAACCGTCACTTGCGTACACATGCCACAAATTCGTCTGTCCGTACTTTGTTGTTTGGTGAAGTTGGTTGGTTTGAGTTATTATTTATTTTGATTAATTCGCTGATTAAATGCTGATACATAAAATTGTGACTCTTGATTACAGGTCACAGCAATTCAATTCCTACATTGGTGTTTTTACTTTTTTTTTTGCAGGATCATGAGAGTCAATTTTGTTCAAGTCCATTCCAGCAGTTTCATGAGTTACGATTAACTGCTGGGAAGAGTTTAAAAGATGTTTGATTTTCATAGGAAGTAGTTTGAGTAAATCCATAATATCATTCAAGCGTGACAAGTTATTTGAGCTGGCTACCAATTTTGTAAGTGTTAGTTTGATTGAGATCAACTTGGACCTAACATGTAAAGATGTTAAGTCGGTGTTGATATTTTTTAATAAGAGTTCCAACTCAGAAAGTATCTATGACTGATTCACTACTATATACAACATTTCAGTCAAGGTAGTGCTAATATCTCCCATTGCCACTAACACCTGGTTGGTTGGCAGAGTAATCTCTTCTTCCATGTGTTTTGACTTGCTGCTCTGCTTAAATGTTGTCAGGGATTTATTACACGTTTGATTATGAGGTGATAATAAACTGGACTGTTCCACTGTTTCTAAACCCTGCAGTGGAACCAGGAGTACCCAATTAGCCAATGAATTAGCTAATGTATTGGATTTTTCATGATCTTCTATATCATCTTCCAAACGTTCTGACCCTTCACAGCCTTTCAGGAGTTGCTTCATAGAGGCTCATGTTAGAGTGAATTCTATTTATTTCTGCGATTGTCGTCGGGGATGAAGGAATGTTAGTGCTGGCTCAAATTCCTGCTGAACCATTTCTGCTGTTTCCGTAATTAGCATTGGTCAGGATTCTGTGAGGCATTTATGATTAAAACAATAAAATATCGACTAGTGCTCGGCAACCGACTTTGAAGATTTGTCCTTGCTAGAGATAATATGGGTGTCTATCATTTGTTGGTTAGAGCAACTTGCACACACCAGTGTTGTGGATGACTTCTTACCGAGCTCTAAAGTTTTCCTGGGTCCTATGAGCTCTCCTTCCTGTATTAATGTTTTTATTAATTTCCAATTCAGTTGATTGTCCTTTTGAGTTGACATTTTGAGTTTTTGAATACTTATATTTGTTCTTTGAAGATCGAACCCTCATGGTGTTCCTACTGATGAAGTGTCTCTGTACTATTCTGTAGTAGTTTCCTAAACACTTTATTATTACCACCCTCAGCTGTGCCAGATGAACAACACCAACTTGGGCTCCACAAGTATCAAGCTCCTTTCTCAAGGCTTGTAATGCTGTCCTCTTTGTTAAAGGCACAGGGCTAACGTCTGGGAAGTAAAGAACTTTTTTAATTATTGTCACATATCCGGTCCCAGCCACCTCCTAATGCTGCTCCACTCACTGATGTGTCACCAGCATTGTAGAAGCTTCTTCTTCACAGTTTTATTTTCCCTTTGTTGAAAGCCCAGTGGCCTTTCTAAGCATATTTGGGCAGTGTTTTTGGTCTGGGTTAATCTCCTTTCTCAAGTATGCATAGGTTGAGTCCAATAAACCCCTGCCGACGCCTGAATCGCGCCAACCAGCAACAAAATGTCTGTTCTTTTATTGTTCTCCAGCTTCGTCACACTTGCCTCAATAAAACTACACACTTCTTTTCCATCGGTTTGACCATGGTTGAAAATCATTTGAAATGGAGCACTGCCCATCGCAAAATAGCAACCTTCCCTTTTTACAGACATTTTACTGTACACAAATTTTGCTATTGGGCACAATTGGGCCAAATTATACTGTTTGTTATATCACTTTGTGGTGAGATGATAATTTCCCTTTGTAGGAGCAGGCTGCCAAATGGCACCATTCCAGTAGGTGATTTTCTCTATACAAATGCTAGGAACTAGGGGCCTAGCTTTCAAAAAGGCATTAGGTGCAGGGGCGTTAGGGATCCACTGCGCCCTATGAATGGCTGTTTTACTATGCAACAGAGAGGGGTTAAAGAATACATTTTCCATTCTTGCCTAAAGCCAGTTGCCCCCTACTATGCCAGTACTACTAACAGCTTATCAATGGACACAGCTTCATTGGGAAAGGTCTCGTCAAAATCTCCATTTGCAAAAAATGGCAAAAGATCCCGCAACACTTGGGCTGCTACTCCAGAACTAAAGATCTAGCAGACTGAGTGAATAACTGTGGCCAGGGAGTCTGTGCTCCTGTTCCCAACAATTCTTTTAGTGAAGTCCCAAAAACAATTGCTGCTCTGAGCTTACCGTGACACCTGCAGGAATAGTCTATTCTACTACCCTGCTGGTCGACTCCTTTCACCTACGATCCCGGCTTTAGGAGGGGTTAGTGGAAGCAGATGTGTTGCCCCTTGCACATTCCTTGAATGGCATTACAGATTGCAATATCTACTTATCTCCTAGGACATGTGCTAGAGCGTTATACACGCCCGGCTGAAATGAAACTGATATCTCTATCTATTGACCTAGTGCTGATACTGGCCAAACTCTGCATAACAATGCACTGGAAAGCAGCCACAGGACCGCAGGTTGGAAGATGAAAAGTGGATCTCCTACAGTGGGAGAGTGGCGCTCTCCTCTGAGACGTTACAGAGGGGAAGGGAACTAGAGACTTTGCTAGGACCTGGGAAAATCTGATAAAGCTGATGAGGGAGCGGAATGACAATGCTGTCTTTTCCCCTTGAATACCCGCTTACCTGTTGATCCTGGGGCATATGATCCTACTTGCCTGGACCTTGTACAAATCTCCACTGCCCAGCTGATAGACCGAGACAGACAACCATGGCCACATCCACCCCGGCTATTCTAGACTACACCCGTACAAGAACCCTATCACTGCCATTTTCTTTTTCACTACCTTCCTCTTACAAGAGGCATGACAACATGGGGATGGGAGGGAACAGACATTGTTGATCTGGGATTAAACTATTAACTTGTTGAATGAGTATGCAATTGTATATCACCTACCATCATGCACTGCTGTGCTACTTCATTGGTTACTGGTTGGCTAAGGGGGACCACTGTCCGATGATTGAATGTCACACTAAGCTGTTTGTTGCTTCTTTTGAGGATGGGATGGTATGTCCTGGCAGGACCCATCCGCCTATGTACAAGTTTGGTGTGTATGTAAAAGATTCAATAAAAAATGTTTACAAAAAAGGTTGTGTTGTCCCTCGTGAGGATCCAGCAGTCACTCTGTCCAATAGAGAGGCCCCCGATGACCTCTAAAAGCAGGTCCAGATTAACACCACTAGAAAGTATTTCATGTTGAGTCCAAGTTTACAGCACTGGAGAGCAGCTTTAATAATATGACAAGGATCAATGATGCTGAGATTGAGGTCCAAGGCCTGAAGATGATGATTGGCAACTTGGCAAATTTCTCAATAGCCCCTGAAACCAAATTTAGCAGGGGGACCACTTTCAAAATTGTTTAGTGTCCTCTATTTCCTAACTGAACGATAGGCTACAGAAACTGGGGACTATTGAAAGAAGGACTTGGTATTTCTAGGCATTGCCAAAGTAGTTTACCTTAATTGGGGATCTGGGGAGACAAAATACCCCAGAGGGAGTGGTAGAACCTCTTTGGGTAGTAATGAAAGAGCAGTGCTTATGCAAGCAGTCACACAAATATTGCTGCCACTATTGTAAGAATATAATGCTAAATGTAGTTTTAATATTTCAATACTGATTGTCTGGATCTTCTCGTTCAGCATGCATGCAGTACAGGAATCTGTTTATGAACGTATGGTCATGCGGTCGAACCCAGGCTGATCACCCAGCCCTCCATCTTTTGAGGTCGATAAAAGGAGTTTTGTTGAGTTGGATAACATTAAATATGTTATTTGTCAATTGCCTCGAGAGCCTCCTGCCCCCACTGAGGGTAGATATTTGCTCTACAACTTTGTCTTATGCTAATATTAATTTTTATGGTAGTTTGCAAACTTTATTAGAACACTGAAGAATTCAACATCTTTTCAGTGTAACATTTGAACAATTATGGCAGTATATTCATTTTGTTTCCTCAGATGAGCATTTCAGTCACAGTCTACAAGACCTGTGACAATGCCCAGTTCATGGTACTTTCTGATACACTTTAGAAAGTAGTTTTGATGCCTTATAAGACATATGTACAGAATGATAGAATGTTCTAGAACATTGAATCCTGAACATGAATATAACGTGTATTTGCACAGCACAAGTTCACCGAAAAGGCTATCTTGGTGCTGAATAACAGATGTTTATTGTTGCCCAACTCACTGTTACTCATTTTAATGATCTCAGAAGGATAAAAGACTCTGCCGATCAGCTGAAATTTAAACCAGTGACTATGAGGTCAGACTGGATCCCTGCAGTGGATAAATTAGTCCACTGACTATCAGATACATCTGTAGTGTAGTTCCTATTTCCCTAATGGGCTCTGCGCATTGGAATAATATACCCTATAGATTTGACATAGGACTAAGGTCAGTATGCCCCTATCGAGTATATTAAACTTAATTACTTTGTGCCAGCTAGCTCAGAGGCCATTAGAAACTCCTTGTAAACAATAAGGGAGTAGTTTCTGGCAACCGCATAAACATGACAACTTTGTTTCCCTTTAGAATCGGAACGCTCTCAGAATCGTGGAAACAATAGATAACAGTTTCACTCAGCTAATCGTGCATGCTTAGTTTCCTCCGAGTTACACAGAAAGAAGAGACGGACGTTTCAATAAAAAGGTTTTATTGAACAGTCTTATTTCTCTTGTAAGAGATATGAGCTGTTATGATCACAAGACAGTATGCAAGATATATAATGTACAGCGTAAGCAGTAGAAATAAATAATACTGCGCTAGCATTATCTTTTAGCATATATTCATATACATAAATAACATAAGCTAAAAATGCGAGTACTCATACGATGCGTCTCTAAGCTAGTTCTACCCCAGTGTACCTAACCTAACCTAGGTGTAGGACAAGGTAAGAAGTAGGTGAAGTATTCTATAGTATGTTATGCTATAGTCTAGGATGCCAAGTCTAGTATGCCAAGAGTCCCTCTAGGTTCTAGTCCGCTCCATACCTTGAGAATGAGAGAGGTGGGAATCTCTTTCCGGATCCTCGAACTCTAACACCCCGCGAAGGGAGTCAGAACACTGGAAGCTGGATTCTCTGCGAACAGGGATGACAGCGTCTCTTCTCAGTGCGTCAGGCCGGGACACTGGCTCCTCTAAAGTCGAGTCTCCTCCTAACTTGCTTGGGCAAGGGAAGGTATATTTATACCTGGTAGGTGCCTTGGAATGTTAGCATTGACGTGAAGTCGGACAGAGGAAGACGTCAGGAATGAACCCTTAAGGAATAGCGGTTCATGCATAATAGATGAGTTCTTGGAGAAATCAATAATCCTGTGCTAGAGGAACTCCCAAGAGCTTAAGGGTCTGGTTTCTAAGAACTCGTTGTGACGTTAGGGTGGACGGATGTCGGTGACCATGCCTGTATTTGGAGTGCATGGCTAATGCCTAAATAAGGACTGGGATTCTATGCCTATATAAGGACAATGCGAATTGTGCCTATATAAGGACATGTTTCAGAAAAGCCTATATACGGACACCTAAAGCAGAATACAACACCCACTCCACTTTCGAATGAACGATAATACTAAATGCTAAACATTAAATGCTAAACGTTAAATTGAGTATCACATGTTGCTAAAAACAGTTCTAAAAGCATATTAAAAGAAGTTTAAATGAAACTTGCTAAAACATGTAATGCAATAGGTACTGTACATTGTAAAGCAGTTTTTCATTCTAAGCATATATTGGAAATAAATGCAACATGAATGAATAAACAGAAATATATATACATTTGACGAAATGGTCGACAAGTTTTCAAAAACCAAAGCCATTTCATAACATGGTACTTAAATGAAATTATAGTAAAATAAGGTGACAATGTGACCCTGGAAGTATTCAAAGAAGTCCGTTTTATATGAATAGTTCTACTGTAAGCAGATTGAGTTGCCATGTATTTTCAAAAAATAGAGAAAAAGAAAAAGTTCAATTTTTAGGAAGAGTTCCAAGTTTTGTTCTGTTTTGAAAATATGGAGGCCAAATTTCATTGCGTCCCTGGTACACTGTGAGCCGAATCAAAGTCAGTGTATGGGTCTGGTGTAAACATGAAATCATCTATTTCTGTAGACAAAAGATTGTCTACCGATGTCGGTGACAGTTGGAATACCTCATTTAGAAGGTTAACTGCACAGAGATGTGAAGCATCGCCTTCAGCATAGGATGCCGTAGCAATGTCCGCGTCCGTTGTTACCTGTGTGCCTGTTGATCCATCTCGTACCTCAGCAGCAGCAGGAAGCGTCTGTGAGATCTCAATGAATGCTGTCATCAGGATTGGTAGCCTCTGGGGACAACACAGAGCATGGGCCGTTATCGGGTCCAGCAGAGTATCGATATCCGTTGGCATGACTGATGGGAGTGTTAGGTGCATTCTTCACCGCAAAGCAGGCAGCGTAGAACAGGTAAGATGCAATCTTGCCAGATTGGTCTGAATGACAGAAACCATGTTGTATTAAGTTCCCGTAGACGAGGTATGCCCAAAAGTTGCACTATGCGCTCACGGCACTTCCGTTCTAGGAGAGCTTTCTCCACATCGCTCGGAGTGATGTCGGTGGATAGGCTTGCCATAGCGTAATAGTAGGAATAGAAATAGGATTCCTCCAACAAGTGCTAGAATTAATGGCACACCACCAAACACCGAATGTGCGAAGTTTGGGATAATTCCGAGGACTGCCTGGAAGGGTGCTAACAGTCCTGAACAGATGGTCTTAAATACATGCACAATACCGCTCGTATCAGACATGTTAAAGATCACGTCCCATCATTTCTGCGAAATGTATAGGGCAGTTTGTACGAATTAAAGCCTGTATCTCAGCCGAAGTCCTTGCAATTTGTAAATCATAGATTTCTTTGGCCGAGGTCAGAGGCACGGTCTGTTGCAAAAGCATGGCTTTCATTCTGCTTAAAGTATCAAAACGTATAAAAGAAACATTCAATGAAGGCCATAAAGGCGACTCCCTGACTGTGTCTATTGGGGGAACAATACTTGCATACAGCAAGTGACCCTGAAGTCGACCGTTACCAGATATGGGATGCCTGGCAACATGCCACAGCAACTCTGATCATTGAACATAAGGTAACTCCCGTTAGAAAGTTGGCCAAACGTTGAATTAATCACAGTAGCTGGTGTACCCTGCTGGTGGCAGGACAAATTTGCCACAGAACCATTACAAGCCCCGTGTAAAGAAATGTCCTGACATATGAGTGAACCGCTTAGTGCATTTTCACAGTGTATACCGCTTAGAAACACTTCACGATCCCCACTCCAACATCTGTATTCGTAAGGTAAATCCCAGGATATCTTAATGTATTCTTTACCCAACCTTTCATATTTGCCTGCTTGCATTTGTTTGAGGCAATACTGAAACTGAAAAGTAGTGACAGGCAGAGTGATTTTGCCATGAATAAGCCATTCTGTAGCTGGTTTTTCTGCCACTGTGAATGGTAATTTTACAGTTTTTCAATGCTCAGCACTGTATACTTTGCTCCCATTTGTGCCAGTTCGATCTGTTTATCAGTCAGATTGTATTCTGCAAACAGAGCCGACGTGTTGATAAAACGCCAGGGCACATAGCCTGCACGCAAAGATTGCAGTGTCCAGCTTAATAACATAATAGAACGTAACTGAGATTGGCCTTGTTGTAACATGGCTAAATCTTGTTCCAGTATGTCAATAGCAAAGGATACAATGTTGTCCAATGAATAAATTCTGGATGATAAAGTCGTTAACCCATTGTCGACCACAGTGAGAGATTTCTCTAAGTTAATACGATCAAGTTCACATATTCGTTCTGCGGCCTCTGCCTGTGAAACCTTCCATACTTCATTATAAGCTGCATAGATGCCGGCATATATGAAACGTTTTTGACGCGGTTTTCTTGGTCCTAGCAAGAATTCCCTACGGTCTGCGTCTTCTTTAAGTAAAGATAAGTGTTGTTTCACATCCTCAAGTGTAGATTTTTGTAGCCAGTCAAGGCACAATTTACCTACACTGTATGTTGTTACTACCCCCGGATGTTGTCTTTGAACGTATTGTGGGTCTGGCCTATGGATAGTAAAGCCCTGTCTTCTATTCAGGAATCTTTCTTGACAGATGTTTGTGTCTGTAGGCCAGAGTAACCAGTTTTTCCAATCAGGATCTGTTCTGTTGGTTTGTAGTATTGTGTCAACTGTAACCGCTGCCTGTGTAGTGTTAATACTTGCAGCTGTTGGTACAGAAGGTGTTTTCATGTCTTTGATCTTGGCTAAACCAAGGCAAGACGTTTGTTGCACAGTGTCATTCAAAAACATTATTTGCTGAGGGATGATACATGCTCTAAACAAAGCTTCTATCCCCTGTACTTGCCAATCTTTAGAACCCCAGACAGATTTTGTGTCTATTGTGTCTTTCCAAAATTCAAATCCATGTCTAGACAATTGGGTAATAAATGCTGCAGAGTAAATCTGTTTTGTATTAGTTAACATAATTTTCTGTTCTGTTTTGTTTACATTTTTATAGTAAAATGTTTCTGGATCAGATTTATTGTACCCTGAAAAATAGGGAAACTTTTTAGCAAACGTTTTTGAACTACCTTTTGGTGGTGTAGGACAATGCTCCCCTTGGTTAAACATAAACACATTTCTAGGTGTTGCAGATTTATGCAAGAAATGATGACCATAGTGGATATAGCAATAAAGCTGGTCGTAGTCTGATGAACCCTCTAAGTATTCATTGTTAGAGAATACAGCAGACTTTTCTAGATCAGACATCATATCATTTATAGTCTCAAAGTCCCAATCATCAGAATAGGTACTGGACGAAATAAAATCACTTAGTGAAATTTTAAATAAATATGGAATGTTCAAAAGTTCCGTAGGGCTAAAGATATCGAAATCGGTTTTGTCCCACACTATACCATCCTGTATAGGAACGGCTGTGATGTTCACTGCTGACAAGTCTCTTGCTTCACGATGGGATGATTTGTGTGGTTTCAAAAGTAAGTTCACATTTTTACTTTCAATGTCCAAACGGATGTATCTGCCATTTATAAGCACGCTGATAGTCATAACCAAAGCTAGCCAAAGCAGAAAGAAAAATATTCCAGATATAATCCATAGTTCAATCCATGGTGAAACCAGATAAGTCTCTTTCAGGAAATGAAAAAGGTCTTGTACTTGCTGTTTGAAAGTTTTTGATGCTGGCGTCGTTTCAGGTTCACTCGGATCCTCAGAAAACGTATCAAAGTTAATGAAATAGCCAGAAGCAGTTCTGTCAATTGTTGGAATTGCATCAGGATTTGTTGAAATCGCTGGAACCAGTTGATCACTTGTTACGTTGGTGTAGACAGGTGTATTTGGACGAACTGTTACTTGAGTTTCAAGAGGGATGAGTTCCATAGCATTGTTGCTTAGTCCTTCATCTGTTACTGCTGAATTCTCGATGGTTATCAGTCTTTCAGTCTGAACCTCTTGGATAGTAGCGAGAGGAGTGCGTCTGCTACTAGGTCGGAGTCCACGAGGCCTACTATTTAGTATTGGCCACATACTGTGGTTTGATGAGGTCGATTGACACAAATCTTTTCTCCTTTTTTCCAGCAAGGGGCAGCAGAAGTACTGTTCTTGTTCCGTGTACGGCTAGGACAGGTACTGGTTGTCTGTAAGAAGGTCCAAATTCCTTCTTGTCCGCAATCTTATCTCTGACTAGATCCCCAACTTCTGGGATCCAGACAGGCCTTGCTGGGCCTGCCGGTGGTGGTTGGCTTCAGGAATACGTTGCTTTGTTTCGATCTTAGATCATTTAGATCCTGTAAAACAGCCAAACGATCTTTGATATCAAAGGGTTTATTTTCCACCACTGTGCCTTTACATTCGAGATCAGGAACCCACATTCTTGTTCCAAATAGGACCTCATATGGAGTGACCCCCCCCTAGAGAACTTCTTGGCAAATTATTTAATGAGCGTTGGACCCCATAAAGATGTTTGACCCACCCATCACCCGAACTTAATACTCTAGCTGTTATAGACTGCTTTAAGTCCCGGTTTTTCCTTTCCTTTCCACAACAGAATTTCCCTCAGGATGAAACGGAGAGGAGTACCGCAATGCTACGCCCAAACTGGCCATGGCTTCTTTGTAAGCCCGAGAGCTAAACGCAGGGCCCTGGTCAGAATGTAGTATGCCAATTGCGTATGTGCCGATAAAGACTCGCAAATCTTTTATAACAGTTCGAGCGTCAGCCGACCGCTGAGGCCATATCCATAGGAACATTGAGCACGAATCCACTGCGACCATTATATATTTATAGTTACCGTCCCTTTGCAAGGGACCGCAGTGGTCCAGGTAAACACAAGCTAATGGTTTGTCTGAAATTAACAGGGGTGTCTGCGCAGGACGTTTCACTGTGGAGACTTTCATCTGTTGGCATATTTCACATTCCAAAACATAGTTCTTGGTCTGTTTCTTAATGCCAGGCCACCAATATCTTTGTTTAAGTAAAGATACTGTTGCAGAAACACCTGCATGGGCAGAGGCTATCCCTTCATGTGCTGCTAGGATCAGTCCTAATCTACGTTCCTTGTTTGGAATTACCCTATCCCCCACTCCAGGGATTCGAGCAAAAGGAACGTAGTTCACATCAATTACATAAGAGTACTTGAGTGGAAATTTCTTTGGTAACGCTGCACCACTGCCTTTGCTTGAAGCATTGACAGCCAACAATATCTCACTGTCTATTCTCGTTTTTGAACGAGTGATGGCAGCTACGGAAGCCGTCTGAACAGCCCCCTTTGCGGCTTCGTCAGCCAAGGAATTCCCTGCAACGTGAATGCCATCACGTTGATGACTCGGCGTGTGTTTCATGTGAGCTTTTGGTAGTTCGTCTTTCAACTGAACTACTTGTTCCCAAAGCGTTTTATGCTTTATTGTGCCACCTTTTGCATCTTTGAACCCATTTCAAGCCAATTTTGTATATATTCAATATACGACTGAACACAGTAAAAAGAATCGCACACTATGAGTGTGGGGAATTCGCGATCTGTATTTTCAAGTGCCAGTTTGAATGCTTGTAGTTCAGCTCGCTGAGCTGTACAATCTCCTAGAGATTGAGTTTTAGTGACCATTGGTCTGAAGTTACCATCTTGCATGCGTCCTTTAACGATTGCGCACACTGCACTGTAAGCTTGCTTACTCCCTGTAGCGGTTGTGCTGATCCGTCAGTGTAAATTATAAATTCGTACTGATCGAGAGGCAGAATTTCACTGGGCAGAGGACATTCATGTTCATATTGCAGGAACGCTTGTGTTTTTAAATCGGGATCAAAAACATATTCAACATCTGTTGCAGCAAGAGAATTAACCCATTGTATCCATCTAGGATGTAATGCTTTTGCATTCGGAATGCTCACTTTTGTAACCGCCTCTAAGGCTGGTACTGGGGTTACGACAATAATGCGTTTCCCTTGTGCTAGAGCTCTTTCTTTTGCTACAGCGGTTTGAACTGCTGTCAGTATTTTTTCTGTTGAAGTGAAGCGCATTTCTGCTTGTGTATACAAATGTGATTTGTATGCTATTGGTACTTTGTCACCCTCATTAAATATTAAGTAGGTGAATCCGCATTGACCCGAAATTATTCGGATCATTAAATTGCGTTGACTTACGCGTGTTTGTAAGTGATTTGTTGCAAACATGTTAGCTTGTAGTGAACGCAAGATTTCTGTGTGTTCCTGTGTCCAATGTTTGATTGAAAAATCAGGTTTGATTAATTCGTAGAGAGGTTTAACCCTTTCTGCGTAATTTAGAATGTATGTCCTTCCAAAATTTAGGAAACCCAAGATGGATTGTAAGTTTTTCAGCGTTTTGGAGGTTGGAGCAGCGCGCACTTTTCTAGAAAGTTAGCTGCCAGACTCTTGCCTTCACTTGAAAGCTCATATCCTAGAAAAAGGATATTGAGATGGGCAATTCTGGATTTTTTAAAGTTGAATTTATAGCCCTCAGAGGCGAAGCCCAATATAATGGTGCTCACCCTGTTCAAGTGCCTATCTAGGTCATCGTCTGTCAGATAGATGTCATCGACATATGACAATGCCTCATTATCATAAATTTGTAGTAACTCTGTTACCCTCGCTGAGAATAACCCTGGGCTGTTTTTGAACCCTTGTGGGAGTCTACAAAATTGACGCTGTGTCCCCATTATTGAGAAAGCTGTTAAGTACCTGCTTTCAGGTGCTATGTTTTGACAAAAGAAACCATTTGAAATGTCCAATGTGGTTTTATATTTTTTACGCACAATGTTATTCATTAATGCTGTACTATGTGCATTTTGCACTGCAAATGTTTTAGAACAAGTGTTCAAGTGTCTGTAATCCAAAACTAGACGATATGTATTGTCTGGTTTGGATACAGGAAACAAAGGATTGTTCATTGAGGAGGTGCATGTTTCAATCAGCCCTTGGTATTCAAGTTGATCTAACATCTCCCTGACCTGTTTTTTAGCTTCTTGCTTTATTGGGTACTGCCTTTGTGCAGTAGGTTCATTTTTTAACTGTATTTTATGGTGAGGTGAGTCCTCATCCCATCCTACATGATTTTTATATAATGCTGGGGCCTGGGCAACTGCCCATTTCCTGGCATAAGTATATTTTAGGTGAATTGGAACATGGTTGGAGAAGGCAGGCATAATAATGTCCTCACCATGTGGGCACTCCCTGACAAATTGTGGTGGCCAGTCTTTTTCTGCTAGAAGTATATCATAACCCCTTGAAAGTTTCTCCCAAAAGAGTGTTTTCACCTTTCTTGGTATGTCTCCCTCCATTCGGAGTGTTATTTCATATAACTTTTGTGGAGTACTAACCCTGGTGTCTACAGTTTCTACTGTGATGTACTCATTCAAGTCCACTATCTCCAGAAGTTCCTTCAGGTTCTGGCGAGCTATTGTGACTTCTGCTGCACTGTCCACCATTGTCTGAGACCATTCTCCGTTCTTGAGTTGTGTTCTCAGTATCCTCGGCATGTCTGACCTTCAGACCTGCTACCTTCTTTTTTGAGAATTGAGGTTTGGATTTATTTTTCTGAACGTGTTTGTCGTCTTTGGATTTCACGCGTTCTTCTCTATGTTCTGACCGTCCTCTTCTGTCCGATGTCTGTGACGATATCTGAAAGGTACGAGAGGAACGTGTATCAGTATCTTGATACCTGTCAGGCTTTCTTAAATTATCCCTATTCCTGAGGTTATACCACGTTTCAGAGGGCTCCTTTTGAGGAGACCTACCTCGGGATTGAGAACGTTTCTCGTTTGAATTTTGTTTATTAGTTTCCCACTTCTTTTTAGAAGATGTAGGAGTTTGTTTAATAGAGTCCTTCTCAGGATCTTCAGATAGTTTTGGCTTCAAAGGTTTTCCACCCAAACTATCTCTGCCTAATTCTGCATAAGATTGTTCTATTATTCTGGGTAGTTCTGTTTGATGTTCTGTAACATCAAATTCCCTTAAGCGTTGGCGGATCGCCACTGATGCTGCCTCCCCTTTAATATTAGATAATATTATTGTTGAGACCTGGTCGAAGTTTTTCAGTAATTTCATACCTAAATTCAGAGCAGGCTCTGCCCTGTATTCGTTTTGAATTTGTTTCAGGACATCTGGTATTACTGCAATTGATGGAACACCATGTGTTTTAGTATAGATGGCAGCAAAGACTGCGCCCCAAGTGGTGCAATCTTCCAGTTGTGGTGTGATCCCCATTGGTAAACAGATTGTTAGGATTCTGTGTTTCTCATAAGGGATAGTATTTGGAAATACTGCTTCAATTTGAGTAATTTTTTGAGCTATCCAGAATGGAATTTGCTCACGTTTTGTGGGCATTTTACCCATGACTGCGTATAGAGTCTGTGGTGTAATTTTTAGTGTATTCCCCTGTTGAGGTGTTTGATTTGGAATGGTCAATGGTGGTTGGACTATGAAAGTCCGCATGACATATTGGACTAATTGTCTGTAAATTTTTATTAACTCTGTAAGTTGGGTAAGTAATTCCTCGTCTGACATTATATCGAGGTCAGGATGAGGAGTGTAGCCGGCTAGAATCGGCCATGTTGCTCCTGGTCTACCTAGTGGACCGAGCCTGGTAATGTTTCTGTGATGTTTTAGGGCGCCTTTAAACCAGAGCTAATGCTCTTGGTATGTTAGTGGAATTTCAATATCCTCGAAAGGAATATATTCCTCTGGTGGTTCATCTTCTTTGTAGAAGTGAAACACTCTTGTTACTGGATTTGATTCTGGGAATACTATCCATGAATAGAATACCTCTGTCTGAAAGGATTCGTGTGCCTCTATCACGAAAACTGCTCTACCCCCTCTTGGTGGTAGGCCGTGTTTTATAAGTTTTAGAGTGATGGCTCTTCTTAAGTTTGGAGCGATGTCTATAACACCCTCCTTGGTTTCATTTAAACCTGTAAGGTTAAAAGCTGTTACGACTGGTTGAGCCGCAGCTACACCGTTCCCGGTGTCATCGTCCCCGTGATTGGACATTTGTTTTTTTGAAAAATGTAGTACAAGTTTCAAGGAAACAAAAGATAAGGTGCACAATATTTTGGAACACTGTATCCTTCAACGTTGAACAAACCAAACAGCTAATATATAGGGTTTTTTGTCCTATTTAGCTTTGGTGGATACTTAACCCTACCCACTCCAGACGTCTTATGGAGTATGTGAGTAGGGGTCTCTGAGAGAAAAGCACGACTGAGTTACTCAGTATCTAGCGTTAAATTAGTGCCTTACCAAACCGTTGGGCTCCATGTAGTGTAGTTCCTATTTCCCTAATAGGCTCTGCGCATTGGAATAATATACCCTATAGATTTGACATAGGACTAAGGTCAGTATGTCCCTATCGAGTATATTAAACTTAATTACTTTGTGCCAGCTAGCTCAGAGGCCACTAGAAACTCCTTGTAAACAAGAAGGGAGTAGTTTCTGGCAACCGCATAAACATGACAACTTTGTTTCCCTTTAGAATCGGAACGCTCTCAGAATCGTGGAAACAATAGATAACAGTTTCACTCAGCAAATCGTGCATGCTTAGTTTCCTCAGAGTTACACAGAAAGAATAGACTGGCGTTTCAATAAAAAGGTTTTATTGAACAGTCTGGTTTCTCGTGTAAGAGATATGAGCTGTTATGATCACAAGACAGTATGCAAGATATATAATGTACAGCGTAAGCAGTAGAAATAAATAATACTGCGCTAGCATTATCTTTTAGCATATATTCATATACATAAATAACATAAGCTAAAAATGAGAGTACTCATACGATGCGTCTCTAAGCTAGTTCTACCCCAGTGTACCTAACCTAACCTAGGTGTAGGACAAGGTAAGAAGTAGGTGAAGTATTCTATAGTATGGTATGCTATAGTCTAGTATGCCAAGACTAGTATGCCAAGAGTCCCTCTAGGTTCTAGTCAGCTCCATACCTTGAGAATGAGAGAGGTGGGAATCTCTTTCCGGATCCTCGAACTCTAACACCCCGCGAAGGGAGTCAGAACACTGGAAGCTGGATTCTCTGCGAGCAGGGATGACAGCGTCTCTTCTCAGTCCATCAGGCCGGGACACTGGCTCCTCTAAAGTCGAGTCTCCTCCTAACTTGCTTGGGCAAGGGAAGGTATATTTATACCTGGTAGGTGCCTTGGAATGTTAGCATTGACGTGAAGTCGGACAGAGGAAGACGTCAGGAATGAACCCTTAAGGAATAGCGGTTCATGCATAATAGATGAGTTCTTGGAGAAATCAATAATCCTGTGCTAGGGGAACTCCCAAGAGCTTAAGGGTCTGGTTTCTAAGAACTCGTTGTGACGTTAGGGTGGACAGATGTCGGTGACCATGCCTGTATTTGGAGTGCATGGCTAATGCCTAAATAAGGACTGGGATTCTATGCCTATATAAGGGCAATGCGAATTGTGCCTATATAAGGACATGTTTCAGAAAAGCCTATATATGGACACCTAAAGCGGAATACAACACAGCTATGCCACATACAAGAGTGGACAAGAAATAAACTCAAAGAGCACTGGACGAATGGCAAGAAAATGAATGCAGAATGAAGCTCTTGATAAAAGATAGACTGAGTCATTGAGGATATAGGGAGGTAAGTGACATAGGGGTATGGAATTTGCCATTAAGCCCCGGACATATGGCTTAGGGTCAAGGACATCAAGTTTTAATGTTTATTTTGTCCTTCGGACAAGTATGCCCAACCACATGCAGCACAAACCCTTTGAGTGCCAGTTCACATTACCATCACCTATATGTATTTAATAAAAACTAAAGGCCTTGGTTAATGTCAGACGTAATTAGGGGCCCAATTATTAAAGAAAGTGATAAAGGTGCATCCGTTGTGTATGCCCTTGCTTTACTGCATATTTACGACTTTCATGAATTCACAAGAAAGTACAGTAGTAGGCCTGGAAACTACTACTAGAATGAAAGAGCAGTCACACAAATATTGCTGCCACTATTGTAAGAATATAATGCTAAATGTAGTTTTAATATTTCAATACTGATTGTCTAGATCTTCGTTCAGCATGCATGCAGTACAGGAATCTGTTTATGAACGTATGGTCATGCGGTCGAACCCAGGCTGATCACCCAGCCCTCCATCTTTTGAGGTCGATAAAAGGAGTTTTGTTGAGTTGGATAACATTAAATATGTTATTTGTCAATTGCCTCGAGAGCCTCCTGCCCCCACTGAGGGTAGATATTTGCTCTACAACTTTGTCTTATGTTAATATTAATTTTTATGGTAGTTCGCAAACTTTATTAGAACACTGAAGAATTCAACATCTTTTCAGTGTAACATTTGAACAATTATCGCAGTATATTCATTTTGTTTCCTCAGATGAGCATTTCAGTCAAAGTCTACAAGACCTGTGACAATGCCCAGTTCATGGTACTTTCACATTACCATCACCTATATGTATTTAATAAAAACTAAACGCCTTGGTTAATGTCAGACGTAATTAGGGGCCCAATTATTAAAGAAAGTCATAAAGGTGCATCCGTTGTATATGCCCTTGCTTTACTGCATATTTACGACTTTCATGAATTCACAAGAAAGTACAGTAGTAGGCCTGGAAACTACTACTAGAAAAAGTTTGTAACTGCATTTTATCATGAGCATATATGGATGTGTATGTTTTCTCATGAAAACATATGCTGGATGTTTTCAAGTACACTTTCCCTGCAACCCATCCTGGAAAGGAAAATGTTGCTTGCCCTGTAAGCATCAGTTTGTGGCATGTAGTGCTGTAGATGCACATGCTCTGCATACCCCTGCCATCTAGTGTTGGGCTCGTATGTGTACAACTTGTTTTTCTTCAAAGTCGTCTTTCAAGTCATGAGGTATAGTAAGCCCTCCTATGACTGGTAATGTGCATGGGGGTCAGCTCCATTATTAGATTGCTTTCCCGCACGATCGGTGAGGAAAGAGATGGAGCACGAAAAGTGCAGGAAGATGACCATGCAAGAAAAAAGAAGGAAAGTAGAAGAAAAAAGGCATCTGCAGCAGCTGACGGCTACCTGGGAGGAGGGTGGGCCCATGTGAATCCATAGCACTACATGCCACAAACAGATGCTTACAGGGTAATATTTTCAATTCGTGGCATATGTAGCTGCAGCTACACGTACTATGCATAGAATGTAAAGCAGTTCTCCCGTAAGCGTTGGCTTGCCAGAGGATGTTGCAGAAGATTAAAAAAGTGTACGTAGTACAGCCTGGCCCACCTAATCTTGTTGGCATGCCAGTACATCCACACAGTAGTGTTTAGTAAAAGTTTATGGAGGAGACCAAGTAGCTGCCTTACAGATACTATTGAGATATTACCCAGAAAGGCGATGGAGGCTTCTTTTTTTACGGGTAAAATGCGGCCTCAGTGGAGCATGGAGCTGTCTTTTGGTCTTAGCAAGTTTGGATGCACTTGACTAGCCAGCGAGCTATCTCTGCTTTGGTAATGGCAGTGCCTTTGTGTGGTTTAGTGTAGCCCACAAAAAGTTGTGGAGTTTTGCGAAAAACGTTAGCCCTATCAATATAGTACGAGTGCCCTCTTTATGTCTAGTGTGTGGATAGCTCTTTCTGCTACTGAATCTGGATGTGTAAAGAATGCAGTGAGTTCTACTGTTTGGTTGAGGTGGAAAGGAGAGACCACCTTATTAAGCAGAAACTTTGGGTTAGTCCTAAGGACTACCTTGTCAGTGTGTACTTTGAAAATAGGTTCTTCCAGCGGCAGAGCATGAATCTCGCTCACCTGACTGAGGGAAGTAATTGTGACTAAAAACGCAACCTTCCATGACAAAAACTGGAGAGAGCAAGTGTGGATGGGTTCAAAAGTGAGTCTTGTGAGCCTAGTGAGGACTACATTAAGGTTTCAGCAGGGGGTAACCGTTGGGGGAGATAAACTCTCACAATTCCTTACATAAAGGCTTTAATGACTAGGACTCTGAATATTGAATAGTGTTCCCTGTTCTGTAAGTATGTTGCTACCACTGCCAAATGGAAGCGAATGGAAGCGTAAGCCAGGCCTGGGTGTTGTTAGTGAAGTAGGTAGCAGACAATTTCTTGTACTGCATGCTTCAGTGGATCTATGAATATGGAGTGGCAAAAGTGGTCGAACCGCTTCCACTTAGCCAAATAGCAGGCTCGGTTAGTGGGAGGGGGGGGGGGGGGGTGGGGAGGTGGAGGTGCGAGCCTCTTTGGGGCTGGATATGCAGTCAACCGGTAAATTGAGGTGCCCAAACTCTAGGACCTCAGGAGCCAGATTGTTAGGTTGCCATGCCTGACTGCTCTGGTGTTAAGTTAGAAGGTCTGGCCTGTTGAGGAGCTCCTCGTGAGGGACTATGGACAACTTGAGGAGGGTTGTGAACCACGGCTGCCTGGCCCACGTAGGAGCTATCAAGACGAGGTTGAGGGATGTCTGCTGTAGCCTGTGAATCACCAATGGAAGATGTGGGAGAGGCGGAAAAGCGTAGGCAAATATCCCTGACCAGTTTATCCATAGTGCATAGCCAATGAACTGTTGGTGTAAAAACCTGGAGGCGAACTTGGGCATTTGGTGTTTTCAGCGGTTGTGAACAAATCTATGTCAGGAAACTCCCAACATCGGAAGTACCGAAGCAGGACTTTGGGGTGAAGTTTCCACTTGTGGACTTGTTGCTGCATCCTTCCGAGCAGGTCTGTAAAGCTGTTGTCCGCACTCGGAAGATACTCAACTAGCAGATGCACTCTGTGGTGGGTTGCCCAATGCCAAATGATCTGCGCTAACTCCAAAGTGTGGGGAGTCATGGATGCCGCCCCTCCAGAATTGAGCGGCTACCACTGCAGGACATTTAGCAAAGACTCAGGGAGCCGTAGTTACACTGAAGGGCAGAACTTTGAAATGAAAGTGCTATCCACTTACCAGAACCCTGAGGTAGCGGTGATCAGGATATGAAAATAGGCATCCTTCAGGTTAAGGGCAGACATGAAGTTGCAGCAATAGTGGAATGACATCATGGCGCCTGACCATGTAGAAATACTCCAACAGGGTATACTTGTTGAGGGGCCTGAGGACTAGTGAGAGAGACAACTTTCTTGGGGATTAGAAAGTACCAGGAGTACACTCCTTTGCAGTGTTGTCTGGCGGCACAGGCTCTATGGCCCCCTTGAGTAAGAGCGCGTCTACCTCTTGGGGGAGGCGCTGGTGTTCTGGTGAAAGGGAGTGTGTGCTGGGGGGGATGTTTGGTGGTTGTGCAGTAAGATCCAGACAGTAACCATGCTCTACAGTGGACAGAACCCATTGGCCTGAGGTGATGTTTTACCATTACGCGAGGAACCCCTGCAGGCGTTGCCTGACAGGTGGTGTGTGATTGGAGGGAAGGGAGAGGAAGTCACTGCTTGCCGGGCGCAGCTCCCTTAATGCCCCACCTCTACCCCTGCCCTTGGAATTGTTTCTCCTATACGCGCCCCTGGAATAACCCCAGGAGGCTTGTGGCTGCTGACTCTGGTAGGAGGTGGAGGCCTCTGGGGGAGATGGCTTTGGTGTCGCCACGGAAGTGTGAGCCATGAAAAGTCACCTGTGGTGATTGAGACTGGAGAGCCCCCATTGCTTTAGCTGTGACCATGTCTTTTTTTTTACTTTTCGAGCTTCTGATCAACTTGAGGCTCAAAGAGGTGTTCCCTATCAAAGGGCTTGTTAATAATATGATGCTGGTGGACATCTGGCTTAAATCCAGAAACACTGGTGGTATTAGAGATTGTTTGATGCTCATGCGCATTAACAGTCGCCGGAGGAGTCGCTATACCTTGTGACTCGAAGACGACTTTGAAGAAAAAGAAGTTAGACAGTCTGAGCCCAACACTAGATGGCAGGAGTACGCAGAGCATGTGTATCTACAAGTACACGTCACAGATAAAATCTTTTGCTTTTGCCCTGGTCAGGAATAAATCTCCAACCTTTCCCAGGGTGGGAAGAGATTACAGAAGAGTTTGCGAAAACCCTCAAACATGCAAGTTTGTAGGTGTGCACAGATATTGCAACCCTGGAACTACCACTTCCTGCAGCTTCCTGCTTTAGTATGTAAATCGGCAGAAAGGTGGCAAAATCAGGGCATTGGTGGAATACAAGCCCTGTTATGATGAGTCCTGGTATATTCAGTGGCGCTATTACCAAGGCTCTGATATAACAAGAATGCTGCCATAATTTGTAACATCACTACATGTCACTAAAGTGGATTGTTTTTTACAGGACAAGTAGATTTATGAAGCATCCCATCCCATGACCAAGCAGATATTTTTTATAAAATTACACACCCCCTGGTGAGCCAATGGATCTCACATGGGGTGGGGGCCAAGTTGGCAGCGTGGTATGACATGCTTGTTTACTCCACTGCTCTGGCTGGCCTGTATCTGTCTCACTTCACGGCACAGCAGCCCCAGAACCGTGTATTGTGTCTTCTGTACTCTGTGGATAGTTATCTCCGGCATGGAACAGTGAATGCGGTGCTGGAATAGAGCTCAGCAGAGAACGTGGCCCTAAGCTGGCGGCTGCGACAGGCTGCTGTTGACCTGGAATCCGAACCTCCCTGCCATGCCGAGACAGGGACCTGTGTGGCACTCCGTGGATCCTTGGGGTCACAGATATGAGCATGAAACTGCGCTTTTAGGAAAGCCTCACCCAAATCATTACCTGCAGTGAGATGTCCTTGGGCGCCGCTACCATCAACTCTGCTCCTGTGAAGGGGGCCACTTTGGTACCTCTATTGTTCCAATAGGAGTATTGAGTGGGAAGACCCCTACAGCTGGGGACTAGAAAGAGTTCCATCTCCATTCTCCCCTGTCTAAGCCTAAGTGAGAGTGCAGCGTCGCACACCACCGACTGCCATAGGTTGAGTGGGGCCAAGCACTAAAGGCCCTGAACCCCAGAGATCACTCTGTGAGAATCCGTATCCTGGGCCTCCACTGGGACCCTTTGAGGTGCCCATCACACAATCCTGACTCTCCATCGATCTATCTCCCTGCCGACAAGGGAAGAACTGGCCACTTGTTCAGACAGTGAGGGGCAGTCACACTGGAGGCTCCTGTACCCTGCAGTTTAAGAACGTAAACCAGAGAAAGTACCCACCGGCTACAGATTCCTCCAGCACAAGAGTGGAGGGACCAACTTGCATGCCACCTGGCGAAAGCCTGAGTGAGGCCATGGCAGTTGGGGCGGCTAGCCAGGATAATGTTCCCCACTCCAGCAGTGTTCCGAGAAGCCAACACTTGATGCAGGATTGCCTGCTCTGGTGATTGCCCTGCTTTAAGAGAAGAGGAGGTGCATCACCTCAGCCGGAGAGGATGCAGGGGATCAGTGAAGGGGCCCAGTCCATGTGCGGATAACTGAGGCTTGAGCCGCTGTGGGACTTGCCAACATACTGCAGGTGAGAGTCAAGGTAACTGCACAACAGGGATTTTAAGACTTGCAAAACTCTTTCCTCTGTGGGAGAGGCATCAGCCTTCCAACATGACAAACAAAATTGGGCTCGTAGACTGGGAATATGAGTAGAATGGAGGAGTGGGGATGCAGATAAAGTATGTCCACCCTGGTGCCTGAAACTGTAGCACCAACACGCATTGATAACAGTCAGACCAACAATAAGCTATGCATATTTATTTGTCTGTCTGAGATAGACATGAGCATGCAGCAGATAGTGCCAACGGATGTTGCTCTGGAGGCCCCTTCACTGTATACATGCAAGACATCTCCCTGTGTACAATATGGCTGCCACCAGAGTGAAGAGGGAACAGTGCCTGAAAGAAATATTCACAAAGCCATCATAGTACAAGACTAAGTGCAAATCAGACGATCTCCCATCAGCTGAAAGAGCAGCTATGTGTGTCCAGGACTTCCACACACACACATCATGAAACAATTCTTGGCGGACCTGTTGAAGGGTTTGCACCATGATTTTTCTTCTCTTGGAGGAGAATTGCAACAGGAAATACTGGACATAAAAATATGTGAACTACCTGGGTGAGTTCTCTCATATTCTCCCTTGAAGAGATGAGGCGAGAAGTCCTAGTGGTACAAAAACATGTGGTGCTTCAGGAACATGTTAAAGACCTCAAGAATCACTCAGTAGAACAACATTAGCAGTGTGGCTGTAGCACTTGGAGAGGAAGGTGGAGACATTGAAAACGATATCAAAAGGACGTTCAGGGCCTTTCTCCAGACAGGAGACAAGGAATCCATCACATTGGACAGGACCTACTGGATGCAGAGACCTCGGACAGAAAGCAACAAACCACAGAGCATACTGACCAGGGTCCACTATTTCCAACAAAAATAAAGAATGTCAGCAGCATACAGAATGCCTGACTTCAAATTTGATGGAGTTGTGATTCACCTCTTTCAGGATCTGCCAGCTATAATCTTGCAATAGAGAAGTACATTCTGAGTGGTAATGGATCGCAAGACCTACATTGACTGCTGTTGGGAACACCCGTTCCACATCTTTTTTGTAATTATGTGCCTGAATATATGACCGTCACTAGCCGTAGCAAAATATATTCTCCAATTAAGTACTACAAGAAGTGGTGGTGGAAACTTAGGCTCCCAGAAACGATCGCTGACCGAATCCACAGCCACGTAGATGGAAGAAAATCTCTAGAAAGAGAAGAGGCTCTATACCAAATTTGAAGAACATGGACAAAGAGATGCAGGCAGTTATTGACCAACTGAGAGGAGGGGGCAGAGCTACAGCAAAGTAGACCTGAAGTGTACCTCAGCGCCAGTTATTGTTACAGAGACAGTGCATGAGCTCTCACACAGAGCTGGGTAGGTCAGGGGAAGGGTTGTTGAGTGTGTCGGGAGATGACTGATATAACTGACAGTCTTAACTACCCCATTAAATCAGGGAATATCATATTGGGCAACTCTACTGTACCTTCTCTGAGACTGGGACCTCATCGAAACTCCACATTGAGATATCTTTAAAATGAGCAAAGACTGGACTGTGCTATTCTGAAGAACAATACCTTTCTTAAATATTGAAGCAAATCTGTTTATGGGGAACTTGGCGTCTCCCTTAAGAACAGTTCTACCAGGATCAGTTTGGCTTTGTCTCCAAAAGGAAAAGATAATGAACATGGATAACGTACATACTTGATCATATTGGAAGAAACATGCTTTTGTCACTAGAAACAGAAAAGGTGTTTGATCGCATGATCGCATGAACTGGCAGGTTCCAATTGAAGTCAGTGAGGTTCTGGGGGGAGGTTCCGGACTGGAGTATAAATCGGGGGTATAACTACTCCAGTCAGACTTAATGGAAGCTTGTCTCCTCCGATTTAGATTTTGAGGGGTAGCATGCAAAGCTACTCCCTCTCCGCTCTTGTTTGATCTGACCTTGGAAGCATTGACAGCCAGAGTATGGGAGAACAAGGATGTCTTTGGGGATTAAGGTGGGAAATGAGATGCACATCCTTACAATGTACACTGATGATTTCCTACTAATCAGTGCTAAAGTGCATGTGCGTCTACCCTAAACATGGTGACATTGGTGTATACCTGATTGGCATAACTGTTGTACTGGTAAGTCCCTTGTAGAGTGGTATACAATATACCCAGGGCCTGTACTTCAAATGCTGCTAGTGGGCTGCAGCACTGAGTGGGCCACCCTCAGAAGTAGCCTTTCAAACCTGTTCCAGGCCTTGAAACTTGGGAGTGAGGGCTCGTGAGGAAGATTAAACGAAAGTAAGTGTGGATTTTCAAATTGCTTCGTAGCCAGAGTAGTATAGATGGCAGCCCTGCATTGCTGCTATCCTCAACGTGCTCAATGCGTTTCTGTGTGTTGCCCTGCTGCTCCCTGACTGCTGGAAGGAGAGCTGGACTCTACCTTCTCTCCAAATGATCTCCAAGGGCTTGCTGGCTTGCCTCCTGTTCTTCTGAAGTCTTAGGGATACTAAAGACTTCCTTTAAATCTGCTGGTGCTCCTGGACAAGGCCTTCTGTGAGTCCGACCCTAGCCTGAGGTGCCCCCTCCACGTTTTGGACTTCAGAAGTGGGTTTTGCAGCTGCTTTCACCAAAAACCAACTGCATGAGAAATTCTGCCACATCGCCCTTGACGCCGATGCAGCGGCTGCCCGATGACAGCGGTTCCACAGTCTGCGTGGGTTGACGATGACACTCTGCGTGGCTTGACAGCGACACATTGCCTTCACTTCAGCAAAGCTCGACCAAGACTCCGTGACCCGACTGCCTGGAAAGCATTGACGCATCGAGCCATCAGCGTCGACACTTTGCTCCATCCAAGGTACTTTCTCAGCGGGCCCTGCATGGGTCCTGTAGCCAGCCGACCCTCTATCGCAGTCAGCCTGAACTTTGGATTTGCACCGGTCCCTCGTGACCTCAAGTAACTTTTTGACCACTAGTGACTTCTAAGCACTATTTTTGGTTTAATCCTTAAAAATTCATATCTCGACTTCTTATTGGATTTTTGTCATTTTGATCTCATTTTGCTTAGATAAATTTTCCCTATTTTTCCAAACCTGCGTGGAATCTTTTTGTGGTGTTTTCATTGTGTTACTGTGTATGTGTGTGTTGCACAAATACTTTACACATTGCCTTTGCAGATAAGCCTGACTGCTCTGTGCCAAGCTACCAGAGGGTGAGTTCTGTATCTAGCTTATTCTGACTTGAGTGGGGATTCCTTCCTGGCCTGGGTGCATACCTCAGCCAACCTGGAATCCCATTTCTATCATATGAGCAGGGAAATGCCAAGACTTGCTAGATGTAAAATGCACAGCCCTCCCAAAGCTTATCTTTATATTTTTGGTGGAATGGAGCCCTAAGGAAACAAAGAAGCACTGGTGCTTCATGCATCAAATAAACATCTGGAGGTCCCTCAGACTAGAAAAGTGACACCTGGCCTGGGGCCTCTACTCTTTCCCAGTGACCAGAGCCACCTTGGTGTTCTGGAACAATGTTGTGATTAGGCTAGTATGAACAACATTCTCCTCCTGTTTATCCTTATCCCGAACAATCCACACTTTACCCCAGCGATGTGTAATTGGGCATTCGATGTACATTGTCTCTCCCTATGTTCAATTTATTGGAGGCTCTTATTGTTTTCAAAGGAGTCCTTGGTACAGATTATTGGTGTTATACCTGTGGGCCATTCTCTTTAATCCAAAGTACTAGCTGTAAAATCATGATATATCCCTTAGGTTTGAGTGTTGAAATCGTATTAACCCAATCACAGAATGTTTGTTTTTGGGCCATTGTATGTTCTAGCTCTCTTATATTTCTTAAAGAAATTTTCGTTAATTTTCAATCGTCTTGCCAGCTACATTAATTATATATGAGTTGGAGAACATGTGTTGGTTAGTCAGTGCTTTTAGTAATTTAAAAATGTTGCCCTGATTTAGGTAGTCTTCTTGAAATGTATTGCAGAGTTAGTGAAATAGTCAAATGATTGTTTCCCAGTTCCTTTACAATAGTTTGTGTTTGACTTCCTAATGGGATAATTTCTTTCATTGCGGTATTAGGATCTCTCGAATCCCATACATCTGGAGATTTCTGCCCATTTACCGTTTGTACACTTATTCCTGTGTTCTGCATATTGTTTACTTTTATCTCCAGGTTTTGTAACAATTAGTTTGCGTTTTGGTTTTTATTATTTTCACCATTTACAACTGGCTGGATTTCCCTTGAAATAATAGGATCTGGTTTTATTTGCAAAGCTGTTAAATTGAAAAGCTGTCTTGTGGGGGGGACTTGGTTCTTCAGATTGGTTATGTTTAATTCAAATTGGCCTTTAGTTTTACTCATAAATTATGTGGCGTAAGTTTGGTGGGGTTTGTTGACTTTTTCTTGGTTATTTACCAGAGATTCCCTTGCATTCAATCTCCTCTCAGTGTCTTCCGTGTTATTTTGAGGCGGTGCTGTTACATCTGTTTTTATCCTCCACAATTGACTTTAAAGTTGTTTGAGAATTCTGTATTGGTTTATTAATTGAGTCGAAATTGCTGTTATGTGGAGCAAATAGTGGGTAAAACCTTTGGGGTTGATCGCCTTTGTTGTTCCCTTTCTACTACTCTTTGATTTTTCTTGTCAAGTTTTCTTAGTCTTTTCCAATTCATTTTTGAAATATATGAAGTGAAGTTTGCCTGATCATTTTATGCTGTTGGATCCTCTCATCCCTTATCCTTATTATTAACAGGCGCTACATCTAGAAAGAGAGTATCCAAGTCCTCTAAATTTGCACATTCAGATGGTTGTACATTTTTCTTCATATTGGCATCTGATTTTTATACGAAGATTTTCAAAAGTTCTGAAGCCTGCTCAAGCAGAGGATGCACTTCTACAGTTGTTACAATTTAATTTGGTTGACTTCATTTTAACATATTTCCTGACTGTTTAGGATGTATTTTTTTGTTGAATATAATACCTAAGCTGGCTTATTTTTTTGTTTTAAACATGTCAACCATTAAAGTTAAGATGTTCGGTACATTCGCATGCCAGTTAAGTTTAGGAGAGCATGGACAAACTACATTTCTAGATTTATCATCTTCCTATGCCCGATTTATTAATACATGTAATTTGACCATTTTGTGGTCTATTGCTGTAACTGAATTTTTAACTTTTGCCATGGTGTTTGACTGCTTTTCCAGCATGAGGATTTGTCTAGATAAGGCAGATACCGTTAGGTTTAGTGAGGCCAGCATCTTGTACCAGGTAGTTGCTTCACATGTGTTAACTTGGATCAAATTGTGGCAGGCAGTTTCGTTCCCGCCTAATGCTAAAGGCTGCTCATATAGACTAGTATCAAGTAACTCCTCCTCTTATATTTCGTATAGGCAGAGATTTGAAGCTTGCTGTTTGCCTAGTTTATTTTCAGTCTGATATACTTGTTCCTTTCTTCTTGGCGATAGTTTGAGCGCTAATTTGGGAGATAAAATGGTTACTGCTTGGTTCATATTTGTAATATTTTTTGCCGTTATTAGATTAGTGCATGGTTTTGGATCTTTTTTTTTCAAAACATATTTTATTGTGTCAACAGACATACATAGTCCGGTTCAACCGGATTTCTTGGTAGAAACAGTATGATTCGATAATACATCCATGTTGTCGACATCCAGTTTATCAAAAGGAAACAGGAAAGAAATGAAATAAAACCCTAGCATTCAAAAGTACAACATGTTGTGCCATGTCAACGTTGAAGTCCCTTGAGCTGCCCCCCCTCCCATGTCCCATATGCTATTGGATCCAATAATAATACGATCACCCACCGCCCTATTGTCCCAGTACTCCTGTATCTGTTGTTGGAGTGAGGGGCTCTAGCTAGAGGCCTCGATATACCGCCCACCTCTTCAAAATTTTGGGGTGCTTCTGTGGGCATCCCCTAGCTTTAAATATAGGTAGCTCCATACCCATGCAGAAATCCAACCCCTTTTTTCCAGACTCCCAATAAGGGAAGGGTCGGGCCTTCCACACTCTAGCTATGTCTCGTTTATGGTTTTGTATTTTTGACGTTATTTGATGTAATTTGTTATGAACCAAAAAAACACAGCTTTAGTAACTCCAAGCAAGACTATTAGGACAATATTTTATTTGCCTTGCTTTAGTTTTGCCTGCTTTCTCAGCAGACTTAATTGATTGCATCGACATCCTCTGAGTGCCTTTCCTTTGGATTGCCATTTTGATGTATTCTAGGAGTTCATAGATTTCCATAATTGGTTCTCACCAGGCTCAACTTCCTTGAATGGGCAATGGATCGCCATCCCTTCCTTGAGGATTAAAAAAAAAAGGACACACATGCTTACAATATCACTCACTTGTGGCTTCAGTGACTGAACCACTTTTCTCTCTCTCTCTCTCTCCCACTTTGCAGAGCCTGTCCTCGCACTGCCTTTGATTAATTTGATGCGCTGACATTCTCACAGCCCTGAGGCCTGTGACGTCATCAGCCCAGCATAGCACTATCCTCCTAGGTTGAGCTCTACTCCTTGATGAGGTTTTGTTAAAGTTTGCCCCTGGATGCTTCAGATAAAGCTGTGCAGTGCCAGGGGCTTCAAGTCATTCAAAGAGTGGAGCCATACTACTCCGCTCTTCCCTTATTCGTCACAGACTGGGGTGGGATAGAAATATTTCTAGCTTTTGTGACAAGAAGTTTAGATTCTATTAAGGACATGATGGTGAGGATTGTGCTTTCTCTATCTTTACTACTCCCAAAAACAGCAGCCAATAAAAAAAATAGTAAAACACAACTACATTACCCACGAGGCTTTGAACCACGCCGCCTCAATAGCCCACCAATAGAGTACAGACATAACCTACCAAATAGAGAGGCACCATCTTTACCACCTCTTTCTTTGTAAAAATCGCAGTCCAATGAATAAGTTAAACAAATGTCCATAACAGGAACAAATTAATGGACCAGGACGAAATTTAACGGAGAATCATCAAAGTCCAGGTCAACATAGATACCCACAGGGAACAATGGCTCCACAACGCTAGAGTCCGGTTCATTATCAGAGCCCAAAGGGAACATCAGCACCAGGATGGTTCCACTTTGTTTTGGATCAGAGCCCGAAAGCAAAAGAAAGAATTAATCTCGATCCACAACCCTGACTGAATCACAAGGGTGGGAAAAACAGTAACAGTCATGACATAACTTGTGTGTTAAACCATTGGCATAATACAGCTTACCTGTCCCAACAGCTGGGGTAATCCTCACCTCCATGTCCTTAATAGAATCTAAAATTCTTGTCGCAAAAGCTAGGAAATGTTCTATTTTATGGCAGGACCGGAGGCTTCGATTATGCTGGTTTAAAGCTGACAAACCTCAACAGAAGAGGCATGCACAGTAGGCTTATAATAAAAAAATCTTAAACATAGTCAGTGGACGGATCAGCAGCATGCAAAATATCTTCCAACCTAGATTCCAATACTAACACTTAGGAGGCCATAGCCCCTCCAGCAGAATGAGCCCCATAAAGGGATACATCAATGCCTGCTTCAGCCATGAACAAACTGACTCAATGGGCCAAGGTTGCAGCAGAAACCGGATTAAAGGGTTTTTGAATAGCCAACAGCAAAGGTCCGAGGGGTGTAACCCTATGTGACAAAGTGTGTTCTTCATAAACCTTTAAACATTTCACCAGACATTACTTTGCATATCGAGAAAAGATGGGTAATCAATGGACCTAGACATAGTCTTCGTCCTTTTAGAAATAAGAAAGGGAATGCCATTCGGAGAAAACAACCTACCTGCTAAGTCAAGAGCTTTGACATCAGACACCCTTCGATGTGAAATCAAACGTAAAAGCACGGTCAACTTTGCAGAAATCTGTTTCAAGCACCAATCAGAATTGTCTGGCCAGGAATCAAGTAAGGACAGAACCTGATTGATGTCCCACAACTGCGAATATCAAGGTTTCGGAGGGTTCGCCACCCTAATACCTTTTTAACAACTTACACACCAGAGGGTGCATACCTACTGGTTTCCCAGCAATCAGGTTGTGACCAGCAGATAAGGCGGATCTGAAATTATTTAGTGACATGTAACATAACCCAGACTCAGCACATTCAGAAAGAAAATTCAGAACAGAAAATTCAGAACATCATTAAGATCGGATCCTACGGGATCCACATCCTGTTAAAGGCACCAACCCACCCATCTCTTCCATGCAGAAGAATATTGTTTGTTGGTGGAAGGAGCCCAAGCTTGTTGTATAAATGCGACAGCTGCCGTTAAAATGCCCTCAACCTGGCCATGTCTCCTGATATTTTCCAACCCATAAGAGTTAATTGACCTTGGCAGGGAGGAGGATGGGGGGAGTCCTCTAGATCCAACAGCAGATGAGGGAACACAGGAAGAAGAATGGGGAATGCTATCGACATCTCCAGAAAGATCGGGAACCACGGTTTTATCTGCCAGTCTGGAGTAATCAGGACTAAGGATGCCAATTGCCGCCTGGCCTGAGCCACGACTCTCGGAATAATGGGAAAGGGTGGGAACACACAGTTCACCTCTCTTTTACAGGCACACTTATCTGCCCCACCTAAAACATCTGCCGGCCACAAGCAGGCTGCTGGGGGTACAGCCAGCCTTCTCAATCTCCCCCCTCAAATAGGCCAGGTAAACCAGGCCAAGTATCTCCCCATTAATACTTTAAATCAAAAAAGCTGCTCAATTCTATTCATTCCTGAATTCAAATCGAGACGCCGGGGGGACATCCTCAATAGAGGGAACATCCTGCGCCTGATTCAATCAATCAGGAGCCTGGCAGACATTAATTCTTCGGATCTTGAAGGAATCGAGTTTAAAATCAATAAAGAACTCTCAAGTAGAGGGATGACCAAGGCAATTTGGGCCTCAGAGTAAACACTAAGGAGGATTCTCGTGGAGGAGGCCCAATTAAAAGCCTGGGGGAATCAAAATTCTTTTACACCAACAACCGGGTTACCCTGAACCTTTGATACCCAACAGGCCGGATCAACCAGATCACCCACAGGCCAGGAATGCCCAATCGGTCCTCAAAGGGGCACGTAGTACGGACGTACAACCACCAGGAGGGAAAAGTCAGGACCGAGTAACTCCACAGGATGACTGGACCTGGTTAGCCAGAACAATAAATTCACAAGGAGAGAGTGCTTGACTTAGCTCGACTCTAGCCCCTGCGGGAGGCCCACAACTCCGAATTTGCTCGTGGAACGTAAACGGCCTAGGAAGCAAGGCATCGGACATAGAATTTCTCTCTTATATCCAAGGCTTCAACCTAATTCTAATGCAGGAGACTTGGTTGGAAGAACCTCAGCACCTACTCGGCTACAAAACCCATCACCTACCAGCAACCACAGGAGCCAAATTTGGGCACCTGAAGGGCGGCCTATCCATCTACTCATCAATAAGCACTATAAGGGGGACAAGAGAAGTAGATTCCATCCCAACCCCAACAAATGGGCTCCAAATTCTTGCAGTGGACTTAGGGGAGGGCAATGCTAAACAACAAATTATAGTACTAAACGTTTATATTCACCCACGAGACAAAGTCAAAGGAGTCAAAATGGTGGGCACGGAAATAAACAGATTATTCTCGGAAGAATCAACAACTAACCTTTTTCTGGTTGGAGACTTTAACATGCATCTATTGGGACCGCAAAAAAGGGATAATGATCTGGAGGAACAATTCACGGCTTGGAACATTCCCAGCCAGGAACAGGGCAAAAAGATAAATCGGTCAGCTCTTACCAGGAACTTCATACAGGACATGGAGCACCTGAGCCTCGTGGCACTAAATGGTCGCTTTCCGGGAGATCAACCGCCCGCGGCAACCTACCATAAAGCTACGGCAAGCTCTACAATAGATTACACTTTGGTTACTCTACAACTGTTTAGCAGGATCTCTAGTTTCAGAATCGGAACAAAAGAGCATAGCGACCATCAGCCCCAGGAAATTTCGATTTGCATAAAAGGGCGGCCCCTGGATCTCCCAGTTGAGGATCCAGCGTCTATTCATACCGTGAACTTAAAAAGGCTTACGTGCAAAACTAGCCAACCAGACAAACTGCAAGCCCTAGCTAAGTCAATCTTGGAAAATCAAGCAGAGGCACATAGTAACGTGAGAATCCGCTGGGAAACTCTGACCAAAAAATTAGCGGATCAGTACGCTAAAAGATCAGGCGGTCCCTCTTTCTGTAGGGGAACACCAAAAACCCAGCCTGCAAGCTCACGGTCAGGGAATCACCTCCCTATTTCCAAAATACCGAATTTGAGGGCCCTCAACTAAAATATGAATAAAACTCTACGAAGGCTCAGACAAAGGGCAATGAAACTATACTACATAAAGCCCTCGCGCAGCTAAAAGCAACAAAGAAAAAAGTTATCTGGCAAGCAAAAAGGGAAGCAGAAGACACCTTGTGGGCCAAGCTCTTGTACGACCCGAAGACAGATCAAAGCGCAAGATTTTGGCGAACAATAAACAACCTAGGTAATGCCAACGTGCAAGGTATCAACTCTCACCTAACGGAGGAAACTTGGTCAGGCCACCTCTTGGAACACTTCAACTCAAAGGAGGAAAGTCTCGCTACAGCAAAACCGGGGTCGGGACAGCCCGACAAGTGGAGTCCCTATGGAAACACCAGCAGAACACCAATAAGCGTCCCTCACTTTACGACTTTGCAGATTAAAAACCGAATAGCCAAAGGCAAGCCGGAGGGCGCACCGGGCCCCAACGGGATTCCCCCCATCTTATTCAAAACTGACCCGGACTACTGGGCGGCCGTGCTACTATTGGTGTTCAAACATATAGGAGGCGGGGGCATTACACCAGACTCCTGGAAAGGATCCATAATATCTCCAATTTATAAGAAGGGAGATAAGAATAAAGCAACCAGCTACCGACTCGTAACCTTAATTGACGTCGAGGCGAAATACTATGCCGGTCTCCTCCTGGATGAATTAACAGCATGGGTAAATGAAAAATCGCTCATCCCTATTAACCAGACAGGCTTCTGTAAAGGCACAGGAACCATTACAAATCTACTCGCCCTAACGCTACTGATGGACGGCGTCAAAGCAGCAAAACTCCCCCTCCTTCTTTGTTTCATTGATTATTCCGCTGCATTTGACAGTATTGACAGGAACAAATTATGGGCCAAACTAGAGAAGATGAAAATTCCAGCAGCGCTATTAAAGCAGATAATTCTCCTACACACCAACACGTGGGTTCAAGTAAAGCTAGGAACCGGCGAATTCCTGTCAAGGAAAATACCAACAACGAGGGGACTGAAACAGGGGTGCGTGCTGGCCCCTATGCTTTTTAACTTGTTTATGGCAGACCTTTCTTCGGAATTAAACATCAGCACCTCACACGCGCCCAGGTTAGGGGGGCTGTCACTTTCTAACCTACTGTACGCCAACGACGTTGTGTTGATCAGCCGAACTCCAATTGGGCTTCGGCACCTGCTAAACACAACAATCAGTCACGCAGCATCTAACGGTCTAACTATCAACTTAGAGAAGTCGAAGGTCATGCGTTTCAACCCGAAAAAGAACACATCTGGGTTTCACAGTCACCTGGCAGGTGCACCCATGGAAGTTGTGGCCGAATACAAGTATCTAGGGGTGATAATTGACGACAAGGGTACCTTTAAACTACAAAAAGAAGCCATAAAACGGAGAGGCAACTCAATAGCGGTAGCTTTAAAATCTCTCAAACTTAAATCCGCCGGACCAAGCTTCAACCCACTACTACAGGTTTTACAAGCAAAGCTAATCCCAGCTATCACCTACGGGAGCGAGTGCCTCAGGGGAAGAGATGGGGACACTCTGGACCGTACCCTGTCGAGATCATTAAGAATAATCTGCAGCCTCCCAAATTACGTCCCTCCTGCCCAAATTAAGCTGTAGTTTGGTCGACAATCTCAAAAAATATCTCGAAATGGCGCCTACGTGAAATGTTGGCATAGGATCAGACGGGCCGAACAAAGCACTTTGAATTTCCACCTATGGAAAGAGATCAACACAAGCAAGGCCTGCATAGCAAGGGACTACCTGACAGCATCTATAAACCGCCTAGACCTGAAGGGCAACTTCGGGAGCGCAAAACAGCTTTAAGTCTTTGGTAAATAAGACAGTGAAAAGGCTGTCCGCAGTACAGGACAAAGAATCGCTCTGGGGAAGGGCCCATGGATGGTGCGTGCTGCAGAGCTACACAAGACCCTTCCCGCAAAATTATTTAGGCGCTGGCTTCAACAGGAAAACAAAAGAGAAATATCTTCGGTCCCGAATGGGTATCCTTCCTGTCCTGCCGCACCTTCCACCATGGAAGCGATCTTCGGAAATAACTAAGTGCCGTCTTTGCGGGAAAGCAGAAGAGAGCATCATGCATCTATTATGCGCCTGTCGAGAACTGGATCCTGCACGACGACTGCTTCTGAAAACAATCTTCAACACCAGGCGGATAAGATCCTGCAGACAAGCAGTGAAGGCTTGCCTTGGAGGAGGAGAACTACAGCTGGTGTGCCAGTTCGTACAATTCATGGGGATGGTAGAGGAAAAAATGAAGAGACCCGGTGCACAATAACCAGCTTTTGAACGCGGGCTCACCATCTCCCGGAACTGGTACTCTTTGTCAGGATACGCACGATGCAAATAGCCTTTCTTTTAACACATCAAAATAACCTCTTGTTAAATATTGGGCACTTGACACTTTATGGATCTGCAGCATCCTTATTATAAAATCTAACGGGCTGCTATATGATGTCAATATCCTTTTATAAAATAGTTTATTTTAAAACATACGTAACCCAAAGGCACCTTTTCCTCACGTACATTCGTCACAGGGTCCTTACGAGACTGTCGTAAGAGGAAATTAAGGACAGCTCAAAGCATATCGGACAAACTGTTACTCCGTAGGAGCATGGCATAAGCCAGCTGAACGGAATACGCTGTGTAGTCAACATAAACTGTACCACAGTTCTTTTTATTGTTTGACTCTATAAATGATGTAACTACCGGTTTTTATTTTGATGATCTTTCGCCGTTGAGCGATTTTGTAAAGGTTTTAATGAACTTATACAATAAAATTACTTACTTACTTACCTCTCTTTTCCAATGCTGGAGAAAAGCATCCGCGGCCAGGGCCATTGGATCCGGTCTCAAACTGCAAAGATTCTTCAGTTGCGCATTAAGACGGGATGCGAAGAGATCCACCTGACAAGGACCCATGGAATGCAGAACCTTCTCAAAAATCGCTGTAGTCCACCACAAATCTGGAATTCCAATCCGTCACCAGGTTGTCCTTGCCTGGAAGAAATTGCGCAATTACTTTTTTTCTGAGAGAGGCAGAAGAGCCAAAAGTCTCTGGCTATGTTTGTGAGAAGTGGAGACCTGGTGCTCCCAAATGATTGATATATCGAACTGCAGAGACACTGTCTATCAGCAGCAGAATGCAGCAGTTGCTCTTCATGGGTGAGCAGGGCTGTATGGCGAAGGAGCCTGCCAGAAAATTGACCGCAGGTAGAAAAATCCCTGGACCTCGTAGAGAACGTCGGGAGTTGCCCCAAAAATGGCCCTGCCATTCCACACCTCCATGTGCAGGAGCCACCAACCCCCTGAGCTTTAGGAGATAAAGGGATCTGGTAATTGTAGCTTAGACCTTGTTGGAGGTAATGGATTTCTAATCGTTGCAGAGCCCTGTTGTGCAGAGGACCAGGGAACACTGCCTGAATAGAAGAGGCTAACAGTGCCCCAATCCCAGCCAGGTATCTCAAAGATACCATCTGTTTGGACATTGTTGACCTCAACTCCCGTTTGATGAATTTCACTTTTGGAGGTGGAAGCAGTAATTGGGCTTTGACCAAATCCACCTGAAACCCCAAGAATTCTATCTGCTGAGAAGGAACCATCATGGATGTTTTGGAATTGATCACAACCCCAGTTCCTGAAGCAAAGACACAGCCCAAAACAGATGTGTCAGAAGTTGACTTTTGTCCTATGCCATAAGAATCACGTAGTCTAGGTAGACGATCATGCAAACCCCCATCTCCCTCAAGCGTTCCTCCACGGGTTTCAAGAGTTTGGTGAACACCCAGGGGGCTGATGGAAAACCGAAAGTGAAGAAACTCATACCACTTATCTCCCCAACGGAATTGAAGATACCTTCTGTGAGGAGGAAAAATGGGAACGGGAAGATAGAAGTCTTTGAGGTCGAGAAGCACTATCCAGTGCCTTTCTTGAAGCAGATCCCTCAGCAGGTGAATACCCTCCATCTTGAAATGAAGGTAAGCCACCCAAGGGTTGAATTCTTTGAGGTTGAGAACCAGCCTCTGACCTCCACCTTTTTTATGAACCAAAAACACATTGCTGCAGAAAACCTCTGGGTGAGGAAAAGTTGGGGCAATTGCTTGTTTTGACAACAGCTTCAGAATCTCTGAGTTTATAAAAGTAATGTCTTGGGGGAAAAAAGAGAGGTTTGAACAGGTTTGTGAGACAGTGCTATACAGTAGCCCTGAATCGTATCCAACGCCCAACAATCCATCGAAATCTTGGCCTAGTTGTGAGTAAAGTGATGCAACCTGCCCCCAGAGGAAGAGTTGAAAGAAAAGGACACGTTACCTGCGGATTGATTGTTGGAGGCTTGATAACCCCTGTTGACGCCGCTGTTATATATCATCCTCGGTACCCTCTGGACCTGGTGGGGTAGAAGCCAGCCTGGGAGGGGTCTTGACCATAGCCTCTGCATCGCTGGGCGAAACCTCTTTGAGGACTTTGCTGGTTGAAGCGGCTGGTCGAACATCCTCTGGGGCTGGCCCGGCCAAAAAGGGGATTGAATACCCTCTTCAAGGAGTATTGAGCCTTGTCAAGGGACGTGAAAGTGTTTAGAAACTTGCCAATGTCCTTGACAAAGCACGTTGGGCCAATCCAGCAAGAACCTCAGGATGAATGGGGGCACCCGTATCCTGTGCGTGGAGAGCCAACTCAAGAATCTTTGCCGAAGGGGCTTGAGATATCAGGCAACTTGTCCTGACAAGCTCTAAGGACTCTGTCTATACCCTTCTTTGGGTCTCTGTTGAATTTCTTAAGGAAAGTAAGCATGGTGGAATCAATATCTGGGATAAGAGCAGTTTTATGGGGAAGATCGGGCCTAGGGCGCTCGGTCCTTATTCTGGACCTAACCTCCTTCTCAAAACGCTTACGGAGGTGTCATTGCATATAGGCGGCAACAGCGGGGGCTCAGACCCAATCCGAGGACTTGGGATGGACAATGTCAGAGGGTTTAAAGATGAAGGGGGTAGGAGGGAGGGAAAAGGGGTGTGGGAACCTTTGCGTTTCTTAGGATGTTTATTGGACTGGGACCGGTTAGAGGAAGAAGTTGAGTCGGTATCTGTCAGTAGCAGGGGAAGTCAAAGGAGTTGTAGAGGAAGGGCGTTTCCCAGAACTATAATTGTCTTCATTCAAAACCCCTTAGGACAATTTACTGAGTATCAGAATGTGGATCAAGAGAATTCTGTCACCGGGGTAGATGGAGGTTAAGGGAGATCCCTGGGTGGGGTAACGGAAGAGGCAGAAGGACGTCCCGAAAACTCATCAAGGCGTTTGGAAATGGGCTCAAGGGCCGAGCTGAGAGCTTTATCAAGGGATTTTTGGACTGAATGGTCAATGCTTCTACCAGGCCTTCATCGTAGTGATGTTCCTCGTCTTCATTAGGGCCATAAGCCTCTAGGCCATGCTCGTATATCTCATAATCAGACATGGTCGAAGGAGGGGTAAGCCTCACAATCAGAAATCCCAATAGGGAAGCAAGGGTCTTGAAGGGGAAAAGTAGGCGGGGAGGTGGGCAAAAGACCCAAAAATCAATCCGCATTTGTCAAGCGCAACGCTGTCACCCCTAGTGGTATCTGGGCGCTGTGTCTTCATCCGTCGAAGAGCCAGGTCTTGAGTCTTTCGGAAGTCTGCCAGCGAGGCGGCTGTACGGAGCTGGAGGGGAAGGTCGTTCCAGGTCTTGGCAGCGATGTAGGAGAAGGAACGGCCACCACTGCGGCTGTGATGGATGCGGGTGGGTTTGCGAGAGCAAGTGAAGAGGAGCACAGGTGTCTAGAGGGTAGGTGGAAGTTCAGTCAATGGTTTATGTAGGTAGGTCATAGGTCATGGAGGGCTTTGTAGGTGTATGTGAGGATCTTGAACTGGCATTTCTTCTGGATGGGGAGCCAGTGGAGGTCTCTCAGGTGGGGTGCGATGTGGGTTCGTTTTGGGAGGGTCAGGATAAGTCTGCCTGTGGAGTTCTGTAAGGTCTGGAGCAGTGCTTAATTTGTAAAAAAAAAAAAGAAGTGCCGGTGCCGAAAATGTTGCCAAGGAGGCCACAGCCCACTTCTACCTCTGGTGTTCCCCACTTTCAACACTATCACTGCCTCAGTCTATCTTCTAACCTTGCTCTGCTGTTTGTCCCATAAGTCTTTGCTCTAAGAGTCTATCCTCTCACCTCTCTAATCGTTTTCTATCGTCTTTGTCACACCTGGTATGTTACCTAGTTCCCTGTATTTCTGATTTTCCCTCTATTCCTTATGCATTCTACCCCTGACCGTTTTCCTCTTCCCTTTTGTCCATGCTCTGCTTTCTCTCCCCTCGATCTTGGCTCTTTACTATCACTCTTCTAGCAGTGATTAGCTGTGTCTCCGTTTTATCCTTTCTCGGCTCTTTTTTTCTCTGTCATGTCCTGTCCTCTACATCCTTTCATTCTATCTTCTCTCTTCTATCGCTCTCTTCTGTGCACCATGTCTGCCTTCTCTTTCTCTCTCTATCTGATTTGCTCTCCTCCTTTTTCTTCTACTCTGCTGCGTTTTATCCCTCTCTTCTCCTTGTTTCTTTCTCCTCTTTGCTCTTGCTCTCTCTCATCTTTACCACTGCTCTCACCCCTGTCTCCAGCCTGTACATGTTCCTGCTATTTTGTCATTCCTAAAGAAGGGAAGATGACATGCATTTTACTTCTTTACCTACACCGACACACGAGTGCAAAAAAAAGAAATGCACACCAATTGAAAATGCTTTTTTGCACATATTGATCAGTGCAGTCCGACTGGGTTCATTGCGGAACAGGCGGCTGCTCGAGCACAGCAGGTCATGTCACTGCTAGTGCTGCCTGCAATTAGTAGTTCCAGGGATGACGACGGCATCCAGTGCTCAGCTTGCTGTGACCCTGCCTGCTACAGCACAAGCATTGTCCCCAGCCGTAATGCTGCCAATGCCGGTGAGTATGGCTGTGGCGCCTACTGGACTCACGCGCGCTCAGCAATTAGCATGCTGGGGGGCAGCGCACAAATACTACAGGTGACTCTATGACGCACAAAAGTTGTGTTGGGCCACAGCTGCATCAAGCACGTTGAGGATAGCAGCAATGCAGGGCTGCCAACTATACTACTCTAGCTACAAAGCAATTTGAAAATCCACACTTACTTTCCTTTAATCTTCCTTACGAGCCCTCACTCCCAAGTTCCAAATGAGCTCTCGCAGCTTCCTTGCCTCAACTCCGTCATGAGCCAGCCCCCACCTACAATTATCCAATGGGAGGCTCAGGCAGTGGCAGGGTGCAGCAGACTCGGGGAATGGAGCGCAAGCCATTCTTTGACGATGACTTCTTGAATTCGTGACAGGCGTGATGACATCATCAATAACGTGATACACAATCGTGAATGCCTGAACCGGCGTATGCCTGCCTGTGAACACATACCAGCCAGTCACCATGCAAGGTATGTTATTCTTTATATTTTGAAGTGGAATAATTAATATTGAGACCACCACCTGCAGGGTCAGAAATTGTAGCCTCGGCCCTGTGAAATAAGTGCCGGTGCTGAGCACCGGAAAGCACCGGCTCAAATTAAGCACTGGTCTAGAGTCTTCTGAGTAGCTGGGTGGAGATGCCAGAGGCGTAGAGGGCGTTGCCGTAATGCAGGCAGCTGCTGACAAGGGCTTGATTGACAGTCTTTCTGGTGTTGGTTGGGATCCATCTGATGATTCTGCGGAGCATGCAAAGTGTGTGGAAGCAGAGGAGGCGACTGCGTTGACTTGTTTCATGGTCAGTTGGCTGTCGAGGATGATGCCGAGGTTTCATGCATGGTCGGTCAATGTGGGTGTAGGTCCGAGTTCTGCAGGCCACCAGCTGTGGTCCCATGCAGAGGTGTTCTTCCCGAAGATCAGTACTTCACTTTCGTTGGAGTTGAGTTGGAGGCAGTTGTCACTCATCCATTTGCTACGTTGGTCATGGAGTTGCAGATGTTTGCTTTGTCGTTGGAGGGGTCCTCGGTGAGCGAGGGAATCAGTTGAGTATCGCCTGCTTAGGAGATTATGCTGAGCCCGTGGGATCTGACGACGTCTGCGAGGGGGGTCGTGTAGTTGTTGAACAGGGTGGAGCTGAGGAATGATCCTTGTGGTATGCGGTATATGATGTTTTTGGGGGCGGAGGTGAAGGGAAGCAGTGGGATGCTGTGTGTGCATCCTGTAAGGAAGGAGGCGATCCACATGAGGCTGTCTTGAAGTATGCCTATGTTGTAGAGTCTGTTAATAAGGGTGTTGGGGGAGACAGTGTCGAACCCTGCAGAGAGGTCGAGGAGGATCAAGACGACAGTTTCTCTGTGGTTGAGGAGCGTTCTTATGTCGTCTGTGGTGGCAATCAGCGTGGTTTCGGTGCTGGGTTTGGCACGGAATCCTGATTGTGAGGTGTCCAGTAGGTGGTTTTGCTCCAGGAATTTGGTGAGCTGCTGGTTGATGGCTTTCTCGAGTACTTTGGCTGGGTAGGGGAGCAGGGAGATCGGATGATAATGTTTGAGAGAGCTGGTGTCGGCAGAGGCTTTCTTTAGGAGGGGTCTGACGTCTGCGTGCTTCCATCTGTCCAGGAAGGTTTCTGTTGAGATGGAGGTGTTGAGGATGCTGGTGAGTTGCATGCTGATTGGGTTTGTTGTGAGGTTGTAGAGGTGGTAGGGGCAGGGATCGTTGGGCACCCTGGAGTAAATGGTAGACAGTGGCTAAGGTGGTCAGGGCTGCGAGCAGAGACCATGTGGTAATGGTTTGGCTGATGTTCGCTGGTTGGTCTTTTCAAAGCACACACTTCACAGCTTAGCTGGTAGCTGCCTTACAATACCTCTCAAAAAATAAACGTGTGTCATCATAAAGTTTCAAGTGATTCCATCATCATCATGAAGCTTCAAGTGATTCCATCAATTAAAGCCAATACCGGCTTACAGGCACCCTTTACATTTGCGGTTTAACCAGTTGTGCACATTTACATTTCTTTCAGGCAAGCAGGCACCCTGGCAAGATGGCTGTGATTAATCCAGTCAATCCCAGCAGTGGGGAGTTCATGGAGCTCAGGCTATCGTATGAATTAGATCAGCAAATAATAGCCCAACTGAGAAACAAACTGAATTGTATATAAGGAAAGCAAGAGTCTTGGCAGCTATGAGTCCTGACAAGATCCCCGTAAAAGTAATAATTAGTAATCCCAAAGGGTGGAGCAAGTTTTACAAAACAGGTCAAATTCCAGGCTCATGGACAGGAAGTATTGTGGTTCCACTCCTCAAGAAAGGCTCCCGCTTTACCCCTGCAGTTATGGCCACATTGCTCTCCTGGATGCTACAGGGAATATTTTTGCTGCCAGTGTCCTGGACCATCTTAAAAACTGGGCTTTTTCCAGGGGTGTGATTCCCATGGTCCAAGCAGGGTTTCAGTCAAAACACTCAGTAAGTGATAATATTGCTCTATTGCAAACGATAATTGATAAGTTTGTAACGTTTAAGTCGCAAGTGATATAGTGTGTTTGTTGACTCTTCAACGCAAACACAAGGAAATGATGGACAGAGCGCTGAAACTTTTCAGACACTCACCCCCAGTCACAGATCTGGGTTGAATCCATCATCATTCTTTAGCTCACTTTGCCACCTCAGTTCATACCCAGCTATATGCAAATCAGTCTTGGCCCTGTGCCTTATGGGAACAGTCCAGCCCGAACTGCCAAGCCAGGTCTTCCCTGAACCGGAAACAAGCATCCTGGGACCGGTTTCGGGATAACACGCCTCATCAGCCAGGCTAGCTTGAATCCAGTGGCAAAGTGAGCAAGGGACCCACGTCTGGGCATACCCTGCCAACTTAGGGCAAACAAAGCAAACACAAGGAGATGATGGACAGAGCGCTGAAACTTTTCAGACACTCACCCCCCGTCACAGATCTGGGTTGAATCCATCATCATTGTTTAGCTCACTTCGCCACCTCTGTTCAGACCCAGTTATATGCAAATCAGTCTTGTCCAGCCCGAACTGCCAAGCCAGGTCTTCCCTGAACCGGAAACAAGCATCCTGGGACCGGTTTCGGGGTAACACCCCTCATCAGTCAGGCTCGCTTGAATCCAGTGGCAAAGTGAGCAAGGGACCCACGTCTGGGCATACCCTGCCAACTTAGGGCGAACAAAGCAAACACAAGGAGATGATGGACAGAGCGCTGAAACTTTTCAGACACTCACCCCCAGTCACAGATCTGGGTTGAATCCATCATCATTCTTTAGCTCACTTCGCCACCTCAGTTCAGACCCAGCTATATGCAAATCAGTCTTGACCCTGTGCCTTATGGGAACAGTCCAGCCCGAACTGCCAAGCCAGGTCTTCCCTGAACCGGAAACAAGCATCCTGGGACCGGTTTTGGGGTAACACCCCTCATCAGCCAGGCTAGCTTGAATCCAGTGGCAAAGTGAGCAAGGGACCCACGTCTGGGCATACCCTGCCAGCTTAGGGCGAACAAAGCAAACACAAGGAGATGATGGACAGAGTGCTGAAACTTCAACAGTCTTCAACAGGGTAGATAGGCCTACCCTGTGGAAAAAATTTAAGAAATTGGAGATCCAAAGTGCTCTTTTAAGGCTAATAATAGCTTTTCATTCATCAACCTGGTGTAGAGTATTAATAGGGGGGAGAAGTGACTGACTCAGAAGATACCTACTCTAAACAGCCTGTAGCAGGGATGTCTCTTAGCCCCCTTTTGTTTTCCTTATTTCTTAGTGACTTACCTGACTGTTTCTTGAATGTAAATAACGTTCATCCACAAATCGCATCACACAATCTGTATGTTTTAATGAATGCTGATGATGTGGTCATTTTTGACCTCCTACTTATTGGTTTACAGCTTAATATGGATGCACTTTCTGAATAATTTTTTTACATTTTTTTAATTACTAAAACAAAAGCGATACCGTTCAGGGGGAGGAAAGACTACAGTCACTTCAATTGGAAATTGGGTGGGAGATCACATGAGGTAGTAAAGACATATACTTACCTGGAGAGAGTTTTTCTACAAACATTAGAAACTACTTCTCATTTTTCACATATTGAGCTTAAGGCTATAGCTCATGTAAGTGCCAAAAAAAGATTCTGTTCCTCATCGGGAAGGAGACACTTTCAATCCCTCCTCGATATCTATCGAGTAAAGATATCCCCCACTCTCTCATATATTGACAGCTGGCAGTGACATGTTGTAACACATATCTTATATGCTGATATAGTTGTAACATATTGTGCCTGGTATACTTGAAAACATACTGTGCCTCCTGCCTAATGCAACTGTGACCCTGCTCCCAGTGTTACTGTTCAATGCCATGCTGTCTGACATAACTCTGAATCACTGTACTTGTGTCTAACCTGTCACATACTGTATGTTGTAGTTAGGGAGGAGGGTCTGCTTCTGTCGTGTAGTTCCTATAAACCTATATAGGATCTGCGCGTTTAGACAACATAGACTGTAGGATTGGTGTTCAGAATGATTCTAGACACCCCCACCGGGTATGTTTGCCTGTATACCAGCTAGCTCACAGTGCCACTAGAAACCCCTCTTACCCCTCTTACCAGTATGTTACAATGATTTTAAAGCACAATTGATTTTAACTTTGTGTAAATACTGTGTGAATACTGTGTTTCATACCTGTACTGCATTGTTGCATTGGCCGGAGGGTTTCAGGTGAAACTAACGGGGCCGCCATCTTGGGGGTTAGCAGTCCAGCTTTTTCAACGCAGGGGGGCTAAAAGGCACGCTGATGGGGATGCGCAGCTGACGCGCCTAAGGCAAGCCCATCTGCGCCCGTCCGCGCTCGGACCGGGCTCAGGGCCCGTCCCCATGGCCACTTCATTTCAAATACGACGGCTTACACTAGGGAGGACCTCGTTAGATTAAACCCGCGTGGGGGAATTGATGGGTGCCCCTGTATTCCTTTCGAGGTTATCCCCAACCGCCTTAGAAGTATTTGCCCTAACTGCAACACACTTCTGCCACACATTCTGGATCTTCCGGCCTCCGGCCCTAACGACAGAATAGGAAGGAGAGATAATATAGTGGACCAACCTCCTCTTAGTTGTATGCTGCTGAATGCCAGATCTCTCATTAAATACAGCATGGAGTGTGCGTTGCTCATTGAGGAACAAGATATCAAATTGGCCTTCATAACTGAATCCTGGTCTGATCAGGCGTCCGGTCCTGATTTAGCTAACGCGACCCCTCCGGGATTCCATTGTCACACTTTGGACAGACTTCATGGGAGAGGAGGGAGACTAGCAGTCATTTACCATGATTCTCTGAAGCCCGCTTTTCGCACTGCTTCAAATGCCACGTGTGAGGCTCTCTCATTTAGCTTACGCACCTCACACCATAGCACCTTTAAGGGGATACTCCTCTATCGCCCTCCAGGACCCAGGGGTGGATTTTTAGAACTGCTGGGGACACTGCTCGAAGAAGGGCTATGTGCAGATTCCTTTACGGTGCCAGGGGATTTTAATTTCTATCTGGAGGATCAATCCAACTTAGACACTATTACATTGGGGCAAGTGATGGAGGCAGGGGAATTGAAGCAGTTGATCGGAGTACCAACACACAACAAGGGGCACACGCTGGATGGGATCTATTCCAATAATCCTACACTGGCAGTCTCGTCAGTACTCCCTTTGGTGTGGTCCGATCATTGCGCCATCCTCTTTAAGGTGAAAGAGTCTAAGGACCACAAACTTAGATCAGAACCCTCAGGGACCATTGGAAAAAGAGTTTGGAAAAACGTAGAGTTAGGAGAGGCACTGAAAAATACCAAGTCTCCTCTCCCTGTAGAGGTAGACAAAGCTACCTCTGCATTCATGGAGTGGCTAGAAGTAGCATGTGACAAACTCGCCCCCGTTAAAGTGTGGACCCCTAAAAGGGCTCATCCATCTGCCCCCTGGTTTTCGGATGAACTAAAAAACCCAAAACAGGCCTGTAAACGTTTAGAAAGGGTGTGGAGGAAAGGCCACAATAACGTGGACAAAGAAAGTTGTAAGCTAAGCCTTAGACAATACAAGGATAAACTGTTGGAAACCAAAAAAAAGTTCTTTGCTGAACAAATCTCCCAGGCCGAATCCAATGCCAAAGAGCTCTTTAAAACCATCACCAAACTAGCGTCCCCAAAGGCCCCCAAGAGCCAAAGTAGCCCAGAGCTCTGTGAAAAATTGGCCAAATTTTTCCAACAAAAAGTGGAATCTATCTTTTCCTCATTTAGCCTAGCTCAAAGGGGGATAAGGACGATGCCTCCAAACATAGAACAAAACAAACCGGCATTAGTCAATTTCTCTCTGTTAGAGACACCAGATACAATCAAACTTCTGAGTTCCATTCGGTCTGGATCCCCGATGGATCCATGTCCGGCATCGGTATTAAAGCAAATCCCAGAAGTTATAGGATCGACCCTTACACCATTGTTGAACAACATAATTACAACGGGCAAATTCCCCAGCAATTGGAAGAAGGCTTCTATCCTTCCCCTATTAAAAAAACCTACCCTGGACCCTAGCGATCCAAACAATTATAGGCCAATCTCAAGACTCCCGCTTCCCGCCAAGATTATCGAAAAGGCCATGACCACCCAGCTCAGCACATTTCTGCTAACTATCTACTCGCTTCATCGCAATACGGGTTTAGAGCAGAACACAGTACCGAGCTGACCCTAATCAAATCCACAGAGGAGGTGCGGGAGGCGTTGGACAGAGGAGGAAAGGCAATTCTGATTATGTTAGATCTGTCAGCAGCCTTTGACATGAAGTTCTGATGGACCGGTTGTCTGAAGTAGGAGTACATGGTGCCGCTTGGAACCTTCTACAGTCCTTCCTCTCTGGAAGAACGCAAACAGTGAACCTGGACAATCATAGGTCAAAGCCTTTCTCACTCCCGTGTGGGGTGCCACAGGGCTCATCGATAAGCCCGACACTCTTCAATGTGTATGTGATCTCTTTGGCGGGCCTAATTAAATCCTACGGCTTCCAAATCACCTCCTACGCAGACGACACGCAAATAGTGTTGTTAATTAGAGACGGAGAAGAGAAGGAAACAGGGGCTCGCTTTCATGATTTCATGAGGGCCATCTCAGGATGGATGTCGTCCAACTGCCTGAAATTAAATTCAGGCAAAACAGAGGTTATTATGTTTGAAAACAACCCTAACCTGTGGACGCCAGATTGGTGGCCAGCAGAGCTGGGCCTCTGCCCTTCTCCCACCAGGAAAGCCAAAAACCTGGGGGTGATTATGGACAATAAGCTATCTTTTGGCGATCACATAAGCTCGGTGGTCTCGACATGTTTCTTAATCCTGAGAATCATAAGGAAAATAAAGTTCTTTCTTCCGGAGAGCAGTCTCAGGACAGTGATCACGGCCCTTATTATGGCATGGATTGACTACTGTAACAGTCTATATTTAAATGCCCATAAACAGCATGTTAACAGGCTTCAAATTGCACAGAATGCTGCAGCCAGAATGCTAACAGGTACTCCCAAATTCGTTTCTGTAAAGAAGGAGTTAAAATAACTACACTGGCTCCCCGTGAAGCTAAGGGTACGCTTTAAAGCCCTCTGCATGGCCTTTAAAGCCCTCAATGGAATTGGCCCCAGCCATCTGAGGCAAAAATTCAAATGGTATGTCCCCGCAAGGAACCTTCGGTCTACAGGAGCGAAACAAGTCCTAGTTCCTCCGATTAAAAAAGGCCAGTTGGGGGGGCAGAAGTTTCATCACTTGTGCCTCTAAGGCATGGAATGAGCTCCCATTCCGTTTGAGGAACTCAGCAGATCTCCTTTCCTTCAGAAGGGGGCTGAAAACTTTGCTTTTCTCACAGTAAAACCCCCATCACTGACGACCAGCAGGTATGCTCTGCGCCAGGACACCCTTGGGTAACCGTGCGCTATATAAGCTTAAATAACATAACATAACATAATCAAGGAGAGAATAGTTCTTGGCAACTATCGAACATGACAACTCTGTCCCATCAGGGATCATGGAAACAGTGCGATACTTTTCGCTCAGTCACTCGTGCTCACTTTGTCTCAGAGATATACACAGAATAAACGGTGGGGACGTTTTTCAATAAGCATTTATTGAACCAGCGTCATTCTAGTGTAAAATAGGTGTGCTGAAACAACCATAAGACAGAAACAGATATAAATGATTATAAGCACCAACAGAGTAAAAGGATGGTAGATTTCTACCATAGTGCTAAAACAATGAACACAGGCAGGTATAAAAATACATGACAGTAAAATGCGTACTCCTACGATGCGACCCTAACTAGATGTATTTAAGTGTACCTAGCATGTATGTAGGTGTAAAGCCAAGAATCCCTCTAGGATAAAGTCAACCCCATTACCTGAAGTGAGAGACTGTGGGACCCCGTCTTGGTCTCGAGATGGACACCCTGCAAGGGATGTCGACCACTGCGAGCTGGAGTGTCTGCGTGCAGGAACCTCAGCGTCTCGCATCAGTGTGTCAGCATTAAAGTCCCTTTTCTCCTCTCCCTGCCTTAGCAAAGATAGGGGTTCTACCTTGCTGTGTCATGTCGGACTTAGGATAACGGAAGGAATGACCCTTATACATAGTTATTATGCAGGAGATGGTAGTCCTGCTGAGTTTCCAAGAATCCTCATATATAATGGATGAAGCTAGTTTTCAGGGAAAAACCCCACGTCCTGCAAGCAGTACCGTAACTAGGTAAAAGGTCAGTCCTAAGAACCGTTATGTAGTGTAATGGTAGGGGAGAATATAGGTGAAAGGTTAGGTGGTTCCCTGAGCCTATATTGGGGTACCTATATGAAACATAACACTACCTGGCATAACTGTGATGGTAATACCTGTTATGCGCCGTAATTTCTAGCGTACTGCATGGCATAACTGCGATAGATTGTGCTAGTTTTCTTGCATCTTATCAGCGACGCTTGCCTTTCCCTTGATGGCTCACTCGGACTGTGCTTTATTTGGTGTGCAGGATTCTCGATCTAGCAAGTACACGCTGTGTTCATGAGGACCAGGGCCATGATAGTGTTGCCTTCACTGCCTGACACAAAAAATACATGAGCTCGGAGGTCTTGTGGTGTTGCATTTTTTTCACCCCCTAGATTGTGCGATAGTGCTTTTCTTCCGAAATGTGTGAATAACTCATTCCTCTCTCGGTTTGGGATGGGGATTTTGATGGTGGAATAAGAGTCCCCTGCTCCTGATATTGCAGTGTTTCGTTCCACTGTGAGGGAACCTCCCCGACTGCATTCCTAGGAAGATGTTTCTCGTGAAAATGAGAAGCACATCTACTCCTAAGTTTTCAGTGGCCTAACCGGAGTTTTAAGTGATGTTACATTGTCAATGACTTTCTGTACAGTGCATCATTTAATAACCCCACTCACTGATTACTTGGTTAGTTCTCTCCTGTCTGCACTGCTGGGTGCACTCGGCTGCAGAAGTACCTTCTTACCTTTCCCTGCTAGTTCTGCTTAGGTCTTTGCTTTGTGTAGGCTCCAGTTCGATCCCACATTGTTCTGTTTTCCCCAAACGGCTCCCTACATCCGACCCGTGCATGTAGCTCAGGTTGGCAGTCTTGGATGGTATATGATCAGTCAGACCCCTTTACTCATTCTTAAGCATCCTGACACAATACTTACTGTTCGGCCTTCATCATTTCACCCACTTCATTTGTTAACTCTTAGCACCGACTATTGCGTTCTTGCACGCATCATCTATCTTCTTTTTTCTCACTAAACCTGGAAGTGCTTAATCCTTCAACGTTGTTTGAATCGCGATGTAACACTGTATTACTGCAGCTGAGATAGTAAGATTAAAAATGGACGACACCCTTCGAGCGCTCGAGGAGAGACGTACGCCGATGCAGTTAGGTGTAGTGCTGTCAGATTGCAGGAGATGATTGGTAAATGGCGCAGATACTAGTCAAACAATCCAGTGTCTTGGGAATGAGATTATGAGAATGGAGCAAACTGTCGGCACAATTTAGTAATGAAGGAGAAGGATTCATGTAACTTTAAATGTGCTCTAATGAATGCACGATATCGTTTGCAATTATCAATCTCAAGTTTTAATGATTACCAAAACTTGGTTAGGCCAATTATTTGGCTCGGATCTTTTCTTATGGTATGGCAGGCCATGATAAGAAGAGGGATACTTATTTTTAACCAGAAACTTAAATTCCATGTTTGGTTCCTCTTCAAACATAATTCACGTGAGCATATCATTGAATGGCGGTACCTCTGCAATACATTTTGTGTGTAACCTGTTTGTTTATCATCCTCCAGAGTCCAATAAAGAATTTCAAAGTGCTCTATTTGAGGTTCGTTTACCCTCTACACGTCAAAAATCAAATCTGCTTGTTCTAAGTGGTTTCCACTAATGGTTTAGAGACGTCTGAACAAAGCAGTTGAGAACTTAATGGCCACTCTTCAGGGGCTGCTATTTCAACATAATTTGCGATCCTCCACTTACGGTGAAGGCCATACTCTGAATTGGGTACTTGGGTTGGGGTTTGGTATGGGAAAATTACGCCTGTAGAATGTCAGACCATTATCAAATTACATTTCACATTTTTGCATGCGGTGTGATCAAGAAACATGGTAAACCTCATATAATAGCGTTTCCTAATTACAGATAACTATGGGCAGCAAATCTGGCACAAATTATTAATGAGAAACAGTTCATATGGCCTTACTCCGGCTGGTGGATTGGTATAACAACCTACTTATCACCTTCATTGACAAGTTTGTCCAATAAAAGATATCAGACGTAGTAGGGCTAATCAGACTCAGAGTTGCTTCACTGATGAACGTAGGACACTACAGAGTTAAGTATGGGAAAATGAAGCATGTCCGGAAGAAATATCTGAGTGACGCCCATAGACTAAAGCTACAGGCCATTAAGAGGTCCTATAAATTGGCTATTGAGAGCGCCAAGAAAAATGGCTTTACAAACCACATTAAAGAACACCGCCATTTCTTCGAAGGCACTCCTTTAGGTTCTGAAATAAGTGGCAAGTCATACATTTCTGCTTATGACACTTGAACCTCTTAGTACTTTAGGAAAAAGACAGGGGCCAGATCTTTTCAGGCCGAATCTTTTCAAGCCAGCTCCTGATGGAACTCACTTCCAGATGATATGGGACTTCTGCAACTGTTTCTGCCATTTTGGTTCTTTACCTGTTTAGGCAACATTCTGTTTTATCTCAGCACCTAGTTTAGTTGCCCAGTGGGGTTTTGGCTCTGTATAAATAAATGTATTTATATTCATTACTGTCCTAGGTGCCGCCTGCTGAATTCTCAAACTGAGGGCTGAGCATAGCTTCCATTCTTCTGGTTGGTGAAGTTTCATGCCCATGCCACAGCCACTTCATTTGTAGCCGTGATGTGTTTGACCCCTGCTGATTTGGGGGAAGCATATTTGTCCTGTGCTGTAATTGGAATTCCCCCATCCTTCCCTGTGCATGAATAGGCTTGGTTTTGATGCGTAAAAACATGTTAGTAATGCTAACATCTACACAATGGGTACTCACAAACATTTTCCCAGGGGCTACAAATTAAGGTCTCTATGGTGTCTGAGGGCCTCATTGGTGCCACAGGGTGGGAGTGGGGCTTTGCTGGAGGGGTTGTGGCGGGGTGGGGTTGGCAAGGTTGGTTTTTGGGAAGAGCAGCATGGACATGGTGTTGTCAGTGAGTCATGGAGCTATTTTGAGGCTTTTATTCCATATTGCCCTCTAAATTAAGCCCTATGTCTCTAAAAAGAGTCATAGATTTATCAATACTGTGTTATGCTATATTTGAATGGCTATCCCTCTACCGCACCTTAAGGTAAGCGTATTCTACTTACTAGCACTACCTTGGAAGAGTCCAGTGTAAAAAGAAGTAACTTCATTATTGATTGGAATGAAATAGAATTGCACAATGTGAAACCAGAAATCCTAGAATCAATCCCGGTTTCCCCACCTGGCCAAATTGTGTGATCCATGGCAGTTGTTTTATTTCATTTTGCCTCCTTTTTCCTCATTATCACATGCAAGAGCACCTTAAAATACATGCGTTGAGGATATGCACTGTTAAAAACTTCTCTTGTGTTTGATTTAAGAAACTATAATGTTGTCCATGTATAATAACAACCCAAACTACCCAGATGGTTCAACGTGACAACTGACTTCCCTCTAAGTTCACTAAGGACATTGTTGTAGGGTGGGAGTAGGAATGAATGTTTCTTAATTTATTTTTGAAAACTATCACTTAAAAAAAATATATATACTTCTCAATACACTGATATGATCTGATGTACTAAGGTGAAACACTTCTTCATGTTAATGAAATACGTTTTTTTGCATTTTGAAGATAATTGGCATATTTTTAAACATTTGTAGCAAGATGTCTTGAAAAATGAATGTTTCTAAAGTTATGTGCTGCAGCATACCTTATTTGCTTCTTTTCTTTTACTTCAGTAAACTGTAAATAAACGCTTCCCCGTTTCTTTAATATATTGCTGAAAGTTAGTTCTCTCTCAAGTAAAATGCAGTCCAGTGCGGTCATTCAGCAGGAGGCCGCATGAGAAGGTCAGGAGGGCTGCATGCGCTCCGGGCCATACTTTGAGTATCATGATCTACACCATTAAGGGCAGTATGTATGGCCAGCCACTGCAGTACATCATTCTAGTCTGATAGAAATTGCCTCTATTATCTACATAAGTCAATTTTGTGATAAGTTGAAGTTCTCTTGTTGGATACGTATTGCATATTGCATATTTGTTTTAGACTTTATTTTCGGTTTTGCAACATCAAAACAATGTGGCAATTCCTTATGAATGCAATTACAATATCACCGTTCAAACTAACATTGATCAACTCCAAGATAACAGACTGAAGTCAATCATTACTCCACACATTTACCAAAATTTCACTTAATATCTCATATATAATGAGTATTGGTATTTAACAGCACGTTACGAACATGATAGTGCACCAGTGGATTACAGTGTACAGTGTAATACTTAAGAGGTCGTTTTGGAGCGGTGGCCATATCTTTGGGTGGGATGCTGATGGTAGTAGTTCACTGTATACATTCGCAAGTTTGCTGCAGGCAGCTGTCACGTGGCCCATGGGGACATTGTCGTTTTTCATTAACTTAGCATGAGCACGCTACAGCTTGCCTGCTGCTTTTGCGCACGTTACATTTCTTTATTTTTGCAATACTATCAATGACTGCTTTCACATGAGAACTCATCGCCGTGTTCACTCTCTGCATGTTCGTGGGATGTTGACTGAACATTATGTGCAAGGTCGAACAACAATGCCCCTTGTTATTTTGTTCTAGCCAGACCTTAGCCCTTAGACATAACATACCGATGAAGCTGTTGTTTGGACAGCATACTTGGGTTTTTGGTGGGGTACACGAATAGGTGCGAGACACTTGGAGAGGGATCTTTCCAGGGAGAAGAGCGAGACAGCGCTAAGGATGTAGAGCGACCATCTATAGGCTAAGGTATGGGATCTGCAGACAAAGCCCAGAGATCTTCCATTATATAATAATACTTATTCTTAGGAAGGGGAGGGAGGTTAGGCAAAATAGTCTTTTCTCCATTGTCTTTTTACGATGACATCTCCCTTTATGATTTATGGACTAGCTGCTATTCTGACTATATTCGTACTATGCATCTTCCGATTTGTTGTGGCACGTATACTGCATGTTAGGGCACGTTAGTTAAAATAAATATTTTAGCCCCTTCGATGCTCATGACGGAATGGTTCCGTCATGAGCATCGGTTCCCCTGTGCTCATGATGGAACCATTCCATCATGAGGCCAGGGGCACGAAATCCCTCTGCTGCAGACAGCAGAGGGATTTCTATTTCACCCCTGTGACCTTGGGAGCTGGGGAAGAGCTTCCCCAGCTCCCGAGGCCCCCTCCCTGGTTTCTGTGCCATGAGGATCAGCGCGCACGTCGCGCTGTCCTCATTGCACAGAAATCGAAACTGAAATGAGCCTTTAGGCTCATTTCAGTTTCACTTTCTATGTGCTCAGAGGGCTATCTCAGCCCCCGGGCACATAGAAAGACGGGAGAGGTATCATTGGAAAGGGGAGAATCTCCCTTTCCAATGGTACCCTCTCCCAGTGGATCCCTGCTTGGGGATCGCCCCAGGAGGGCGATCCCCAAGCAGGGATCCACCCACTAGACACCAGGGAGGGGGAGCGGCCCTTGGGCAAGGGCTTTGCTCCCCCAATTTTTTTGGTGTGATTTAGTCTTTTTGCCCCCAAAGCCCACTAGACCCCAGGGATATTTTTTTTTGCCGCATAATTTATTAGGGTGGGGGCTGCCCATAAAGGGCATGTCCATGCCCCCACCCCGCAAAATTTACAGCCTTTCTGCCCCCGGGGGGGGGCAAAAAGCCCACTATACGCCAGGGATTTTTTTTTAAATTATAATTTGTGGTGGGGGCTGCCCAATATGGGCATGCCTATGCCCCCACCCACCCCCGCAAAAATGACAGCCTTTCTGCTCCCCCTGGGGGGCAGCTGGGGGCATTAGCCCCAAATCTGCCCCACCCGGGGGGCAAAAAGCCCAGTAGACGCCAGGGATTTTATGGGCAAATTTTAATTAGGGTGGGGGCATTGGCATGCCCATTTTGGGCAGCCCCCACCCTAATTAAAATTTGCCCAAAAAACTCCCTGACATCTAGTGGACTTTCTGCCCCCCCTGGGGGCAGATGGGGGCATTAGCCCCCAATCTTCCCCACCGGGGGGCAAAAAGCCCACTAGACGCCAGGGATTTTTTGGGGCAAATTTGAATTAGGGTGGGGGTTCCCAAAACGGGCATGCCCATGCCCCCACCCCTTCCCCCGCAAAAATAACAGCCTTCCTGCCCCCCGGGGGGGGGCAAAAAGCCCACTAGATCCCAGGGATTTTTTTGGGCAAATTTTAATTAGGATGGGGGCATTGGCATGCCCGTTTTGGGCAGCCCCCACTCTAATTAAAATTTGCCCAAAAAACTCCCTGGCGTCTAGTGGACTTTCTGCCCCCCCCCCCGGCAGGGCGGATTGGGGGCTAATGCTCCCATCTGCCCCCCAGGGGGGGCAGAAAGTCCACTAGATGCCAGGGAGTATTTTGGGCAAATTTGAATTAGGGTGGGGGCTGCCCAAAATGGGCTTGCCCATGCCCCCACCCCCCACCCGCATCAATTAAAGCCTTTCTGCCCCCCCCCGGGGGGGGGGCAAAAAACCCACTAGACGCTAACAATTACGCTGGCTTTTTTATGTGTGGGGGTGGGGGCTGCCCAGAATGGGCATACCAATGCCCCTACCCCCCCCAAAAATAGCCACAGTGTTTCTGCCCCCCTTGGGGGCATATTGGGGCAACCCCACCCCCCGATATCCCCCCCAGGGCGGCAGAAAGCCGACTAGGCACAGATTTGTTTTTAGCAATATGCCTACCTGTGGATTTTGGGCCCTAGCGCAGCCGGCACATAGGGAAACCTAGCAAACCTGTACATTTTTGAAAACTAGACACCCAGGGGAATCCAGGATGGGGTGACTTGACTGGCTCTCACCAGGTTCTGTTACCCAGAATCCCTTGCAAACCTCAAAATGTGTATAAAAAACACATTTTCCTCACATTTCTGTGGTGGAAAGTTCTGGAATCTGTGTGGATCCACAAAATTCCACTCACCCCGCATTCCCCAAAGTCTTCCGAGAAAAATGGTACCTCACTTGTGTGGGTGGGTCAAGTACCCGCGACAGGCAAGGGCCCAAAACCTAGTGAGGCGACATCAAAATTACCTATCACAAACCAACCTGGTTTTGCACGGGGGTTACCGGGGTTTTGGCCCCGGGGTTGGCGGCCATCTAGGGAAACCTACCAAACCCACACATTTCTGAAAACTAGTCACCCGGGGATTCCAGGGAGGTATGGCTTGCGTGGATCCCCTAACGTTTTCTTACCCAGAATCCCCTGCAAACCTCAAATTTAGCTGAAAAAAATCATTTTTTTCAAACATTTGTGTGTGGGAAAGTTGTGGCATCACCGGGCTGACACAAATTTCCTACCACTCAGCGTTCACCCAGGTCTCCTGATAAAAATGGTGCCTCACTCGGGTGGGAGGCCCAAGTACCCGCGACAGGCAAAGGCCCAAAACGTATTGAGGCGACATCAAAATTGCCTATCACAAAACGACCTGGTTTTGCAAGGGGGGTCCCATGACTTTTTGGCCCGGGGCTCGGCGGCCACCTAGAAAACCTACGAAACCCACACATTTCTGAAAAGTAGACACCCGGGGAATTCCAGGGAGGTATGGCTTGCGTGGATCCCCCAACATTTTCTTACCCAGAATCCCCTGCATACCTGAAATTGTGCTGAAAAAAATCACTTTTTTCACACATTTGTGTGTGGAAAAGTTGTGGCATCACCGGGCTGACACAAATTTCCTACCACCCAGCGTTCGCCCAGGTCTCCCGATAAAAATGGTGCCTCACTCGGGTGCGAGGCCCAAGAACCCGCGACAGGCAAGGGCCCAAAACGTATTGAGGCGACATCAAAATTGCCTATCACAAAATGTTTTGCCTGTCGCCGGTACTTGGGCCTCCCACCCACGTAGATTCCAGAACTTTCCACCACAGAAAAGTGAGGAAAATGTGTTTTTTTGGACAATTTTTTAGGTTTGCAAGGGATTCTGGGTACCAGAACCTGGTGAGAGCCAGTCAAGTCACCCCATCCTGGAGTCCCCTGGGTGTCTAGTTTTCAAAAATGTATAGGTTTGCTAGGTTTCCCTAGGTGCCGGCAGAGCTAGGGTTCAAAAACTACAGCTAGGCACTTTGCAAAAAAAGGGTAATTTTTCACTGTGAAAATGATGTGTGTCCACGTTGCGTTTTGCGCTGTTTCCTGTCGCGGGCACTAGGCCTACCCACACAAGTGAGGTACCATTTTTTTCGGAAGACTTTGTGGAACGCGGGGTGGGTGGAATTTTGTGGATCCACGCAGATTCCAGAACGTTCCACCACAGAAAAGTGAGGAAAATGTGTTTTTTTGGACAATTTTTTAGGTTTGCAAGCGATTCTGGGTACCAGAACCTGGTGAGAGCCAGTCAAGTCACCCTATCCTGGATTCCCCTGGGTGTCTAGTTTTCCAAAATGTATAGGTTTGCTAGGTTTCCCTAGGTGCCGGCAGAGCTAGGGTTCAAAAACTACAGCTAGGCACTTTGCAAAAAAAGGGTAATTTTTCACTGTGAAAATGTGGTGTGCCCACGTTGCGTTTTGCGCTGTTTCCTGTCGCGGGCACTAGGCCTACCCACACAAGTGAGGTACCATTTTTCTCGGAAGACTTTGGGGAACGTGGGGTGGGTGGAATTTTGTGGATCCACGCAGATTCCAGAACTTTCCACCACAGAAAAGTGAGGAAAATGTGGGTTTTTTGACAATGTTTTAGGTTTGCAAGGGATTCTGGGTACCAGAACCTGGTGAGAGCCAGTCAAGTCACCCCATCCTGGATTCCCCTGGGTGTCTAGTTTTCAAAAATGTATAGGTTTTCTAGGTTTCCCTAGGTGCCGGCAGAGCTAGGGTTCAAAAACTACAGCTAGGCACTTTGGAAAAAAAAAGGGTCATTTTTCACTGTGAAAATGTGGTGTGTCCACGTTGTGTTTTGCGCTGTTTCCTGTCGCGGGCACTAGGCCTACCCACACAAGTGAGGTACCATTTTTCTCGGAAGACCTTGGGGAACGCGGGGTGGGTGGAATTTTGTGAATCCACGTAGATTCCAGAACTTTCCACCACAGAAAAGTGAGGAAAATGTGTTTTTTTTGACAATTGTTTAGGTTTGCAAGGGATTCTGGGTACTAGAACCTGGTGAGAGCCAGTCAAGTCACCCCATCCTGGATTCCCCTGGGTGTCTAGTTTTAAAAAAGGTATAGGTTTGCTAGGTTTCCCTAGGTGCCGGCAGAGCTAGGGTTCAAAAACTACAGCTAGGCACTTTGCAAAAAAAGGGTCATTTTTCACTGTGAAAATGTGGTGTGCCCACGTTGCGTTTTGCGCTGTTTCCTGTCGCGGGCACTAGGCCTACCCACACAAGTGAGGTACCATTTTTCTCGGAAGACTTTGGGGAACGTGGGGTGGGTGGAATTTTGTGGATCCACGCAGATTCCAGAACTTTCCACCACAGAAAAGTGAGGAAAATGTGGGTTTTTTGACAATGTTTTAGGTTTGCAAGGGATTCTGGGTACCAGAACCTGGTGAGAGCCAGTCAAGTCACCCCATCCTGGATTCCCCTGGGTGTCTAGTTTTAAAAAATGTATAGGTTTGCTAGGTTTCCCTAGGTGCCAGCAGAGCTAGGGTTAAAAAAGTACAGCTAGGCACTTTGCAAAAAAAGGGTCATTTTTCACTGTGAAAATGTGGTGTGTCCACGTTGCGTTTTGCGCTGTTTCCTGTCGCTGCACTAGGCTTGCCCACACAAGTGAGGTACCATTTTCTTTGGAAGACTTTGGGGAACGCGGGTTGGGTGGAATTTTGTGGATCCGCGCAGATTCCAGAACTTTCCACCACAGAAAAGTGAGGAAAATGTGTTTTTTTGGACAATTTTTTAGGTTTGCAAGGGATTCTGGGTACCAGAACCTGGTGAGAGCCAGTCAAGTCACCCCATCCTGGATTCCCCTGGGTGTCTAGTTTTTGAAAAATGTATAGGTTTGCTAGGTTTCCCTAGGTGCCGGCAGAGCTAGGGTTCAAAAACTATAGCTAGGCACTTTGCAAAAAAAGGGTCATTTTTCACTGTGAAAATGTGGTGTGTCCACGTTGCGTTTTGGGCCGTTTCTTGTCGGGGGCACTAGGCCTACCCCACACAAGTGGGGTACCATTTTTCTCGAAAGACTTTGGGGAACACGGGGTGGGTGGAATTTTGTGGATCCACGCAGATTCCAGAACTTTCCACCACAGAAAAGTTAGGAAAATGTGTTTTTTTGGATAATGTTTTAGGTTTGCAAGGGATTCTGGGTAACAGAACCTGGTGAGAGCCAGTCAAGTCACCCCATCCTGGATTCCCCTGGGTGTCTAGTTTTTGAAAAATGTATAGGTTTGCTAGGTTTCCCTAGGTGCCGGCAGAGCTAGGGTTCAAAAACTATAGCTAGGCACTTTGCAAAAAAAGGGTCATTTTTCACTGTGAAAATGTGGTGTGTCCACGTTGCGTTTTGGGCCGTTTCTTGTCGCGGGCACTAGGCCTACCCCACACAAGTGGGGTACCGTTTTTCTCGAAAGACTTTGGGGAACACGGGGTGGGTGGAATTTTGTGGATCCACGCAGATTCCAGAACTTTCCACCACAGAAAAGTTAGGAAAATGTGTTTTTTTGGATAATTTTTTAGGTTTGCAAGGGATTCTGGGTAACAGAACCAGGTGAGAGCCAGTCAAGACACCCCATCCTGGATTCCCCTGGGTGTCTAGTTTTTAAAAATATCTAGTTTTGCTAGGTTTCCCTAGGTGCCGGCAGAGCTAGGGTTAAAAAACTACAGCTAGGCACTTTGCAAAAAAAGGGTCATTTTTCACTGTGAAAATGTGGTGTGTCCATGTTGCGTTTTGGGCCGTTTCCTGTCGCGGGCACTAGGCCTACCCACACAAGTGAGGTACTTTTTGTATCGGGAGACTTAGCGTAACACAAAATTGTAGAGCAACTGTTATTATCTATTGACTTTCGATGCATTTCTGCCTTCCAAATGAAAGACAATGTGTAAAAAAGAAGTCATTTTGAAAAATGACCTATAATTCTCATGCTAGTATGGGTACTCCCAGTTTCGGAAATGTGCAAATATCTACTGTTTCTAAACTGTATATTTTGTTCCCATTTCAGAAATACATAGGTGTCTTTCATACCGATTTTTCCATGTATAAATTTTCCCAGAATAATTGCTATATACCCGGGACATAATAAAAAACCATTGCAAGACGCTGCTCAGTTATTGGCTCTGGGTTCGTCGGGTTCTTGGTGAACCTACAAGTCCTATATATCACCACAACCAGAAAGGTCCAGCGGATGTAATGGTATATTGCTTTCAAATAGCTGTCATATTTAGAAGAAGTTACAGGTGAAAACATTGATACAAATGGCTGTTTTTTCCAACTAATTTTCAATTTTTCCTATCTTTAACTGTTTGTTTCTATAAAGAAAACTTGAAGGATCTACACAAATGACCCCTTGCTGAATTCAGAAGTTTGTCTACTTTTCAGAAATGTATGGCTTTCCAGGATCCATTATTGCTTTCATACCCATTTCTACCATTAACTGGAAGGAGGTTGAAAGCACAAAAAATAGCAAAAATAGGCTATGTCCCAGAAAAATGCCAAAACTGTGTACAAAATTTTGATTTTCTGACAAAAGTCTGCTTGTCCCTGAATGCTGGGAAAATGGTTATTTCAGCACCACAACCCCTTTTTTGATGTCATTTGCAGGGAAAAAACCAGATGCTTTCATCTGTAGCCCTTTTTTTGCATTTTTACCCAAAAAAACAAAATTTAGCTGTATTTTGGCTAATTTCTGGGTCCCCTCCAGGGGAATCCACAAACCCTGGATACCTTTAGAATCCCCATGATGTTGGAAAAAAAGGACGCAAATTTGGCATGGATACCTTATGTGGTCAAAAAGTTACAGGGCCCTAAGCGTGAACTACCCCAAATAGCCAAAAAAAGGCTTAGCACAGGAGGGGAAAAGGCCTAGCAGCGAAGGGGTTAGACTATCTTGTGTCTCTGTCAGATCTCATTGTGGACGAGTACAAGAGTGCGAGCGAAAGGGTGAGTCTTGTTACCGCGATTCCTGAGAGATCTGGGAGTGTTGTGTTCTGGGGTGTCTAATCATTTGTTTCTCCGTAAGTGAGTAGGAGAGGAAGTGAGACACTATAGCTAGTCGGTCCTGGGTTCGTGGGTACTAAGGTGGTAGGCAGACTTAGTCCCTATCCACTAAGGTCCCATAATCCTGTGCATAGATCTGTGTTTGTGCAGAATCCCTGCAACATGGTGCCACCAACGTTTGGTCTGGTACTTATTCTCGAGACCCCTGCGTAGCGCTTGTGCTTGTCCACAACACCCTTCCACTGATTTCCGGATACGTCCGTAAGTGTGAGGGCTTAGCCTCCTATATTGGTGTTTTATAGGTTTTTCAAGCTTGAATTTTAAAAGGTTTTGTTTCTCTGTCTGACCCAGTTTTGCGCAACCGTTCTACTGATTTATCCTTTTTGTTGTTGTTATGGCGGTAGCTATTGCGGCTCATAACCGCGCTGCGATTACAGCCCATTTGACTCAACATGGAGTCCCTAATGCGGGGGCTGATATTATCTTTGTAGTCAAGGCAGATGCAGCTTACCGCTTTGAAGTTTTCTATTCTTGGGTTACATTTCCAACAGTGGATGGGAATGATAATTTGTTTCATGAATATACAGCGGCTGCGGTTCTGCAGAAGTATCGCCCTTATCGATTACTTGACGTTCCGTTGACAGCCTGGGAGCATACCATTTGGTTTATTGGCGCCCTTCTTCACCCTGTTTCTGTGGTTCGTTTAGGCCCCTTGTCAGTCGATGGGGCCAAGTGGCCCATTTTGGTTGGTTTTACACCGCATCCTAATTATCTTAATGTTCCACTCGCAGAGTTGCGTCAGTTACATACACAACTGATTCATATACACAGAAGTGTCATACAATTTATGTCACGTAATATTCAAGTGGCTCCGGCTGGAGCCGCTCCACAACCACCTGGACATGGTGGTGGTCTTGTCATTAGTCCCATCATGATTAATTCAGTGATGGGCAAGCGTCCTCAGAAAAGAGATGATTTCCCATATTGGCTGGCTGAGAAATTTGAGCAACTCAAGGCTGTTTTTCCGCATACTACTCCTGTTGAAAAACACAGGATCCCTACGATGAGTCTACCGAGTGGTATTGTTCTCACTTTAGCTGATTGCACGACCTGCGGCACGGTGTTTGCTGCTGTGTATAGACTGTGCTTTGGCACCCCCACCATGAGCGTTCTACTGAGTGTTCTAAAGAAGGTTCAGGATGATCACGGGGCGGGTCCAGCCCTGGAATTGGGGATGAGATTAGTGGGCATGTTTTCTATTGTCTCCGATATGATTCTGGCCAATGTTAAACGTGAGGCAGTTAGCTTGCAAGCCCGTCAACGTCTCTCGGTGGTGGCGGACGTTGATCAGCTGCAGCAGTTACCGATTATTATTGCAGATGTGTATACATCATTAGGTCGCAATAGTTTGGGAGTCAAACCTTATACTCAGGTACAAAATAAGCCCTCACCAGCCAAGGAGGGTCGTCCGGTCTTTCCTAAAAAGACTTGGAATAAAAATCAGCGGCAGCAACAGCAGAAGCCTGGTTCTCATGCTGGTTCGCCACCACCGGACGCTTCTGACCGTAGATATGATTTGCGTGACCGCTCTATAATTAAATCCCCCAAGAGATTTCAGGTTCCTGATCCTCGTTCTCCTCGTTCTTTTCAGGAATCGTTGGATCAACAGTTCGGCGGGGGAGGACGACAGGATCGCAGAGAAGGTGAGTCTGCGCAACCACGACGTGACCCGCAGCGCCTGTTTGATGTAAAATCCAAACAGGAGGGACCACCTCAATATCGTGCCCTGTTTCAGAAGAAAAAAGTTGCCGCTTTGGCTGCAAAGTATGCCTCAGACAGTGAGAACCCTGCCCCTAGATTGAAGATGGGCGGTAACACTCCTCAACAGTGCGGTGGAAGTTACCATAGTGCGGGAGGCACTCCACCAGTATCTGGAGGCAAAAGCAACTTACACATTCATTACAGTGGAAACAGCCGATACACGAGTTGCACCCCCAGATAGGCTTTATGAGATAGGCCTCCAAACTGAAGGTTATATTAAACGCACGATTAAGGCGGTCTTTTGGGCCAACCTTACTTCTTCCTATAATATTTTGTTAGCGGAGGTAGATTGGCCTCCCCCATTTGTTCTGGTTTCCTCTAAAGGGGAGGATATTATTCTCCCTAGTTTTTCGCGTTATGTCTCGGATGAGGCTAAACTAGCTTACGCGTCGGAGTGGGCGCTAGTGATGGCGCCAGCTGTGTATCGTAACCAAGTGGGTAGGGATAAGGATTCGCCGGCATATGAAATTCCTTTGCGATCAATGCCACAACCCCAACCACAATATTCGATTAAGCGTGACGCGAAACCATCCATAAGTGAAATCTTAGCCCAATTGGAATATTAGGGTGTAATTGAACACTGTGTTTCTTCAATGAATAATCCTCTTTTTCCGATATGGAAACTGGACGGTTCATATTGTATTGTTTTGGGTTACCGTCATTTGATCAGTCATGTTCATTCCTTTGTGGTGCAGAACACCCACAGCTCTGCGTTAGTCGATACCATTCTTTATAAAAAATATAAAACAACTCGCTATCTCCAATGGTTTTTATAGTCACAATTTGGCTCTTGATAGCCGTGACTTGACAGCCATCAGCGCCCTCGGCAATCATAAAAGATATACGCGCTTGCCTATGGGATATAAAAATAGTCCTGGCACTTTTGTGGCACGCATTGTGTCTGTTTTACATGAAATTGACCCTGATGCTTTCTCGTACGTCAATGACATTTATTTGACGGATGATGAATTGATACCGCATCTTGTGCATGTGAACCGCATCATAATGTCTTTTGCAGACTTGGGATACAAATTCAATTTTGCCAAGTTGCATATTGCCTATTTGGCAGTTCTTTTTCTGGGTTACAAACTCACCAATGAAGGTAGGGGGTTGGCCCCCCATTTTCTGGAGAAATGTGCTCAATTGCAACCTCCATCTACTCTTAAAAAATTGCAATCTTTGCTGGGTTTTTTGAATCTTGGGAGGACTTACATTCCTGATTATGCCCAGCGTATCAAACCACTTTACTCTTTGATACAACCTTCTTTTTCGGCTTCCTGGTGGCTTCCGGAACATACCGCAATTCTTCGGTCTCTGCAGTCTGACCTGCTTGCGACCAACTTCTTGTTAACACAAGACAATTCTACGAATCTAGTCATAAGGATTGTACCTGGCGCGTTAGGTTTCACTTACTTGACGTTCAATGAGGGGGACACGGTCCCCATTGCATATAAATCGCATTTGTACACTTTGGCAGAGATGCGTTTCTCTTCTACAGAAGATTTTTTGACTGCTGTCCAGATGGCGATTCTGAAGGAATGCTCTCTGGCACAGGGAAAACGCATCTTCATGGTCTCGCCTGTACCTGCTTTGGAAGCAGTTACAAAGGCTAGTGTTCCAAATTCTAAAGCCTTGCATCCACGTTGGATACAATGGGCTAGTTCTTTGACGTCGGCTGATGTCAACTTTATCTTTGACCCGTCTTTGCAGACACAGGAGTTTTTACAATATGAACAAGTTCATCCGCCTCTTCTGTCATTGCTTCCTCTTGATCAGTACAAATGCGTTATTTACACTGATGGATCTGGGCAGCCCGCTATAGGTTCTAAACATTCTTATTCCGCAGCCTGCGCAATTGTGGCAGGTGAGATTGTTGACAGTGATTTTAATTCCTCCTTGGTACACACACATTCTCTTGGTGACTGCACGGCTCAATTGGCGGAGCTCCGTGCTTTGGTTTTGGAATTTGCTGATCCGGATGTTCCTACGCTTATAGTGTGCGATTCGTTTTACTGTGTATAATCCTTCAATGACAACTTGTTCTTCTGGACACAGAATGATTTCCGTGATTCTAAAGGTAGCGCAATTAAGCATAAAAGGCTTTGGGTTAAAGTGGCCGCTCTTAAGGAGTGCTTGCCACTCACACATGCTATCTATAATTTGGGCCATCAACGTGTGGGAGCACACGCTGTTGGTAATTCACTGGCTGATGAGGCAGCCAAATCTGCAGTAGCCACTTGTTCACTAGCAGCAGTCACTAGGTTTATGACTAAAATTGATGATGACATTCTGGCAGCTATTGCAGCTACGAAGGAGGGAACGGAGTATCCCCAAGGTTTCCCTTCACGTTACACATACCACTTGTCATCTGATCAAGTCCCATTTGCAACTATCCCATCCGTTGGGGATCGGCTGATTCCCAACGAGGACTGCAGACTTTTTTTGATTATTGCCGCTCATGAAGTCGTGGCTTCTGCGCATGCCGGAGTTTCAGCGACAGTGTCTCTTTTACAGCAACGTTTCTGGTGGCATGGTTTATATCAACAGACACGTAAATATGTACTTTTTGTGTAACATTTGTCAACAAATTAAGCCTTCTACTGTTGCACATCCACCTCACACTCAGCTTTACATCTCTAATCAGCCTTTTGGCTGCATTTATCTTGACCACTGCGGTCCTTTGACATCAGACACTGTTTCAAACATATTTTGGTTGCAGTGGATTTGTGCACTAGATTCCTTTGGGTTTGGCCGCAACGTAGTGCTGACGCTCAAACTGTTATTAAGGATTTGCGTGTCTTTGTCGGGACGTTTGCCTGTGGCACATTCCATTCTGACCAAGGTCCTGCATTTGCCTCTAAGGCTTACCGGGATGCAATGAAGTATCTGGGGGTGCAGGTGCAATTTTCGTCTCCATACCAAATCAGTTGTGGAGCGAATGAACCGTGACTTAAAGCAATCTTTAACAGCTAGGGTCTTGGGTGCTGGCAGGTGTTGGCTGACACATTTGTATGGAGTCCAACGTGCACTAAATAATCTCTCTAGAAGATCTCTGGGTGGGCGGACTCCATACGAAATGCTCTTTGGCATTAAAATGTTTGTGCCAGACCTTGATGGTCTAGACGTAAATAATCATTGTGCTATGTTACAGGATCTACAAAAAGCTTGTGACTCCCAAGCAAGAGCCCAGTTGCCCTCTTCCGCGGATCCAGTGGTGCTGATTCCTGTTTCTGGCTGGCTTCCTAAAGTTGGTGATCTGGTCCAAGAAAAGGTGGAGAACAAAAAAGGATTTGGTCCATCCTACCGTGCACCGGTCAGAGTCCTTGGTTTGAAAGGCTCTCGTATTGTGATCCTGCCTCCTTTGCCTGGTCGTAAGGAGAACCGTTACATTTCCATCAAACATGTCAAGCTACACCATATGGCCGATACTGAATAGTATGCCTCAAAGCATTCCATGTCGAGAACTGTCAATGAATCCGATGGTTTCTGTTTCTTGGACTACTCCCCAGCAAACCGAGGGGAAGATGGAATCTTCAATTGATCTATTGCCTGTTTTTCCTACTACATCCACTTTCGCGGAAATTGAGTATGATTCTTCTCCAGTTGAAGTCATCATTGACATTCCTGAGAGTACCATACCTGCAACATCCAATGCAGATCATCCCCCGTTGTTTCAGCTGGGGTCCAGCGGTTATTATATGGATCGTAATAACTTTTCCTCTCCCACATCGTCCTCGTCCTCTTCTGTGCCAGAGACCCCCACCCGTGCAAGTGTTTTCATCTCCTGGTTCAAAAAGACTTACTTGGTCCCGCCCTAGACATATATCTGGATGGTGCTTACGATGATATTCCTTTTCATGTGGATTGGATTTGTGACTGTATTTTTCCTGCTCACTAATGGCCATTATTTACCTGAACGCTCTGCTGTGAACTTTGTTGACGGAGTTCTGGCCCCTCACACGTCATCTCGTATAATGAAAAGAGACCAAGCCCTTGTCAATATATCAGTGTTCCCTGTTGTCGATGGCATTGTATGGGATAAAGTATCATACGATATCCATGGCCGACCGAACTTTTGAACATTCCATACGTCTTCTGCGTTTCCTTAGGGGATGTGGTTTTGCCCGACATACATTCAGATGACTGGGATGTTCATGCCGTTCATTCATTGTTCTCTGATTTAAAATATTACGCTACTTTTGACACTGAAGATTTGTATTTGAATTCGGCCAATTACACAGATTTATTCTGCTATCAACATAATGGCCATCATTTTTTACACAAGACTAAAACTCAAAGACCCTTTTTTAATTACACCCAATGGAAGCATTGTCCTACACCGTTACAGGGCAGTTCGAAGACCCAAAAAAGTAAATTTGTGTATTTTTTTGGTTACAATCTGTCTGACCCACAGTCCTATTTTTATAAATTGAAGATGCCTCCACAGTCTAAATTTATGTTAACACATACTAAATTGGTTTACTCCATGTCCTTAGGAATGATTTGTCTGTGGAGGGTTATGAGCATTTGAAAGACACAATTGATTTAAAATCCATTTGGGGTACTAAAGATTGGCAAGTGCAAGGCACTGAAGCTTTGCATCGCGCATGTCTGATACCGTCTCAAATCTTATTTTTTAATGACACGGTGCGACAGACTACTTGTTTTGGTTTAGCCACGGCAAAAAATCTAAATATTCCTCCATCCCATTATTGGCTGCATATGATACATGGCAAAAACATACTTACGTTAACCTTGGGTCTATATACGCACAAAAACAAACTGAAAGAAAACAAATTGTTTCTCATCAAATCTCCTCAGGGGAGAGATCCCTTTTAGGATGAATACCCTCACCCACCTATGGTGGCATGCTTCATCATATGGGTTTCTCCTCCCAGTGGGAATACCTAGTCCCACTGAGGGCTACAACTCCCTCTCTAAGAGGAAGGAGCTCTGGGATGTTTTCAAAAATAGTGCAATACTACTAAGGATGCTAAAATCCCATACGGAAAGTATCTGGTAGGGTGAGTACGCAGCGCAACAGAGTAAAAAGTTGTGAAAAATCGTGAATTTAAAACTACCTAATGTCAGCAAAACAAAGATTTTTATTCACTTGTTAACACTGGCAGGATTAAAAGCAGTGCAAAGAGCAGTATAAATTATAAACTGCTCAATTTTAAAGAGTGGTCAACATGTTTCAGCCAATACGATCTACAAAAGTATCCCGGCTTTCTTCAGGACCAAATGGACATTATTGCTGCTGCTAATGCAAAATGTGAAAAATAAAATATATACAACCAGTAATCCTGTATATTGTTTGTTATAGTAATACTGGAACTATCTGTATATATAAGACAAAAAGAGAAGAGAAAAGGAAAAAGAAAAAAACATAAGTCAAACAATCAGTATTGCTCATACGTATTTAGCTGGAAGGATTAGATCTATATCTATTCCATATCGGTATTTAACCATAATTATGTTGAGAAGATTCAATGAAAGAAAGAATTCTTCAATTTTCTCTATGAGTAACTTACCCAACAGTATAGGATAAGTAGCCACACCTCTACCTGGCAACAGCTCAGGGAAGGGGCCCCGCTCTGCAAAAAATCAGAGTGAAATCATGTGTCACACACGATAACAACTCGGTTTAAGCACTGATCTAACAGATTAATGCGTGAGTAGTTCCATCACAGTTAAAACTAGCACAATGCAAAAGGTCTGGTACAAATGGCTAAAAATGACAAGAAAATCAATTTTAAAACCCACAGAATGGTCCAATGGGTAATGATTGTAATATGCTTTCAAAGAAAGTAAAAGTTAATCAAAGAAGGTAAGACACTACCATGATGACCCAACTTGCATAAATGTATAATATAATGGGCCAAAAAGATCTTTGAAGAAACTCCAGAGTACTGTTATAGACGAATCACATATCTTAAGGGAACGCCCAAATGCATCAAAGGAGGCTCCACCAAGATTGTAGAACTGTTAACAAAACATCTCTCCTCATAAAGCTCTTTGAATACTGGTGCACTATTCAGCCTGTGTGAGTACACATTATTGGATAACTGATGTATCAATTGTGGATGGGTTTAGTTCAGCCTGCTTGCGTAATGAAACATGTCTGAATTCCAATTTCAGCGGCTATTTTTCTTTATACTCTCCTTTGGCACATTTTTAAGATAACCTTTGGCCAAACAATGTACTCTAGAAGTCCTTTTAACGAAGTTACATGGGTTAATAGTCAAAAGAGTGCTGTGGCAAAATGGTTTACACATGCGCAGACGACGTCCTTTGGAAACAGAATAACTTCTCCCTTTCACACATGCGCGAGAAAACAGTGTTGCGAGTAGCGCGCATGCGTGTTCCATTTATATTAGAATTTAGGCGTTGCCTTTCGCCTACTAGGGGTCCTTGCACTACACGCGCTGATTTGAAAATGTTGGCTTTGGACACTATTTAAGAGCTTTCCTTGCCTCCGGTCGAATACCTCCGGTCGCAGCTTCTGAACGTGACGGGGTACCGACGGAGAGGTAAGCTTTGTGTAGTGTGTCCGCCAACCTTCTTTGGCGTCATGACCGGATTGTTATGGGCTCTTGTTGGAATGCTTATAGGGCTCTATACACACTTTTCTTGACGGACTTTGTGTTTGTTGATGTTAGAGATTGCGTCTCCTCGTTACTTGTGGATGTGCTCTCATGAGCATTTACATTCAGAACAGAGGTGTTTCATGTTAGTCTTGGGTGTCCCTTTATGAGGAGAGATGTTTTGTTAACAGTTCTACAATCTTGGTGGAGCCTCCTTTGATGCATTTGGGCGTTCCCTTAAGATATGTGATTCGTCTATAACAGTACTCTGGAGTTTCTTCAAAGATCTTTTTGGCCCATTATATTATACATTTATGCAAGTTGGGTCATCATGGTAGTGTCTTACCTTCTTTGATTAACTTTTACTTTCTTTGAAAGCATATTACAATCATTACCCATTGGACCATTCTGTGGGTTTTAAAATTGATTTTCTTGTCATTTTTAGCCATTTGTACCAGACCTTTTGCTTTGTGCTAGTTTTAACTGTGATGGAACTACTCACGCATTAATCTGTTAGATCAGTGCTTAAACCGAGTTGTTATCGTGTGTGACACATGATTTCACTCTGATTTTTTGCAGAGCGGGGCCCCTTCCCTGAGCTGTTGCCAGGTAGAGGTGTGGCTACTTATCCTATACTGTTGGGTAAGTTACTCATAGAGAAAATTGAAGAATTCTTTCTTTCATTGAATCTTCTCAACATAATTATGGTTAAATACCGATATGGAATAGATATAGATCTAATCCTTCCAGCTAAATACGTATGAGCAATACTGATTGTTTGACTTATGTTTTTTTCTTTTTCCTTTTCTCTTCTCTTTTTGTCTTATATATACAGATAGTTCCAGTATTACTATAACAAACAATATACAGGATTACTGGTTGTATATATTTTATTTTTCACATTTTGCATTAGCAGCAGCAATAATGTCCATTTGGTCCTGAAGAAAGCCGGGATACTTTTGTAGATCGTATTGGCTGAAACATGTTGACCACTCTTTAAAATTGAGCAGTTTATAATTTATACTGCTCTTTGCACTGCTTTTAATCCTGCCAGTGTTAACAAGTGAATAAAAATCTTTGTTTTGCTGACATTAGGTAGTTTTAAATTCACGATTTTTCACAACTTTTTTACTCTGTTGCGCTGCGTACTCACCCTACCAGATACTTTCCGTATGGGATTTTAGCATCCTTAGTAGTATTGCACTATTTTTGAAAACATCCCAGAGCTCCTTCCTCTTAGAGAGGGAGTTGTAGCCCTCAGTGGGACTAGGTATTCCCACTGGGAGGAGAAACCCATATGATGAAGCATGCCACCATAGGTGGGTGAGGGTATTCATCCTAAAAGGGATCTCTCCCCTGAGGAGATTTGATGAGAAACAATTTGTTTTCTTTCAGTTTGTTTTTGTGCGTATATAGACCCAAGGTTATTTTGTGTTATCATTGTGTTAGAAAGGGGATATTTTTCCTTGCAGGTCTCTAAACTCCCTCCCTTGGACCCTCTTCTCCTGTTTTTTGTGTTATGAAAAACATACTTACTACACAATTGAAGACTTAGCTGTCTTATTTCAAAATTGCACACTTAACTCTTCCAATGTTGACCCCTTGGGATGGTTAGTGTGGCCGACAACTTCAAATGCATGTCAATTACGATTTTTGAATACTACAAAAGGTTTTACACAAAGTAGACCTGATCCACGCTTCCCACATTCGCATACAGTTACCACATATTCAGTGGGTAAATTATATTAGCAATGGTTGGAACATTCAACATTGTCGTCTGTGAAACAACACCTTTCTCATTTGTCGGGTGTCATCGGTTTGGCGGATTTTCTTTTAGGTCCAAAATCCCCTCGTACAAAACGTTTATTTATTTAGCTAATAATGAATTTTGGAAACTGTCGCAGATGGAGGCTGCGGTGCGTCTGCACCAAATTGATCAGGCTAATTTAGAAAAAGTTCTTGCAGTTGTCGATAATAACATTAATACACTGTCTTCTCGTATATATACTTTAGATAATATTGTCTCTTCTGTCATTTACATTGTACAACATGAAGTGTCTGTTTTGTACCATGGTCAAAATCAGTTATGCTCTGTAATGCAGTTTGCTTGGACGTTGCAAATGCTCAAAAATGGAAAAGTACCATGAGATTATTTGAATGCTTCTGCACTATTTTTGCTGTTTAATTTGACTGATAAACAAAAATTAATGTCAATGAAAGATGCCACATACACATTTTTACATATTGAACAATTAGAACAGTTACCGTTTTCGGTGGCCGAGACTGATTCAGCTGTGTGGTTAATACATGGGGTTATTTTATTGCCGATCTCCCTTTTTCAGTTCACCGCTTGCATGAAACACTACCCGATTGGTAGATATGAACCCCTATGCAATAATTATAGTCACAAATTATGGTCGTTACCTTTCAGCTACAGATGTCAGCGCGCAGAGAAGGAAGTTTTCATTACAGGGGAGGAATGTGATTCCACAGTAGGACATTCACTAGTCTGTAAACAAGTTAAGCTTCACGGAGCCTGTAACTTTTTGGCCCCTAATCTGGCTTGTTTTTTACGAGGTACCCCTGTCCCAGCCATTATTCCCGTATTAACTTTGCTTTCTAACGGTAGTTATCTTATTTTTAATAACCATGATTGCTGCGGCTTGAGAGCTGGCATCCTGTATATAGTAACGGTTTCACAACGTGTTACATGTTGCAGCAATGTCCTATTTCCACCCCCGCATGGGATTGTAGATAGTTCGCTTTGGCCTTCCATTCCAACTTTGAAAACAGATTTCAATAAACTGAGCAGACTCAAAGCGCTATTGTTTCCACATGAAGTCGTTCTCTCATCAGCTCGAGAGACCTTCGAATTGCAGGTGGCAAGAACCGCAAGCGAGATACACTCACTGCTAAACACAAATCTCCCACTCCATTTTGGAGAATTAATACACCAAATATTTAATGCGTCTGATACGGAGGGCCTTGCTCACTTTTTTAAACTTATGGGATCCGGCCTTGTTTCTTCCTTTCAGACTAATTTTGGAGTAATTCCGACCTTTATTCATTCTATTTTTTCCAGCACCTTCGGAGGGGTTCCCCTGGTGCACCTGTTGGTTTGCGGCGTGTTGGTTCTCCTATTATTCCTTCGCAATGGATGCTCGATCTGTGGAGCTGCCATACCCGGTCCAGTTGCAACTGTACCGTGATCGGATGTGGCAGCTTTTTGGTTCCATGCCAGTGGAGTCTTTTGCCATCGACTACTGGCTGACCTTTCGTTATGCCTACTTCACCTGCATGCAACCTGTATTCCACTGCCTCCGGTGCCCTTTTCAATGGTCCATGGATGTCTGCCTGTCCAATACCACACACGCTGCCCAGGAATACGATCTGTTATTAGGTCCGTTAAAGGCCCATGACCAGGTATGTGCCAGGGGCAGGCGTTTGGTGTGCAATCCTCTGCTTGGGTCAACGGCAGACTTGAGTACCTGTGCTCTGGTGCAGCGCCTCATAGACCGCAGTTTCATCGAGGTTAACGCAGGTTGCCCTGAGATGCTCCTAACGGCTTCCGGATATGAGGAGCATGTGTGCTCGTTTGACCTACTCAATTGGATTGCATACCTTTTTACAATGGAAGGGACAGACAACATTCTGGAATTCTTGGCATTCCGTTTTTCCCCGCAACATTTTTGTCTCTGACGACTAACCGTGTATGGATAGCATAGTGGAGCGCCTAATTGGCAAAATAATTTGAAATGGTTATAACCTTACAATACATGAAAACATTTTTTTTTCACCAATTGAACTACACCTAAGACGCTTTGTCTCTGCTTATCTTTGATTGTTGTTTTTTGCATAGGGCTAACGCCCTGGCCAAGGGGAGGGTGTCACGTGGCCCATGGGGACATTGTCATTTTTCATTGACTTAGGCTTGAGCATGCTACAGCTTGCCTGCTGCTTTTGCGCACGTTACTACACGTCTTTATTTTTGCAATACTTTTAATGACTGCTTTCACATGAGAACTCATCGCTGTGTTCACTCTCTGCATGTTCCTGGGATGTTGACCGAACATTATATGCAAGGTCGAACAACAATGCCCCTTGTTATTTTGTTCTGGCCAGACCTTAGCCCTTAGACAAAACATACCAATGCAGCTGTTTGGACAGCATACTTGGGTTTTTAGTGGGGTACACAAATAGGTGCGAGACACTTGGAGAGGGACCTTTCCAGGGAGAAGAGCGAGACAGCGCTTAGGATGTAGATCTACCACCTATAGGTTAAGGTATGGGGTCTGCAGACAAAGCCCAGAGAGCTTCTATTATATAATAATACTTATTCTTAGCAAGTGGAGGGAGGTTAGGCACGATAGTCTTTTCTCCATTGTCTTTTTATGATGACATCTCCCTTTATGATTTATGGACTAGCTGCTATGCTGACTATATTTGTACTATGCATTTTCCTATTTGTTGTGGCACGTATACTGCATGTTAGGGCACGTTAGTTAAAATACATATTTTAAACTATCTTGTGTCTCTGTCAGATCTCATTGTGGACGAGTACAAGAGCACGAGCGAAAGGATGAGTCTTGTTACCGCGATTCCTGAGAGATCTGGGAGTGTTGTGTTCTGGGGTGTCTAATCATTTGCTTCTCCGTAAGTGAGTAGGAGAGCAAGTGAGACACTAAAGCTAGTCTGTCCTGGGTTCGTGGGTACTAAGGTGGTAGGAAGACCCAGTCCCTATACACTAAGGTCCCATAATCCTGTGCATAGTTCTGTGTTTGTGCAGAATCCCTGCAACACAGCCAGATCCTTTAGCCAATTGGCATACGTTGGTACAGTCTTATGTCGTCATTTCATGGTTATTAACAGGAGAACGAGAGCGATCAATTCACGGGTCGATTTAGGGATATCCTTTACATATCGTAGAGTGGCGCAATGGGAGATCTGTAGTTTCATACTCATGATATCTCATATAGTTGCCCATATTTCTTTCCAGTATACCTGAAGCTCCTGATTGGATTTCAGTGACACTGACTTAGTGTCATCAATACTCAAGGTGAGGGTCAGTTGGGATAAGGACCTCAACTATTTTCCATCCAATGTGAACATCTTCACTTCTTTTATACTGCTGTTTAAAATTTGCGGTCTGTTTACGAGCAATTGTATGACACATTTCTATCATTTATAGGGGTCTCAAGGTAGTAGTTAATGGGTTACTATCCTTAGGGTGACTTCCCCCTTTGTGTGCTCACCCCACGTGGGGGAGTGGGCACAATCCCTCACCCTGATTGAAGGGTGACTATCATCTGCAAGACGGCTGGCACTGAAGAGTGGGCTTCACCTCGCATTCCCCACCTGAGGAGTGGGGTTGGCAGAGGTGGGAACACCTTCAGGGCTGTTCTGATTTTTCCCATCTGTCTTCCCACCGAAAAGGAGGGGAGGCAGGAAGGGGGCCTGCTCCTGATGGCAAGAGAGGCTGGGAGTCGCGTTGCAAAGGCGGCAAGGCCTTTGAAGCTCCCCTGCCACAGATGGCTCTACCAGACCTGGGCAGGTGTGAACACCTCCGCCCAGGAAAGGCTTTGTTTCTGGGTCCAGGAAGCGAAGGCTCCCACCCCAGGGGTCCAGAAACTTGTCTTGTGGTGGCAGGCTGGTGTTCACCAGTCAGGAACCCACCAGCGGTTGTTGTGGTTAAGGGGTCCCCTCTAGAAGGGACCCCCGAGTGCATGGAATAACTCATCCGACACTGGAATCAGTGCAAGTTTATTATTCTGAGATGTTTGATACCAAACATCCCAGGATTCAGTAAAGCCATTATGATGCTAGGAAACTCGTAATGATCAGTTTCTAGAACATATAACCAGGATGGTTTTACTGGGCACTTATAATATCTAAGAATGGCCTTAGATAGTATAGGGACCTGTCTGCTCATGCAGGGTATAGGGCACCCTGCCTTAAGGGTGACATACCTAGGCCTCATGCAGTGCTGGGCAGGCATGGCACACAGGGATGCGTGCCATGTTGACTCTTCACTTTTATCTGCACCACAACACGCAGGCTATAATGACAGTGGCGCCTGTTTGTGGTGGGAGGTCTCCGAGAGTGGCATAATACATGCTGCAGCCCTCAGTGGCCTTTCCCTGGCTACCATGTCCTTGGTACCATAGGTACCCCTTACAAGGGACTTGCAGGTATGCCAGAGTGGTGCCAATTGTGGAAACAATGGTACAGGTTAGGGAAAGAACACACGCCCTGGGAACCTGATTGGCAGGAACCCAGGGCACACTCAGTCAAATTGCATCAGGTAGCTGCCAAAAAATTAGGGGGCAATCATGCAGAAAGGGCACTTTCCTACGCATGGTGATTCATTATCCAGGGACCGTGGTGTACCAGATAGTCATTACCTGCTATTAGTTCCCTTTTAGCCATAAAAAATAACATTCTAAACCTGCCTCATTTTAAAACTGTGCTTGTCCTTGCTACTCAAATTTGTTAGTGAGCCTGTCTCAAACTTCTCATCAAAAGATAAAGGAGCAAAGGCATTGGGATAACTAAGGGTCAGGTGTGCTATTACATCGCATAAAGTGGTCTCAATTGGCGACCAGTATTTTTTCTACCTGTGTGGACCCAAACTATGTACAAATTCCAAATCTGAATGAGTCACAATTAATATTCATGAGGTAGGTCGCAAATAGCGACTCGATTCAATTGGATACAATCACAGGGATAATGATCTGCAAGGGTCAGCAGACCACCATGTCTCTGATAGCTTTTCAAATGAAGATTATTATTTTATTTTTTTATCGGTCCATTTTCCTTAAAGTAAACAAGGCTGAACTCATATTAATTGGTCTTTTGAAAGGGACACTCCCAATATGCCCTTCCAAGTACTGAATCGATATGGAGTCCAAACCCATTTTAGAAGCCGTTAAAATATTACTGATTCCTAAAATGGGTTTAGTAAATAGCACAAAACATTCCTGCAGGCGTACACAGCTATTTGGACTGTTTGTGACCATAAAAACGTTTATGCAACTTGCTTCATATCTGCACAAGATCAGACCGTTCGGTGAAGCTGAAGAACCAAAACTACAATTGTTACTTGTTCCCAGGATCTCGACTTTCCCACTACATTTTGATGAGTGAACCAAAAAACTGCGTTCAGTCTTCAAAGACATAATATCCAATGAGCATGTTAGGTTCCAATCCAGTTTTATTATCACACACTTCTAGAAAGCCAAATTCTAAATTTGTCCAATCTTGTTAAAATAACCAAAGACAGAAAATGAATGTCTAAGATTACACAACTTAGTCCCATTTGGAGACCAGGATTAAAAACCATTCCCCCTGGTTCCACTATTTCCAAAATGCCTACTAGATTACTGATGTGGGTGTGGTTCTGATAGCGAGATGCAAAGAAGGCTGTCCCCAGGTGTATGACACTATTAGCTGCCAAGCCCAGATTTTAATGCAGCATTTATTATCAGCATATTTTGTTTAAGTGGTAAAGGTGTGGTTAGACGTCAAAAAAACCTTTCTAGACCCTTCCCTCTTCTATCTGCACTATCCTTTTTAATCCAAATAACAGACTAACACGTCCACTGCTCAAATTAATTTCATATTTCTCCAGTCTAATACACCCCTAATTCTGTTTTGGTTCTGTAGAAGCGTGCTACTTGCCTAGAAGCACTTCAGCACCTCATCAGGGGCAGCAAGTGCTATATAAATGCAAACCTTTTACCTCTTCTATCCCTCCACTATCCTTCTCAATCGAAATAACATAGTAACATATCCACCGCTCAAATTAATTTCATATTTCACTATACTAATTCACCACTAATCCTTTATGGGTTCCGGAGAAGCATGCTACTCGCTGAAAAAGTGCTTTGACGCTTCGTCAGGCGTAGTAAGCGCTATATAAATGCAATTACAATACAATTGCAATATGCACTTGAGTTCATTTCTATAAATAAGTGGTCAATCCTAAATTTAAACAAAGGGAAGCTTTTCTGTAAGACCACCACTATGAGCCAAGCTGTAACGGTGCAAGTATCACACTTAGAGCTCATGATAAAGGCTATTCCAGATCTTTGGCAAATGTAATTAGATGGGCATAAAACTTACTGCATGCGGGAGAAGGCTCTCAGAGAGCTCTCTTGAAGAGCGAAACCTTCAAGGAAGGAGCGAGCCAGTATACTTTTAATGACAATCTGGTGACTGCTTTAGACCATTTTCTATGCTCCATCACTCTCCTGCAGTCTTGGTCACCAACACTTGAACTTGTTTTAAAAAAATATGACACCCAGACTGAGCTATGATCTAAAGATAGTAAATTATAGGCCTTTCGCTGATAACTTAAAATATAAGATTCACCAAAAATATTTGGAATTTATTTTAGATCACAGCATTAGACGCTGTATTATTATGTTGCGTTTAGGAGTTTTACCATTAAATGCCTATAGTAAACACTGGAGTGACACAAGTGACAAGTCAGGATCTTGTGAATTATGCAGGGAGGCGTCCAAGATATTGTGCATGTTTTATACGTCTGCCCCAGTAAAGTCCTGGTAGAAGCTAGGACCCGTTTTATAAAACCTATGTGTTTTAAATATATTATATCTAGAACTCATGATATAGTCTCTTTAATAAGGTCACTTCCTGATGAATTTGTGTGTTATGAGATTTATAAATTGTTTAAAACATTTTTATCATTGTATTAATAGATAGGGGCGGCCCCTCTGCTAAGGCAAAGGGGCATCGCCCAACTGCCTTTCAGCACTGCAAAAAAGGTAAAATAAAATTATAGTGTGATGTTATTATCATTTTATTTTTCCGTACTGAGGCAGTTTTGTGGGGCGGGCGGGGCTGAGCAGAGCAGGGGGGAGGAGTGGTGGCACTCTCTAAGCGTGCATGACTGTTCAACCTGCGGTCTTGGGCCGGCTAGTCATGCGTACGTTGGGGTGGCGAAGTGAGCTAAAGAACGATGATGGATTCAACCCAGATCTGTGACTGGGGGTGTCTGAAAAGTTTCAGCGCCCCGTCCATCATCTCCTTGTGTTCACTTTGCATGTTCTCCACTGGCTGTATTGCACAGCCTGGGTGGAGACATGCCCAGGCTCTCAGCCCCTGTCTGAGAGCCGAACCACAGCACTCAGACCAATCAAAACACTGCATTGCAGTGTTGTGATTGACTTAAGGGAGCCTGGGCGCTTCCTGCTTCTAAGAAGGAAGAGGACGGAGGGGAGGAGAGGCGGTGGCCGGCCAGCCGGCAGGTAAGAGATCTTTTTTTTTTTTAAACCCCCGGACCTCTACTGCTTCTGTTAAAAGATGATGTATATCAAGCCAGTCATATTTAAAAAAAATTGTATTGATTATGAATGTTTTCTATTGTTGATCTCTGAGGTCTAAATCAATAAACTGATTTGATTATTGATTATCACAGTAGACTGCCTGCCTTACACTCTGCTGAAGCATTTAAACTGTCAGAATTAACTGTCCCGGGACGGTTGCATTTTTACACAAAGTTGGGGAACTGTTTTTCTAAAATAAAAAAAAGTATGGGCACATTGTGCCCCTCAGATGCCCCCCACTTCGACCACTGGGTTTTAAAAACATTACAGTTGAGAGAAGGTATTGTTGCTTGCTGCTTTAAAATGCAGCAAGATAACCACAATCATAGAGAGTAGAGTGAGCTATACGATTCTGCTCAATACTAAGGAGCTGAGTAGTTAAACAGCATTGGGAGTAATAAAAAAAACGGACTAAGTTTCCCTAAATAACGGCATACGTCAACATATATTTGAAGTACAATGCTAATACTTACCTGCGTGTGTACTGCTATGTTACATTTGGCTGCTTAATTTACCAAAGCACAGTAGGCATTAAAGTATGAATGTGCAATTATCAGCTACACAAATGTGGAAATATACAATTTTACATCTTCATTTATTCAACAAACACAAAATAAATATGGATAAACACCTATAAGATGGTCAAAAAAATAAATATGGTTAAATACAGACACAAATGTAGAAACAAATACCATAAAACCAGGAGCTCTAATTATAGCCAGTCCCAGTAAACGCCATTTTGGAAAACCAAAAGCCCATATCACCGGGGACCTCTTGTTTGAACATTTTCTGGGTATGTACCTTGATCCCGAAGCACTGGCAGGATATGCTACACACCGTGGAATTACTAGGGAGAAGCCTTAAAAATGGAGCCTTTTACATTAAAATAAATTCTTTTTTAATATTATTATTAAGTATACAATCAATTGGAATGCAGTCATTATACCATTGCAGTCATACATTTACACAAGCCTAGCAACAATACAGTTTACATCGTTTAGCATTAACCCTAATTCATCCCCTCTGCCTCACTTTCGTGATCATCCACAGCATTCCTTCCCATGGAGACTCCACCGAGCTGTATGGAGGGGGCAATGCAGAGTCCACCCCTGTAAGTGTTCCATTTACCCCAGATCTGTTCCTATTTTCTGGGGCAACCCCTACCTTTGTAGACAGCTCTCTCAGCGATCATGCACCAGTCCATATCTTTCTCCCATTCCTCGAGGGTTGGTGCAATTTGTGCCCCCCAATGTCGAGCCACATTTCGTTTTGCTACGGTCATCCCCATTGTCATCTTTACGACTCAGATCCGTCGCCTCCCATATGTTAAGGAGACACCATTTTGGTGTGGGTTGTAGGTCCATCCCACACACTACCATCATTGTGCGCATAACGGGCCCCCAATAAAGCTTTACCCTTGGACACTCCCCGCCCATTTTGACCAACGTGTCTCTGGAGAGGTAGGATCTAACATAACGTGTATTTGGAAAGCGCACTTTCACCCGTAGGCATCTTGCCGCTGAATAACAGATGTTTATTGTTACCCAAATCAATGGTACTCGTTTTATCGACCTCAAATGGATGAAAGGCTGAGTGGACCAACCGGGATTTGAACCTGTGACCATGAGGTCGAACATAGGCACCTGCAGTGGATGCATTAGTCCACTGAGCCACCAGACCCGGCTATGAAGTATTCTGAGTTGGATCAGTCAGAGCTTTGAGGATATAGCCACTTCTTTAGGGGAAGCAAGGGTTTCCTGCCAGACTTTGTCCTCCAGTTCCCCCAAGTCCCCTTGCCAATGCTCCCGGAGCTGTGGGAGAGGGTCGGGGAGTTAACTAGTTTTTGATAGGTCAGGGAGATCGCTCTGTGATCCATGAGATCAGTTAGGAGCCTGTCTTCCAGTGGGGAGGCTTCAGGAAGGGTACTTTCCAGTGGTATGGTCGCTATTAAGGCATGCCTAACCTGTAGATACCTGTAAGTTTCATTGGTGGCCAGATCGTATTCCTGTTGTAGGTCAGCAAATGGGACAACCCCTCCCCTAGTCCATAGATCTCCCACTTTTAAGATTCTTATGAAGTCTCACTTGTCTAATCCAGGGCATTTATGTAACTGACCCAGTCTTTCTGCATTCCAGAGTGGTGTAGCTTGGGTCACTCTTTTATGCCATCCCAGCCTCTTGTGTACAACATGCCAGAGTCTGATGGTGTGTTCAGTTGGGCTTGTGAGTTTGTTGCCCCTGGGGTTAGGGTAGGAGGAATCTGTCCATTCTATAAGCATGTTCATCGTGAGCCCAGTGCACCCATTGGTAGATGACCACCAGTTGGGCTGCCCAGTAATATTCCACCGTCATACCACCCTCTCACCAACTTCAGCGCAGCTATTCGTGGTGGTTTCCCATCCCAAAACAGGGTTCATACTTCACTATCTATAGCTAAGACGTAGGATTGCCGAACCGCATATGGCGTGTTTTGTAAGGCGTAAAGAAATTGCGGGAGCTCCATCATTTTGAATGAGGCTGCATGTCCTAATTGGGAGAGAGGCAGCGATCTCTAATGGCGGACATCACTCCGGAGTTGCGTCAGGGGGGTGGGGGGGGTGGGCCCTGAAGGTTATGAGTGTAGAACAAGTCTGGGTTAGTTGTCACAAATATCCTGAGATAGCAGACGCCCTGACAATATACATAACACGGTTATTTATTACCTAATGTTAGACCATCAGACTCTGGCATGTTGTACACAAGAGGCTGGGATGGCATAATAGAGTGACCCAAGCTACACCACTCTGGAATGCAGAAAGACTGGGTCAGTTACATAAATGCCCTGGATTAGACAAGTGGGACTTCATAGGAATCTTAAAAGTGGGAGATCTGTGGACTAGGGGAGGGGTTGTCCCATTTGCTGACCTACAACAGGAATACGATCTGGCCACCAATGAAACTTTCAGGTATCTACAGGTTAGGCATGCCTTAATAGCGGCCATACCACTGGAAAGTACCTTCCCTGAAGCCTCCCCACTGGAAGACAGGCTCCTAACTGATCTCATGGATCACGGAGCGATCTCCCTGTACCATTTTTAAGGCTTCTCCCTAGTAATTCCACGGTGTGTAGCATATCCTGCCAGTGCTTCGGGATCAATGTATATACCCAGAAAATGTTCAAACAAGAGGTCCCCGGTGATATGGGCTTTTGGTTTTCCAAAATGGCATTTACTGGGACTGGCTATAATTAGAGCTCCTGGTTTTATGGTATTGTTTTCTACATTTGTGTCTGTATTTAACCATATTTATTTTTTTGACCATCTTATAGGTGTTTATCCATATTTATTTTGTGTTTGTTGAATAAATGAACATTGAAAATTGTATATTTCCACATTTGTGTAGCTGATAATTGCACATTCATACTTTAATGCCTGTTGTGCTTTAGTAAATGAAGCAGCCAAATATAACATAGCAGTACACACGCAGGTAAGTATTAGCATTGTACTTCAAATATATGTTGACGTATGCCGTTATTTAAGGAAACTTAGTCCTATTTTTTTTTTTTTACTCCCAATGCTGTTTAACTACTCAGCTCCTTAGTATTGAGCAGAATCGTATAGCTCACTTTACTCTCTATGATTGTGGTTATCTTGCTGCATTTATTTTAAAGCAGCAAGCAACAATACCGTAGGGATGGGCTTTCGCAATGAAAAACAGAAAGATGCTTACACAGTACCAGTAATCAACGCTCTCTATTTATCTGTGAAAGCACTTTTCCCTCCAACTAGCAGGTAGCTCATATATTGAGCATTGGAAAAACCGATAACATTAGGTAATAAATAACCGTGTTATGTATATCGTACAGAGATAAATGAAGTGGTTTACTTAAAAATTATTCAATCCCTTTCCAGTAGATGGCGTCAGAGCCTGTGAAATACTGTCTGTGACGAGCATAGTCCTTGATGAAAATCCCAAATTAGGGCTTTGGTATCTGTATGTTTTAATTATGTGACTGTCGTGCAATTTAACAAGATCCAGTAACAGAAGAATGAACAAAAAGACCAATTACCATATCAATTTACAGTTTTAAAACTTGATTTCCTATTAGGTCATAAGATTAATTGGCACCATCAGCACATAATTGTTTCATAAAGTGCGTCTGTTCACGGCGCCCCTGGCTAGCTTTGATGGCTCACAGTGTGGGAACCACTGCCATAAGCCAACGTTTCAGCCCATATGGTGAAACTGACCAGGGTCATCATCAGGGCAGATTGTCAAAAGGACATTTAGGGAACAGCAATTTAGATAGTTCCCCTAGAAATTGCAAAAGAGAAATGGCCGAAAAGGACCTAGAACCAAAAGGAGCGACACCACCAAAAGAGCCAGCTGGTTCACCTCGGAACTCCTAGCTTCCAAGCGTACCTGCCGGAAACTAGAGAAGAAATGGCACAGCGATAAGACACCGGACAGCCACACAGCCCACAAAGACGCCATCCGTAACCACCACCACCTTATCAGGTCCGCCAAGAGAATCTCCTTCAAAGACCGCCTCGACAACAACGCACACAACAGCAAGGAGCTTTTCAACATCGTGAAGGAACTCTCCAATCCCAGCTCCAACACCAACGACATCCCGCCGTCGCAACCCCTGTGCCATTCCCTCACCACCTTCTTTCACCGCAAGATCGCCGACATCCACGACAGCTTCAACACCCAGACAACCCCAACTAAGATCGATACACCAGACCCGCCACACACCATCGACCACGACCCCCTGCCAGCCTGGGCCAGCGTGAACATCGAGGACACCATCAAGACCATGAGCACAATACACTCCGGCTCCCCGTCAGACCCTTTCCCGCACCACATCTTCAACAAAGCCAGCAGCTCCATCGCACCCCACCTGTGCAACATCATCAACCTCTCCTTCGAGACCGCGACCTTCCCAGAGAGCTGGAAACACGCAGAGATCAACGCCCTACTCAAAAAACCCAAGGCGGACCCGAGAGACCTCAAGAACTTCCGGCCCATCTCTCTGCTTCCGTTCCCAGCCAAGGTCATCGAGAAGATCGTCAACAAACAGCTAACCCGATACCTCGAAGAAAACAGCATCCTGGACCCATCCCAATCAGGGTTCCGCAGCAACCACAGCACTGAGACTGCCCTCATCGCCGCCACCGACGACATCAGGATCCTGCTGGACAATGGCGAGACCGCAGCCCTCATCCTGCTGGACTTCTCCGCCGCCTTCGACACTGTCTGCCACCGCACTCTACGCGCACGCCTCCACGACGCAGGGATCCGAGACAAGGCCCTGGAATGGACCACCTCCTTCCTCGACGGCAGAACCCAGAGAGTCCGCCTCCCACCTTTCTGATCCGAAGCCTCCGAGATCATCTGCGGCGTACCTCAGGGATCGTCCCTCAGCCCAACACTGTTCAACATCTACATGGCCCCGCTCGCACGCATCGCCAGACAACACGACCTCAACATTATCTCCTACGCCGACGACACTCAACTGATCCTCTCCCTCACCAAGGACCCCCTTGCCGCCAAAGCCAAACTCCATGACGGAATGAAGGCCATCGCCGATTGGATGAAGATCAGCCGACTAAAGCTGAACACGGACAAAACGGAGGTCCTCATCCTCGGCTCCAACCCCTCAGCCTGGGAGGACTCCTGGTGGCCAACGACGCTGGGAGCAGCCCCGACACCCACCGACCACGCACGCAACCTGGGAGTCATCCTCGACTCAACGCTCTCCATGACCAAGCAAGTCAACGCAGTCTCCTCCTCCTGCTTCAACACCCTCCGCATGCTTCGCAAGATCTACAGGTGGATCCCGACAGACACAAGAAGAACAGTCACCCAGGCCCTCGTCAGTAGCAGACTAGACTATGGGAACGCCCTCTACGCGGGAGCCCCGGCCAAGCTCATCAAGCGACTACAACGCATACAAAACGCCTCCGCACGACTGATCCTCGACGTACCATGCCACAGCCACATCACCCCCCACTTGAGGAACCTGCACTGGCTCCCCGTCGACAGGAGGATCACCTTCAAACTCCTCACCCACGCACACAAGGCACTCCACAAAACTGGCCCAGCCTACCTCAACAGACGACTCTTCTTCTATGTCCCCAACCGCCAGCTCTGCTCCGCCGACCTCTCCCTCGCCACCGTCCCCCGCATTCGAAGAACAACCACCGGCGGCAGATCCTTCTCACACCTCGCCGCCAAGACCTGGAACACCCTTCCACTAAGCCTACGAAAGACCAAGACCTGCTGACCTTCAGGAGGCTACTCAAGACCTGGCTGTTCGACCAGTAGCAGCATCCCCCCCCCCCCATCCCTCTCCCCAGCGCCTTGAGACCCTCGCGGGTAAGTAGTGCGCTCTACAAATTCTGTGATTGATTGATTGATTACGAACTGGGTAACAAATATCCATGGTAAAAAAGAGGACCAATTAGGAGCAGGTTGGCGGTGTATAGTATTAACCTGCAGTGACACATCCGCGGAGTCACCGCCAGAATGTCAAAATCATTTTTGGACATGTTAAATCACAAAAGAGGCATATTTGCAAATCCTGTCCGGGCCAAACGAAATACACAGAAATGCTTCAGGGAGAAAGTCCAGCTTGATGCAATTTGTGACTACGGAAAGTGGCCGATCATGCCAAGCACATAATCAGGAAAAAGACATAGCACCAATTATGACGGTGCACATTGGAGCGAGTTTCTTGCTCACTTGTTCGAGGGCCTGCATATGCTCTGGGGTTTGTGGCCCCGTTCTGCACTGCTGCAGACATGTAAAAAGTGGTTTGACTTCCCGCACTTGCAGCATGTCGTGCCTATCGCGGGGCACTCCTTGCCTTGGTGTTAGTCCATGCCACAATTTCTGCACCTGCGTGAAGCTGAAGTAGAAGTGGGGGCACAAGTGCTCCCTTTTCTTGCCGATATACAGCATCAATTCTTTCTTTGACCCTTATGGGGTTGGGGTCAGGCCTGCTTGAGACTCCTAGTGGTCTGTTGAGGGCTAGCTCCATCTCCTCAACCTGGTTGTTTGACAGTTTGTGGGAGTGGGCTAGGACCAAGATTGCGTCAAGCGAAATGCCTGGTTGGCGCAGGATGAGCCGGAGGAGCATGGCAGACCTGTAGGCTTGAATGAGCTGAGCACGGACCTCCTTCATTTGGTCATCATCCACACACGTGCTGGCGAGGTGCCGTAGCCAGGCATCAATGTTTTTGTCGTCCCTCTACCTAGCTTGGCGCAGCATGAACGGCTCAAAGTCTGGGTTCAGTTGGGGGTCAAAGTATGTGTTTAGTACCCTCACTGCCACATCGTAGTCATCGTTGGCGCCGGTGGCTGGCAGCGTCTGAACAATTGTATAATTCCTCCCCTCAGAAGTGTAAGAGGAAGGACCACTTTACTGTGCTGTCCATCTTGCGTCTGATGCAGAAGTAGTTGTCAAGTCATGTCGTCCATGAGTGCCATCTGGGCCCCACTGTGGCTGGGTCACCCAGGACGCTAGACAACTGAAATGTAAGCATGGATGTGTGTGGGCTATGTCCTGCTGGCAGAGGGGGTCCAGCAGCTCCTGTATGCTTCTCATCTGCCATGGCGTTCATGGACGTGCAAGTTGGGATGTAGAGGCACACTCACTTGGCAGCAGGCGGGCTGGGGCGCCGTGAGTCCGCTTGGTTCATTGAGGCCGCGCAGCAAGTCAGGCAGGTGAGGATGGTGCTGAATTATAAATAATGGAGCCTGCAGGCCTAGCTATTCTCTCCAGATGATGGGCGCAGTATCGACCAGTAGCCACCAGTTGGCGGCAGAGGTAAGTAGGAGAAGCAACACTCACTTCGAGTGCGGTGCAGGGTATCCGCCACTAATTTGCATCAGAGATCCTCAGGCAGTGTTCGGCGTGGCAAAGATCCACTTGCCTGTAACAGCTCGGTGTGCCCTCCCGGCAGGAAGGCAGGAGCTGAGGCTATGTCACGGCATGGTGTGGGTGCAAGGGAGACGGTATGAGCTCCTCACTGAGTGGGCGCTCCACACACAGGTGCTATGCTCCTTGCTGCGGAAGGCTCTTGGGTAGTACAGCAGGTGGGAAGGCAGACAGGAGCTTGCCGGCCACCAGCTGGGTGGAAGGGGGAGCAGTGTGGCAGGCGAGGGTCTTAAGCCAGATGTACAGCAGTTTTTAGCAGCAGCAAACCGGGAATCGGGCCGTTTGCAATTGCTAAAATGGCTTTTAGCATGTACCAACCTTATTATGTGAGTCGGTAACCTATTATCGACATGCAAAGTAGGGTTGGGGAGTCTGTATTAGGAAGGGGCATTTCAAGGATGTCCCTTCCCAACAGAGAGTCGCTGGGGCATGTATGAATGTTTTGCAACCGGAATGCGGTCTCATAACATTCATATTTTACCGACTTCATGAAGGAGGTGGTAACCTGTTCGCAAAGGGGACCCCTTCCCCTTTGTGAATGTGGGCGTCAACATTTCTTAAGAGCACACAGTGGTCCCACAGACCTCTGCCTACTCTTATAAAATGAAAAGGTAGCTTTTTATTTTTTAAATGAAAACAGGCTGCCTTACAAAAATAAAATTGCTTTGTTTAAAAAGCAATCACAGACATGGTGGTCTGCTGACCCCAGCTGGCCACCTTCCCTGTGAGTGCAGACCATTCCCAATAGGTCGCAAATTAGCGACCTGCCTCATGAATATCGATGAGGCAAGTTCCTTGCGACCCATTTGGGAATCACAAACAGTGTTGAACAAACTGTAATACATCGCAGTTTGGGATTTCCTAATAGCGAATCACAAAATTTTGCTATTAGGAAATTGCAAATCCGCGATTTTGTACATCTGGCCCTTAGTACCTCGTTACCAATGTAGTGGGGTCTGGGACTATGGGAAATGGCCTTGGCCCGGTAGGTCAAACAAGCAGACACCAGACACATTGGATCTTTGTCTGGGCGTTGCCACGAGTGGTCACTGCCTGTTTATTTATACCTGGGGGCCGTGCCCGGCCTTCAGGGTGTGTGCTACACATTGTGTGGGTAGAGTCCGAGTGGCACTCTACAATGATGAGCAAATAGCAGCACCAGACAGAGGGGGAAGACAGAGGCAGCCAGGTCACAGGAGGTCACCCCCAAAGGAATAAGAAGTGCACAAGCCGCAAGCCAGACCTCATCAGGAGCCCCACGTCCATCCACGGAAGCCAGATTTCCAGAAACACAAGGGCCGATTGAAGCAGCTACCAACATTGCGCAGGGTTCAATCTACAGTCCTCCACAGGCGAGACACAAAGACTCATCCCTTGTCACCTGGATTAAATAATCACAATTTGAAAATATATGTTTGTACCTTTGCCAAAATGTAGGCTCTATTGAGATTTGAGATTTTTGAAAGGAGTGAGGGGGATTACTGGACATGAGGAGAGGAGCAGGTCGGATATGGAACTGTGGCCCAGTGAGAATCGTTTAATATACAAATCGAATGCGCTCTGTGCAGGCAATTCGTTCACGGTTGGATCATTTTTTGTGAAATTGATGGATCTCGTCAAGAAATCGGATTTTGAACTTGCCTTGTCCTTATTCCCCTGTTGACATGAAAAACCTGGTATCATCCACAGTGGTGATACGTGAGGACGTGATGAAAGGTCTCCATTATGACATGTCCTTGGTATAAACGGCAGGTATTCAGGGGCCTGCCACACTGCACACAAGGGCCAAGGCTCACAAAGGTTTAGCACCGGGTTAGCGTTACTTTTTTAAAGCTAAACCAATGCTAAACGTTTTTGGGGATTAACAAACCAATGCAAATTGGTATTTGCGTTGGTTTGTGTGGAAAAGTAACTCAAAGCAGCACGAAACGCTGTTTAGCAACACGTTTGTGAAAAGGGGACATTACATGGGTGGTACATGGGCATTCCCATGCAAACACCCATGCTTTTTGACACTTAACCCTATCTACTAATATTAGTAGACAGGGTTTAGTGCCAAAAATAAACGCCGCTGAAAAGCAGGCATTAAAAGGAGAATTGTTTTCATTTCTCTTTGCTTTTCTGACTTTGCATGAGTGCTGCACTATACAGCAATCATACAAAGTAGAAAAAGGTTTTAAACTTGTCTAGCCATAGTAGTTTGTACAAAACCTATGGTAGACTCAGGCACGCACCCTAGCACTATGGCGCTAAGGTGTGTGCCTGGCGCACAACATCTAAAAGCTGCGCCAGCGCTAGGGAGAGGGGAGGAGAGTGCCATACCTACGTAGATATGGCGATCTCCTGCTCCCTCCCTGTCATGCAGCACAGCATTTTTGGCTGCTGTACTGAGTTCTGTGATTTTTTGAGAATCTGGGCCAAGGACTCCGGAAGGTGCGGGGAGGACCAGTGTAGGAGACTGGAGCTGGGAATACTGAGAAGTCAGAAGCTTCAGGGGCTGAGCAGGTTCCAAAAAGGATGTGGGCAAGGAAACAAGGTGCGTAAATGAATCAAATGAAAACTGAACTGAAAACTAAACTGAACTCGAAAGCAAACTGAACTCAAATCCAAACTGAAAACAAACTCAAAATTTCCATTTACCTTAATTTCTTTACCCCTATTTCCACTTGCAGCCATTTCTACCCAATCCTTCAATTCTCAACCTAATATCCAATTCAGTCATCTCTTTCCTCCCTCTTCATCATTCCCTTCCCATCCTTGCCAATTTCCTCATCCTCTTTTTCACCACATCTTACTTTTCTCCCCTAACTCTCATATGCTTCCACTTCCATTTTTTCATTCAACATCAGTGCCCTTTATCCTCTTCCCCTGAACCCTTCTCTTTATTTTAATCCATTCCCATTTCCTTCTCGAGCCCTTCTATACCCAGCCTGTCCAGTCCACTCCCTTCTCTTCTCCTTTTCCTTCCCTTTCATAACCAATACTGCTTTTATCCCAAACACTTTTTCTCCCTTGCCCCTCTCCCTTACCTGTCCCTTCACCTTTCCACCCTTCCTGGTTTTCCTTTCCTCATTCCATTTTCTTTTCCCTTCACTTCTTCAGTTCAATTCCCTCTCCTTTACAACCTGATATGCCTTCCCTCCCAATCCCTTCCAAACTCATTATGACCCCCTCCCCTTCCCTACAAAACCATTTTCTAACATAACCTTTCCTATCCATCATTTACCCTTATGACTCCCACATTTCCCTTGTGTTCCCCTTCACTACCCTTCCTTTCTCTTACATTCCACTCCATTCACTTCTATCCTACACTCCTCTATTTCCTCTCCCCTGTCCTCGCTTCCTTCCTGTCCCCTACCCTTTCCTTCGCTCCTCTTGTGTCTCTCTCCCATGCCTTCCTCTTTTCCATTTTCCCTCTTCCCTTCCTCTTGTGCATTCCCTCATCTCTCCTCCTCCCCCTCCACTTGCTTTCCCAATCCCTTCTAATCTCATACTCTCTCCTCCGCCTTACACTTCCTCTTCTTCCTCATCCTTTCTTCCTCTTTTCTCCTCCCTCCCCATTCCCTTCCACTCCCCTCTTCCCCACTCCACTTTTTCCTCCTCCCCACCCCCTCCTCCATTCTACTTCCCTGAGCCTTGCCCATTTCCCCCTTTCCTTCCACTTCCCTCCTCTCCACTGCCCTCTTCACCACTCTTCCACCCTCCCTACTCACCCTTTCATTCTCCCCCTTCCCTTCTCCTCACCCCCTCTTCCTTTCCACTTCCCTCCTCCCTCTTCCCTCCCCTCTCTCTTCTCTCCCATTATCCCTTCCACTTCTCTCCACTCCTCCCAATCTTTGCTTCCATCCCCATTCTTCCCTTCCACTTCCCTCCTACTCATCCTCTCCCTCACCCACTTCCATTTCCCTCCCCTCTCTTCTCTCCCATTCCCCGACTCGTTTTCCTTCCACTTCCCTCCCTGTCCACCTCCTATTCCCTCCACACTTTTCTTCCACTTCCCTCCCCTTTTCATTTCCACCACCCGCTTCCTCCCCTTCTCCTCACCTCCCCTCTTCCTTTGCACTTTCCTCCACTCCCCTTCTCTCCCCTCGCTTTTCCCTTCCACTTGCATTCCTCTCCTCCCTCTCCTCCCCTTTCCTTCCACTTTCCTCCTCTCCCCTTCCCCTCTCCTGTCTTCCCTTCAATCCCCTCCTCTCCCATCTCCTATTCCACTTCCCTCTCAATCCCCTCATTTCCCCTCCTCCCTTCAACTTCCCTACCCTCTTCTAATCCAGTTCCCTCCCCTTCCTTTCCCCTTATCTCCCAGCTTCCCTTCGATTTCTGTCCCATCCTCTTATCTCATTTCTTCCCTTCCACTTACCCCGTCCATTACTACCTTTAACTTCCCTTCCAACTCCTTCTGCCCCCTCCCACTTCCCATCCTTCAGACCCTCCTCACCCTCTTCCCTTACCCTCACCAGCTCTCCTCTTCCACATTCCCTTTTTTCTCCTCCACTCAACCTGTCTACTCCCATCACAACTCCTTTTCCTCACACCTTTCCCTTTCCCTTCCTTCCCATCCTCCCCTAATCCCTTCCACTTCTCTCCTCTCCGTTCTTCCCTCCTCCCCACTCTCCTCTTCCATTCTCCCTACTCCCCCTTCCCTCCTCCCCACTCATTTCTTCTCTTCAACTTCACTCCTCCCATCCCCCTCCCATCCCCTTCTCCCCTCCACCCTTCCCATCCCCTCCCATCCTATCCCCTTCTACTCCCCACCCTATCCCCTCCCCTTCACTCACCCATCCACTCCTCTACCCTCCCATCCCATCTCCTCCTCTTCTCTACCCCTTCAAATCTACTTCCCTCCCCTTTCCATCATCTCCTCTTCCTCTTTCCTTCTCCCCCCTTCTTCAGCATTCCCACTTGCCTACTCCCATCCTCTCTCCTCTTTCCTTCTCTTCCTTCCTCTGCTTCTTCTCCTCCTCCCTCCCCTCCTCCCCACTGCCTTCCTTCCTTTCTCCTCCCTCCTCCCCACTCCTATCCTCCCTCCAGCCAACTCCCCTCTTTCTCACTTCACTCTCCACCCATCACTCTGCTCCCCTCTTCCCTCCCCCATTGTCTCCATCGTCCCCACTACCCTTCCACTTCCCTCGTCCCTACTCCTCGCTGCCCTTTCACTTCCTTGTTCCCAATCCACTCTTCTCTCCCACCCCCTTTTGCTATTCGTCTACCCCTCCCCCTCCCCCACTCCTTTCTTCCTACACATTCCTGAACTGTCCCCTTCCACTTTCCCTCTACCACTCCCCTCTCTATTCTTTCCCATCCTTCCACTTCCCACTTCCCTTTCACTCCCTCCCCTACCCCATCCCCTGTCCCATCCCCTCCCTTCTGCTCTACACCCCTTCCCCTTCCCTTCCCTTCCCTCCCCTCCCCTTACCCATCCCTTCTTCCCTTCCCTCCCATCCCCCCTTCCACTTCCATCTCCCACTTTCTCCTACTTCCCTCCACCTCCTCTTCCCTTCCATTTCCCTCCCTTTCTCCCCACTTCCCTCCTTCCCTCTTCCCTACTGACCACCCCCTCTTCCCATCCATTTTCCTCCTTCCCTTCCCCTCCCCTCTACCCCACTCCCCTTCCCCCCTCCCTTTTCCATTCCATCCCCCTTTCTCCTTCTACTTCCCTTTACCACCCACCCATCCCTCCCTCCCAGTCCCCTACCCCCACTCCCCTCTTCCCTCCTCCCCGCTCCCCTCTTCCCTCCTCCCCACTCACTCTTCCCTACTCACCACTCCCATCTTCACTCCCCACTCCACTCTTCCCTTCTCACCACACCCCTATTCCCATCTCATTACTTCCCCTCCACATCCCTCACCCCCCTCCCCTTCTCTCCCATCCCCACTCCCCTCTTCCTTTCCAGTCCCTCCTTTTTCCTACTTCCCTCCACCTCCTCTTAACTTCCATTTTCCTCCCTTTCTCCCTCCTCCCTGCTTCCTTCCTCACCATCCCCTCTTCTCTTCTCCCCACTCCCCTTTTCCCATCCACTTTCCTCCTTTTCTTCCCCACATCCCCCCTTTTTCCCTCTACTTCTCTTTACCACCCACCCACACCTCCTCTCCCCTTCAATTCCCCTCCCCATCCCCACTTCCCTCCTCCCCACTCACTCTTCCCTTCTCACCACTCCCCTTTCCTCCTCCTCCACACTCTTCCCTTCTCACCACTCCCCTCTTTCCTCCTTCCTACTCCACTCTTCCCTTTTCACCACTCCCCTATTTCCATCTTCCCACTTCCCTTCCACGTCCCTCACCCCCTCTTCAGTCTTCTCCCCCACCCCTGCACTCACCCTCTTCCTTTCCACCTCTCCCATCCCTCATCTTCCCTCCCCATTTACAATCACTTTCCCTCCCCCTCCCACCCCCTCCTCTTCCCTCCCACTTTCTTCCCAATCCCCTCCTTTCCCTTTCTCTTTCCTCCCCCTTCCATCTCCTCCTCGTTCTCCCCTCACCCCTCTCCTCCCACCTCCTCCCATTCCCATCCTTCTCTCCCCCTTCCCTTCCACCTCCCCCTTCCGTCCCCTCTCTCCTTCTATCCCTACTCCCATCCCCTCTTTTGTACTTCCTTCCACCCCATCCCCACCACCTACCATGCCCTCCTCTCCCCTTCAATTTCTCTTCCCTCAACCCAACCTCCCTCTTCCCTTCTCACCACTCCCCTCTTCCCTTCCATGTCCCTCATTCCCACTCCCCAATCTTTTCTCCCATTCCCCACTCGCCTCTTTCCTCCCACTTCCATCTCCTCCCACCTCCATACCCTCTCTTCCTTTTCACCTCCTTTCCCATCCCCTCCTCCTCCCACTCCATTTGCCTTCACCTTACCTCCCCTTCCCATCTCCTCCCCTTCCCTTCCACTTTCCTCCACATCCCATCCTCTTCCTCACCATTCCCCTTCCTTTTTCCCCTGCCCCTCCCCATCACCTTCTCTTCCCTCCCCCTTACATCTTATGTCTCTTCCCCTCCCATCTCCTCTTTGCTTCTCCTCACTCCCCCTCTCATTCCCTCCTCTACCCTTCCCTACCACTTCCCCATCCCCTTCTCTACCCTCCCATATTTTGTCTTCCTTCTCTTCCTATTTCCCCTTCTCTTCCTCACTCCCTTCTAAACTCCTCCCCACTCACTTTTTCCCCTCCACCCAACTCCCCTTCCCCTCTCATCCCCACCTCTCTCTCTCCCTTGTCCCTACTCTCCTTTCCCTCCTCCCCACTCCCCTCTTCCCTCCCGCACTCCCCTTTTCCTTTCCACGTCCCTCCTCCGCATCACCCCACTCTTCAGTTTCACTTTTCTCCTACTACTCCCCTATCTCCCATTCCTCCACTCGTCTTCCCTTCCACTGACCTCCTTTCCCCTTCCCATCCTTTCAACGTCACTTCCTCTCCCATCTCCTCCCCTCTTCCCTTTCACTTTCCTTCCCATACCTCCCTCCCACCTTTCTCGCTCATCTCCTCCCCTCTTACCTTCATCTAACCCTCCCATCCCCATCCCCAACTCCCCCCCTTCCACTTGAAGCCCCTCCTTTCTCCCCCCATTTCCTAACCCTTCCACCTACACCAGCCCATCCACTCCTCTCGTCTCCCTACTCCTTTCTACTTTCCCTCCCATCCTCTCTAATCTCCTCTTCTCTTCCTTCTACCTTCGCCTCTCATCCTCTCCTTTTAACTCCCCTCTTCTCTCCCCTGCACTTACCTCTTCCCATCCACTTCCCTCATCTCCTCTCTATCCCATCCTTTTCACTCCCCTCTTATCTTTCACTTCCCTCTCTCTCCCATCACCTCTCCTCTTTCCTTCCACTTACCTCTTCTCTTCCACTTCCACTTCCCTCTCCTCTTTGCCATTACCTCTTCCCCTGACATCTTCTCTCTTTTCCACTCATCTTATATCACATCCTTTCCTCCCCACCCATCCCCTCCTCTCCCTATCTCCCTTCCAGATCACTTCTCGCTCAGCTTTTCTTCTCCTGCCTCCCTTTGTCTCTCCTTTTCTCTCCTCCTTTTTTCTCATCCCCTCTCGTCTGCCCTCCCCACCCTAGAGTCCCCTCCTCTACCGTTGCCTCCTCCCTTCTCTTTCCCTCCCTTTCCACTCTTTTCCTTCTCCCTCCTCGACTCTGCTCTCCACTCATCTCTCCCTTCTGCTTGCCTACTCCCATCCTCTCCTCTCTTCTTGTTTCCTTAGCATCTCCTCCTCTCCCCTCTACATTCCTGGCCCTCCTCTCCTTCCTTTGACTACTCCACTCCCATCCCCTGTGCTACCTTCTCCCCTTTCCTCTCCCGTCTCCCGCCTTTCCTCCACTCCACTCCTCTTCTCTCTCCCCTAACATCCACTCCCCTCTTCTCTTCTCTTCCCCATCATCTCTCCTCTCCCACCTCCCCTCATATCTACTCCTCTCCTTTCCTGCGCTTTCATCTTGTCTTGTGTCATCTCATCTTCCCTCTTCTCCCCTCCCATCCCTTCCCTCACTTCCCCTCCCTTCTCCTCTCCCCTCTTCTCTCCCACATCACCTAGTCGTTCCTCCTCTCTCTTCAACTCTCATCTCCCCTCCAATGCTACAATCCCCTCCTCTATCCTCCCGTCTGCTCTTCTCTCCGCTCCGCTCTTCTCCCCTCTCTTGTCTCCCACCACCCCTCCCCTCATCTCTCCTTACTCCCATCCTATTCCCTCTCCTCCAACCACTTGCCTCCACCCCCATTTCTTCTTCTCTCTTATCTTCTCTTGTCTTTTTTTCCACTCCTCTTATCTCCCATTCCTTCCTTCCATCCCCTCCACTCCCTTCCCCCTCTTCATTTCCCCCCCATGCCTCCTATTGGTTGTCTTTTTTTTATTATTATAATCAATAATGGGAAAATGAATCACATATGTCAATGTGCCAGAGTCTCGGGGAGATTGTCTCTTTCTTAAGTTGTGGTGTATATTATCTCCGCTTGTCTGGTTTAGTGGGTAGTGTCATCATTGGGTCTTTCTCTTGAGTGTTCTGTTCTCCAAGTGACCTACCATCCTCCACCAGGAGGGAGACTGTCCGGGTGTTGACAGTAGTGAGGAATTAAAATTATCACCTATCCTTCATCGGAGTGTTTATTAAACAAAGAAAAGTAAGGATAGGGATAAGATTTAAAGAGCGAGGCGGTGTCAAGTGGATGAGTTATTGATCTATGACACCTAGTGTTCGGGTTGACATGTTTTGGCCATGAAATGCCCCTACGGGTCTTGTGGCCTTCATCAGGATCGGAGGAGTGGAGGGCCAGAAATTATAAGCACTCCACACACAGTATGATTCCTCTGACCTTGTCAGCTGGCTTGATAACCAAATCTTGGTAGTTTCTCAGCTCATCAAGTGCTTTTTGTTCCGTTTTAGTTACATTGATGAATAGCTTCTTGTGTGTTTTGTTTATATTTTCAACTTCTTTAAATATGACCAGTTCAAAGGCAAGGATTTCAATAGGTAGAGATGAGTTTGGTGGACAGAAGGTAGATTTTCTTTTGAGGTTTGTGCCGCCTCCTGGGGATGGACTGCCTTAGTCCTTGAAGTAAGCTTTCAATTTTATTTTGTGGCAGTATTCCGCAATTTTACAATGGAGTTTGAATTGATCAAGATTTGGAGTAGGCACACAACCTAGCCCTTTATTAAGCAACTTTTACTGTTTGTCAGTTAGTCATAGCGGTCAGAATAAACTGTAGCAACTGTTTATGCTGGTGCCTGGTTTCTCCTAGTCTTTGGACATACTCCTCGTCTGAACACCTTGGTCTGCATTTCCCCATCGCATTACTTTCTTCTTCCTGCGTGGTTGGTTTTGGCCTCTCCCTAAAAAAGGGGGGGCCTGAAAATGGGAAAGTTTGGCTGGGGTCCTGGCATGTAAGGATTCATCCACCCTGAAAATGGAGGTTGGAAGAAAGGTATTGTATGTCCTCGAAGAATGGTGCTCTCCATCTTGTTTGCCATCCCAGTCCTCTCCTTCTGCCTCTGTCTCTACGTCAGTCTGGTTATCTTCCCCGCTGCTCCAATCCATTGAATCTGAGGAGTTGCCTCCAGAGGAGTTGTAGTCACTCTGGTCTTCTGGGGGAATATAGTCGCCCTTTATGTATGGAAATGTTTTTTCTTGTAAAAAGTGCTTCAAATCTTTTCCTAATGTTTGCATTTTACTTTGGGTTATGAAGTCTTTCATGCTGTCATTTTCTTATTGATCTCCTCTAGATGTTCTTTAAAGACTGATATGCGGACCATCGTTTTTAATTTAACTTCTCTGACTTGAATTTTAATAGTGAGGGCATCTGAAAGTCTTGTTGTAGTCTTAATTATAAGCACCAGCCAGTCTCTTGGGCATTTCCATGAAATGGTGCCCCAACTTTCCTGAAGATTATATTTTCAAGGAAAATTCTGGGAGCATTATGACCCAGAGGCCCCTTGGTGCAGCATTGGCCGAAGATATTCGGTCATTATTATCCCATGGATTGCTGTTTTGATTTGTTCTATTTTAAGATCCAATGATGATTCCCAGTCATTAGTTTGGGCCAATGTTTGAGTTAGATTTGCATCACTAAGAATGGAGGGTCCCGAAAGGATGGAGTTTATCTCTTCATTGGTGTAGCTCAATCCTTGATTTTCTGCCATCTTTCTTTCAGGGTTATGCCCTAGTGTAGTCACTCTCATAATTAAACAAAACTGTGATATCTCTCACCAAGTTTGAGGTTGGGGGCTTACTAACATCAGCAAAGTTAAAGAAAGGAGAGGAAGGAACACCCCCTACTGTGGAGATGTCCTCACTTTAGAAGGTGGATTTTTCTGAATGCTAAGTTAGTTGACTTAGCATTTGTTAGTGGTACTCCATGTGGATATTTCTGTATGGAGAGATTTTCTCTAATCGGATGTATGTAGATGCTCCCAAAGCTCTGTGCTGCTAGTATACTTCAAGAAGGTATGAGAGGAGAGAAGATTCATTCAGCTTCCCAAAGCCATAATCTTATAATCAATAATGGAAGAATGAATCCATATGCCAATATACCAGAGTCTCGGGGAGATTGTCTGGGAGACCCTCAACCATACTTTCAGAATTTGCAGTGTATATTATCTCCGCTTGTGTGGTTTGGTGGATAGTGTCATCATTGGGTCTGTCACTTGAGTGTTCCGTTCTCCAAGTGACCTACCGTCCTCCACCAGGAGGGAGACTGTCTGGGTGTTGACAGTAATGAGGAATACAATTATCTCCTATCCTTCATCTGAGTGTTTATTGAACAAAGAAAAGTAAGGGGAGGGATCAGATTAAAAGAGAGAGGTGATGTCAAATGGATTAGTTATTGATCCACGACACCAAGTGATCAGGTCGACATGTTTCGGCCATGAAATGCCCCTACGGGTCTTGTGGCCTTCGTTAAGATCAGAGGAGCGGAGGGTCAGAAAATATAAGCACTCCACACAGAGTGTAGTAGATAGGTTTATTCACTTACCCCTCTTCTTCAATGAGCACTTTCTGCTCATGACTGGCTGGTGTTCTAGGCGCAGGCTTTGGCCCATAACTGCAAGGGAATCAGAAGAGATAAATAACAACTGGAAAGTTGGAATAACATTCCTGTGAAATGATTCCCAATGCCCCCCAAGTGACAATAAATATACAAATTGTAGCAAAAGTGATAAGTGAAGAATAAAAGGAACGTATAAAAAGGGGCTATTACCCTCAATTGAATGATGGTTAGGTTGCCCCCTCCTATAGGTGGTGTTTGTACAAATCTGAAGGTGTTAAAAAAAATAACTTGCTATGGTGTTATGAAAATGGTCACAGTTAGGATACTAGCAAGCACTAGTGGTCATAGAGGGCGATATCAGTGTAAATCAAGGTGTTTGTTTAATTTTTAAATCTGGAAAATCAAAGGTCCATACAGTACCGAAATTGGCATGAGGGGTCTTACTGCTCTCTAAGAGATGTGAAGTTTGTTAGAAAATAAACATGTGAAAAAAATACCTTTTCAAGGGGTTCTGAATCCCCCAAGGGATACGAGAGAAACTCAGACGGAAATATCAGTCCCCAGGATTCGAAAGGACAAAGATGGTGGGAAAGAAAATGTATCTGAACAGTTTCTAAAATGTCAGACGTTTTTGAGCCGGCCTTAACACTTACCTGAACTTGAGCCTTCCAGTGCAGGATTGCTGCCGGCAGGGCCAGTGCTAGGCATGGGCAGTGTGGGCAGCTGCCCAGGGCCCCATGCACAGGTCGAAAACATGGGACCCCGGTTCTGTGTGAAGCGCCACACTATCAATCTGCTCACCTGCTCTTCCAGTTCTTCCCCCCACCTGAGCACATCAAAGTGCTTCAGCGCCTCTTTAGAGGTAGTAAGTGCTATTTAAATCCAATTTCAAATGTAATATTTAAGGGAGGTGTCTTGACCTCTCTGGTCCAAGGGCGTGGTGGCATTCCTCCGGTGCGGGGGGGTGGGTGTGGGGGGGAGACAGTGGGTGGAGAAGTGGGCAGCACCAAAGTCAACAATTGTGTAGGCTCACAAGGTCAGGGGTAGGGCAGCACCTCTCATAAAAACCTGCCCTGAAGCCTTTCCTGCGCCTCCTCTTTGCGTTGCCAGACAACAGATGGGCCCCTTTGCTCCAAGGACCAGCCGGACATTATCAGGTGAGGATAGGTGGAGGGAGCAGCCAGCTCAGAATGGCATGGCAGTACAGTGTTTAACAAAGCACCCTCCCCAGGGCCTTGAAGCGCTGCATCAGGCTGCAGGGTCCAGGTATTGGGCCCCCTTCCCTGGGCTTTGCAGCCATTATCTAGTACTGCGAGGCCAAGGATTGGGCCTCGCAACAGTACTGCACTATTCACTGCAGTACTGCACTATTCCTGTGAAGCCCAGTGGTTGAATCTCCCTCCCCCAGGCCTCGCAGCACATGGCGTAGTTTAAAGGAAGTGGGGAATCAGGTACAGGTCCTGGCGTTGGATCTAAATCCTGTGATTCTGGGCAAATCATTAAATATCCCCATGCCAAAAAAACAAACCTGACCTTTGCAATGGTATTGGTACTCCTGTAAAGTGCTCCAAAAACCTTGGGCCGAGTTTGTGCCATATAAAAGTGCAAAAAACAAGAACAAGAGCGCCATGTCAGCCACCTCACGTCCTGGAACTGTGCATTATGCATAACTCGTGAACCCCTTGCTGAATGGATGAGTGGAAGGGTAGATGAATGGATGGAAGGGAGGATTGATGATTGAATGGCTGAGTGAAAGGATGGATGAATGAGTCAAAGGATGGATGAATGAGTCAAAGGCAGGATGGATGGAGTGAAAGGGATGGATGAGAGAATGGATGGACGGATGAGTGAAAGAGTGGATGGATGATAAGAGAATGGATAGATGAGTGAGTGAAAGGCTGGATGAGTGAAAGGGAAAATGGATGGATTAGTGGATGGATAGGTGGAAAGGTAAATGGATTAGTGAAAGGACGGATGGCTGATTGAAAGGGTGGGTGGATGGATGGGTGAAAAGGTGGATAGATGAATGAGTGGATGGATAGGTGGAAGGGTGGATGGATTACGGAAAGTATGGAGGGCTGAGTGAAAGGGTGGGTGTATGTAAGAGTTAAAGGGAGTATGGATGGATGGAGTGAAAGGGTGGATAGATGGATGAGTGAATGGCTGGGCGGATGAGTAAAAGGGTGGTTGTAAGGCTGGATGAGTGAAAAGATGAGTGAGAGTGGAGGAATGATAAGAGAATGGATGCATCAGTGAGTGAGGCTGGATGAGTGAAATGGTAAATGAATAGATGAGTGGAAGGGTGGATGGATTAGTGAAAGGATGGGTGGCTGAGTGAAAGGGGGATGGATGGAAGAGTGAAAGGGAGGATGGACTGATGAACAAAAGGATGGATGAGTGAAAGGATGGATGTAAGGGTGGTTGAGTGAAATAATGGATAGATAAGTGAAAGGAAGGGTGGAGGGATGGAAGAAAAGATGGATGGGTGAGTGAAAGTGTGGATAGATGGACGGATGGATAGATAATAGAAAGGATGGGTGGATGGGAGACAGGGTAAATTAATGGATGAGGGAAAGAATGAAGTGAAAGTGTGGATGGATGAGCGATAGGATGGATGATTGAAAGGATTGATGGATAAGTGAAAAGGTGGAAGGAGGGCTGTATGAGTGAAATGATGGATAGGTTTGGAGATGGATAGGAGCATGGATGGACAGACAGAATGGTGAAAGAATGATGGATGAAAGTTTGAATGGCTGACAATGTAAAGATGAAATGGTGGATATCAGGGGGTGGATGAAAGGATGAATGTTATAGATGCTTGGATGGAAGAGACAAAAGAGCTTTTCTGGGGATGGTCGCAATGACTTGTTTCGCTTGCTTGGTGCCATAAGAACTTTGGTTCAAAGTGGGCGTGGGTATTTTTTTCTGACTATTACCTTGCCTATGTGTGACATTTCTGTATTTGAAGTGTGTTTATATATAGCATCCTTACATCATAAATATGACATTTTGAGTGACACCTAACTGCTACTTGAAAGTTACTTTAGTAATTGTAAATTGTAGCATGTTTTATTTTCAGTGTAAGGTTCTAGAGAGAGCCTTATGGTGCCACAAACTGTGCTTGAGATGTATATTGTGTTTGTAGCAATAGTCAAGGTGTTCAAAATAAATTGTGTAATAGGGTATTCTCAGTGCCATTTTCAAGAGTGCTGCAGAGAAAAGCACTTTGTCTGCCAGTGCTAGCCTCCAGGTATGGCAAACTTATTGCAGCTCTCTGCAAAGCCTTCATAAACAAAGTCTGAATTCCTATTTTAAGTCCCACTTGCTGACACACACATAATGCGTTCCCTTTAGTGGGCCCACCACAGCAATCCCCCTAGTTCACCACCACAGCAACAGCTCTTTAGTAACACCCCGCAGCAATGCGATGCAAGAATTTCTTAATGACTCCAAGAGTATATAAGAACAATTCTCCAGGGATGAGTAAGGCGTCAGTTTCCAGTTTCTAGCTAAGAAACAGAGCTGTTCCGTAGCAGTCTTAAGGCAAAATCTAATTGCTGATATTGTTTCTCTGTCCAAATGATACTAAGGCCTACATTCTCATCGCAGAGACAGGAATGAATAGCACTTGTAGACCGACTGCAACAAACAGACACTTGTGTGAACAAACTCACACCGATGCTGTCCACTGCCTTCTCCTCACAACTGGCTTCACTAATGGTTTAAAATAAGTACATCATCAATCTTTCTCTTCTGGTCACAGTAAAAGCGATTTATATGAGAACTGTAACTTTCACTAGCACAGATTTCCACTAGAGGAGGCCTCAAGTTGATTCTTTATACCACATGTAAGACGTTCATGATACTGTTATTTTCTTGCACACTGGAACTTGCCTTTATTTTGTTTTCCATCATAAATGCAGCAGTAGAAGATCCAAATGAAAGGAAAATCAAAGTTAGAAGTTTGGAAATTGTAAAAACTCACATTTCAAAAAGCTTTTTCAGTACAGGTGTTATCTAAACCCTTCTTTGATGACCTGTTATTTATAAAGCAGTCAAATAAAAATAGAAATGTACATGTATTTGAACTCAACCTTATTTTGCTATTCCTAGTTGCATAATCTTTTTTACCTTGGTGATGCCATTCAATTAATTTTCCGCTGTGCTCTGGAATTATTATCATGCACTAATCTGGAAACAATCAGTTAACATTGAGTAAGACCTGTGCCTATCTTTTCCATTTAATGTGACTATTGTAATTGTTATACCTGCTGCTCAGCCAGTGTGACTGTGGTGACAGAATGTTGATGAGTGGAATGTTGGGGAGTGTGTGAGTCAGTTGGTGGATGGGCTGAGCAGCAGGAAGGCTGCTCCTGGTGGGGCTCTGCTTAACATCTTATCCTGAATAAACTTACATGGAAACTACTTGGATCAGACCTGCATTTATTCACTACATTTTGGTGACGATTTGGAGAATATAACCTGCGTGTTGTGAAAATTACCTGTACCTGTATCTACTGAGAGACCTGAGGTGAAGACACTTGAAATTTGAAGGAAGATTTGGATGAACTGCGCCATAAACTACTAAAGAAACTTGAGGTAAACAAGCTTAAAACTTGAAGAACGCCCTTTGCTAGCCCCACCAGTGTCTTTCACCACCTGGACAGCCTGCCTAGGGCGTTAAATCATGGAAAATGCATAGCAGTTATGGGGAGATAACTGGCACCTCTATTTACACACCAGCAGTGCAGCCAGCAGCAGTGACTGTCAGGGCGTGAACCTGTTACTTACAGAGACTCGCAAGTCACCAGACTAGCATTGTACTTGAACAAGCGCTCCATGAATTGAGGCTGTGCCAATGTGGAGTGAACCATTGGTTCCTTGCTGCGTGTGTTTCATGAAGTGAAGAGAGTTCGTCAATGTTTTGGGAGGTGCTTATTTGTGAGCAGCCAGAAGCTGCATCCAGTTTTAACTTTGACTCTACCATAGGCATCGGAAGCCATTTGGATAATTTTTTAGTGGCAAACAATCATTTTGGATTTGCATTTTGGCGAGTCTTTAACTGTTATCTGTGGGTTGTAGTCCGTTTGCCGTTACCCTATGCCACATTTGAATGGGCTGCGCGCCGTGAGCCTAACGTAAGTACCAGTGCGCGCACACCTTACCTTCCCGGAGGCGTGAAGTTCTGATGCAATTATCATCTACCACTGTTGTTCACGAGATGTCTCGCGGCGTTGTGCTGTCCTGCGTAGTTTGAGGAGCACGCTCCTGCCGTGAGCCACCCGATGCTTGCTCTCCTTGCGTGCCGCCATTTTGAAATTATTGGCAACTCCCAAGCATTGAACTGACGTTGTGGGAAGTCTTCAGTTTGTCAATGAAGCGCAATGTCACCTGCTTCACTGGGTCGCGCGGTGCTGTCGTGAGTCGACTTGAAGCATTTCTCCAACGCTGGACGTGTGGTGCACGCACGCGCCTAGAGCCTTCCTGCGCTCCTTACGCCTGCATTTTGCACTTGGAAATCTAAGCCGTGGGTATTTCCCTGACTCTAGAGTCAGACGTTCTGGCTTTCTCCTCAGTGCGGGAGTAATTAAGTGCTTAATTGGCGGAAACTGTGCTTTATCCTTGAGCGTCTTGTCATTTTTCTTGAGCTTCAGGTCAGGTATTTGACATTCTGTTTTTTTTTTCTCGTCTTATTTGCTGTTGTCATTTTGCTCATTTGTTCAGCCCAAGATGACTGTGCCTGGCGAGTGTTTGGCACTTTGTGACACTTTCAACTGAATTTACACTCACCCTTATGATGTGACGCAGAGGGCTCCGCACCAATATCGTACTCCTGCGCTGTGTTGGGTACCTGTTGACGGTGGTCTGCCATAAGAACTGATCATCTCAAAGCACCTTATGATAGTTATGAGAGTCTTCGGGTGAGGAGTCGCTGACTGGAGTTTTCCACGTGTCCTTGCTCAGTGTTGCATAATTCTTCAGTTAAAATGCCTTATTTTGCCCTGTAGTGGTTGTGTTCATTTTATTTGATGTATGATTCTCTAAGGTTCTATCCTTTACTGTTGGTTTCTCTTAAGTTTCGCGAAGGTTTTGAGTGTGCTTTGCATGTGCCCATTTTGTGTGTGCTCTATTTATGCAGTCATGGGTTGAGGTGTTTTATTCATGAATACTTGTATCATTATTTTGTTTAACAGTGAGATGTTTGTTTGAATGGTGCAGTATTACCACACTCTCTTTTGATTGTGTTAGTGTCTCCCACTTTTACGTGTTATGGGTTGGTGCTGAATTACCACCTATCGTAGTGCAGATTTCGTAGAGTGAGTGTTTTCTTAATGATTGTTGTTTTCCTTACATTTGAGTTGTGCATTTTCACATGCTCCGTGTGGATCGCCTTTCCACATGTACCGCCCTTACTTCGGGTTTGGGTGAAGGGCTGAATTGAAGCCAGATTGTTGAAGAGTGAGTATTGTTCCTAGTGAGTGCTGTTTTTCCTTTATTACATGATTGAGTGTAGTTGTGCACCTTTTCCGTGTTCCGTGTGGAGCGTCCTTCCACACGTACCACTCTAACTTTGGGTGAAGGGCTGATTTGAAGCCAGATTTTCATGAGTGAGTGCTTTTCTAGTTACCATTTGCTTGGTGTTGAGTGTACACTTTTACAGGTTCCGTGTGGAGCGCCTTTCCACACTTTCCACCCATGCTTCGGTTTGGGTGAATTTTAGTTGTTGTTGTTGGTTCGTTTTCTTCTACACCTTGTGGTTGGCACCCAATTTACTTTTCTCATGTTTGCCTGGCCAGCCAGCATGTTTTAGGTATCTGGGTTCGTATGTAGTTTGTGGTGTGGTAGTGCTTGGATTTTTTTTTCTCTGGTAGAAAGGGAGATGGTGCATGAGTGTATTCTTATTTTATCTCTTGTGTTCCTTTTCCTCTCTCTCTTTTTCATTTCTTGTGCATGATATTTTCCACCTATTATTTTCATGCTGACGTTTCAGATCGTTGCTATGTTGCTTTTGTGTGGCAATGGTTCTGGTATCATTCTGTTGCATGCTATTGTTCCTATGTCATCCTTTGCTTGCATCAGACTTCATTTTTATTTCATTTAGAGTTCTTCTGTATTAAATATAAAGAAAGGAGATGTGTTATACCTGCTGCTCAGCCAGTGTGACTGTGGTGACAGAATGCTGATGAGTGGAATGTTGGTGAGTGTGTGAGTCAGTTGGTGGATGGGCTGAGCAGCAGGAAGGCTGCTCCTGGTGGGGCTCTGCTTAACATCTTATCCTGAATAAACTTACATGGAAACTGCTTGGATCAGACCTGCATTTATTCACTACAGTAATCCACTTAATACAGCTTTAAAATAGACAGAATTATTTCAAATGGGTATTTAGCTTTTTACCTATGTTGTTGATATCCACACTAGGTCACTCTAGCGATGTCAAAAAGATTAAGGGGCCGATTCCGATCTCGGCCGGTAGGGCTCCGAATCGGATTCGGATTTACCGGATCCGATTCGGAGCCCTGTTTCCGACCGAATCGTACGCGGGTCCGGCCGAGCGAGTACGATGCAAGCACCCGCGAAATCGCCGACCGACTCGAACGCGGCTTCAACACGCTCCGACCGACTCGCACGGACACAACTCGCACCGCGCAATGGAGACGTTCCCCGGCCGGGTAAGTACGATGCGCACCGCGAGCAGTCCGACCGACTCGCGCCGTCCGGCTCGAAAGAGCTGTCGGAGCCGGACTTTGGGGGTCCGCGTCGGACCCCCCTGTACGCGTAGCCGCGCGAGTCGCACACAGGGGGGACCCATGGGTCCCCCCTACCTGTGCTTGTACGGCACGATGCGCGTCGACGCGTACCCGCTGTAGGGGGCACCCTTGTTCGCCTCGCACCCATTGAGTGAATGGGAGCCCGCGTACGCGTTGTACGACCGGCTCCCATTGACTTCAATGGGAGTCCGAGTGCATGCGTGCGCATCGTACTCGTTCGGTCGGACTGCCAGAGTCCGATTCGGTCGGAATTCTCTCCGGGTCCGGCTCGGTCGGAGAGATTTCCGGCCCGAATCGGAATCGGCCCCTAAATGTCCTGTGATGTCACTTTCTGTGATGTCACTTCTTGTGATGCCACATGCACATTAGAGGGGCCTCACATTTTCTCTTTCGCCCGGGGCCACAAAAATCATAGGACTGGCCATGGTTGCCGGTCCCTCTTGCGCGGAATGCAAGAGCAGTGTGGGCGGTGGGAGGTTATATACTATCTGGATGAACTTAATGAGGGGCAATCATCCTTTACTGGTAAGCGCTGCATTCCTTGCTTACTGTGCAGGTCTGAACAATGTACTTCATAACGTGTGTGTGATGGCAATCATGTGGCTTAGAAAGAGAAGGATAAAATCTTATTTATTGGGAAAGTTGTTTTTAACCATAAAGATATTAGTCAAGATATAAGTCAAAATAAATGTCAAATTCAAGTGCCGGACAGAACTTCATGCCATTATATGGTCTAAATATAACAATGTTGATTGTACTCTTCATGGTATTGGAAGAGCCTTAATGTGCATAGGGACACTAAGACATGGTTCTGAACCTTACTAAGTGTATGGCTTATGTTGTTAGTAACTGTGTGCTAGGACCTTCTATATGTACAGAGACATGTAGTTATGGTGTATGGCGTCCATTGTCTGGGACTACGTAAATAATTAGGTTACCAGACTTGTCTAAATATAACAGTGTTGATTGTCTGTAAAAGGCCATATTGGAAGACATGAGGTATTATTTATTCCACAAAGTGACCTGCTGAGTGTATGCTTTTTAAACTTTGTTGGTACTCTTCACGGTTTAGGAAGAGTCTTAAGGTGCATGGGGACACTAAGATACGGTTCAGCACCGTACTAAGTGTATGGCTTCCAATGTTAGAAGCTGTGTGTGAGGACCTTCTAAGTGTCACGGTGTGCGATGTCCGTTGTCAGTAACTATGTAAATATTGAGGGTACCAGATTTATAAAAAAACAAATTATGCATTGCCGTTTGTAGAGATGTCTTACGTAAACGCTCTTGCTTATATCTGTAGCAGTCATAGAAATGACTGCTTGGTCTTAAGTCTCATATATTGTGTGCCGTAAGCACACTTGCTGGGCGGCAAGGGAGTCTGGACTAGTGTATGTAGTAGTTGATAAGTATAGCCATCATGCCATTACGTGTTATTTGTGTGTTTTTCTTGCATTTATGGTTTCAAGAATTAATGTATGAGAGGGCTGAGGATCATTTTAGAATAGACTACAAAGGTTTGGAACAGCTTATGTTTTTTTGCTACGGGCTGAATGAGAACCATGGAATGTTATCATTTAAACCTTTATCAAACGTTTTGAGTCTATACACCCATCTCTGCTCTTTCTGGAAAAAGGATGCATTCAGCACGGCTGTTTATAGTGTCCAATGTTTCCAGGATCATCCAAGTGAGATCATTGGCAGTGTGTTGTTGTCTGTTGTCTGTTCTCTACAATTCCCTCCTCTACCCTTGCCTCCTCCCTCCCCTCTCTCCTCTGCTCTCCCATTCTGACCTCCTTCTCCTCTCATCCTGTTTCCTAAGTTTGCATACTCCACTCCACTCCCATCCCCTCCACTCCTCTCTCCTGTCCTCTTCTCTTGTCTCCCGCAATTCCTTAGCTCTACTCCTCTTCTCTCCTTTCCACGTCTCCTTTGTTTCATTACCCCACTTCCCTCCTCTCTTCCCTTACCTCTCTCATGCTTTCCTCTCTCCTTGCCTACTCCCATCCCCTCCTTTCTCCAGCCTCTCCTCTCCTCCTTCCCTTCCCCCAATCCTTGCATGGCCCCCCTTCCATCTCCTCCTATGCCCTACATCCTCTCCTTGTCTCCTCCTCTCCCCTCCTCTTTTCTTTTACACTCTTCTCTTCTCCTATGCTCCCTTCTCTGTTTTCCTACTCCCAAACTTCTGCCTCTTCTCTCCAGCCTCTTCTTTTTTCTCCTTTCCCGCTCATGTCCATCCTCTCCTCATGCCCCCTACTCTCTTCCCTTCCTCCTGTCTTCTTATCCCATCCTCATATCTTCCCATCCCTTCATCTTTCCTTCCCCTCCTACCATCATCTTTTGTCTCCCGCTTTCCTTCGTCTCTTCTCCTTTTCCCTTCATCTGCTCTTCTCCCATATCCTCCCACTCTTCTTCCCTCCACTCCCCTCACTTCTCTTCTCTCGCACCTCCCCAAGTCTCTCTTCCTCTCACCTTTCCTATTCTCGTCTCTTAACTCCTCTTATCTCCTGAGACCTCCATCCCTACCATTCCCTTTGCCTTTTCCCTTCTGCTCCTTTCTCCTCTTCCCTTACACCTCCCCTTGTCTCACCTCCTTCTCTCCTTGTATCCCCTCCCTTCCACTCCTATCCCCTTCTCTCCCAAACCCTTCCTTCAGTCACCTCCCACCTCCCACCCCTGTACCCGCCACTCAACTCTTCCCTTCCACTCCCCTCCCCTCGTCTCTTCTCCTCTCTCCTCTTAGTTCCCACCTCCCCTCCCCTCATCTCTCCCCTCCCTTCCATTCTCGTCTTCTCTTCTCCACTTATCTCCCCTTCCTCTCTCCCTTTCCCTTTATCCTCCATCCTTTCCTCTCCTCTCCTCTACCCTCCTTCCATTCCTTTTCCCTCACCTCCCTTCTTTCTCCCCGCCTCTCTTCATCTCGCTTCCTCTCCTCTTTTCTCATCCCCACGTCTCTCCTCCAGCCATACAATCCCCTCCTCTACTCACATCCTTTATCCTCTCCTCTTCCCCCACTCCTCCTCATCTCCTCTCCAGCTCACTTTCCTCCCCACACCAGTCCCATCCTATCCCTTCCCTCTTTCTCACCCCATCGTCCCTTCCACTTCTCTATCCTCCTCCCCTCTCGTCTCCCGCCTTCCCTCTCTTCTCTTTTGCCTCTTGTTCACTCATCACATCTCTCATCCTCTACTCCCTCTACTTCCCTCCATTCACTCATACCACATTTCCTCCCCTCTCCTGCCTCCCTTTATCTCTCCTCTCCTTTGCCCTCCCACCCTACAATGCCCTCCTGTCCCCTTGCCTCCTCCCTCTCTTCTCCGATCCCCACTTTGCTTCCCCACTCCCTCTCCTCTTCCCCTCACCTTTCCTAATCCGTTCTCCTCCTTCTGCTCTCTCTTCTCTCACATCCCCTCATCTCTCCTCCTCCCCATCTCTTTTCTTCTCTCTCCTCCCCATACCTTCTCCTCCACTTCTCTCCATTCATCTGCCCTCCACTCTGTCCCTCCCTTCCCTTCCCTCCTGCCTAGTCCAGTCTCTGCTCACCCGTACCTTCCGATTCCCTCCTCCCCCTCTTTCCTCTTTGTTCCTCTCCTGTTCTCTCTCCTCCCCTTCCCTCTCGTCCCCCATCACCTCCTCCCTTCCTCTTCTTTTCACTCCTTCTCTCTTTCCCTGCCCTCCAGGGTCCGACTTAATTACCAGGGCTGGTTTGTGTTCCCAGTCCAGCACACTCCCTTTCCCTCCCCTCCCTACCTTGTCTAGTCCCATTGTACCCTGTCCAATTCCCTCTTTCCCTCCCACTCCCTATCTTCCAAATCCCCTCCTCTCCTCCCTCCTCCTAGCTCATCTCATCTTTTCTTACCCCCTCCTCTCCCCTTGCTATTCCCAGTCCATCTTTTCCTGTCTCCTCCTCTCCTCTTTTTTCCGCTACTCCACTCCCCACCTCGCCTTCCTTTCTCTTTCCTCCCTCTCCTCTGCCTCTTCCTTCCTCCCCACGCTTCTTTGCCTTCCATCCCCTCTCTACCTCCTTTCCTCTCCCCTTCTCTCTGCCCCTCCTCTCTCCCATACCCTCCTCTTCGCTTCCCCTCCTCCCACCATCTCTCCTCCTTTCCCCTCCTTTCCCCTCCAATGCTCTCTCTCTCTGCTTGCCTACTCCTCGTATTCCATCTTCTCTACTCTACTGTCCTCTACTATTCTGCCCCTCCTCTGCTCTGCCCTTCCCTCGTCTCTCTTCTCTTACCCTCCCATCCCCTCTTTCACTCTTCCCCCACTCTTTACCTCCCCTTCTCCATCATCTCTCCTCTCTGCACATCTTGTCTCCCATCACGCTTCACCGCTTCCTCTCCCCTCACCTCACCTCTCACCTCCTCATCTCACCTTTTCCCCTCCCCGCCTCTCCTTTCCCCACCCTTCACTTTTCCGCTCTCCTCTTCTCCCCCACCTCCCCTAGTTTCACCTTTCCTCCTCTCTTCTGAATCGTGTCCCCTCCACAGCTACAATCCACTTCCCTAATTCCTTATGATCCTCTACTTTCATCTCCTCTTCCACCTCCCCTTATCTCCCTCCACCCTCTTCCTTTCCTCTCGTGTGCTGCGGTACCCCTCCCATCCACTCCTATCCGATCCCCATTTCCCTTCCTCTCCCCCATGCATCCCCTCCTCTCCAGTCATCCCTTCTACTACCTTACTCTCGTGTCCCCCGCCTCCCCTCATCTCGCCTCCTCACCTCCTTCTTCCTCCCTTCTCTGTTCTTGTCTTCTTTTGTCTCTTCTCTATTACTCTCTTCTCCCCTAATCCTCATGAGAGGGGAGGTAAAGGCAGGTAGGAAACGAAGAAGGAAATGAAGGGTAAAGGGACTGATAGGCATAGGAGGCATGAGGCCAAGGATTGGCAGGGTGTGTAAAGCAGGGGAAAGGAAAGGGAAGGAATTAGTTAAGGAGAATCCAGGAGGATGGAGAAGGGAAGAGGGAGGAAGAGCAGTAGAGGCAACAGGGAGGGATGAGATGGGGTAGGGCTTGATAAGGACATGGGTGAAAGGAGCATACATTAATGGAATAAACTATTGTAGAAGATGGGAGATGTAGGGATGAAAAAAGGACACATGGGAAATAGGTTTAGATAGGAATAGTTAGGGCGAAGGGAGGGAAGAGGGGAGGTTAGGTGAGAGAAAGGAATGAATGGGAGGCTAGGTAGGAAAGAGTAGAGCAAGAGAGGGTAAGGAAAGGGGGCGGATTAATGAGAGCAATGAGGAAGGGGCTGCTTATGGACAGAATAAGGAAGGAAGTGGGAGGAAAGGGAATTGTAGGTTTTGAGAAGAAATGGATGGAGTAGGGTAGTTGAGGAAATTGCATAAATTGGAGCTAGAAAAAGAATGAGCAAAGCAAGAAGAATGGAATAGGGCTGTGGGGAAAAGGGGAATAGGAGGGGAGGGGAAGAAAGAAGACAGGAAGGAAATAGAAGGGAAAATGTTAGGAAAGTTAAAAGGGAATGGAAGTGAGAAAGGGACTGAAAGGAAAGCAATGGATCGAGTAGGAGAGAAGAAGGACAGCAAAGGGAAGGAAGGGTAAGGCAGGGCCGCTGGAGGGGATGGAATATAAAAGTGATGGGGAGGAAATGAGGATAGGAGCTAAGATAGTGAAGGAAGGGAAGATATGTGGAAAGCAGAGGTAGGATCGAAGGGAATGGAATGGACCGAAATGGGAGAGTAGAGAAGTGTAAGGAGTGGCCAGGGAAGGGCGCAGGGTGGGAGAATGTGAAGTAAAAGAGAGAAAAGGGAAATTAATAGAAGGGCTGTAATGTGATGGGTGGGTGGAGTGGGAAGGAGAGGGAAGGTAATGCGGGGAAGTGGAAAAGGAGGAGAAAGGAAGGGGATATTGATGGAGAGGAAGGAATGAGAAGGAAGGGAATGGGACTGAAATGGAAGGGAAAGCATAGGTAGGGAGGGATCATAAGTGAATGAGAGCAAAGAGATGGGGTCGGAAGTGGCGGGTGTGAAAGATAGGCACTGTAAGGGAATTGAACGGTAGTGAAAGGAAGTGGAAAGGATGGGAAAGATAATCGAAAATAGGATTGTAGTAGGGAGAGTTAGGAAACGTGGGTGGGTACAGAAACAAAGACAAGTGAAAGAAATGAATAGAGATTGAAAGAGAATGAATGTGGTTGGGCACGGAAGAGTTGAGGAAGGAAATTGGAGAGGACATAGAAACGGGTTAGGAGAGAGAGAAGGGGACTGGAAGCATAGGAAGGGAACTGCTTGGGAGAGTAGGGGTATAACAAGGTGGGGTGAATGAAAGGAAAGGTGGGGAATGGACTAAGGAAGATGAGATGGGAGGGGAATGATGATGCATTAAGAAAAGAACAGGTGGCTAAATTGTGAGTGATAGGAGAGGGTGGGGTAGGGAAGGGAAGGAAAAGAACGTGAAATGGAGGAAAAGGAGCGATGAAGAGAAAGTAATGAGAGAAAGAGATGGGGTGGGGTTCAGAATAATGTGTGGGGTTGCAAGGGAAGGGACTGGAGGTGGAGACCAGGAAAGGGGCATGGTTGGAGAACGACGTGACGACTGGGAGTGGGGGATGGAAGAAAGGGGGTTTGGAGAGAAGGGGAATAGACTGGAAAAGATAAGAATTAGTTTGAGAATGGAAGAACTGGGTGGGTGTGCAGTGTGTTAGAAAAATGATGGTGAAGAAATTAAGGATTAAGGTAAACATAGGTTTCAGGTCAGTTTCAGTATGCTTTTGAAGTCGGGGTTCAGTTCAGCTTGATTTTCAGTTCACTTTTCATTTGGTCCATCTGCTCACCTAGTTTCCTTGCCCCACTCTGTGCCCCCATCCTTTTTAGAGCCTGTTCAGCCCCTGCAGGTTCCGACTTTTCGGTGCCCCCTGCTCCAGTCACCCGCATTGGTCCTCTCGGTCTGGTGTCCTTGTGTGCAATGCTTCAGGCCCCTGGATACCAGCCTTTTATACCCAGGACACGTCACAATGGAGACCTTTCAACATGTCATTATACATCACCATTGTGGGTGATGCCACCTTTTCCGTGTTAGCAGGGTGATCAGGGCAAGGCATGGACACGATCCGATTTCTTGAGGAGATCCAGGGACTGTCGCTAAACATGATCCAGCCGTAAACCTGAAAGAAGATCCTGGGCCATGCTGCCCGACATACATCCACTGTGGTCTCTCCTTTCCTCTCTGCTGCAGTGGGGCCTCCCCTCTGCACACAGCCGGGGCCTGCTCGTGACATCACATTGCAGGGCCTGTGATCTCCTCAGAGTTCCCTTTCCAGGGTTCTGCTTCTGGTGTTGCTGTGAAGGCATGGGCGCCTTCAAATGAATTTTAGCATTTACCTTTTTCTCAGTTTAAAATAAATGGTGAATTCAACTTAATGCCTTTCCTCACAACTGTCTTCATGGAGCTCGTCAGTTTTGTAAATCAAAGGATTCTCAATGGACCACATCTACGCTGGCCTGCCCCTCTACTCTTGTAATGCCTAGTAACCCACCCCACTCCTTTCAAAAAGATCAAATAACAATAAAGCCTAAATTTTAGGAAAGATACACATAAAGTTTTCAAATTGATTATTTAATCCAGGTGACAGAAGGGATGAGTTGTGCCTCGGGAGGGCTGTTGTTCGCACACTGAGCAATGTTGGTAACTACGTCATTCAGGAGACGAGGCTTTTCCGTCCGGATAGACCTGCTGCTGATGATGTCCGACCTGTGACTAATGCACTTCTTGTTTCCTTTGATTGTCCCCTCCTGTGACTTGTCAGCATCTGGCTGCCCCCTCGTTCCAGTGCTGCTATTCGCTCACAGTCATCAGTTGTGAAGTTAATCAATCAATCAAATAAATCTTTATTCGACCTGAATAAGGGCATAAAAGAAAACAAGATAAGTACATGAAACAGTGTAAATAGCACTTAATAGAAAAATTCTTTGACAATAAAATCACTGTTGAAGTTAATCTCCTTTCCCTCAATCCCGGCTACTGAGGAAGCACATCCCTCATCTAGTATCCCCACACGTTTACTTAAAAATGACTAATGAATATATATAGGGGATAACCAAAGCTTTCGAACTGAGCACATTTATGTTCAGGTACAGACCTGATCATTTTAGAAAATGTAAACAAACTTCAAAGTCTTGTTTTACAAAAGCTTAGTTTCATTTACCATAGTTTTATCATTTTTCACCGTAGCATTTTACCTCGTTGTACTCTAATATAGCTACTATGCGCTATAGAGCTCAACTGCAGAGAGTAGAGTCTTCTTATTGGGATCCTACCACACAGTGGGATTGGCCAACTCTACTCTCCATTGTCTGTGGGGTAGAATATTAGAGCTCTTTGGTGGTTTGGCAACATATTGGGCACCCTATACAGGTGAGTTACAATGTGGGGAGCGTGTTATGTGTATTTAAAAAGCACACTGTTCTCTGCTTATGCAGATGATATTCTGGTTTATATGTCGAATCCCCTCACTTCCTTGGGACCTTTTTTACAAGAAATTAATTTATACTCTAATATTTCTGGTTATAAATTAAATTGTTCCAAAACTGAGATTTTACCATTAAACTCCTCCTGTTATCGTTATATGTTCGATAACACTAATTTTGCATGGTGTCCTTCTAAAATTAAATGCTCAGGTGTTTGGTTTTCTCCTACCATTCCTAAAACACTCGCATATAACTTTAATGCTCTCAAACTTCAGAATTTGTTTTCTTCCTGGTCCCCTCTTTATTTATCCTGGTGGGGTAGATTAGATACCATTAAAATTATGATTATCCCTCATGTCCTTTTTATGTTATCTATGTTGCCTTGTAAAATTCCTAATTATTATTTCTCCCAAATTGCATCTATTTGTACTAAATTTCTTTGGAATAATAAGCATGCTCGTATATCTTTATCCAAATTAATTCGACCAAAGAATGAAGGTTGTGTACGTTTTCCTAACTTTAAGTTATATCATAATGCCTTTTTAATTTGTCAATTTTATGCTCTGACTGATAAAAATTCTGTCCTTCCCATACCACAATGGATCAATTTTGAACGTTCTCTACTACATGACTTTTCATTTTATGAAGTTATTTTCATGTCCAATTGTACATTCATATCTAAAAACCCAATTTTAAAATACTCTCAATATTTGTCGCATACAATATTTACCCAGGGATTTGACTTCTTCCAATCCTTTCTTGTCTCCTCCATTTGGTATATTAAATTTCATCATAAATCATTCTATTTTTTAAATATTGGAAGGAAAAGGGTATTTTTTTATGTTCATCATTTGGTTTTTCATAATTCCATTTTGTCTTTTGCTCAATTACAAGAACGTTATAACCTGCCCGATTCCTGCTTACAACAATATAACCAATTGCTGCCTGTGCTACAATCTTTTCTCTCAACCAATAATTTTCCCCCTGACTCTACCCCTCCCTCCTCACTGACACCACTGTACAATCTCACTTATGATTCCATCCCTAAAGCATACCTTATATACAAATTTCTTTCTTCCCCTGTCCCCACGAGAATTAAATCACCTATTGAATTACAATGGGAAATTGACCTTTCTCTATCATTGTCAACCCATCAATGGGATCAATTATGGCACAAAATCTTCTGACCTCTAAAGCTGCCAATATTACTCAATCTTTATTCTTTGTATATAATAGAACTGTTATTACTCCTCCCCTTCTTCATAAATTTGATCCCTCTACTTCTCCCTTATGTTGGTCATGTCTTTCCTCTGAAGGTACTTTGACCCATTTATTATACTATTGTCCTAAAGTGACTGAATTTTGGAAATCTGTTTGGTCAAAATGTTTAAGAATATTTTCTTGCATTGTTTCACTATTTATTCAAAAAAAAATTCTTGGGACTTTATCTGCTGATTTTAATATTTCTTCCTCAAAACATAAACTATTTGATCTATGTATTGCACTTGCTTTTAAAGTTATACTAGCTTGTTGGAAAGATAATTCTAAAATATGTTTATTAACTTGGTGGAATCTTATTTGTGACGAACATAGACTATCTACTGTTTCATCTTCGATATCGCAAAAAATTAAATCTGACTTATGGCTTCCTTTTACTACCTTTTTGACTTCACACTTATGTTTTTCTTAACTTTTACAGACTTTCTTCTATCTCTCATCTTTCTTTCCTCTTTCTCTCTCTCTTTCTATCTCTCTCTCTCTCCCTTTTTCTTTTTCTTTTTCTTTCTCTTTCTTCTTCTTAAAAATATATGAAATATTTTATAGATATTACTGGTTCATTTTGTTATTTCCCATTACTCAATTTGTATTATATAACTATTTGATTCTTCAATGGGATTTCTTCTCTAATCAGCCTGTTAATTTTGAATTTTATGTCATAATTACATTTTGTTTGGCCTTTGTATTGTTATCCACTTTTAATCTTAAATAAAAATTATTTAACTGAAAAAAAAAGCACACTGTCAACCGTGACGGTATCCTGGCACTGTGCCTAACCCTTCCTAGGGTATATTGGATAATTGAAAAGCCAGGTCCTTAGCTTCTTGTGGAATTCAAGAAGAGAGGAGGAGGCTCTGATGTGGAGTGGGAGGTTGTTCCACACTTTAGGAGCGATGTAAGAGAACGTCCATTTTCCTGAATTTGTTCTGTGTATATGCAGGATGTGTGGGAGTAGGAGTCCTGAGGCGCGGAGGTGTCTGGGTGGTTGATGGAAGGAGATGCGACTGTTCAGGAAAGTGGGGCCTAAGCTGTGTAGTGCCTTGAATGTGTTTGAGAGGAGTTTGAAAGGACGATGTTTGTGTATTGGGAGCCGGTGGAGCTCTCTGAGGTGTGGTGTTATGCGAATTCTATGTGGGAGATTGAGGATGAGTCTGGCTGCTGAGTTACGGAAAGTTTGTAGTCTTCTGGTGAGTTGCTTGGTGATCCCAGCGTACAGGGTGTTCCCGTAGTCCAACTTGCTGGTGACTAGGGCCCGAGTGATGTTTTTCCTGGTGTTGCATGGGAGCCATTTGAAGATCTTGCTTTAGCATCTTCAGGGTGTGGAAGCTGGATGCAGTGATGGCATAGACTTGTGTGGTCATGTCCAGTTTGCTATCACAAACTGGTTTCCAAGGTGCCTGGCGTGGGTGGGGGTCAGAGTTCAGTGGGCCACCTAGTTGGACTCCTATTGGGGTGTGTTCTTACTGTAGATCACTACTTCTGTCTTGTCTGTGCTCAGCTTGAAACTGTAGGCCTTCATCTTGTTAGTGACTTCGGTCATGCAGGCAGTGAACTATTTGTTTGTCTTGGGGGTCTTTCCTGAGAGGGGCAGCATAGGTTACATGTCATCAGCGTGGGAGAGGATGTTGATGTTGTATGCTTGAATGACTTTGGCAAAAGGGATCATATATACGTTTAAGAGGGTGAGCCTGAGCGATAAACCTTGAGGCACTCTGGAGATAAGTTTGCAGGCTTCTGAGAAGTAAGGTGCCAGGCTCACAGCTTGTGTTCTATCCTCCAAGAAAGAGCAGATTCAGTGGCGAGCGGGAATGACAATCTTGTGCAGGCCCCTGATGAGGATGACATGTGAGAGTGTCAAATGCTGCCAAGAGGTCAAGGAGAAGGGGGGCAGCCATGTTTTCTCTGTCAAAGATCATCCAGATGTCTGTGGCGGTGATGAGTGTTATTTCTGTAATGTGGTTGGGCTTAAATCTGGACTGCGTGGCATTGAGGAGCTGATGGTTGCTGAGGTGGTCGGCAGGCCATCGATTGATTACTTTCTTTAAGACCTTAGTTGGGTCTAGGAGGAGGGAGATGGGTCTGTAAATGGAAAGTGTGTCTGGGTCAGCGGAGGGTTTCTTGGGGAGGGGCATGATGGTAGTGTGTTTCCAGGTGTCTGAGAATGTGGCTGAGTCGATGGAGGCATTGAGGATGGGTGTTAGTGCTTTCCTGATTGGTAGGAGTCCTTTGGTTAAGGTATGGTTGAGGCAAGGGTCAGATAGAGCACCCGATTGGATGATCTTCATGGTAGCAGTGGTTTTAACGATGGTGGCGACGGGGCACGTGGTCAGGGTTCATTCTTCACTATGGTGGGAAGCTGCATTGAGACGGTGACAGGTTCCGGTTGAGGTTCAAATTCGCCATATGTGGAGGTGATTTTGTTGCAGAGAATAAAAGAGCTTGTTGCAGAGGTTTTGCAAGGGGGTGATGTTGCTGGAGGAGGCAGGAAGCACAGTGAAATCTCTGATATAAGGGTGAAAATTTCCTTGGTGCTGTTTGTGCCAGCATCGATGCAATCTGAAACAGCTGGGGCTTGGTGTTTCGTATCTGCTGGTGATGGTGCCTTAGGGGGGATTTGAAGATGTCTTTATCTGTGGCATCTTGGCTTGTTCTACATTTGTGCTTCATTTGCTTGCAGTGGCGTTTCATCAGCCTGAGTTCCTCTGTGTGCCAGCTGGCTTGATGTCGAGCTTTTGGCGTTGGTTTGCACTTCAGAGGAGCCAGGGTGTTGGTGCATGCAATGATCCAGCTGTTGTGGTTATTGATGGCTTTTGGCAAGATACTGGTGTGCTCAAGCCAGTACGCTGGGTGGTCAGAAGCCCAGTCCTCTTTGGTAATGGTTGACCAGCTGTGGCAGGATGGTCTGGTCGTGGAAGGTCTGTTGTGGTGCGCGATGGGAATACTGAAACTGATGAGGACGTGGTCTGCCAAGGTCATAGTTGCTGGCTTGCCGACTCATGTTGCTGATTGAGGAGAAAATTGCGTCCAATAGATGTCTGACAGAGTGGGTGGGTTCTGTAATGTGCTGGGTGAGGCAAAGGTTTACAAGGTTTTCTAGAAAGTTCTTCGAGTTTGGATTGGTACCGCCTTCTAGGTGAAAGTTAAGGTCTCAGAAGATGATCGAGGTGCTGGCATTGATGATGAGGAGTGTGACAAAGTGTGTGATGTCACTGGCGAAATTGGTACAGGGTCCTGGTAGTCTGTATACGAGGGTTCCGCAGAGGGAGAAGTTGGCTGTTGTGAGTATCTTGAATGTGAGGTGATCCATCTAGCTGGTGGTTGTGTCTGTGTAGGTGGTGCAGCTGATGATGTCTTTGAATATAATGGCAACTCTGCTTCCGGGCGTGGGATGACGGTTTTGCCTGATGATTGTGGAGCCATCAGATATGGTTGTAGTGATGTCTGGGGCAAAGGTTTGGTTTAGCCATGTGTAGGAAGCTGGCTCTTTATATACTATACCAAAGTAAGGTATAGTGTGCATAGAGTCCAGGGAGTCCCCAGAGGTATAGCAGGGGCTAAATTAGGTAAGTACTAACAGCTCTCTTTGTGGTAGTGTGGGCAGTGGCGGCTGGTGACATTTGAAAGTGGTGGGGCGTAAAATTATTGTCGTACTACACTACGGCGAGCGAGCGACCTCGAACAACCCACGAGAAATTTTTAAAAAAGAGTGGATAAATGGTGCATTTTCCAGCAAACGTGAGGAAGCAGGAAGGTTAATAAAGCAGGAGGTGCAGCCTGATGTAGAGGCCTCCGGCACCCGCTCCCTTTCTCCACCTTTTCATCCCTTTTGAATCTAAGACACTTACGTAACCTCTGCAAGCTTCCAGAATTTTCACAAATTTCCGCAAACGTTTCATTGGGGGTTTTGACTGAGGAGGAGATTGTACCCGATTTGGCAGGAAGAAAACTTTGTGTAGATATGCAAATAGTCCCAATCTATTTTAGAAGTTTGTGTGAGCCTACAACCCACTTTATAAAACTTATATGGAATGCAGAGTGACAGAGAACATAGGCGGTCCAACAATCTCAGGTATAATACATGTAATGCAACCTTTCGTACAGTGCTTACCACAAACCCAAAATGAACAAACTGCCTTCACCTTGTGTTTTGACAGTCTCTGGATGCAGACACCAGTTAAGGAAATCGGGAATGACATCATGAGTGGGCTGGTAAAGATGTGTTGGTTATGCTGTGAAGAAAATTAGGGCACACAGCCACTCTCTTACAACAAGACATATCAGGAACTCGAATACAAGAAAATATACAAGCATCACACAGCACCAAGCTAGGCATAGACGGAGAAAAAGTCAGAAGAGAGTGGCAGCTGGGGACAGGAGAAGACAGGGCTTCAGGACTCCAATGAAGTGTCACCATACGTTTCACTCCCACTAGTAACCCACATTCATAATTTTCTTATGACAATGTCCTAGTATTCAATATGTGAAAATATGTCATATGTTACTGTATTGCTGTGAAGTCTGTGCTGGCGTAGCCGACTCACACTACACTCCAGCCCTGCACTGTCCTGTGCTGCTGTGGGGGTCCTGTCTGTCACCCCTATGTCAGTCTAGTGTTTCCAGGGGGTCCCGACATGACGTGATGCCACTCAACAGAAGCAAGATGCTGTACATACATCTGTGGGCCGGGCGGTCCGTTCCACCACACTTCGGGCTCCAGTGTCCGACGCCGGCTGTCGAGGCACATGCCTTAAGACGTGAACCCGGCCCTCTCAATGTTTCTAGGGCTCCTCGCAGAACCTGAAGTTTCATTCATACATTCAGGTATGGCTGAGAGGTCTACACTCCTTTCGGTTCATGTGGGAACGGTGAAAGGCTCCAGAATCCCCCCTAAAAACAGAATTGTATTCTGAATATTTACGAAAACAGTGAACTCGTGGCGGTTGGGCTAAAACGCAGTGCACGACCCCTACCCAACTGACATGGACGGGTCTCGGGTACACACGTGGGCAGTCGCGGCTCGCAGTACTCGCGGGGGTGGGTCGCGCGGGGGTGGGGGGCCGAGGGAGAATACAAAATTTAGAAAACTTACCTGACCGCCTCTGCTCCTGGTCCGCGTTGCAGCAATGGCGCCTCTTCGATCAGGAGTGGAATGGCAACCCCATAGCCAATCCTGGCGCTGCTGCAGCGCCAGGATTGGCTGAGGGCACGGTTACTCTTCGCCCGCCGCCTGCCCATTAAGAGACCGAGGGGCTCCTAATGGGCATGCGCAAGCCAGTAGAAACACAAGTGCGCATGAATGGGCACGGGCGAAAAATTCGCTCACCTTCCCCACTCATGCGCACTTGTGCTGCTGCCTGTCCCTAGCTGGTCTGCAATGCACGTCAGTCAACATGACGCCGGACCGCCCACCCCCTTCAGACTCTGAAGGGGGTGGGCGGTCTGACGTCATGCTGACTGACATGATTGTCAGACTCAGTTCTCCCTCGGTGACGGCCTCTCTGAACTTAAGTAAACTAAGTTCAGAGATGCCGAGGGAGCTGCGGGCACGGGCGGGGGGCAACGCCCCAACGCCCCCAATGGACGCACCGCCCTGAGTGTGGGTGAGTAGTTAGGCTTATCCAGAGGGTCTGTTAAGCATTTATTGTATTCACTCAATCAAGAGTGATGCACACACTCAGAGACTGAATCCAGACCAATTGGGCAAGTATAAAAAAAGTATACTTGTATTTTATTTCTATAACCAAAAAGGACTTGGTACAGGTAGGTAATATATACCTTCAATTGTAAACCTTTACACAGAAATGCAATTGAGGATGGATTTGCCGTTGTTATAGGTTTGTGCCACTTTAAAATGCACTTTGAATTACACAGTAATTCCTTTCAGAATACTTTTTAGTTATGTTTGGATTACTTTGAGTACTGGGGGTGGTATGCCTAGATACCACACCTTAGGATGTCACAATACAAGGTAAGTAAGACTTTTTATTCTTTGCAGTTTTAGTTCTCTTTTCTCCATGCAAACATCAGTTCAACAATTAGAACATTTTAAGGCCAAAATCTAACATGGGTTCCTATGGGAGAAAATGTGTTAACAGTTTCTCAGGTAAGAACACGACTTACGAGTGGGAGTTTTGGGGGTTAGAACCAAAGTTCCCTAAGGTCTAAATGTGCACTCGAGTTGCACCACCAGCGGAACTGGGGCGGGTGCAGAGTGCAGGAGCCCAATGTTAGCCAATGGGGCCTTCGGTTAGGCACTGCTGACAAGCAGGCCACTTGGGGTGGGAGCAAAACTCCTGGGGTTAAGGTCAGCACTGTAGAGGCCAAAGACCAGCACAAAAGCTGCACCACCAGCGGCACTGGGGCGGCCGGGTGCAGGGTGCCAAAAAGATGTGGGTACCCTGTACTTTTCAATGGAGACCTTCTATTCGGAGAAGTTGCTGCAGGCTTGGACAGGGAGGCTTCCTGAAGGTGACCAACGGCTGGAGAGGTAAGTTGGGATCTTGGGGGATGCCAGGACAATGTCGGTTGGGCCACCCAAGCCTGCGGGGCGTCAGGTACAGGGGTGTCTTCTGACATCGGGTTTTCTTACCAGCTCCAGTTGCGGTCGGGGGGACCCTTCAGGTTGAGGCTGCAGGTGTCGTCTTGGAGCTTGAGGGAGGTCAGGGATCACGAGATCCTAGGTCAGGATCACTGGGGGAGACCTCCTCATGGTGTTGGGCCACTTGGCCCGTGGGCGTTGGGTGCAGAGTGGTGCAGAATCGCGCAGTCGCCGGAATCTGGATTCTGGTCTTGGAGTATTTGTTGAGCTAATCCAGTGCTCACGGGAGACAGAGTCTGTAAGGTGAGTGCAGGGCAGGTCCTCTGGGGGTTTCTTTGCTGTAGGCAGGTCGGAGGCGGACAGGCCGGTAGGGCTGGGGCCAAAGCAGTAGTTGTCCTCTTCTTCCTGGCTCAGCACAGCTCTTCGGTCCTTCTTCTTTCCTCCTCGAATCTGAGGAGGCACGATTCAGGGTTGGAACTAGAAGGGTACTAGATTTAGGGGCGTTTAAATGGGTGTGCAGGTCGGGACCAATGGGTCCCTTCCTTGGGGTGGGTACACCCCTTACTATGCCACCTTCCAGTGGGAGGGGACATGAACCTCTCCCTAATTGGCTGAGTCCCCTCATCTTCAAGATGGAGGGGACTGAGATGTGTGCTTCACCTCGCCTTCCCCACCTGAGGGATGGGGTTGGCAAAGGTGGGCACACCTCTCGTCCTAGCTTGGTCTTCCTGCCGATTCTCCTGCCTAAAGTGGAGGGCAGAACCAATAGGAGCCAGTTGCTGGGGGCAGCAAAAGGCAGGGTCAGCTTCCAAAGGCGGCAGGCCTTTGAAGATTCCCCTTTGTGGACCCAGCCCATCCTGGGGGAGGAGGCATGACACCTCTGCCCAGGATGGGTTTTGTCTCCGGACCCAGAGAGTGGAGGCTCTCTATCCAGGGGTCCAGAAACCTGCCTGGTGGTGGCAAATGGAGGGGCAGCCATTCAGGAACCACACCAGGGCGGTGGTTTTTCAGAGGGTGTCTCTAAGATGCCCTCTGAGTGCATTTTACATTAAATCCCACACTGGCATTAGTTTAATGTGCTGAGAAGTTTGCTACCAAACTTCCCAGGTTTTAGTAAAGCCATTATGGAGCTGTGGAGTTCGTAATGACCAACTACCAGACCATGTACTCTTTATAGCTTTACTACACTTACAGAGCCCGATTCACAAAAGTAATCTGAGACAAAATCCTAACTTTACGACTTTCTGTATTCACAAAAGGCATTTAGGAGTAGTAAAGTTAGGATTCCTAACTTTACTACTCCTAAACTGAGACAAAATCCTAACTTTACGACTTTCGGTATTCACAAAAGGCATTTAGGAGTAGTAAAGTTAGGATTCCTAACTTTACAACTCCTTTAAATGCCTTTTGTGAATACCAAAAGTCATAAAGTTAGAATTTTGTCTCAGATTACTTTTGTGAATCGGGCCCACAATGTCTAAGAATAGACTTAGACACTGTAAGGGTACTTGGCTCATGCCACTTGACCCTCACCCTTCTAGAGGAGTGATTTACCTAGGCCTCAGGCAGTGGCTTGTAGGCATGGCACACAGGGGTGTGTGCCATGTCTCTGCAACAAAACAAGGAGCCTGCAATAGTGGTGTGTGGGTGTTAAGGTGCAGGGCCTCTAAGGATGGCACAATAGATGCTGCAGCCCTCAGATGCCTTCCCTGGTCACAGTGCCTTTGGTACCCATGGTACCTTTTACAAGGGGCTTACCTGTAGATAGAGATGTGCCAATTGTGGGTACAAAGGTACAGCTTTGGGAAAGAACACAGGCCCTGGGAATTTGGTTGGCAGGGACCCAGGGCACATCAAGTCAGGTTGCATCAGATGTCAGGCAAAAAGTGGGGGGTAACCATGCAAAAAGGGGCACTTTCCTACACAACCCCCTACCCCCCACCCCAAACGAATGAGGATGAGACTAACCTTTCCCAAGAGAGTCCTCATTGTCTAAGTGGAAAAATCTGGAAAGGCTATCTGCATTGGCATGGGCAGTCTCAGGTCTATGTTCCACTGTAAGGTCCATTCCCTGCAGGGATATGGACCACCTCAAAAGTTTTAGGTTTTCTCCTTTCATCTGCATCAGCCATCTGAGAAGTCTGTGGTCAGTGTGAACCAGGAAGTGAGTACCCAACAGGTATGGTCTCAACTTCTTCAGGGACCAGACCACAGCAAAGGCCTCCCTCTCAATGGCACTCTAACACTGCTCCCTGGGGAGTAGCCTAGCCTTCTGCTTATGAAAGCAACAGGTTAGTCTTGTCCATCATCAATGGTTTCGGATAGGACTGCTCCTATCCCTAGCTCAGAGGTTTCAGTCTGCACTATGAACTGCTTGGAGTGATCCGGAGCCTTGAGAATAGGTGCTGAGCACATTGCCTTTTTTAGGGTGTCAAAGGCCTTTTGGCCGCCAACTGTCCAGTTCACTTTCTTGGGCATCTTGTTGGAGGTGAGTTCTGTGAGGGTAGTCACAATGGACCCATATCCCTTCACAAACCTCCTATAGTACCCAGTCAAGCCAAGGATTGCCCTGACTTGGGTCTGGGTTGTTGGAGCATCCCAGTTCAGAATGGTCTGGATTTGGGGTTGGACTTGGCCTCCACGTACAAGGTGGCCTGAGTACACAACAGTTCCCTGCCCTATCTATCTGGCACTTGGATACCTTGATAGGTAGGCCTGCAGGGCCTGTAAAGCCTTCCCCAGGTGGATCAGATAATCCTGCCAGGAAGAGCTAAACACAGCAATATTATCAATATAAGCTGCACTAAAGCCTTTCAACCCAGCTAGGACTTGATCCACCAACCTTTGGAAGGTGGCAGGGGCATTCTTTAGACCAAGGGGCATTACAGTAAACTGGAAGTGCCCATCAGGTGTGGAGAATGCTGAATTTTCCTTTGCTCCAGGGGCCATGCCAATCTGCCAGTACCCTGCAGTTAAGTCAAAGGTCTTAGGTATTTGGCAGCCCCCAACTTATCTACCAATTCATCAGCTCTGGGGATGGGTTGGGCATCTGTCTTGGTAACAGCATTGAGACCTCTGTAGTCCACACAAAACCTCATTTCTCTCTTTACACCCTGTGGATGAGGTTTGGGTACTAGGACCACTGGGTTGGCCCAGGGACTCTCAGAAGGCTCAAGGACCCCCAACTCCAGCATCTTGCTGACTTCAGCTTTGATGCTTTCCTTGACTTGGTCAGACTGGTGATAGATTTTTGTTTTGACAGGCAAGCTGTCTCCAGTGTGCACATCATGGGTACACCAGGGTGTCTGACCAGGGGTCAAGAAAAAGAGCTGTGCATACTGTTGCAGAACGTGTCTGCAATCAGCCTGCTGTTGGGCAGAGAGGGTGTCTGAGTAGACCACTCCATCTACTAAACCATCTTGGGGCTGTAGGAGAGGTGGTCAGGGAGAGGTTCACTCTCTGTCTCTTGATCCTCATCAGTAACCATCAGCATGCTTACATCAGCCCTGTCACAATAGAGTTTGAGGCGGTTTACATGTATCACCCTTTTGGGGGACCTGCTAGAGCCCAGATCTACCAAGTAGGTGACCTTACTCTTTTTCTTTAGGATAGGGTAAAGGCCACTCCATTTGTCTTGGAGGGCCCTTGGTGCCACTGGCTCCAAAACCCACACCTGTTGCCCTGGTTGGAATTGTACTAGTGCAGCTTTTTGGTCATACCAAATCTTCTGGAGATCCTGGCTGGTCTTAAGGTGTTTGGATGCTTTCTGCATGTACTCTGCCATCCTGGAACGAAGGCCTAGCACATAGACCACCACATCTTGCTTTGGTACATGACGGCGTCTCTCCTATGTTTCCCTCACAAGTGAGAGTGGTCTCCTTACAGGGGGGGGGGGGCAAACAGAAGTTCAAAGGGTGAAAACTCTACTCCCCTCTGAGGCACCTCTCTGTAGGCAAAAATCAGGCAAGGCAACAGAACACCTCATCTCCTTTAGAGCTTTTCAGGGAGTCCCAATATCATGCCTTTCAATGTCTTGTTGAATCTCTCAACAAGACCATTGGTTTGTGGATGGTAAGATGTTGTGAACTTGTAGATCACCCCACACTCAACCCACATGTGCTTTAAGTATGCAGACATGAAGTTGGTACCTCGGTCTGATACCTTAGGAAACCCTACTCTGGTGAAGACACCAATGAGGGTCTTGGCTACCACAGGGGCTGTAGTAGTCCTAAGGGGAATGGCGTCAGGATACCTAGTAGCATGATCCACTACTACTAGTGTGAAATTGTTTCCTGAGGCTGTGGGAGGTTCAATATCCACTCCTACCCTCTCAAAGGGTACCCCAACCCTGGTAGTGGAATTAAGGGAGCCTTTGAGTGTCCTCCTGTCTTGCCACTGGCTTGAATAGAGGTGACAAAGGAGCTTACAAACTCCTTCACTTTTTGGGACATCTGGGGCCAATAAAAGTGGGTGACCAATCTTTCCCAAGTTTTGGTCTGGCCCAGATGCCCAGCTAGGTGGATGTCATTGGCTAAAGTGAGTAGAAACTCCCTATACAACTGAGGTACTACCACTCTCCTAGTGGCACCAGCTTTGGGGTCTCTGGCCTCAGTGTGCTGGAGTCCTTCCTCCCAATAGACCTTGTGGGAGCCACTGACATCTCCCTGCTCCTCTGCAGCAGCTTGCTGCCTCAGGCCTGGAAGAATGGGTCAGACCTGCTGCCCAAGGCACAGCTGTTCCCTAGAGGGCCCCCCTGGTCCCAAGAGCCCTACCTCATAAGGTTCAAGCCCCATGGGCTCAGTTCCCTCTGGGGCTGACAAGTCTTCTCTCTAAGCAGAGGGGTCCTGGCCTTCTTGCTGTGTGGAAGCTGTGTCACCAGTCTTCCTACCTTTCCTCTTGGGAGGTTGGGCCATCATTTCAGGCTCCAATCCTCCTTTTTCACCCTGTGCTAGGCATTGTGCTCTTGTCTTTACACACCCTATCTCAGGGATTTTCAGCATGGCTACATGCGCCTTTATTTCTACCTCAGCCCATGCTGAGGTTTCCAGATCGTTTCCAAGCAGACAGGCGGTTGTGAGCTTTGGAGAGACTACTTACCTGTTTCAGGCCAGTTAACCTCCCCCCCAGTCTAATATTACCATTGGTAACTGGATAGGTTTGTCCAGTTAGGTATTGGTGTGGGGAAACCAGTGTTATCTCTTACCATAGTGACACTGGCACCTGTATCCATCAGGGCTTCTATCTTAGTCCCATTCACTAAGGGGCACTACAGGCATTTCTTTAAATTAGGGGGACAGACAGCCAAAGTGGCTAACCCTCCCTCCCCATCAGAGACTAAAACAGCCTCAGTGTGGACCCTGATTTGCTCTGGGCACACTATTGATCCCATCTGGAGATTTCCCATACCAGTAGAGACTGGTAGGGGACTGGGTCGGATGCGCTCTCGTTGGGCGCAAGATGGCGGAGTGCCCATCGGCGGTGCTCCGGTTTCCCTCCTCGTGCACGGATTGCGGACAGAGTGCAACACAAGTCTCAACAAGGCAACCACCATACAGGGTGCTCATTAATTTCGGTCCCTTTGAGCCCTATAAGTTTGGAGGCACGCTCCGGTTCTCGGCTCTGCCTGGCCCTAAGTTGGCGACCGCTCAAGTGGCGCTCGCACTCAAATAGCGTCATATCAGTGGGGCACAAGTCCCCGGGGCATGTTGACGACAGCAACGGTCCAGACCTCATACTCGGCTATACCGGCATGTGGAATTGGCGTCCGCCCAGCGGAAGACATTCAACCCGCATCATGTGTAATTTATCGAGGTCCATGTCCTGGATCCTCCATCTTGCGGTCTCAACAGACTCCCTGATCGTCTCCTACCGCTGGCCAGGGCCTTGTACTCTCCATTCTGTCCATCGCCCTAATCGATCCCCTCTTGGAATCTCCTCCACCCCTCTTTTCAGGTATCATCACTGTGAGGCACCATTTCGCCCCCTCCTTCGGTCTTGTTCCTTTTCTAATGCGACCCTACGCAGTGAGGGAGTCCGGCCCTGGATGTTGCGGATCTTCTGGCCCCCCCTACTCTGACTTTGTGGTGTTTACCCCTGACGTACTACCCTCCATGGCCGGTCGGCCAGACCTAAATCTGCTTCTCTGCCCCCTTTCTATTCCCCCCTACTCCCTACGCACCATAGGACTGGTCTACTACTGGTCTACTATGTAACTTGTAACTCTCCCCCCCCCCCCTTCCCTCCTTCCTCTCCTGGGGACTTGTTTCTTCTTTATTTGACTTTGAAACTGTAACTACTGTAACCTTGTGCCCTTTAACAAAGCACTCCTTCTCCCCTTGTTGGGGAGGGATCCAGCATTTATACCCTGGAGTCTCAGAGACCCCTCTGAGAGAGTCTACAGCGTCAAGAGAGCCACACACAGCGGAGGTGTGGGTATGGCGCCCCTTGCCAAAGCACTCCCTCTCCACTTGTTGGGGAAGGATCCAGTATGTATGCCCTGGAGTCTCAGAGACCCCCTCTGAGAGAGTCCACAGCGTAAAGGGAGCCCCACTCAACGGAGGTGTGGGATTGACAGCATTTCCACTGGGATCACAGCACACCGGACGTTGGTCACTGTTCTTCCTCGGCTCCCGGTAGTTTTTCTTTCACCCTCCCCCACCTCTTTCCCTCCTTCATTCTTTGTCTACCTCCCCTGCTCCTATCCCCTCTCACCTGAATCTCTCCCCTTGCCTGCTTTTTCCCTTACGTATATGTTTTTTTAATCGCATGTAACAACGTAACTATGCTCTGAAACTGTGCAACTTTGTAACTATGTAACTTGTAACTATGGTCTGAAACTCATGTAAAGCGCTCTGATACCTCCGGGTCTAGCCAGCGCTATATAAAACTTTTCAAATAAAAATAAATAAATAAAAATAATGGCAGGTTTGTTGGGACAGGCAGCATCTCTAGTTCGGTGTCCCTTCTTGTTACAGGGGAAACACCAGACCTCTGCAGGATCAAACAATTTCCCCTTGTACCCACTAGTAGGCTGGACGAGTTATTGGGCCCAGCACCCCGGACCAGGATTTTGGGGGCCTTTAGAAGGCTTTTGTATTTTATTTTTTGGTTTCTCACCCTTTTTCCCCTGGGGAGGCTTTGTGACCTCAGTGGCTGTATTGGTTACCCTTGTCTTGATCCAATGGTCTGCCTTCTTTCCCAATTCTTGGGGGGAAATTGGACCTAGGTCTACCAGATGCTAATGCAACTTTTCATTGATGCAGTTACTTAAAATGTGTTCCTTCATAAACAAATGATAACGTCCTCCATAATTCTGCCCTTTACTTACAGTCAACCAGCCACCTAGTGTCTTTACTGAGTGGTCTACAAATTCCACCCAGGACTGACTCAAGGATTTCTGAGCCCCCCTGAATTTAATTCTGGACTCCTCAGTAGTGATTCCAAATCCCTCAATCAGGGTGCCCTTCATGAGTTCATATGACTCTGCTTCTGCCCCACTAAGGTTCAGAAGTCTGTCTCTGCACTTACCAGAGAACAGCTCCCAAAGGAGTGCCCCCCAGTGAGACTTCCTCAGTTTTTTCGCTTCACAAGCCCTCTCAAAGGCTGGGAACCACTTGGTGAGGTCATCACCATCCTCAAATTTAGGGACAATCCCTTTGGGGCTTTTAGGATCATAGGATCCTTCCTTTTCTATATTTTTAAAATTGCTGCCACCATTGATGGGTCCTAGGCCCATCTCTGCTCTCCCTTTTTCTAGAGCCAGCAGCCTAGTCTCTAGGTCTAGTCTTTTGGTCATCCTTACTAAAAGGAGATCCTCCTCAGTGAAGTTATCCTCACTGTCTGGTATGGAGTTGGTCCTACCTGTGTAGGAGGCAGACATTGTACCTCTTTGGTGTGGAGGGTAGGATGCAAAGTTCCCTTCCTCCCTTAGTAGTTGAGGTGGTTGGTCTAAGACTTCATCATCCTCACTACTTTCCCCATTCTCCTGAAGTTCTTCAACTTCTTCAGTGGGGTGGTCCCTTGCATACCCTGCAAGGAACTCCTGGAGTTGTCTCCTGGTATGGTTGGACCCAGTTCTTATTTGCTTAGCTTTACAGAGAAGCCTTAACTCTTTAAACTGTAGGTTGGAGTAGGGGGTGAGGTCGAGCTCCTCAGCCACATTCCCTGGGTTGCTCATTATATTTCTAAAGTGGGGTTCTTTTAAAAGACCTACACTAACAGTTCTAGATACTTTCCCCTAACTTCAGTGACTTTTACTTTTTCTAAAAAAGGCTATAGGGACTTACCACAAGGCCCTAACAAGACTTCTTGAAACGTGGAAAAAATAGTAAATTCAAAAAATGAGTTGTACTAAAGACAATTTTTGGATTCTTGTCATGTGATCAGAGATTGACTAAGTTAGTCCAATAAATGCAAGGCTTTACATACCACTGCTGAACCAACAATGTAGGAAGCTGGCTCTGTATGTACTATACCAAAGTATTGTATAGTGTGCACAGAGTCCAGGGAGTCCCCAGAGGTATATCAGAGGCTAAATTAGGTAAGTACTAACAGCTCTCTTTGTGGTAGTGTGGGCTAGCAGTTTGGCTTATCCAGAGGGTGTGTTAAGCATTTATTGTATTCGCTCAATCAAGACTGATGCACATCCAGAGACTAAATCCAGACCAATTGGGTAAGTATCAAAAAGGTATACTTGTATTTTATTTCTAGAACCAAGCAGGACGTGGTACAAGTAGGTAATATATGCTTTCAATTGTAAACCTTTACACAGAAATGCAATTGAGGATGGATTTGCAGGTGTTACAGGTTTGTATCACTTTAAAATGCAGTTTGAATTACACAGTAATTACTTTCAGAATACCTTTTAGTTACTTTTGGATTACTTTGAGTACTGGAGGTGGTATGCCTAGATAATCCACCTTAGGATGTCACAATACAAGGTAAGTAAGATTTTTTATTCTTTGCAGTTTTAGTTCTCTTTTCTCCATACAAAAATCAGTTCAACGCTTAGAACATTTTAGGCCTAAAATGTCATAACATGGGTTCCTATAGGATAAAAAGTGTTAGTGGTTTCTCAGGTAAGCACACGACTTACGAGTGGGAGTTTTGGAGGTTAGGACCAAGGTTCCCTAAGGTCTAGATGGGCACTCGAGTTGCACCACAAGCGGTACTTGGGCGGCCTGGTGCAAAGTGCAGGGGCCCAATGTTAGTCAATGGGGCTAAGGGGCCTTCGGTTAGGGACTGCTGACGAACAGGCCACACAGGGGTGGGAGCGAAGCTCCTGCGGTTAAGGTCAGCACTGCAGGGGCCAAAGACCAGCAAAGGAGCTGCACCACCAGTGGCACTGGGGCGGCCAAGTGCAGGGTGCCAAAAAGACGTCGGGACCCTGTGCTTTTCAATGGAAACCTTCGGTTCGGAGAAGTTGCTGCAGGCTCGGGCAGGAAGGCTTCCTGAATGCAACCACTGGCTGGAGAGGTAAGTTGGGATCTTTGGGGATGCCTGGACACCATTGATTGGGCCACCCAAGGCCGTGGGGCATCGGGTGCAGGTGTGTCTTTTGGCGTCAGGTTTTCTTACCAGCTCCGGTCGCGGTCGGAGGGACCCTTTAGGTTGAGACTGCAGGCGTCGTCTTGAAGCTTGAGGGAGGTTGGGGATCACCAGATCCCAGGTTGGGATTGCTGGGGAAACCTCCTCATGGTGTTGGGCCATTCGAACTCGGTCCGTGGGGATCGGGTCAGGGCGGTGCAGAATTGCGGAGTAGCCGGAATCCGGATTCTGGTCTTGGAGTCTTTGTTGAGCAAATTCGGTGCTCACTGGAGACAGAGTCTGTCTGTAAGGTGAACGCAGGGCAGGTCCTCCGGGCTTCGGGGGGCTGCTGGCTACACCAGTTTCTTCGCTGTAGGCAGATCGGAGGCGGACAGTGCGATAGAGCTGGGGCCAAATCATTAGTTGTCCTCTTCTTTTGGGACAGCACAGCTCTTCAGTCTTTCTTCTTTGTTCCTAGAATCTGGGGAGGCAAGGTTCAGGGTTGCCCCTAAATACTAGATTTAGGGGCATTTAAAGGGGTGTGCAGGTCGGGACCAATTGGTCCCTTCCTTGGGGTGGGTACACCCCCTATTATGCCACCCTCCAGTGGGAGGGGGCATGAGCCTCTCCCTAATAGGCTGAGTCTCCTCATCTTCAAGATGGAGGGGACTGAGATGTGCGCTTCACCTCGAATCCCCCACCTGAGGGATGGGGTTGGCAAAGGTGGGCACACCTCTCTTCCTAGCTTGGTTTTCCCGCTGATTCTCCCACCCAAAGTGGGGGGGGCAGAACCACTGGGAGCCCGTTGCTGTGGGAAGCAAAAGGCAGGGTCAACGTCCAAAGATGGCAGGCCTTTGAAGCTTTCCCTTTTTTAACCCAGCCCATCCTTGGGGAGGAGGCATGACACCTCTGCCCAGGATGGGCTCTGTCTCTGGACCTAGAGAGTGGAAGCTCTCTACCCAGGGGTCCAGAAACCTGTCTGGGGGTGGCAAATTGTTGGCAGCCATTCAAGAACCACAACGGGGCTGGTCATTTTTCAGGGGGCATCTCTAAGATGCCCTCTGAGTGCATTTTACATTAAATCCCACACTGACATCAGTGTGGGTTTAATGTGCTGAGAAGGTTGCTACCAAACATCCCAGGTTTTAGTAAAGCCATATGGAGCTCTGGAGTTTGTAATTACCAACTCCCAGACCATATACATTATGGCTTTACAACACTTACAATGTCTTAGAATAGACTTAGACACTGTAGGGGTACAAGGCTTATGCCACTGTACCCTCACCTGAGGGCTAGTGCACCGTGCTAGAGGGGTGACTCACCTAGGCCTCAGGCAGTGGGCTGTATGCCATGTCGACTCTACACTTTTCTCTGCACCAAAGCACACAGCCTGCAATGGCAGTGTGTGGATGCTAATGTGAAGGGCCTCGAAGTATGGCACAATAGGTACTGCAGTCCTTAGAGGCCTTCCCTGGTCACTGTGCCCTTGATACCCATGGTACCTTTACAAGGGGCTTACCTGTGGCCAGAGATGTGCCAATTGTGGGTAGAAAGGTACAGCTTTGGCAAAGAGCACATGCCATGGGAACCTGGTTGACAGGGACCCAGGGCACATCAAGTCAGGTTGCATCAGATGTGAGGCAAAACGTGGGGGGTAACCATGCAGAAAGGGGAACTTTCCTACACCATGCTTCCTTGAGGAAGAGCAGGTCCGGAGCGTGGTCATGCAGTATGTCCCATATCTCTCTGGCATGTTTGGTGAGCAAGGAGGTTTTGAGCAGCATACATGCAAGTGTAGTGTGTTGTGTGGATGTTGGTTGGACTGGGTTAGTGGGTGGCTGGTTTGTGTGAGTGGGGTGCTAGTTCTGGAGGCGTGGGAGTAGTAGGTGTAGGGTGTGAGAGAGTGCCTGAGAGCCTCCATCCAGTAATGCTGTAATTTAGAACAGCATGCAAACATATGTACTAGATCTGCATCTGTTAGAGAGCAGCATGAGTATCTATTGTCGATTCTGCATTCCCATTTGTGTAATTTTGCAGGGGTGTAATAATAAACAGTGCTTTGTGGTGCTGAATTTCCAAATTTGCGGAATATAGTAAGAGATTCTCTAGCTTTATAGACTGCTAATTCTACCACAGAGATTTGATTTCCCAGGTAAATGCTTCATTTACCTGCCTGGGCTTCCAAATCATCACTAGTTCTTTCTAAAAGTATTTAATAATAACTTCCAATTTTCTGTTATAAGTTTTAAACATTTTGTCTACTATTTCACAGCGTTCTAGACTATATTCATCTTGGTTCAAGCTTTGGAGAAGCTTTGAATATGCAAGTATTTAAAAAGGCCACCTTGGGCAAGCCATACCTTTCCTGGAGTTCTGTAAATGATATAGTTCCCCTATAAGGGTTGCTTAGCGATCTAATACCTGACTTCTTCCAGATTTTGACATGACTATCATTGAAGCTAGGAGGCAATAGTGTAGAGTTCCATCGCAGAATTTTATAGGCTTTATTTCAAATATCCTAGACCATATTTTCCAGATTATCATTGTGCAATGAACTACCTTAAATGTAACTTTTTAAAATAGATCAGTTCCAATAATTTAATCAAAAAACCTTGAGCTCCATTCCCCAAACTTAATTCATATATTGATGGTAGATTGTAATCTTTTTGTAAGCCTGCAGTAGGTCCAATAATTAGGTAACTGGATAAAAGCTTAAAAATAATCCTAGCTGAAATTTCAAAATGGCCAACCCCCTTTTATGTTTGGTAGCCTTAGATATTATATTGCGCTCCGTGGACATCTATATTCCCAAATAAAGCTAAAACATATTCAGTCAATTTGTTTAAACCAGTTTAAATTAACATTAAGGTATTGCTATAAATAGATATACAAATTTTGGCAAATCCACCATTTCTATTAAATTACAACGTTTCTTAAAATTATCTTTGATCTTTTGTTAAATCACTGGTCTACAATGTATACTTCTACTATTTTATCAATATTCAATATAAGTTGACTCCCAAATACAATACATTGTTACCTTTTAATGTTCTCCTGGATTGCTGTGTGGTCATTGGCTAATACCTGTTTTCTTTAAATATTATTCAATAAATACCCTGATTTGACGCCAAAATTGATAGCTTCTGATTCTGTGGCATTGATAGCTGATTCAAGGGTGGTACTGAGTATGATGATGTCATTGGCATATGCCAGCACTTCAGTATTGTGGCCCTCCCTTAGTACCAGCTATATAGATGTATTTTGTAAAAGCTTACGGTGGAGGGGCTCCAAGTATGTTGTAAAGAGCAGTGGTGAACAAGGGCAGCCTTGACGAGTTCTACGTGTTATTCTGATATCATAGGATTGCCCCCATGATCTGTAGCTTCACAATCAGTGTTCTATACAGGATTTGTATTGATTTAATGAAAATTAAAAATAAAGCTGTAAATTGTCTAGCACATTGGACCTCTACTGTAAATACCCTGTTTGAGGAGATTATTATGACCAGAAGAGCTAATTGGATAGGACCCTCAAAGAAGTCACTGGAAGGAGACTGTATAATCTAGACATTTTGGCACCCTCTAAGGTGGGACATGTCCTCGCAAGTCTCGAACATCTAAAACAAGAGAGCAGAATCAAAGCTGCCCCTTTGCTTTTTCTACAGACCGGACTATTTTCTACCAAATTTAAGGAAATCCGAATCCCAAACCATCAGATCCAAGATGACTCCAACTCCTTTGCTGCCAATGTTTAACCAATTTGCCCCTCTATCATCACTGGATCAAAAAGATTGACTTATTCAAACTAGCAGGTCTACTTCTAAAGGTGACCCAAGAACAGCAACAGACCATCAAAGTAAAGCAACTAAAGCCACTCAAATGAGCGAGGGGGCAAACACAATCTCTATAACCGTGCGGAAGGCCTTTTGGAATTGATGTTAGTATCTTGGAATGTGGCCGGTTTTTCTAATAAGCTTTTCTTTTTTTTAATAAAAGTTTTTATTGAGCATAACATAATTGGTCATTAAATCATACAGTATCCAACAATTCATTCTTAAATCCGCCATCAGGACATATACTAAACAGCAGTAGAATTAGCAATGTCAAACTAATATATTCAACCTTTTTTTAGCTAAATGATTTCATCCCCTTATAGTCATCAATACCCATACCCCTTATAAAAATATTGTAAAAATGGTAGGTTAACATATGTATAAAACCCAGAGGATAGCAAAAAAGAGATGCAATCGGAATTCCACTTAGCACCCTTAAAAAAAACAAGGGTGTCTACCTACCCCGGGTTCACAAACTCTGGGGCAAGCCAGGCACTGCATCCGAAGTGCTCTTTAATCCAAATTATCATGGGGGACCAAATCTGCACCCCCCACTTTCTGGCGCTCCTCCCCCTTACCATTATACAGAGCTTTCTCCATGTTATACATGCTCATCAACCAAGAACCATTGTTGTACAGTAGGTGGTTCACAATCTTTCCAAGCAGTCGCTATCAAAAGATGTGCCACAGCTGTGGAAATACAGATAAAGTAAAGCTGCCCCACGTCCCTGACGAGAGAAGAGTCAACCCCACACAGTATTAATGATGGACTTAAATGTATCTCCCTTCTAAAAATCCTATTCCAAAAATCCTCAATACCCTCTCTTAGTGGAGCTAACTCTGCACTATCATAAAACATGCCCTAAATCAGCGGGCGTCTTCCCACACCGAAGCCATTTGTCATCAGCCCTTCTGCCCTAACTGAACAATTTGGGCGATGTGTAATATAAATAAAACATTTTTTTATAATGTTGAGTTTTTAGGCTTACAGTGAATGAATGAAAGAACATTTCTAAAGCGCGTTCTTACCCGAGGGCATCCCAGCGCTAACCGCGGTGCAGCTTCAAACTCCGGTTAAGGAAACAGATACGTTTTTATTTGTTTTCGTAAGGTCAGGTAATTTGGCTCAAGGCGGATGCGAAGGGCCCTCCACTTCGTGTTCTTCTTATTTTCGGGACTGCCGCCAGTTGTTTGTTGTCTGACCTCAAGGCCCTATTAGAACGATAGGGCTGAATGATGGAACTGATAATTGGCGGACCCTTGCCTGAAAGTGCTTTATGTGTAATGCACAACGCCTTAAACTGGATCCTCTCCTGAATTGGAAGCCAATGAAGCGAAGCAAGTGCATGCTTAACCGATAGGCGCTTGGGGATATTCAGGAGCAGACGTGCTGTGCAATTTTGCACGATCTGTAATTTTTTAGTAGTGAGGTATGGGGCTCCCAGATATAGGGCGTTGACATAGTCAAGACGTGACAAAATTAACGCTTGAACCAGCAGTCTTCTGGCAGAAAAAGGTAGCAGGGGGAGGATCTTTCTTATCATTCTCAAAATCCCATAGCAGCAGGCTGCGACCTTTCGTGCTTGCTCCTTGAAATCAAGATTACGGTCCAACCATACACCCAAGCTCTTAATCTGTTCTTTCGGGGAGGGGGCTGGACCCAGACAGCTGGGCCAAAATGAACCTATGTTCAGGGTGGCATCAGCTCAGTCTTAGCCCCATTGAGTTTTAAATATGAGCTGTCCATCCATATTGATACCTTTTCAAGGCATAAGGCTAGGCCAGGTCCTGAGTTATCCAATTGATTGAGAGAAACCACCAACTGGGTGTCATCAGCATAGGTAATGATCTGTACTCCAAAAGGTAGTACTACTCCTGCCAGGGAACTCATATAGATATTAAATAGAGTGGGGCTCAGGGAAGATCCCTGAGGAACCCCACATCTGAGGGGCATTCGCTTTGAGGTATTTTCATCTTCAAAGACTACAAAAGATCTGTCCTCCAAAAAGGACTGCAGCCACTTTAGCGCTGTTCCGACCACTCCTGCATCCTTGAGTCTTTGCATCAACAATTGATGGTTCACCGTATCGAAGGCTGCGCTGAGATCTGAAAGAATAAGAGCAACGCAGCCCCCGCCATCTAGAATTTTTCTTGATTCCTCTACGACTGCCAGAAGCGCCGTCTCTGTGCCCTGCTGTGGTCTAAATCCTGTCTGTGAGGGATGAAGACGGTTATTACTTTCCAGAAAAGTTGAGAGGGCAGAATTGACGTGCTTCTCAGCTACTTTACTAATTCCTGGCAGTAATGAAATGGGACGGTAATTTGCCAACACATCAGGGTCTAGGTTAGGTTAGGTTTTTCAAGAGTGCTCTGACCATTGCCTGTTTCCAGAGAGGGCACAATTCCCGTCATAAGTGAGGCATTGATCACATCCAAAATCACTGGAGATACAGTCTCAGTAACTAGATTTAAGATAGTAGGAGGGGCAGAATCTGAGGGGGATCCAGATTTTAGTTGACTGAGAATCCCTTGAAGGGAGATCAGAATCAGGGGGAATTGCCTCCAGTAGACATTCTCCATTTTGGGTTATATTATTCGTAGGAGATGTGGTTTGTTGGGACTGTAACCTGAGGAAAGGACATATAGATACTTTGTATTTTGTCAAAGAAAAACTCTGCTATTTGGTTGCAGATTAGAGGAATATCGTCAAAAGCGATGGGAGGGGCGGGAGGTGTAAGGAGTGATTTTGCGATACGAAAGATTTCGCGTGGGGAGTTTGCAGCCGATGTGATTCTCTCTTCGTAATAGAGAGCTTGAGCAGATTTTATTTCTGTTTTATAGATTTTTATCGCCTCGCTATATTTAAATTTGTTGATTGCTGAAAAATACTTTCTCCAGCTTCTTTCCAACCTTTTACAGGATTGTTTGAGCTCCCGAAGTTTGGGCGAATACCAAGCATTTTGTTTGACTCCTACTTTTTTGTGAGTCCATTTTTTTGGGAGAACAGTGTCAAGTGATGACTCAAGCCATTTATTAAATTTATCATTTGCAATGACAGGATTTAAGTCGGAGGTTGGTGTGGTGTCCTCAAGATTTGTCACCCAGGACTCCGTTGAAAGTTTTGACCAAGTGCGGACCTGTCTGTTGGTTCTAGCAGCCGGAGTGTTAGCATCCTGCAATACCCAAGTGAACGGAATTAGGAAATGGTCTGACCAGGGCACTGGAATAGGATCTCTTACCAGAAGATTCTGAATATTTGAAAAGATGGGATCGAGCAGGTGACCTTTAGAGTGTGTGGGACCGCCAACTTTTTGAATAAGTTGAAACGCCCCCAACCCATCTACCAATTCCAGCGTGGTTGAGAGTGAGGTGTCGTCGAAGTGAAGGTTAAAATCCCCTAGTAGGGTAAAATTAGGGAGGGTACTAGCAAAATTAGCTGTAAAGTCAGGGCCAAGGGGTCCTGGGGGGCGGTATGCTAGGATTCCTGAAAGAGTACAAACATGTGATGTACCGATGGCGAAGTAGATACTTTCGCAGTCGGGTAGGGGGTTTATGGTGGTACTGCAATTGAATTCAATTTTATAAATAATAGCTATTCCACCTCCTCTACCAATATCCCGGTCAAGCCTCTGAATCGCATAACCAGGCGGGAGAGCTTGGACAATGGCAGGGTCAGCCTCTTTATTCAGCCACGTTTCTGTTAGGAATAGCACGTCAGGGCTCTCTTCTTCCAATAGTAGGATGATTTCTGTTGAGTGCTTAGGGATTGATCGACAATTAAGTAAAAACATTTTGAGAGCCTTCTTGACTGGTATAACTACGGGGCTTTCGGGAGCAGGACAGAATTTAAAAGGACAGAGGAGGCAGTGACTGATAGTGCTGTCAGGCATCATTGAGTGAGTGCACTTACTTCTCATCGCTCCTCTATGGTAGCTAAGCTGGTCAGCGGTGTAAATGTACTTTTCCCTTGTTGAACCGTCAGGGATTCTGGCCCCTGGTCCGGGTCGGACGCGGACGGGCGCAGACGGGCTTGCCTTAGGCGCGCCAGCGGCGCGGTCGCGTCATCGGCCCCTTTTGAGGCCGAGCGTGCGTGCCAGCATCCAGAGCCTAGAGCTCTGACCTGTGTCTGAAGTCCCGTAGATTGAATTAAAAACCCCCCGGAGCTATAGCACAGCTCCCTTAAGTGCAAATAACGGTTTTAAAGTGCAACGTAGTAAAATACAGACAACACAGTTTTAAAGCATAAAAACAAGTCTTAAGCCTAACACTGCTCGTATCTAAAGAAAGCACTTTCATCCCAACCTTTATTGAGGTTCAGATATCTAAACCCTCAGTCCCCAATTTTTTTACCCACTTAGCTTCTTGGTAATCAAGGTCGTCAACCGCCATTTCTTTCAGTAATGCATATGAGGGGGAATTTTCAAACAATCTCTGAGCTGTAATTTCTTTTTAAAAACCCTCTTTCTAATCCAAAATTCTGTTGCAGATCCAAAAAGAGCACAATTGCTCCTGGTAGAACAAATTGCCCAACCGGGTAATCCCTGCCTTTTCCCACCTTCTACATGTACCGTCATGAAACACATCTAGAAATAAGGAGGAGTGCCATAATGCAGTATAATAATTAAACTTGTTAATTTCAATCCTTCTTTTAACCCTGCCCCAGATCTTCACTGCTGCTCCCACTACCTTAAACGTAACCTTTCTGTAGCAGCTGGGCTTCAAGCTTTTTGAGCCACTGCCCTTCCAACTCCAGAGGTATGGTTCTAAATCGATATAAAACATTTGGCAAAAAAATAATATTCAGAACACTGCACCTGCCAGCTAAAGTAAGCTGTAACCCATTAATCCATCTCAGGTCTTGGCTAGCCTTTCCTAATATCGGCTCTAAATTCACTTTCTAGATAGTATCTACTTCCGCCGTAATATTTATTCCCAAATATGTAGCATTATCAACCCTCTGGTTGTCTATCAAATAAATAATACTAGTGCAAATCAACTGTGTTTTTTCATTTATTTAGATGGTACCCTGAAAGTGATCCAAACTTCTCCTTCAACCTTTTTACTTCTGGCAGTGCTGCCTGAGGGTACGGGATTAGCACTGCTATATCGTCCGCGTACGCTAACACTTTGGTTTCAAAGCCATTCACCCTTACTGGCTTAATAATCTGGCTATTTAGCATCTGCTTTATTATAGGGTCGATGTACAAAACAAACAAAATGAGAAAGAAGGGCAGACCTGCTGTGTACCCTGCGAGATGTGGATTTTCTCTGATTCTTGGCTCAAAATTTAGAGTTGAGCATAAGGATGGTAATATAGTGACTTCACAGCCTTCACTATGTCTGACCCAAACCCCTTGCACACAAGGAGCCTCCAGAGATACCGCAGGCCACTTAAATGCCTTCTCGGCATCAAGAAGGAACATGGCCAAGGGGGTTCCTATAGTTGCAGCCAATGTCAAATAAAGCAATGGCCTGCCTCACATGGTCTACTGTACCCCGGCCCGGGATAAACCTGTGCTGCAAAGCCAATACTAGCCTGGCTATGATCCTCCCCATGCGAGGCGCTAAGATCTTTGAGTTCACCTTTGTATCTGAGTTGATCAGGGATATCGGTCTGTATGACCTTGGATTTTCTGGAGGCTTTCCCTTTTTTCTAAAAACTATGTTAGTTCCCTCCCAGGAGCTTGGTAGTACCCCTTACTGTTGAACCCCACAGAAAAAGTTCCCATAAATCCTTAGCCAATTCAGGAAAGAATGTTTTATAAAATTCTAGGGGAATCTCGTCTGGGCCTGCAGCTTTCCATTAGAGCATGAACTACTTCTTCCATAGTAATAACAGAGTCTAATGCCTCCGCCACCCTGGGTTTAAGGCATCATTGTTGCCTAGCTCTAAAAATTTATTTAGTTGCCCTTCAGAAGGATACTTATCTTTGAGTTATAACTTTCTATAATATTCCTCAAACAACTTAATAATGTCTTCTGGCGTGGTAGCCGCCCTTCATCACTCCCATCATTTACCTCAATCACTCTGTCCGCATCGTGCTGCTGAATAAGGAGGGCCAGTAGTCTGCCAGCTGACTCACTATATCCGTAAACCTCTACCCTATGGGTCTGAAACTTCTCAGCCAGATTTCTTGAGTCATAGCTATTAATCATAGCCTTCTTTATCATAATCTCTTGCTGAGTCACATAACCATCCTGGCCTGCCTGTATCAGGCGCATTTGCTTTATCTCCAGGCTCGCCACATCCTTGTTCAATTCCCTGATCTCCTTATCTTGCTGCTTCTGGGTATAAGCTACAAAGCTGATTGTCTCGCCTCTCATGCCTGCCTTAAATGAATCCCATACCGCACCTATGGATGCACTATACCTGTTAATTTCCATGAACTCTACTATCCACTTTTTCATATGATCTACATATTTCAAATTTAAAAGCAGTTTTCTGTCAAACGTCCATTTTTCCGAGCGTTTACCCATGCCCAGTCCCCAAAGTTCCAGACATAAAGGGCTATGATCAATGAAAATCTTGGGTAATCTTTTGACAGCTGATTTCCCCACCAACCCTAGAGAAACTAGAACATAGTCCAAGTGAACATCCTGTTGCTAAGGATACCAGATGTATATATAGCCAGGATCCGGGGCATTCTTTCTGTCCCAAATGTCTACTAACCCATGACTTCTCTTGAATTGGGTTACCGCTCTATAGACAAGCGACTTCCTTCCCATGTACTTACTTGCCTTGCTACCACTCGCACCCACTTCCAAATGTATGTTAAAATCTCCACAGACTATCAAGGGTGTAGGCCATGTAGCCAGCTCTTCCCACACTAATGCCTCATCCAAATTAGAGCTATAAACAGAGCAAACAGAAAACCTATTTCGTGCCACCTGGCATTCAATAATCGCCCAGCGACCATGTTCATCCACCAACTTTCGTTTGGACACATTGAGGCCCCTTCTTCCAATATTGCCACCCCCCTTGTGAAGACGCTTTGTAATGTGCAAGCAGCCAGAGAATGCCCCTTGATCTGGAATAAATCCCTCTTCGCCCAAGGAATATGAGTCTCCTGCTCACAGATGATATCTGACCCCAATGTTTTAAAACTTTTGGTAACCTACAACCTCTTATTCTTATCATTTAGCCCGCAGACTTTAACTGAGCATATACAGAATTTATCCCCATACATTGTGAAATAACAGAGTGTAACTTGTCCTGAATAACCTCAAATAGACTTTCACATTGCCCAGACCACTGTTACCTGACCCAAAACTCCAAAGCTTGTTCACCTCAAAATTCCACACTTATGCTCTTTTTTTATTCTTTTTGTGCCCCCCACCACCCATCCCTGCCCCCCTTCCTGCTGCCCCCCACAGCCACCCTTCCCCCTCCCTCTCCCACCCATGTGAAGCAACCAGACCAATCATGGTCTGCTAGAGATGGTTGAACTCCCCCTATCTAGCCCCCAGAACCCCCAGAGCCGTAGCCTACCTAGTATCAAATATATCACAGTCTGGAGCACCCCATTACCACTAATCAACCCACAAATTTAACATAAAAGTGTAACCAGCACCATAAACAGGAAATAAATGTTTTTGCCTATCAAAAAAGAGAAGATAGGAGAGATAAAAGAGAAAGCGTATGGCTAATTAACATCAGCAATGGATCAATCCAGTCAATTGATTAACCAGTCCAATGCTCCCTTGCGCCATGACACCTCAAACCACCTCTGGCCAAGTCCATGCCTATGGATCAGGATAGTAACAGGCCATTACAGGTTCTTGCCCCCCAAAAATTCCTTGGCTTTGATCTAGGACAAGAACACGCGTGTCTTGTTGTTCCAAATAATTTTTAATTTTGCTGGGTTGATTGAGAAAGCTTGTGCCCCCTTGTCTTGGAAGGGCTTGATTAGCTGCCTGAGGTGCTATCTAAGTTCCACAGTAGCATGGAAAAAGTAAGGCCAGACAAAGACGGAGCATTTCTCCATGGTGTGTTTTGAATCTGGGCGCACTTTCTCAAAAAGTGCCTGTCGCAGCAGAAAATTACAGATGTAAACCAGCTTTGCTCTAGGTTTCCCTGCTTGCCTGCTTTTGCACTATAGGGGTTCGGTGAGCCCTCTGAACCTCATGGGACCAGTTCCAGCCCTGAAGCTCTGGGAAGGCCTTCTGAAACAGATAAACTAAAAAAGCTCTTGCATCTTCTCTTTCCCTCTGGTACCGCTAGACCCCGCAAGTTGTTTCTCCTTTGTCGATTTTCCTTATCTTCCAGCTTCCACTGAATATCCACTAACCACACTTCATACGCCTCTGTAAGCCCCTTAGCAGCACCTACATCTGTTTCAAAATGCGGTAGCCATCAATTCCAAACTGCTCATTCTTTCAGCAATTGTAGACACACTTTAGCTACTTTTTGCACTGTACTTTCCAGTTTACGAGTAGCTACTCGGGCTTTCCGGTTACCTGCACTCATTTCGTCCCTGTGTGACATAATAGTCTGATATATAGTCGGTGGATTCATACTGGGGGGGGCGCTCGAAGTCCCCCGTAGCTTCTCCTATCAGATATGGCATTGCATGAGCATAATCCCACTTCAGATCTAACCAGTCTCCCTGCCGTTTGTTCTTTCTATGTGATTTGCGAGATGTTAGCAGGTCCTTGCTCCCAATCGAGTCACGAGAGTCGCTGCAGTTACCTTCCCTTGAGTCCTTAGACTCCAGGGCTGGGTCAGAGTCATATTCTGACCACTCTGTTTCATCAGACAGTGAAAAGAAACACTTTGCAGCATCTGGGTCCAGGCCACCTACTTTGGGAGATGCAGTTTCCCTTTTGCTCTGTCGCTGTGGTTTGAGGCACTTTCTGGCTGAGCTAGGCTCTATGAGAGTTATAGTAATTGATTCAGTGAGTAGTTGTCGTTCCATGTTTCCCCCACCTTCTCAGCCATTTCTGCCCGGTCACCCATGGTTGATTGGGCCAGTGCACTACCTGCTATCTACTGAACCCCTAAGTTGTTGGGTGTGTCTGCAGTCTCAAGCACTACAGGGGCAGGAATGCACATTACCTTCAAACCAGGGTCTGTCTGCTCCACTGCTCGGGAGGCCACGATGCTGCCATCCAAAGTCCCACCAGGCTCCTCATTAATTTTTGCCCCTTCCTGTCCCTTTACGAGTATTGACATGGGTCCGACCTTCATGGACTCTGCCGAGAGCCTCGCTTCCCCCGGGGGCTGCAGTAAAAGGTCCACAATTGACGGGCCCGAGAAATGGGGAGGGGCAGGTGGGTTGGGATCTGTTTTTCCGCCTTTCTTTTCCCCATCATCTCCGCTCTCAGCCCCGGCTGCCCTGCTGGCCGATTTGTCTTAATGAACCTGTGACTCCAGCTGCTGTTTCAGCTTGGCCTCCGGTTGCCCCAGCCCCTGTCAGAGCAGCTTGGGTGCCTGCCAATGATATATTCCTGTTGCCGCCTGTGCCGGTCATTTAGGCCCCATCCGTTCTGCTGCACACCGCTTAGGTTGCTGGGAGTACTTGCCAATAAACATAACCAGGTGCTCTCACACCCGCAGGAGCCAGTTAAGACCGGCAGCTCGGGAGACGCACGAGCGTGCGAACCAAGATGGCCGCCGCCTGCTGAGCTCCGCTCGTTTTCGCCCGTTTTTAAGTCAAAAACGACGATTTTCAGATCAAAACCTTTGTTAAATTGGGGTCGCTGTATTTATGAAAGGTTTACCTGATGTTGTGAGGCTTTTCCAGACCTGTTACTCGATGGATGTGGATTTTTGCTCCTCCTTCATGCTGCTCCCAGTCCTGCTCTGAGGTACTGCCTGGATTGTCTGTCAGGGGGGCGGAGTGAGTGTTTAGGAAAGGGCCTGGCTTTGGCCTAGCTCCTCCCACAACCAGTTTTAGCCTCTGCACCTTGCTGTTTTTCAAGCTTTTTCTCAATTACTAATACAATACTGCTAAGATTTTTCAACAAATACTCAGTTCTTATTATTTGTTGTATTTTTGCAAGGATATTTACTCAAGTATAAAAATGGATCAGAAAAATGCGCAAACTCCTGTTAATAAGAGGAAAAGTCAGATTTCGCCGCCTCCTGCCAAATCTAAGGTAGTTGAGTCAAGTGAACCTTCTCTGTCATTAATTTTTGACGAAATTCAAGCACTACGTACCAACACAGGCTCAATTGCAACAGAGATTAAAAACTTGCGCAAAGACATGGCAAGCATGTCAATGAAAATTTCTGACAATGCAATTAAAATAAATGTCAATAAAACTAAAATTGATGCCTTCTCCCCACTTGTGGAAAACATTTCTCCTATGTCTGCTCTCCTTCTGGACATGGAAAATCGCAATAGACAGTACAATTTGCGCATCTTTAATTTGCCGGAAGACATTGAGGGTTCCAACTGCAGATTATATTTGGAGAGTTTGATTCCTGGCCTCTTGAACATCAAATTTTCGGAAGAATTTGAAATTGATAAGGCTCACAGGATTCCATCACATCGTAACCCTCGCCATACAAAGCCTCGACAAATGATATTTAAAGTTCTTCCCCACCACCATCTGGTTTTGATAAGAAAAAGCAGCTCGAGAAATTCCTTCTTTGATGGTTAATGGTCATAAAATTTCTATTCACCAAGACTTTGCCAAAGAAACTGTTTCGATTCGCAAGGAATTTTCCGTTCTTCGTCCTCAGCTTAGAAGTCTTGGTTTTAAGTATGGTCTTTTTGATCCATCAACAATGCGCATCTGGAAAGACAATTTCTCCAAATCCTTCCAAAGACCTGACGATTTAAGACGGTTCTTGGATCAGCATTCACAACATTCAATGGATACGCATGATTCTGCTACCTGAACATAGATTTTACGCTTGTTCCTGAAAAGTTTCAAGGTTTTATTTACAGGGGCTCCAGCGGTTTTCGGTCATGCGTGTAAAGCGTGTGTGCGTTTCATTTCTGTTATTAATGTTCAATGTTGTTCGTTTTTTTCTTTGCTTTTCTCTCTTTATTAACTACTCTGGAGTTACTATTTATTTTTGCTATATACATCTTTGTCTCCTTTTCTCATTATTCTTTTTCTTCCTTTTTCATAAATGGCTAGTGTTCATAATATCAAAATAGTCTCGTTAAATGTTAAAAGTTTACGTCATCCTGTCAAACGTACGAAAATGTTAGATTATCTAGGCCGGTGTAAAGCGGATATTTGTTTTATACAGGAAACTCATATAGATGACAACATTTTAGATTATATGAAAAAAAAATGGGTTGATAGTATCGTTTCATCGCCTGCAAATGGAAAAAAAATGGTGTGGCTATCCTTTTGCCAAACGCCTTAATTGCCAAATTCTGAGTAAATGTTCAGACACTGAAGGAAGATATGTCATTGTTAAAATTAAAGTTCAGAATAAAGTTATGTTTTTATTAAATGTTTATGGTCCCACAGCGGACGACCCCCATTTTAGGTCAGTTCTAACAACAGAAGTTCTCAAATTGGGTAAGGTTCCTCTCATACTTGGAGGAGATTTTAATGTTATATCTGATCCACTACTAAATAGATTATCTCTTACCAAATTTCGGCCTCCAAAGTCTTTTTTGCTTTTAAATCATTTCTTCAAATTACATTTTCCTACAGAAAAAATTTTCACATTTTTTTCTAACCCACATAACTCTCATTCTAGGCTTGATTATTTATTAGTTTCAAGGCAATTAATTGACTCTGTGGTTACCCCTACTATTGGCAATATTGATATATCGGATCATGCCCTGATTTCTCTTAATCTGAAATTAAATTCCAATGTTACAACTCAATCCAGATGGAGAATGAATACTAGTATTGTCCTAAATGAACAAAATAAACCTAAACTTTTAGATGCTATACATGATTATTTTCTTTTAACCCTGAAGATTCTACTTCTATGGTGAATAGATGGGACGCCTTTAAAGCTTATATTAGAGGGGCTACTATTTCACTTATGGCTCATGAAAATAAAACTTTTAATGCTAATGTCAGAAATTTAGAGAAACAAATTGCTAAATATGAGAGACTTTTATTACATCTAATGATCCCCAATATAGAGTTAAGCTGCAAAAACTTAGATATGAGTTTAACTCAATCCTTAGCAGAAGAGCGGGTATTCAGCTGTCAAATTCTAAAGCCAAATTTGCCTTCAATGCCAATAGATCAGGACGACTTTTAGCTAATTATTTACGCATTAAAAGGACAAAACACACATTAACTCAATTCATGGATCTAATGGAAAAGTTGCCCTATCTCAAAATGACATTGTTAATGAATTCCTGGATTTTTATACTAATTTATATAACAAACCTAATTTTGATGATGCCTCCTTAATCGATTCGTTTTTATCCAATTGCGGCTTACCTAAAATCTCACAATCTGATAAATTAAATCTTGACTTACCTATCACTTAAGATGAAATTTTATTAGCTATAAAATCTCTCAAAAAGAATAAATCCCTGGTCCTGATGGTATTCCGGCTGAGTTTTATAAAGAATTTCAGTTACAGCTTATCCCTCATTTATTACAACTTTTTACTTTTTTTGGTTCTACAGGTATTACTACTGGGTCGTTTACTGAAGCTTTAATTATTGTATTACCCAAACCTAATAAAGACCCTACTTTGGTATCAAATTATCGACCTATTTCTTTAATAAATCAAGATTGTAAATTGTATGCTAAAATACTTGCCTCTAGATTATCATCTGTGTTGGAATCTATTATTCACTCAGACCAATCTGGTTTTATGAAGAATAGATACTCAGCAAATAATACTAGAACATTGTTACATGTTATTGAACAGGGTTCCACCTTATCTTTACCTTCAGGTATTCTTGCATTGGACGCTGAAAAAGCATTCGATAAAATCCATTGGCAATTTTTATTTCATACTTTGTCATTTAATTTTGGGGATACGTTTATACGTATGATATCTGCGTTGTATTCTTCTCCTATGGCTCGTTTATTTATTAATGGCCAAGTTTCTAATCAATTTTCCCTCTTTAGAGGTACAAGGCAAGGTTGTCCCCTTTCCCCTCTTTTGTTTATTCTTGGTATTGAACCCTTTCTTGTTGCTATTAGAAAATGTGATAATATTGCAGGAATTAATATTAAGGATGTTATTATTAAAACTTTAGCATATGCTGACGATGTCCTATTATTTATTAGTAATCCTTTATTTTATTTTCCTCCCCTGCTTGAAATTATTTCGTCCTACTCCACAGTCTCTGGGTATAAACTTAATACAAATAAAACAGAATTCTTTCCTGTGAATATATATTGTACTCCTGATATGATACCCATGAATGATATTATTTGGCAAAAATATAAACTAAAATATCTTGGTATTGAATTTTGCTCGTCTATAAAATCAACTATATCACTGAATTGTGACTCCATCTTAAATTATATTAAGGATAAAATAACCAAATGGTCTTCACTTCGTTTGTCATGGTGGGGTAGAATGGATTCTATAAAAATGAATATTGCTCCAAAAATTTTTTATACTCTTGCCATGATTCCCACTCAATTTCCGCTAAAGTTTTATAAAACAGTAGATAACCTCCTTTCCAAATTCCTTTGGAGTAACAAATCACCTCGTATTAGCTATAAAAATTAAAAATACCTAAATGTAATGGAGGTTTTGGTTTGCCTAATTTCTTTAATTATCATAAAGCTTTCATTCTAAAACAAAGCTCTATTTGGTTTAGTCACTCTTTTTACACAATCCCCCTACTTGGCTTTTAATTGAAAAATCCTTCATAAATCCTTTTCCACTGCCCACCTTGTTAACTATGTCTAATAAATCGCCAATTTTACATAAATCTGTAATTCTAAAATCCATCAAGCTAATTTTTAATAATTTAGATTTAATTTTTCAATCACCTATTTCTCTGACAGAAGATATGTCGTTATGGCATAATCCAATTATAAAACTTAATAGAAATGTTAGATTTTGGTCTACTTGGATTAAAGCTGGTATTTTTTATCTTAAAGATGTTTATTATGATAATGCGTTTGTCCCTTTTGATAGCTTGCAATCAAAATTTCATTTATCTTCTTCTGATTTTATCAAATATGATTCATTATGTAACTCCATTCTAGATTCATTTCCTCAGTATGTCCCTTCCAATATTAAATCAGATTTATCAACTTATATTCAAACTGTTTCTACTTTACCTCATGGTGCTTCCATGCTATATAAAAAAATGTCTATCTCTCAAGAGTCCAACATTAATGTGATATCGACTTTTTGGAATAAGGATCTTTCAATTTCATTATCTATTGATACATGGAAAACCATTTGGCTTGATAGTATTTCGGGTTGGTTGCCTGTTTCGCTATACCAAACGAATTCTTATATTTTATATAACTGTTTATGGACCCCATATCGATTATTTCATGCTAAACTTATCCAGTCTCCTACTTGTTGGCACTGCAATTTGCTGAATGGTTCATTGCAACATATGCTTTTTGAATGTCCTTTGGTTTTTAATTTTCGGACTGAAGTATGGGTTATTATAAAAAAAGATATTTAATATCCAAGAAAATATTTCATTCAAATTGATAATTTGTAAATCTGTTATTCTTTCACAAAAACTAAATGAACTAGAATGTAAATTGTTCAATTTTTTAGTATCAGCTGCTTTAAAATCCATTACAACTTGTTGGAAAGATGTTTCTACATTATCTGTCAACGTTTGGTGGTCGTGGGTTATTTTTACAAGAAAAGGAGCACAGTTATCTCTTAATGGTATTAATCATAATTCTAATTCTTATAATTTTTTCTGGACTCCTATCGATATCTATTTGTCTTCTTGAAATGTGTTAATCCATAAGATATTTTATTAATAAGATGTTTCAAATGTTATAATTTTTAGTAACTCTACTTCATTATTAAAACTAATTATTGAGAGATGTCCCCATCCCTTTCCCCTCATTTTGTGTTCTTTTATGTAATTCCGATATGCTTGATATACCTATACCAATTTAATTGATGTTTTCAAGATTTATCTATAGTTAATGGTGTTTATTGAATGCTATTTTTTGTATTGTCTTTTGTTATTGTGGAATTATTATGAAAATTTCAATAAAATATTTTGAACTATAAGACCGGCAGCCCGGTCGGCCTTCCTCCCCAGCCGATCCAAAGCACACCACATGCTGGCCACTGCAACAGGTAGCATGCTACGTATCCTGCTCCGTAACTGGCTTTGACAAGGGCTAGTCAGAGAGGGCTCCACACAGCCGTATCACACGGCCGCCATATTGCTCCAGTCCCACTAATAAGCTTTTCACTGATGACTGGGCTAACTTAGTAAAGAGCGCACAGCTGATGTGCTTACAGGAAACATGGCTTAGAAAGCCCTTTGATGTAAAAGGTTTTAGTTCTTTGTGTACAGATGCTATCAAATCCAGTAAGGGAATGGCAAAGGGTGGTCTTATGGTCTTGATTTCTAACTGGGCTCCTTTCAAAGTACACAAAGCATTTCTTTCATCACCTTTCTTCCAACTAGTGCTACTCAGCTCAGACAGAAACCCTAATAAGTCTTAGAAAATGAATTAGAAATTTTATTTAAGGACAAAGTGAAGGATGTGTGTATAATATGGGCTGGTGATTTTAATCTGACTAATTGTTTTATGATCTTATATTTGTGGCCTCCAAGATACACAGGATGAAGATATTGACCACTTTAAACACTCTTTATATAGCTCTGCTCTAAATAAACTAATGTTCAAATATAATTTGCACTTTATAGACATAAGCCATGATGGTGATACCCCAAAACCCTACACTTTTATTGGGAGAAAAAGTCAGGGTATTATAGATCTCATCTTAGTTTCAGATAGTTTTAGGCTCACACCATTAGAACTTCAAGTGAGGGAAAACTGTGTAAGTGATCACAATCCTGTTAATCTTAGCTTTTCAATTACAAATACCACCAACTAAATGTGAGAATAAAGTAATAAATATACATCCAGCAGGAGAAAGCACTATTAGATTGAAATGGTCAGGAGTTGACCCTGTTAACTTTACATCAGGGATAATATAAGGAAATAAGGAACAGGGATCAAAATAGTGGTTTAATTATAAATGCACAAAGGCACGGAAAGATTTAATTAAATTGCTTCATGCATATCCAAGAGATCGTGCTGCAATTTATAACAGCAGAATTCATTATAAATTGGCCCTAAAAGAATGGGAAAAAGAGCTACAGGCGAAAGCTTGGACAAATTTATCACAGGCCACACAAACGGGATAATACATTATTCTGGGAAACTATAAATGCTCATACTCTTAGGGATAACTCTACACCTAAGTTAGACAGCTCAATAATGGAAGAGGCCTTAGTGTATCACGTCCGCTCAATTTTTACGTCACCTCCAAATACAGATAAAGATGAGATGACGTTTATGGATATTTACCAAATGCATATTGTTTCTTTCATAGAGGAGGTTTATAGAGCTTTAGTGAGATGCCCACAGGGCAAAGCTGACGGACCTGATCGTGTTCCAGTGGACACAAAAATAACTTCTAGATCTCTGGGTACCTATACTTACTAAGATCTGTAATGCAGTCGGCTTGGGTATTATTCCGCCTTCTTGGATGGAATCTTTAATAATTCCAATTTTCAAAAAGGTTCTAGAAACGATACGAAATGCTACAGACCCATATCTTTGCTAGATTTCTAATATACTAGAAGGATCCTTTTTGAAAGATTGGAGCAGTGGACCAAGGATAACAAAATATTGACAAGTGCACAATTCAGTTTCAAAACCGGACTGGGGACTGTAGCACAATGCCCCAACTTAGATCTTTTAAAGGGGAAGTACACTAAGGCAGGATATCTATATATGTGTTTTATGGATTTAAGTTGTGCATTTGACATGGTTAATCGTAATAAGCTATGGAAATGTATGACAACTCTAGGGGCCCCGAAAGACATAATATAATTGCTTGCGTATATGTACAGCAATTTGTCAGGGAGGGTGCGTTACGGACCTCAGGGATAACTAACGAGATGATTCAATATACAAAGAGGAGTACGACAGGGGTGTGTTTTGGCACCATTCTTGTTCTCAGTTTACATTAATGGGATGGATGAGAAATTACAGCTACTTGGTGCTGACACCACCAGAGTAGGTTCACGTTCCATACCCATCCTTTTATATGCGGACAATGCCGTCCTCTTGACACTAACTCCATAAAGTTTGCAGAGTCTTATTAATGCATTTGTTAATTTTATGGAGAACACTGATTTAAACATAGAACAAGGGAAAACCTTCACCATGTCTTTGGAAAGAAGGAAGCGAAAACCCCATTCATTTTATATCAAGGGAACTAAGATCTCTAGTACTAAGCATTTCTGTTACTTAGAATTGTGCTTCCCTGAAGCTGGACGATGAAAATCGCCTAGAGAGACAAATGTTGTCAATATGTTGAGGAATAATGAGGAGATGTTTAGATTTTCTAGTAAACTTGGGGCCAAATAGATTAAACAAATGCTAACTCTTTACAATGCCAAAACAATCACAGCAGTGACTTATGGTGCAATAGTTTTGGAGGTGGGACACAATCATGTTTTACAGAGGCAGGAGAATAAATTCCTTCAAAGGTTCTTGGCAGTTCCCCACTCAATCATTGAATCTATTATATAAATGATGTTGGGTGTTAAACCTATTATGGACATTATAACGGCCAAACCGCTGTTACTTTGGCACTCGATCTAGTCTAAACCTGAGTCTCAACTTAATTAATACTTGGAGATTGTCTATCTATGGACCAGGCTAAAAAATACCATGGTTAGTTTTTATCAGGAATAACTTATAACATCTAGATAATGAGAATAGGAAACTATGTGAGAATGTAGTGCAAAATAAAAAATGTCTTTAAAACAGTACGTCCTGGAGAAGAGTGCTCAGGAAAGTGAAAGTAGAAACATGTCAAAATGTACTATGAAGAATTATATATTGCATTTCAGACATCCTGACTACAAAAATATATTAGTTTCATCCCAAATGTTCGTCATAAATGTTTTCTAACCATATTCCGTCTTTTAATAATTCTTCAGTTGGTCACCTTCCCGATTGGGAACACCTGGGTGTAAGGTGATGTTAAATGCCTATGTGATAATAAATCCAAACAATCAACACTGCACTTAACTCTCTTTTGCAGATTTTACCTTGATTTTGAGAAAAAGTTTCTGAAACCATTGTTCTTAAGAGAGCAATTGCATCATTATCAGGAAGCGTTTCAATTTTTAATGGACATGGGGACATCAGGGTCTGTTATGCCTTAGCTAACTATTTTGTCAATGTAACAAGGCTGTCTAATCTAGAGGTGACATATCATTAGAATGATAATGGTTTCACCCTTCTCCCGCCACTCGTGCCTTAATTGTGTGAATTAATCACTAAGAAATTAGGAAACTTTATTTAATTTAAAATGTGTATTTTATTGAAGAAGTTTTGTTAACTTAAGACTTTTATGGTTTTAAGATGCATTTTTAAAAGCCTGCTTCAAGATGAAATGGAGTTTTTAAAGATTTCTAATATATGAGAATGTATAATTATTGTGTGCTTTTACGGTTTATTTATATATGAACGGAATAAAGAATTTTGAATGAATGAATTGTAGACTAAATCCCATAATTTCCCATAAATCTGTCAAAGTGACTCGATCGAAAGCTTTCTCTCTGTCTACCAGGGTCATTGCCAGGGGAGTGATAGTGATTGTTGCTATATCTATAAGAGTGATCACCCGATTTATATGATCCATGCTTCCTCTCCCTGGGATAAAGCCATGCTGGCAGGGTGAGACCACCCTGGCAATAACCCCGCTCAGACGACATGCAAGGATCTTCAAATATATTTTCAAGTCGCTGTTAATGTTATTGGTAGGTATGACCCTGGGGAGTTTGGATCATTTTTTAAAAATATATAAATATAGATATATACAAACATTGTGATATAGATATATATATATACACACATAACCTACTGTTCGCCAGTAGGTAGTTATAGTTAGGACCTTGTTTCTATTCAAAAAGCATTTTTTCTTTTGCCAATATCTTTGGTGCCAGTTGACGAATCTTTGCGAAATTTTTCAAAACTAATGGGGCGCTCCGGTCAGCTCCTGTCTTGAAAGTTTCGGGGTGATTCATCAAGCGGGGACTGAGAAAAAAGGGGTGTCCCAAAACGTGTTTTCTCCATGTTAATTTCCATAGGAAACTTTTGTCGTGGCTACAGCCCGAACTGCTGAATGGAATTACACCAAATTTGGAAGATAGGTAGCTCTTGGTTCAGAGTGCACTCTTTGGTATAAATGGTGTAAATCCCTTCAATAGTTCCTGAGAAATTTATATATAAAAAAATTAGTATCTGGTGACCGCGGTGGATCTGCGAACCCTCCCGATCACGAGATGATTTCTGATTGGCTGCCAACACTTCAAACCAGGAAGTGTTGGCAGCCATCTTGTGACTTGGTTAAACCGAGTCATAAGAAAAAAGGTTAAAAAAAGAAAAGGGGTCAGGGTGTTTCTACCCTAGGTCTGCTTAGGGGGTCCCTCAGGGACATTGCAGTTTGCAATGGCAGGGCGGGAGCACTGCTCCCGCCCTGTCATATCAAACTTCTGGTTCGCTTCATGGAAGCGAGAGAAGGAAAACTTTGTCCAAAAGCAATGCCTGTTCCCACAGGAGGGGGGGAGCCAGCAGGGACCACGGGGGCTTTGGGGTTTCCCCCGTGGTCCCCAACAGTGAGGCTATGCCCCGGGGGATGGGGTTACCGGGGCCGAAAATGGCCTGGGAGGGGGGCCAGTCAGCCCCACTTCCCTTTATAATTAAAAATAATAATAAAGAAATAAGGCCAGGCCCTGGGGGATGGGGTCCCCGGGGCCAAAATTGGTGTGAGGAGGGGGCCACGTGGCCCCCCTCCAATTTAAAAAAAAAAAAAAAAGGCTTGGCAGGCCCCAGGGGGTGGGGTCCCTGGGTCCAAAAGTGGCCCAGGGAAGGGGGGGGCCACGATGCCCCCCTCCCATAAAATAAAAAATATATTTAAAAAAAAGGCAAAACCCGGGCGATGGGGTCCCTGGGGCCGAAAATGGCCTCAGGAGGGGGGCCGCGCACCCCCTCCTTTAAATCTAGGTTTAATAAAAAAATTAGAAGTGGCCATGCCCCGAGTGATGGGGTCCCCGGGGCCAAAATCAGCCTCGTGGCCCCCTACCGTAAAAAAAAAAAAAAAAAATGTCTCAGGCCCCCCTTCCAAAAGAAAGACAGAAGCAGAAAAGAGAAGCCGGCATCCCGCTGGAGGCCCCTCCCTGAACTACTCTGCAAATGAGCCTCCTGGCACGATCTTGGTTGGGGTGTGAAGTCCCCGTCACTACTGAGGGTCCTTAGGGGCCAACTAGCCCACCAGGTACCTCTAGTAAGCCCTACACAGCTGGTTTGCTGAGAGGTGGTAGGAGGCCACGCCCATTTTTACACCACTTTGCAAGCACGCCTCTTGGTGCACTGGTGGTGGGGTGATGAGGTCCCCTTGTGTCCTGAGGACCTCAGGACTAAACTGGACTTCATCCCCCAAGCAGCAGTGCGCCAGGGGCTGTGTTTGCAGAGTGGTGTAAAAAGGGGGCGTGGCCTCTGACTACTCTCAGCAATCCAGCTGTGTGGGGCTTACTAGAGGTAACAGGAGTGCTAGTTGGCCCCCAGGGACTCTCAGGAGGCAAGGGGACTTCATCCCCCAACCAAGAGTACGCCAGGAGGCGCGATGGCAGAATGGTGGAGAAAGGGGGAGTGGCCTGTGTCAACCTCTCAGCAATCCCACTGTGTGGGGCTTGCTGGGGGTAACAGGTGGGCTAGTTGGCCCCTAAGGACCCCCACAAGCGAAGGGGACTTTAATCCCCATCCATGAGCGCGCCAGGGAGTGCGTTTGCAGAGTGGTGGGCAAAGGGTGCGTGGCCTGCTATGAGAACTTACCAATCCTGCTGTGTGGGACTTACTGGAGGTAATAGGAGCGGTTGTTGGCTCCCAAGGATGTTCTTGGGGGCCAACTACCCCTCCTGTTACCTCCAGTAATTCCCACACAGTGGGATTGCTAAGAGGTCTGCGGAGGCCACGCCCCCCTTTCTCCACCGCTCTGCAAACGCGTCTCCTGGAAAACTACTGGTTGGGGGATGAAGTCCACTTTACTCCTGAGGGACTTTGGGGACCAAGAAGCCCTCCTGGTACCTCATGTAAGTCCTACGCAGCGGAATTCCTGAGTGCTGGTCGGAGGCCCAGCCCCCTTTCTCCACCACTTTCCAAACGCGACTACTAGTTAGAGAAGCATTTGCAATATAATAGGTCTCACATTTGCTAGAGTTAGAGCTATTGGTGTTGTAAATGTAAAAGTTTTTTACTAATGTTTTTGGGAGTGGAGCGGATGTACGTTGTGTGTAGTGGAATTATGTGGTATGTTGTGCAGTGAAATTATGTGGATAGAAAGTATGTGGTATTTAGTGTAGGATTATGTAGAGTGGGATTATGTGTTATGGAGAGTAATTATGTGGTATGGTAGTCTGTGTTGTGGAGTGGTAACCTCAGGTTTAGTCTTCCTCGTTTCCATAGAAGCTAAACTATAAACTCATGAGATAAAAAAAGAAGGAACCACTGAGGAGCACTTCTGGACCTAGTCAGAGGTATGAGCAGGGCCACTGGAATTATGCAACTGTTTGGCTGCACCGACTTTTGCACAATTATACATTTTCTGCATTTACCACATAATCCATCATCTGCTGCATAATCTACAGATTTGAACAAAAAAACCCTTGTTTCTAGCTCAAACGTTACAAAAAATGCGGCGACAAATGTTACAGCGTGGTGGAAGGCCCTTTGCAAACATAGAATGGTCACCTGTTACGTATTGCTAAATGTGGGTGTTAAATTGGCACTAATGGTGCGAAAACCACTCTTGCTTCTTTCTGTGCCTCTCTTGCCTCTTTCTGCATTGCTCTTGCTTCTTTTGGCACCTTTCTTCCTTTTTCTGCACTTCTCTTGCCTCTTTCTGCACGTCTCTTCCGCTTTCTGCATCTCCCTTCTTTCTGCACCTCTCTTGCTTCTTTCTTCTGTACCTCTCTTGCCTCTTTCTGCACCTCTGTTGATTCTTTCTGCACTTCTCTTGCCTCTTTCTGCACCTCGCTTGCTTCTTTCTGCACTTCTCTTGCTAATTTCTGCACCCCTCTTCTCTCTTTCTGCACCCTTCTTCTCTCTTTCTGCACCCCTCTTCCTACACCTCTGTTGCCTGTTTCTGCACCTCCCTTGCCTCTTTCTGCACCTCTCTTGCCTCTTTCTGCACGTCTCTTGCCTCTTTCTGCACTTCTCTTACCTCTATTTGGATTTCTGTTGCTTCTTTCTGTACCCCTCTTGCCGGTTTCTGCACCTCTCTTGCCTCTTTTTGCACATCTCTTGCCTCTTTTTGCACCTCTCTTGCCTCTTTCTGCACCTCTTTCGCCTCTTTCTGCACCTCACTTGCCTCTTTCTGCACTTCCCTTGCTTTTTTCTGCACCTCTCTTGTTTCTTTCTGCAACTCTTTTGTCTCTTTCATCACTTCTCTTGCTTCTTTCTACATCTCTGTTGCTTCTTTCAGCACTTCTCTTGCCTGTTTGTGCACCTCTCTTGCCTGTTTCTGCACCTCTGTTGTCTCTTTCTGCACCTCACTTGCTTCTTTCTGCAGCCCTCTTTCCTTTTTCTGCATCCTTCTTCCCTCTTTCTGCACCTCTCTTGCCTCTTTCTGCATCCCTGTTCCCTCTTTCTGCACCTCTCCTGCCTGTTTCTGCACCTCTCCTGCCTGTTTCTGCACCTCTCTTGCCTCTTTCTGCACGTCTCTTGCCTCTTTCTGTATGTCTGTTGCTTCTTTCTGCATCTCTCCTGCTTCTTTCTGCACCCCTCTTGCTTCTTTCTGCACCCTTCTTCCCTCTGTCTGCACCTCTTTTGCCTGTTTCTGCAACTCTGTTGCCTCTTTCTGCACTTCTTTTGCCTCTTTCTGCTCTTCTCTTGCCTCTCTCTGCACCCCTCTAGTCTCTTTCTGCACCCCATTGCTTCTTTCTGCACCTCTCTTGCCTTTTTCTGCACCTCTCTTGCTTCTTTCTGCACCTCACGTGACTCTTTCCGCACCTCTTTTGCTTTATTCTGCACGTCTCTTGTTTCTTTCTGCAACTCTCTTGTCTCTTTCATCCCTTCTCTTTCTTCTTTCTACACCTCTGTTGCTTCTTTCAGCACTTCTCTTGCCTCTTTCTGCACTTCTCTTGCATGTTTCTGCAACTCTCTTGCCTTTTTCTGCACCTCTGTTGCCTCTTTCTGCACCTCACTTGCTTCCTTCTGTACCCCTCATGCCTCTTTCTGCACCCTTCTTGTCGGTTTCTGCACCTCACTTGCCTTTTTTTGTACCTCTCTGGTCTCTTTTTGCATCTCTTTTGCTTTATTCTGCATGTCTCTTGTTTCTTTCTGCAACTCTCTTGTCTCTTTCATCACTTCTCTTGCCTCTTTCTACACCTCTGTTGCCTGTTTCTGCACCACTCTTTCCTCTTTCTGCACATCTCTTGCCTCTTTCTGCACTTCTCTTGCCTCTTTCTAGATTTCTGTTGCTTCTTTCTGCACCCTCTTGCCTCTTTCTGCACCTATGTTGCTTCTTTCTGCACTTCTCTTGCCTCTTTCTGCACCTCTCCTTCTTCTTTCTGCACCCCTCTTGCTTCTTTCTGCACCCTTCTTCCCTCTTTCTGCACCTCTTTTGCTTGCTTCTGCAACTCTGTTGCCTCTTTTTGCACCCCTATTGCTTCTTTCTGCACCTCTCTTGCCTCTTTCTGCACCTCACGTGACTCTTTCTGCACCTCTTTTGCTTTATTCTGCATGTCTCTTGTTTCTTTCTGCAACTTTCTTGTCTCTCTCATCACTTCTCTTTCTTCTTTCTACACCTCTATTGCTTCTTTCAGCACTTCTCTTACCTTTTTCTGCACTTCTCGTGCCTGTTTCTGCACCTCTTTTGCCTCTTTCTGCACCTCTCTTGCCTCTTTCTGCACCTAACTTGCTTCTTTATGTACCCCTCTTGCCTCTTTCTGCACCCTTCTTGCCGGTTTCTGCATCTCACTTGCCTCTTTTTGTACCTCTCCTGCCTCTTTTTGCACCTCTTTTGCTTTATTCTGCATGTCTTTTGTTTCTTTCTGCAACTCTCTTGTCTGTTTCATCACTTCTCTTTCTTCTTTCTACACCTCTGTTGCTTCTATCAGCACTTCTCTTGCCTCTTTCTACACCTCTGTTGCCTGTTTCTGTACCTCACTTGCCTCTTTTTGCACCTTTCATGCCTCTTTCTGCACCTCTTTTGCCTCTTTCTGCACCTCACTTGCCTCATTCTGCACTTCTCTTGCTTTTTCTGCACTTCTCTTGTTTCTTTCTGCAACTCTTTTGTCTCTTTCATCACTTCTCTTGCTTCTTTCTACACCTTTGTTGCTTCTTTCAGCACTTCTCTTGCTTCTTTCTGCACTTCTCTTGCCTGTTTCTGCACCTCTCTTGCCTGTTTCTGCACCTCTGTTGCTTCTTTCTGCACCTCACTTGCTTCTTTCTGCACCCTTCTTTCCTTTTTCTGCACCCTTCTTCCCTCTTTCTGCACCTCTCTTGCCTCTTTCTGCACCCCTGTTACCTCTTTCTGCACCTCTACTGCCTGTTTCTGCACCTCTCTTGCCTCTTTCTGCACTTCTCTTGCCTCTTTCTGTATGTCTGTTGCTTCTTTCTGCACTTCTCTTGCCTCTTTCTGCACCCCTCTTGCCTCTTTCTGCACCTCTGTTGCTTCTTTCTGCACTTCTCTTGCTTCTTTCTGCACCTCTCCTGCTTCTTTCTGCACCCCTCTTGCTTCTTTCTGCACTCTTTTCCCTCTTTCTGCACCTCTTTTGCCAGTTTCTGCAACTCTGTTGCCTCTTTCAGCACCCCTATTGCTTCTTTCTGCACCTCTCTTGACCCCTTTCTGCACCACTCTTGCCTCTTTCTGAACCTCACGTGACTCTTTCTGCACCTCTTTTGCTTATTCTGCAAGACTCTTGTTTCTTTCTGCAACTCTCTTGTCTCTTTCATCACTTCTCTTTCTTCTTTCTACACCTCTGTTGCTTCTTTCAGCACTTCTTTTCCTCTTTCTGCACTTCTCTTGCCTGTTTCTGCACCTTTCCTGTTTCTTTCTGTACCCCTCTTGCCTCTTTCTGCACCCTTCTTCCCTCTTTCTGTACCTCTCTTACTTCTTTCTGTACCCTGTTCCCTTTTTCTGCAAATCTCCTGCGTGTTTCTGCACCTCTCCTGCCTGTTTCTGCACCTCTCTTGCCTCTTTCTGCACCCTTCTTGCCTCTTTCTGCAACCCTCTTCCCTCTTTCTGCACCTCTCTCGCCTATTTCTGTACCTCTCTTGCCTCTTTATGTACCTCTCTTGCCTCTTTCTGCACCTCTGTTGCCTCTTTCTGCACCTCACTTGCTTCTTTCTGTACCCCTCTTGCCTCTTTCTGTACCTCTCTTACTTCTTTCTGCACCCCTGTTCCCTCTTTCTGCACCTCTCTCGCCTATTTCTGTACCTCTCTTGCCTCTTTCTGCACTTCTCTTACCTCTTTCTGTACCTTGGTTCCTTCTTTCTGCCCTTCTCTTCCTTCTTTCAGCACTTCACTTGCTTCTTTCTGCACCTCTCTTGCCTCTTTCTGCACGTCTCTTGCCTCTTTCTGCACTTCTCTTGCCTCTTTCTAGATTTCTGTTGCTTCTTTCTGCACCCCTCTTGCCGGTTTCCGCACCTCACTTGCCTCTTTTTGCACCTCTCTTGCCTCTTTCTGCACCTCTTTTGCCTCTTTCTGTACCTCACATGCCTCTTTCTGCACTTCTCTTGCTTTTTTCTGCACCTCTCTTGTTTCTTTCTGCAACTCTTTTGTCTCTTTCATCACTTCTCTTGCTTCTTTCTGCACTTCTCTTGCCTGTTTCTGCTCCTCTCTTGCCTGTTTCTGCACCTTTGTTGCTTCTTTCTGCACCTCACTTGCTTCTTTCTGCACCCCTCTTTCCTTTTTGTGCACCCTTCTTCCCTCTTTCTGCACCTCTCTTGCCTCTTTCTGCACCCCTGTTCCCTCTTTCTGCACCTCTTCTGCCTGTTTCTGCACCTCTCTTGCCTCTTTCTGCAATTCTCTTGCCTGCTTCTGCACCTCTCTTGCCTCTTTCTGCACCTATGTTGCTTCTTTCTGCACTTCTCTTGCCTCTTTCTGTACTTCTCTTGCCTGCTTCTGCACCCCTCTTGCCTCTTTCTGCAACCCTCTTCCCTCTTTCTGCACCTCTCTTGCCTATTTCTGTACCTCTCTTGCCTCTTTATGCACCTCTGTTGCCTCTTTCTGCACCTCTGTTGCCTCTTTCTGCACCTCACTTGCTTCTTTCTGTACCCCTCTTGCCTCTTTCTGCACCCTTCTTCTCTCTTTCTGTACCTCTCTTACTTCTTTCTGCACCCCTGTTCCCTCTTTCTGTACATCTCCTGTGTGTTTCTGCACCTCTCTTGCCTGTTTCTGCACCTCTCTTGCCTGTTTCTGCACCTCTGTTGCTTCTTTCTGCACCTCACTTGCTTCTTTCTGCACCCCTTTTTCCTTTTTTTGCACCCTTCTTCCCTCCTTCTGCACCTCTCTTGCCTCTTTCTGCACCCCTGTTCCCTCTTTCTGCACCTCTTCTGCCTGTTTCTGTACCTCTCTTGCCTCTTTCTGCACTTCTCCTACCTCTTTCTGTACCTTGGTTGCTTCTTTCTGCCCTTCTCTTCCTTCTTTCAGCACTTCACTTGCTTCTTTCTGCACCTCTCTTGCCTCTTTCTGCACGTCTCTTGCCTCTTTCTGCACTTCTCTTGCCTCTTTCTAGATTTCTGTTGCTTCTTTCTGCACCCCTCTTGCCGGTTTCCGCACCTCACTTGCCTCTTTTTGCACCTCTCTTGCCTCTTTCTGCACCTCTTTTGCCTCTTTCTGTACCTCACATGCCTCTTTCTGCACTTCTCTTGCTTTTTTCTGCACCTCTCGTATCTTTCTGCAACTCTTTTGTCTCTTTCATCACTTCTCTTGCTTCTTTCTACACCTCTGTTGCTTCTTTCAGCACTTCTCTTGCTTCTTTCTGCACTTCTCTTGCCTGTTTCTGCACCTCTCTTGCCTGTTTCTGCACCGCTGTTGCTTCTTTCTGCACCTCACTTGCTTCTTTCTGTACCCCTCTTTCCTTTTTTTGCACCCTTCTTCCCTCTTTCTGCACCTCTCTTGCCTCTTTCTGCACCCCTGTTCCCTCTTTCTGCACCTCTTCTGCCTGTTTCTGCACCTCTCTTGCCTCTTTCTGCAATTCTCTTGCCTCTTTCTGTATGTCTTTTGCTTCTTTCTGTACTTCTCTTGCCTCTTTCTGTACTTCTCTTGCCTGCTTCTGCACCTCTCTTGCCTTTTTCTGCACCTATGTTGCTTCTTTCTGCACTTCTCTTGCTTCTTTCTGCACCTCTCCTGCTTCTTTCTGCACCCCTCTTGCTTCTTTCTGCACCCTTCTTCCCTCTTTCTGCACCTCTTTTGCCTGTTTCTGTAACTCTGTTGCCTCTTTCAACACCCCTATTGTTTCTTTCTGCAACTCTCTTGCCTCTTTCTGCACCTCTCTTGCCTCTTTCTGCACCTCACGGGACTCTTTCTGCAACTCTTTTGCTTTATTCTGCACGTCTCTTGTTTCTTTCTGCAACTCTCTTGTCTTTTTCATCACATCTCTTTCTTCTTTCTACACCTCTGTTGCTTCTTTCAGCACTTCTTTTGTCTCTTTCTGCACTTCTCTTGCCTGTTTCTGCACCTCACTTGCCTTTTTTGTACCTCTCTTGCCTCTTTCTGTACCCTTCTTCCTTCTTTCTGTACCTCTCTTACTTCTTTCTGTACCCTGTTCCCTCTTTCTGCAAATCTCCTGCGTGTTTCTCCACCTCTCCTGCCTGTTTCTGCACCTCTCTTGCCTCTTTCTGCACCCCTCTTGCCTCTTTCTACAACCCTCTTCCTACTTTCTGCACCTCTCTTTCCTATTTCTGTACCTCTCTTGCCTCTTTATGCACCTCTGTTGCCTCTTTCTGCACCTCTGTTGCCTCTTTCTGCACCTCACTTGCTTCTTTCTGTACCCCTCTTCCCTCTTTCTGCACCCTTCTTCCCTCTTTCTGTACCTCTCTTACTTCTTTCTGCACCCCTGTTCCCTCTTTCTGTACATCTCCTGTGTGTTTCTGCACCTCTCCTGCCTGTTTCTGCACCTCTCTTGCCTGTTTCTGCACCCCTCTTGCCTCTTTCTGCAACCCTCTTCCCTCTTTCTGCACCTCTCTCACCTATTTCTGTACCTCTCTTGCCTCTTTCTGCACTTCTCTTACCTCTTTCTGTACCTTGGTTGCTTCTTTCTGCCCTCCTCTTCCTTCTTTCAGCACTTCACTTGCTTCTTTGTGCACCTCTCTTGCCTCTTTCTGCACGTCTCTTGCCTCTTTCTGCACTTCTCTTGCCTCTTTCTAGATTTCTGTTGCTTCTTTCTGCACCCCTCTTGCTGGTTTCCGCACCTCACTTGCCTCTTTTTGCACCTCTCTTGCCTCTTTCTGCACCTCTTTTGCCTCTTTCTGTACCTTACATGCCTCTTTCTGCACTTCTCTTGCTTTTTTCTGAACCTCTCTTGTTTTTTTCTGCAACTCTTTAGTCTCTTTCATCACTTCTCTTGCTTCTTTCTACACCTCTGTTGCTTCTTTCAGCATTTATCTTGCTTCTTTCTGCACTTCTCTTGCCTGTTTCTGCACCTCTCTTGCCTGTTTCTGCACCTCTGATGCTTCTTTCTGCACCTCACTTGCTTCTTTCTGCACCCCTCTTTCCTTTTTTTGCACCCTTCTTCCCTCTTTCTGCACCTCTCTTGCCTCTTTCTGCACCCCTGTTCCCTCTTCCTGCACCTCTTCTGCCTGTTTCTGCACCTCTCTTGCCTCTTTCTGCAATTCTCTTGCCTCTTTCTGTATGTCTTTTGCTTCTTTCTGTACTTCTCTTGCCTCTTTCTGTACTTCTCTTGCCTGCTTCTGCACCTCTCTTGCCTCTTTCTGCACCTATGTTGCTTCTTTCTGCACTTCTCTTGCTTCTTTCTGCACCTCTCCTGCTTCTTTCTGCACCCCTCTTGCTTCTTTCTGCACCCTTCTTCCCTCTTTCTGCACCTCTTTTGCCTGTTTCTGTAACTCTGTTGCCTCTTTCTACACCCCTATTGTTTCTTTCTGCACCTCTCTTGCCTCTTTCTGCACCTCTCTTGCCTCTCTCTGCACCTCACGGGACTCTTTCTGCAACTCTTTTGCTTTATTCTGCACGTCTCTTGTTTCTTTCTGCAACTCTTGTCTTTTTCATCACTTCTCTTTCTTCTTTCTACACCTCTGTTGCTTCTTTCAGCACTTCTTTTGTCTCTTTCTGCAGTTCTCTTGCCTGTTTCTGCACCTCACTTGCCTTTTTTGTACCTCTCTTGCCTCTTTCTGCACCCTTCTTCCTTCTTTCTGTACCTCTCTTACTTCTTTCTGTACCCTGTTCCCTCTTTCTGTAAATCTCCTGCATGTTTATCCACCTCTCCTGCCTGTTTCTGCACCTCTCTTGCCTCTTTCTGCAACCCTCTTGCCTCTTTCTTCACAACCCTCTTCCCACTTTCTGCACCTCTCTATCCTATTTCTGTACCTCTCTTGCCTCTTTATGCACCTCTGTTGCCTCTTTCTGCACCTCTGTTGCCTCTTTCTGCACCTCACTTGCTTCTTTCTGTACCCCTCTTGCCTCTTTCTGCACCCTTCTTCCCTCTTTCTGTTCCTCTCTTACTTCTTTCTGCACCCCTGTTCCCTCTTTCTGTACATCTCCTGTGTGTTTCTGCACCTCTCCTGCCTGTTTCTGCACCTCTCTTGCCTGTTTCTGCACCCCTCTTGCCTCTTTCTGCAACCTTCTTCCCTCTTTCTGCACCTCTCTCGCCTATTTCTGTACCTCTCTTGCCTCTTTCTGCACTTCTCTTACCTCTTTCTGTACCTTGGTTGCTTCTTTCTGCCCTCCTCTTCCTTCTTTCAGCACTTCACTTGCCTCTTTCTGCACCCAGTTACCTCTTTCTGCACCTCTACTGCCTGTTTCTGCAATTCTCTTGCCTCTTTCTGTATGTCTTTTGCTTCTTTCTGTACTTCTCTTGCCTCTTTCTGTACTTCTCTTGCCTGCTTCTGCACCTCTCTTGCCTCTTTCTGCACCTATGTTGCTTCTTTCTGCACTTCTCTTGCTTCTTTCTGCACCTCTCCTGCTTCTTTCTGCACCCTCTTGCTTCTTTCTGCACCCTTCTTCCCTCTTTCTGCACCTCTTTTGCCTGTTTCTGTAACTCTGTTGCCTCTTTCTACACCCCTATTGTTTCTTTCTGCACCTCTCTTGCCTCTTTCTGCACCTCTCTTGCCTCTCTCTGCACCTCACGGGACTCTTTCTGCAACTCTTTTGCTTTATTCTGCACGTCTCTTGTTTCTTTCTGCAACTCTTCGTCTTTTTCATCACTTCTCTTTCTTCTTTCTACACCTCTGTTGCTTCTTTCAGCACTTCTTTTGTCTCTTTCTGCAGTTCTCTTGCCTGTTTCTGCACCTCACTTGCCTTTTTTGTACCTCTCTTGCCTCTTTCTGCACCCTTCTTCCTTCTTTCTGTACCTCTCTTACTTCTTTCTGTACCCTGTTCCCTCTTTCTGTAAATCTCCTGCATGTTTATCCACCTCTCCTGCCTGTTTCTGCACCTCTCTTGCCTCTTTCTGCACCCCTCTTGCCTCTTTCTACAACCCTCTTCCCACTTTCTGCACCTCTCTATCCTATTTCTGTACCTCTCTTGCCTCTTTATGCACCTCTGTTGCCTCTTTCTGCACCTCTGTTGCCTCTTTCTGCACCTCACTTGCTTCTTTCTGTACCCCTCTTGCCTCTTTCTGCACCCTTCTTCCCTCTTTCTGTTCCTCTCTTACTTCTTTCTGCACCCCTGTTCCTCTTTCTGTACATCTCCTGTGTGTTTCTGCACCTCTCCTGCCTGTTTCTGCACCTCTCTTGCCTGTTTCTGCACCCCTCTTGCCTCTTTCTGCAACCTTCTTCCCTCTTTCTGCACCTCTCTCGCCTATTTCTGTACCTCTCTTGCCTCTTTCTGCACTTCTCTTACCTCTTTCTGTACCTTGGTTGCTTCTTTCTGCCCTCCTCTTCCTTCTTTCAGCACTTCACTTGCCTCTTTCTGCACCCAGTTACCTCTTTCTGCACCTCTACTGCCTGTTTCTGCACCTCTCTTGCCTCTTTCTGCACTTCTCTTGCCTCTTTCTGTATGTCTGTTGCTTCTTTCTGCACTTCTCTTGCCTTTTTCTGCACCCCTCTTGCCTCTTTCTGCACCTCTGTTGCTTCTTTCTGCACTTCTCTTGCTTCTGTCTGCACCTCTCTTGCCTCTTTCTGCACCTCACGTGACTCTTTCTGCACCTCTTTTGCTTTATTATGCATGTCTCTTGTTTCTTTGTGCAACTCTCTTGTCTCTTTCATCACTTCTCTTTCTTCTTTCTACACCTCTGTTGCTTCTTTCAGCACTTTTCTTGCCTCTTACTGTACTTCTCTTGCCTGTTTCTGCACCTCTCTTGCCTCTTTCTGTACCCATCTTGCCTCTTTCCGCACCCTTCTTACCGGTTTCTGCACTTCACTTGCCTCTTTCTGTACCTCTCTTGCCTTTTTTTGCACCTCTTTTGCTTTATTCTGCATGTCTCTTGTTCCTTTCTGCAACTCTCTTGTCTCTTTCACCGCCTCTCTTTCTTCTTTCTACACCTCTGTTGCTTCTTTCAGCACTTCTCTTGCCTCTTTCTACACCTCTGTTGCCTGTTTCTGCACCTCACTTGCCTCTTTTTGAACCTCTCTTGCCTCTTTTTGCACCTCTTTTTCCTCTTTCTGCACCTCTCTTGCCTCTTTCTGCACCTCTTTCGTCTCTTTCTGCACCTCACTTGCCACTTTCTGCACTTTTCTTGCTTTTTTCTGCACTTCTCTTTCTTTCTGCAACTCTTTTGTCTCTTTCATCACTTCTCTTGCTTCTTTCTACACCTCTGTTGGTTCTTTCAGCACTTCTCTTGCTTCTTTCTGCACTTCTCCTGCCTGTTTCTGCACCTCTCTTGCCTGTTTCTGCACCTCTGTTGCTTCTTTCTGCACCTCACTTGCTTCTTTCTGCACCCCTCTTTCCTTTTTCTGCACCCTTCTTCCCTCTTTCTGCGCCTCTCTTGCCTCTTTCAGCACCCCTGTTCCCTCTTTCTGCACCTCTCCTGCCTGTTTCTGCACCTTTCTTGCCTCTTTCTGCACTTCTCTTACCTCTTTCTGAATGTCTGTTGCTTCTTTCTGCACCCATCTTGCTTCTTTCTGCACCCTTCTTCCCTCTTTCCGCACCTCTTTTGCCTGTTTCTGCAACTCTATTGCCTCTTTCTGCACCCCTATTGCTTCTTTCTGCACCTCTCTTGCCTCTTTCTGCACCTTTCTTGCCTCTTTCAGCACCTTTCTTGCCTCTTTCAGCACCTCACGTGACTCTTTCTGCACCGCTTTTGCTTTATTCGGCAAGTCTCTTGTTTCTTTCTGCAACTCTCTTGTCTCTTTCATCCCTTCTCTTGCTTCTTTCTACCTCTGTTGCTTCTTTCAGCACTTCTCTTGCTTCTTTCTGCACTTCTCTTGCCTGTTTCTGCACCTCTCTTGCCTGTTTCTGCACCTCTGTTGCTTCTTTCTGCACCTCTGTTGCTTCTTTCTGCACCTCACTTGCTTCTTTCTGCACTCCTCTTTCCTTTTTTTGCACCCTTCTTCCCTCTTTCTGCACCTCTCTTGCCTCTTTCTGCACCCCTGTTCCCTCTTTCTGCACCTCTTCTGCCTGTTTCTGCACCTCTCTTGCCTCTTTCTGCAATTCTCTTGCCTCTTTCTGTATGTCTTTTGCTTCTTTCTGTACTTCTCTTGCCTCTTTCTGTACTTCTCTTGCCTGCTTCTGCACCTCTCTTGCCTCTTTCTGCAATTCTCTTGCCTCTTTCTGTATGTCTTTTGCTTCTTTCTGTACTTCTCTTGCCTCTTTCTGCATGTCTCTTGCCTTTTTCTGCACCCCTCTTGCCTCTTTCTGCACCTATGTTGCTTCTTTCTGCACTTCTCTTGCTTCTTTCTGCACCTCTCCTGCTTCTTTCTGCACCCCTCTTGCTTCTTTCTGCACCCTTCTTCCCTCTTTCTGCACCTCTTTTGCCTGTTTCTGTAACTCTGTTGCCTCTTTCTACACCCCTATTGTTTCTTTCTGCACCTCTCTTGCCTCTTTCTGCACCTCTCTTGCCTCTTTCTGCACCTCACGTGTCTCTTTCTGCAACTCTTTTGCTTTATTCTGCACGTCTCTTGTTTCTTTCTGCAACTCTCTTGTCTCTTTCATCACTTCTCTTTCTTCTTTCTACACCTCTGTTGCTTCTTTCAGCACTTCTTTTGTCTCTTTCTGCACTTCTCTTGCCTGTTTCTGCACCTCACTTGCCTTTTTTTGTACCTCTCTTGCCTCTTTTTGCACCTCTCTTGCCTCTTTTTGCACCTCCTTTGCTTTATTCTGCACCTCACTTGGATCTTTCCGCACTTTTCTTGCTTTTCTCTGCACTTCTCTTGTTTCTGCAACTCTTTTCTCTTTCATCACTTCTCTTGCTTCTTTCTATAGCTCTGTTGCTTCCTTCAGCACTCCTCTTGCTTCTTTCTGCACTTCTCTTGCCTGTTTCTGCACCTCACTTGCTTCTTTCTGCACCTCACTTGCTTCTTTCTGCACCCATCTTTCCTTTTTCTGCACCTCGTTACCTCTTTCTGCACCTCTACTGCCTGTTTCTGCACCTCTCTTGCCTCTGTCTGCACTTCTCTTGCCTCTTTCTGTATGTCTGTTGCGTCTTTCTGCACTTCTCTTGCCTCTTTCTGTATGTCTGTTGCGTCTTTCTGCACTTCTCTTGCCTTTTTCTGCACCCCTCTTGCCTCTTTCTGCAACTCTTTTGCTTTATTATGCACGTCTCTTGTTTCTTTGTGCAACTCTCTTGTCTCTTTCATTACTTCTCTTGCTTCTTTCTACACCTCTGTTGCTTCTTTCAGCACTTCTGTGGCCTCTTTCTGTACTTCTCTTGCCTGTTTCTGCACCTCTCTTGCCTCTTTCTGTACCCATCTTGCCTTTTTTTGCACCTCTTTTGCTTTATTCTGCATGTCTCTTGTTCCTTTCTGCTACTCTCTTGTCTCTTTCACCACCTCTCTTTCTTCTTTCTACACCTCTCTTGCTTCTTTCTGCACTTCTCCTGCCTGTTTCTGTACCTCTCTTGCCTGTTTCTGCACCTCTGTTGCTTCTTTCTGCACCTCACTTGCTTCTTTCTGCACCTCTCTTTCCTCTTTCTGCACCTCTTCTTGCCTCTTTCTGCACCTCTCTTGCCTCTTTCTGCACCCCTGTTCCCTCTTTCTGCACCTCTCTTGACTGTTTCTGCACCTCTTATTGCCTCTTTCTGCACTTCTCTTGCCTCTTTCTGAATGTCTGTTGCTTCTTTCTGCACCTCTCTTGCCTCTTTCTGCACCTCTGTTGCTTCTTTCTGCACTTCTCTTGCTTCTTTCTGCACCTCTCTTGCTTCTTTCTGCACCTCTCTTGCTTCTTTCTGCACCCTTCTTCCCTCTTTCTGCACCTCTTTTGCCTGTTTCTGCAACTCTCTTGCCTCTTTCTGCATCCCTGTTGCTTCTTTCTGCACCTCTCTTTCCTCTTTCTGCACCTTTCTTGCCTCTTTCTGCACCTTTCTTGCCTCTTTCTGCACCTCACGTGACTCTTTCTGCACCGCATTTGCTTTATTCTGCACGTCTCTTGTTTCTTTCTGCAACTCTCTTGTCTCTTTCATCACTTCTCTTTCCTCTTTCTACACCTCTGTTGCTTCTTTCAGCACTTCTTTTGCCTCTTTCTGCACCTCTCTTGCCTCTTTCTGCATCTCTCTCTGCCTCTTGCCTCTTTCTGCACCTCTCTTGCCTCTTTCTGCACCTCTATTGGTTCTTTCTGCACCCCTCTTGCTTCTTTCTGTACCCTTCTTCCCTCTTTCTGCACCCCTATTGCTTCTTTCTGCACCTCTCTTGCCTCTTTCTGCACATCTCTTGCGTGTTTCTGCACCTCTCCTGCCTGTTTCTGCACCTCTCTTGCCTCTTTCTGCAACCCTCTTCCCTCTTTCTGCACCACTCTCACCTCTTTCTGCACCTCTGTTGCTTCTTTCTGCACTTCTCTTGCTTCTGTCTGCACCTCTCTTGCCTCTTTCTGCACCTCACGTGACTCTTTCTGCACCTCTTTTGCTTTATTATGCACGTCTCTTGTTTCTTTGTGCAACTCTCTTGTCTCTTTCATTACTTCTCTTTCTTCTTTCTACACCTCTGTTGCTTCTTTCAGCACTTCTCTTGCCTCTTTCTGTACTTCTCTTGCCTGTTTCTGCACCTCTCTTGCCTCTTTCTGCACCTCTCTTGCCTCTTTCTGCACCTCACTTGCTTCTTTCTGTATCCCTCTTGCCTCTTTCTGCACCCTTCTTGCCGGTTTCTGCACCTCACTTGCCTCTTTTTGTACCTCTCTTGCCTCTTTTTGCACCTCCTTTGCTTTATTCTGCATGTCTCTTGTTTATTTCTGCAACTCTCTTGTCTCTTTCATCACCTCTCTTTCTTCTTTCTACACCTCTGTTGCTTCTTTCAGCACTTCTCTTGCCTCTTTCTACACCTCTGTTGCCTGTTTCTGCACCTCACTTGCCTCTTTTTGCACCTCTCTTGCCTCTTTTTGCACCTCTTTTTCCTCTTTCTGCACCTCTCTTGCCTCTTTCTGCACCTCTTTCGCCTCTTTCTGCACCTCACTTGCCTCTTTCTGCACTTCTCTTGCTTTTTTCTGCACTTCTCTTTCTTTCTGCAACTCTTTTGTCTCTTTCATCACTTCTCTTGCTTCTTTCTACACCTCTGTTGGTTCTTTCAGCACTTCTCTTGCTTCTTTCTGCACTTCTCCTGCCTGTTTCTGCACCTCTCTTGCCTCTTTCTGCACCTCTGTTGCCTCTTTCTGCACCTCACTTGCTTATTTCTGCACCCTCTTTCCTTTTTCTGCACCCCTCTTCCCTCTTTCTGCACTTCTCTTGCCTCTTTTGGCACCCCTGCTCCCTCTTTCTGCACCTCTCCTGCCTGTTTCTGCACCTTTCTTGCCTCTTTCTGCACTTCTCTTACCTCTTTCTGAATGTCTGTTGCTTCTTTCTGCATCCCTCTTGCTTCTTTCTGCACCCTTCTTCCCTCTTTCCGCACCTCTTTTGCCTGTTTCTGCAACTCTATTGCCTCTTTCTGCACCCCTATTGCTTCTTTCTGCACCTCTCTTGCCTCTTTCTGCACCTTTCTTGCCTCTTTCAGCACCTTTCTTGCCTCTTTCAGCACCTCACGTGACTCTTTCTGCACCTCTTTTGCTTTATTCTGCAAGTCTCTTGTTTCTTTCTGCAACTCTCTTGTCTCTTTCATCACTTCTCTCTTCTTTCTACACCTCTGTTGCTTCTTTCAGCACTTCTCTTGCTTCTTTCTGCACTTCTCTTGCCTGTTTCTGCACCTCTCTTGCCTGTTTCTGCACCTCTGTTGCTTCTTTCTGCACCTCTCTTGCTTCTTTCTGCACCTCACTTGCTTCTTTCTGCACCCCTCTTGCCTTTTTCTGCACCCTTCTTCCCTCTTTCTGCACCTCTCTTGCCTCTTTCTGCACCCCTGTTCCCTCTTTCTGCACCTCTTCTGCCTGTTTCTGCACCTCTCTTGCCTCTTTCTGCAATTCTCTTGCCTCTTTCTGTATGTCTTTTGCTTCTTTCTGCACTTCTCTTGCCTCTTTCTGCACTTCTCTTGCCTGCTTCTGCACCTCTCTTGCCTCTTTCTGCAATTCTCTTGCCTCTTTCTGTATGTCTTTTGCTTCTTTCTGCACTTCTCTTGCCTCTTTCTGCATGTCTCTTGCCTTTTTCTGCACTTCTCTTGCGTCTTTCTGCACCTTTGCTTCTTTCAGCACTTCTCTTGCTTCTTTCTGCACCTCTCTTGCTTCTTTCTGCACCCCTCTTGCTTCTTTCTGCACCCTTCTTCCCTCTTTCTGCACCTCTTTTGCCTGTTTCTGCAACTCTGTTGCCTCTTTCTGCACCCCTATTGCTTCTTTCTGCATCTCTCTTGCCTCTTTCTGCACCTCTCTTGCCTCTTTCTGCACCTCACGTGACTCTTTCTGCACCTCTTTTGCTTTATTCTGCACGTCTCTTGTTTCTTTCTGCAACTCTCTTGTCTCTTTCATCACTTCTTCTTTCTACACCTCTGTTGCTTCTTTCAGCACTTCTCTTGCCTCTTTCTGCACCCTTCTTGCCGGTTTCTGCACCTCACTTGCCTCTTTTTGTACCTCTCTTGCCTCTTTTTGCACCTCTCTTGCCTCTTTTTGCACCTCCTTTGCTTTATTCTGCCCCTCAGTTGGATCTTTCTGCACTTTTCTTGCTTTTCTCTGCACTTCTCTTGTTTCTTTCTGCAACTCTTTTGTCTCTTTCATCACTTCTCTTGCTTCTTTCTATACCTCTGTTGCTTCCTTCAGCACTCCTCTTGCTTCTTTCTGCACTTCTCTTGCCTGTTTCTGCACCTCACTTGCTTCTTTCTGCACCTCACTTGCTTCTTTCTGCACCCATCTTTCCTTTTTCTGCACCTCGTTACCTCTTTCTGCACCTCTACTGCCTGTTTCTGCACCTCTCTTGCCTCTGTCTGCACTTCTCTTGCCTCTTTCTGTATGTCTGTTGCGTCTTTCTGCACTTCTCTTGCCTCTTTCTGTATGTCTGTTGCGTCTTTCTGCACTTCTCTTGCCTTTTTCTGCACCCCTCTTGCCTCTTTCTGCAACTCTTTTGCTTTATTATGCACGTCTCTTGTTTCTTTGTGCAACTCTCTTGTCTCTTTCATTACTTCTCTTGCTTCTTTCTACACCTCTGTTGCTTCTTTCAGCACTTCTGTGGCCTCTTTCTGTACTTCTCTTACCTGTTTCTGCACCTCTCTTGCCTCTTTCTGTACCCATCTGTACCCATCTTGCCTTTTTTTGCACCTCTTTTGCTTTATTCTGCATGTCTCTTGTTCCTTTCTGCTACTCTCTTGTCTCTTTCACCACCGCTCTTTCTTCTTTCTACACCTCTCTTGCTTCTTTCTGCACTTCTCCTGCCTGTTTCTGTACCTCTCTTGCCTGTTTCTGCACCTCTGTTGCTTCTTTCTGCACCTCACTTGATTCTTTCTGCACCCCTCTTTCCTTTTTCTGCACCCTTCTTCCCTCTTTCTGCGCCTCTCTTGCCTCTTTCAGCACCCCTGTTCCCTCTTTCTGCACCTCTCCTGACTGTTTCTGCACCTTTATTGCCTCTTTCTGCACTTCTCTTACCTCTTTCTGAATGTCTGTTGCTTCTTTCTGCACCCCTCTTGCCTCTTTCTGCACCCCTGTTGCTTCTTTCTGCACTTCTCTTGCTTCTTTCTGTACCTCTCCTGCTTCTTTCTGCACCCCTCTTGCTTCTTTCTGCACCCTTCTTCCCTCTTTCCGCACCTCTTTTGCCTGTTTCTGCAACTCTATTGCCTCTTTCTGCATCCCTATTGCTTCTTTCTGCACCTCTCTTTCCTCTTTCTGCACCTTTCTTGCCTCTTTCAGCACCTTTCTTGCCTCTTTCAGCACCTCACGTGACTCTTTCTGCACCGCATTTGCTTTATTCGGCAAGTCTCTTGTTTCTTTCTGCAACTCTCTTGTCTCTTTCATCACTTCTCTTTCCTCTTTCTAAACCTCTGTTGCTTCTTTCAGCACTTCTTTTGCCTCTTTCTGTACCTCTCTTGCCTCTTTCTGTATCTCTCTTGCCTTTGCCTCTTTCTGCACCTCTCTTGCCTCTTTCTGTACCTCAATTGCTTCTTTCTGTACTTCTCTTGCCTCTTTCTGCACCCTTCTTCCCTCTTTCTGCACCTCTCTTACTTCTTTCTGCACCCCTGTTCCCTCTTTAGGCACATCTCCTGCGTGTTTCTGCACCTCTCCTGCCTGTTTCTGCACCTCTCTTGCCTCTTTCTGCAACCCTCTTCCCTCTTTCTGCACCACTCTCACCTCTTTCTGCACCTCGGTTGGTTCTTTCTGCCCTTCTCTTCCTTATTTCAGCACTTCACTTGCTTCTTTCTGCACCCCTGTTGCCTCTTTCTGCACTCGTCTTTCCTCTTTCTGCACCTCTCTTGCCTCTTTCTGCACCCCTCTTGCTTCTTTCTGCACCTCTGTTGCTTCTTTCTGCACTTCTCTTGCTTCTTTCTGCACCTCTCTTGCCTCTTTCTGCACCTCACGTGACTCTTTCTGCACCTCTTTTGCTTTATTATGCACGTCTCTTGTTTCTTTGTGCAACTCTCTTGTCTCTTTCATTACTTCTCTTTCTTCTTTCTACACCTCTGTTGCTTCTTTCAGCACTTCTCTTGCCTCTTTCTGTACTTCTCTTGCCTGTTTCTGCACCTCTCTTGCCTCTTTCTGCACCTCTCTTGCCTCTTTCTGTACCCATCCTGCCTCTTTCCGCACCCTTCTTGCCGGTTTCTGCACTTCACTTGCCTCTTTCTGTACCTCCCTTGCCTTTTTTTGCACCTCTTTTGCTTTATTCTGCATGTCTCTTGTTCCTTTCTGCTACTCTCTTGTCTCTTTCACCACCTCTCTTTCTTCTTTCTACACCTCTGTTGCTTCTTTCAGCACTTCTCTTGCCTCTTTCTACACCTCTGTTGCCTGTTTCTGCACCTCACTTGCCTCTTTTTGCACCTCACTTGCCTCTTTTTGCACCTCACTTGCCTCTTTCTGCACCTCTCTTGCCTCTTTCTGCACCTCTTTCGCCTCTTTCTGCACCTCACTTGCCTCTTTCTGCACCACTCTTGCCTCTTTCAGCACCTCTTTTGCTTCTTTCTGCAACTCTTTTGTCTCTTTCAACACTTCTCTTGCTTCTTTCTACACCTCTGTTTCTTCTTCCAGCACTTCTCTTGCTTCTTTCTGCACTTCACTTGCCTGTTTCTGCACCTCTCTTGTCTCTTTCTGCACCTCTCTTGCCTCTTTCTGCACCTCACTTGCTTCTTTCTGCACCCCTCTTTCCTTTTTCTGCACCCTTCTCCCCTCTTTCTGCACCTCTCTTGCCTCTTTCAGCACCCCTGTTCCTTCTTTCTGCACCTCTCCTGCCTGTTTCTGCACCTTTCTTGCCTCTTTCTGCACTTCTCTTACCTCTTTCTGAATGTCTGTTGCTTCTTTCTGCACCCCTCTTGCCTCTTTCTGCACCCCTGTTGCTTCTTTCTGCACTTCTCTTGCTTCTTTCTGTACCTCTCCTGCTTCTTTCTGCACCCCTCTTGCTTGTTTCTGCACCCTTCTTCCCTCTTTCCGCACCTCTTTTGCCTGTTTCTGCAACTCTGCCTCTTTCTGCATCCCTATTGCTATTTTCTGCACCTCTCTTTCCTCTTTCTGCACCTCTCTTGCCTCTTTCTGCACCTTTCTTGCCTCTTTCAGCACCTCACGTGACTCTTTCTGCACCGCTTTTGCTTTATTCTGCAAGTCTCTTGTTTCTTTCTGCAAGTCTCTTGTCTCTTTCATCACTTCTCTTTCTTCTTTCTATACCTCTGTTGCTTCTTTCAGCACTTCTTTTGCCTTTTTCTGTACCTCTCTTGCCTCTTTCTGTATCTTTCTTGCCTTTGCCTCTTTCTGCACCTCTCTTGCCTCTTTCTGCACCTCAGTTGCTTCTTTCTGTACTTCTCTTGCCTCTTTCTGCACCCTTCTTCCCTCTTTCTGCACCTCTCTTACTTCTTTCTGCACCCCTGTTCCCTCTTTAGGCACATCTCCTGTGTGTTTCTGCACCTCTCTTGCCTGTTTCTGCACCTCTCTTGCCTCTTTCTGCAACCCTCTTCCCTCTTTCTGCACCACTCTTGCCTCTTTCTGCACCTCGGTTGCTTCTTTCTGCCCTTCTCTTGCCTTCTTTCTGCACTACTACTTGCTTCTTTCTGCACCTCTGTTGCCTCTTTCTGCACTTGTCTTTCCTCTTTCTGCACCTCTCTTGATTCTTTCTGCACCCCTCTTGCCTCTTTCTGCACCTCTGTTGCTTCTTTCTGCACTTCTCTTGCTTCTTTCTGCACCTCTCTTGCTTCTTTCTGCACCTCTCTTGCCTCTTTCTGCACCTCTCATGCCTCTTTCTGCAGGTTTCTTGCCTCTTTCTGCACCTCTTTTGCTTCTTTCTGCACCCCTCTTGCTTCTGTCTGCACCTCTCTTGCAAATTTCTGCACCCCACTTGCTTCTTTCTGCATCCCTCTTTCTGCACCTCTCTTGCCTCTGTCTGCACCATTCTTGCCTCTTTCTGCACCTCTGTTTGTTCTTTCTGCACTGCTCTTGCTTCTTTCTGCACCTCTCTTGCAAATTTCTGCACCCCTCTTACCTCTTTCTGTACCCCACTTCCCTCTGTCTGCACCTCTCTTGCTTCTTTCTGCACCCCTCTTGCTTCTTTCTGCAACTCTCTTGTCTCTTTCATCACTTCTTTCTTCTTTCTACACCTCTGTTGCTTGTTTCAGCACTTCTCTTGCCTCTTTCTGCATTTCTCTTGCCTCTTTCTGCACCTCCCTTGCCTCTTTCTGCACCTCACTTGCTTCTTTCTGTATCCCTCTTGCCTCTTTCTGCACCCTTCTTGCCGGTTTCTGCACCTCACTTGCCTCTTTTTGTACCTCTCTTGCCTCTTTTTGCACCTCCTTTGCTTTATTCTGCAAGTCTCTTGTTTATTTCTGCAACCCTCTTGTCTCTTTCATCACTTCTCTTTCTTCTTTCTACACCTCTGTTGCTTCTTTCAGCACTTCTCTTGCCTCTTTCTGCACCTCTCTTGCCTGTTTCTGCACCTCTCTTGCCTCTTTTTGCACCTCACTTGCCTCTTTCTGCACCACTCTTGCCTCTTTCAGCACCTCTTTTGCTTCTTTCTGCACTTCTCTTGCCTCTTTCTGCACCACTCTTGCCTCTTTCTGCACCTCTTTTGCCTGTTTCTGCAACTCTGTTGCCTCTTTCTGCACCCCTATTGCTTCTTTCTGCATCTCTCTTGCCTCTTTCTGCACCTCTCTTGCCTCTTTCTGCACCTCACGTGACTCTTTCTGCACCTCTTTTGCTTTATTCTGCACGTCTCTTGTTTCTTTCTGCAACTCTCTTGTCTCTTTCATCACTTCTTTCTTCTTCCTACACCTCTGTTGCTTCTTTCAGCACTTCTCTTGCTTCTTTCTGCACTTCTCTTGCTTCTTTCTGCACCTCTCTTGCCTCTTTCTGCACCTCTCGTGCCTCTTTCTGCACCTCTCTTGCTTCTTTCTGCACCCCTCTTGCCTCTTTCTGCACCCTTCTTGCTTCTTTCTGCACCTCTCTTGCCTCTTTCCAGACCCCTCTTGCCTCTTTCTGCACCTCTCTTGCCTCTTTCTGCACCTCTTTTGCTTTATTCTGCACTTCTCTTGTTTCTTTCTGCAACTCTCTTGTCTCTTTCATCACTTCTCTTTCTTCTTTCTACACCTCTGTTGCTTCTTTCAGCACTTCTCTTGCCTCTTTCTACACCTCACTTGCCTCTTTGCACCTCACTTGCCTCTTTTTGCACCTCTCTTGCCTCTTTCTGCACCTCTCTTGCCTCTTTCTGCACTTTTCTTGCTTTTTTCTGCACTTCTCTTGTTTCTTTCTGCAACTCTTTTGTCTCTTTCATCACTTCTCTTGCTTCTTTCTATACCTCTGTTGCTTCCTTCAGCACTTCTCTTGCTTCTTTCTGCACTTCTCTTGCCTGTTTCTGCACCTCTGTTGCTTCTTTCTGCACCTCACTTGCTTCTTTCTGCACCACTCTTTCCTTTATCTGCACCCTTCTTCCCTTTTTCTGCACCTCTCTTGCCTCTTTCTGCACCTCTGTTACCTCTTTCTGCACCTCTCCTGCCTGTTTCTGCACCTCTCTTGCTGCATGTCTCTTGCCTCTTTCTGTATGTCTGTTGCTTCCTTCTGCACTTCTCTTGCCTCTTTCTGCACCTCTCTTGCCTCTTTCTGCACCTCTGTTGCTTCTTTCTGTGCCTCTGTTGCTTCTTTCTGCACTTCTCTTGCTTCTGTCTGCACCTCTCTTGCCTCTTTCTGCACCTCACGTGACTCTTTCTGCACCTCTTTTGCTTTATTATGCACGTCTCTTGTTTCTTTGTGCAACTCTCTTGTCTCTTTCATCACTTCTCTTTCTTCTTTCTACACCTCTATTGCTTCTTTCAGCACTTCTCTTGCCTCTTTCTGTACTACTCTTGCCTGTTTCTGCACCTCTCTTGCCTCTTTCTGCACCTCTCTTGCCTCTTTCTGCACCTAAGTTGCTTCTTTCTGTACCCATCTTGCCTCTTTCTGCACCCTTCTTGCCGGTTTCTGCACTTCACTTGCCTCTTTCTGTACATCTCTTGCCTTTTTTTGCACCTCTTTTGCTTTATTCTGCATGTCTCTTGTTCCTTTCCGCAACTCTCTTGTCTCTTTCATCACCTCTCTTTCTTCTTTCTACACCTCTGTTGCTTCTTTCAGCACTTCTCTTGCCTCTTTCTACACCTCTGTTGCCTGTTTCTGCACCTCACTTGCCTCTTTTTGAATCTCTCTTGCCTCTTTGTGCACCTCTTTTTCCTCTTTCTGCACCTCTCTTGCCTCTTTCTGCACCTCTTTTGCCTCTTTCTGTACCTCACTTGACTCTTTCTGCACTTCTCTTGCTTTTTTCTGCACTTCTCTTTCTTTCTGCAACTCTTTTGTCTCTTTCATCAATTCTCTTGCTTCTTTCTACACCTCTGTTGCTTCTTTCAGCACTTCTCTTGCTTCTTTCGGCACTTCTCCTGCCTGTTTCTGCACCTCGCTTGCTTCTTTCTGCACTTCTCTTGCTTCTGTCTGCACCGCTCTTACTAATTTCTGCACCCCTCTTCTGTCTTTCTGCACCCTTCTTCTCTCTTTCTGCACCCCTCTTCCTACACCTCTGTTGCCTGTTTCTGCACCTCCCTTGCCTCTTTCTGCACCTCTCTTGCCTCTTTCTGCACGTCTCTGGCCTCTTTCTGCAATTCTCTTACCTCTATTTGGATTTCTGTTGCTTCTTTCTGTACCCCTCTTGCCGGTTTCTGCACCTCACTTGCCTCTTTTTGCACATCTCTTGCCTCTTTTTGCACCTCTCTTGCTTCTTTCTACACCTCTTTCACCTCTTTCTGCACCTCACTTGCCTCTTTCTGCACTTCCCTTGCTTTTTTCTGCACCTCTCTTGTTTCTTTCTGCAACTCTTTTGTCTCTTTCATCACTTCTCTTGCTTCTTTCTACATCTCTGTTGCTTCTTTCAGCACTTCTCTTGCCTGTTTGTGCACCTCTCTTGCCTGTTTCTGCACCTCTGTTGTCTCTTTCTGCACCTCACTTGCTTCTTTCTGCACCCCTCTTTCCTTTTTCTGCATCCTTCTTCCCTCTTTCTGCACCTCTCTTGCCTCTTTCTGCACCCCTGTTCCCTCTTTCTGCACCTCTCCTGCCTGTTTCTGCACCTCTCCTGCCTGTTTCTGCACCTCTCTTGCCTCTTTCTGCACGTCTCTTGCCTCTTTCTGTATGTCTGTTGCTTCTTTCTGCACTTCTCTTGCTTCTTTCTGCATCTCTCCTGCTTCTTTCTGCACCCCTCTTGCTTCTTTCTGCACCCTTCTTCCCTCTGTCTGCACCTCTTTTGCCTGTTTCTGCAACTTCTGCTTGCCTCTTTCTGCACTTCTCTTGCCTCTTTCTGCTCTTCTCTTGCCTCTTTCTGCACCTCTCTAGTCTCTTTCTGCACCCCTATTGCTTCTTTCTGCACCTCTCTTGCCTTTTCTGCACCTCTCTTGCTTCTTTCTGCACCTCACGTGACTCTTTCTGCACCTCTTTTGCTTTATTCTGCACATCTCTTGTTTCTTTCTGCAACTCTCTTGTCTCTTTCATCCCTTCTCTTTCTTCTTTCTACACCTCTGTTGCTTCTTTCAGCACTTCTCTTGCCTCTTTCTGCACCTCTCTTGCCTGTTTCTGCACCTAACTTGCCTCTTTCTGCACCTCTCTTGCTTCTTTCTGCACTTCTCTTGTTTCTTTCTGCAACTCTTTTGTCTCTTTCATCACTTCTCTTGCTTCTTTCTATACCTCTGTTGCTTCTTTCTAGCACTTCTCTTGCTTCTTTCTGCACTTCTCTTGCCTGTTTCTGCACCTCTGTTGCTTCTTTCTGCACCTCTCTTGCTTCTTTCTGCACCTCTCTTTCCTCTTTCTGCACCCTTCTTGCCTCTTTCTGCACCTCTCTTGCCTCTTTCTGCACCTCTGTTACCTCTTTCTGCACCTCTCTTGCCTCTTTCTGCACCTCTCTTGCCTCTTTCTGCACTGTCTCTTGCCTCTTTCTGTATGTCTGTTGCTTCCTTCTGCACTTCTCTTGCCTCTTTCTGCACCTCTCTTGCCTCTTTCTGCACCTCTGTTGCTTCTTTCTGCACCTCTGTTGCTTCTTTCTGCACCTCTCTTGCTTCTTTCTGCACCTCTCTTGCCTCTTTCTGCACCTCACGTGACTCTTTCTGCACCTCTTTTGCTTTATTCTGCACGTCTCTTGTTTCTTTCTGCAACTCTCTTGTCTCTTTCATCACTTCTTTCTTCTTTCTACACCTCTATTGCTTCTTTCAGCACTTCTCTTGCCTCTTTCTGCACTTCTCTTGCCTGTTTCTGCACCTCTCTTGCCTCTTTCTGCACCTCTCTTGCCTCTTTCTGCACCTCACTTGCTTCTTTCTGTACCCATCTTGCCTCTTTCCGCACCCTTCTTGCCGGTTTCTGCACTTCACTTGCCTCTTTCTGTACCTCTCTTGCCTTTTTTTGCACCTCTTTTTCTTTATTCTGCATGTCTCTTGTTCCTTTCCGCAACTCTCTTGTCTCTTTCATCACCTCTCTTTCTTCTTTCTACACCTCTGTTGCTTCTTTCAGCACTTCTCTTGCCTCTTTCTACACCTCTGTTGCCTGTTTCTGCACCTCACTTGCCTCTTTTTGAATCTCTCTTGCCTCTTTGTGCACCTCTTTTTCCTCTTTCTGCACCTCTCTTGCCTCTTTCTGCACCTCTTTTGCCTCTTTCTGTACCTCACTTGACTCTTTCTGCACTTCTCTTGCTTTTTTCTGCACTTCTCTTTCTTTCTGAAACTCTTTTGTCTCTTTCATCACTTCTCTTGCTTCTTTCTATACCTCTGTTGCTTCTTTCAGCACTTCTCTTGCTTCTTTCGGCACTTCTCCTGCCTGTTTCTGCACCTCTCTTGCCTGTTTCTGCACCTCTCTTGCTTCTTTCTGCACCTCTCTTGCTACTTTCTGCACCTCTCTTCTGTCTTTCTGCACCCTTCTTCTCTCTTTCTGCACCCCTCTTCCTGCACCTCTCTTGCCTCTTTCTGCACCCCTGTTCCCTCTTTCTGCACCTCTCCTGCCTGTTTCTGCACCTCTCTTGCCTCTTTCTGCACTTCTCTTGCCTCTATTCTGAATGTCTGTTGCTTCTTTCTGCACCTCTCTTGCCTCTTTCTGCACCTCTCTTGCCTCTTTCTGCACCTCTCTTGCTTCTTTCTGCACCTCTCTTGCTTCTTTCTGCACCTCTCTTGCTTCTTTCTGCACCTCTCTTGCCTCTTTCTGCACTCTCTCTTGCCTGTTTCTGCACCTCTGTTGCCTCTTTCTGCACCCCTATTGCTTCTTTCTGCACCTCTCTTGCCTCTTTCTGTACCTCTCTTACCTCTTTCTGCACCTCATGTGACTCTTTCTGTACCTCCTTTGCTTTATTCTGCACGTCTCTTGTTTCTTTCTGCAACTCTCTTGTCTCTTTCATCACTTCTCTTTCTTCTTTCTACACCTCTGTTGCTTCTTTCAGCACTTCTCTTGCCTGTTTCGTGCACCTCTCTTGCCTGTTTCTGCACCTCTGTTGCCTCTTTCTGCACCTCACTTGCTTCTTTCTGCACCCCTCTTTCCTTTTTCTGCACCCTTTTTCCCTCTTTCTGCACCTCTCTTGCCTCTTTCTGCACCCCTGTTCCCTCTTTCTGCACCTCTCCTGCCTGTTTCTGCACCTCTCTTGCCTCTTTCTGCACTTCTCTTGCCTCTTTCTGTATGTCTGTTGCTTCTTTCTGCACTTCTCTTGCTTCTTTCTGCATCTCTCCTGCATCTTTCTGCACCTCTCTTGCCTCTTTCTGCACCTCTCTTGCCTCTTTCTGCACCTCTCTTGCCTCTTTCTGCACCTCTGTTGCCTCTTTCTGCACTTCTCTTGCCTCTTTCTGCACTTCTCTTGCCTCTTTCTGCACTTCTCTTGCCTCTTTCTGCACCCCTCTTGCCTCTTTCTGCACCTCTGTTGCTTCTTTCTGCACTTCTCTTGCTTCTTTCTGCACCTCTCTTGCTTCTTTCTGCACCTCTCTTGCCTCTTTCTGCACCCTCTTGCTTTATTCTGCACTCTCTTGCTTCTTTCTGCACCTCTCTTGCCTCTTTCTGCAACTCTCTTGCCTCTTTCTACACCTCTGTTGCTTCTTTCTGCACCTCTCTTGCCTCTTTCTGCACCTCTCTTGCCTCTTTCTGCACCTCACTTGCCTCTTTCTGCAACTCTTCTTGCTTTATTCTGCACGTCTCTTGTTTCTTTCTGCAACTCTCTTGTCTCTTTCATCACTTCTTTCTTCTTTCTACACCTCTGTTGCTTCTTTCAGCACTTCTCTTGCCTCTTTCTGCACTTCTCTTGCCTGTTTCTGCACCTCTCTTGCCTCTTTCTGCACCTCTCTTGCTTCTTTCTGCACCCCTCTTGCTTCTTTCTGCACCCTTCTTCCCTCTTTCTGCACCTCACTTGCCTCTTTCTGCACCTCTCTTGCCTCTTTCTGCACCTCTCCTGCCTGTTTCTGCACCTCTCTTGTCTCTTTCTGCACTGTCTCTTGCCTCTTTCTGTATGCTCTGTTGCTTCCTTCTGCACTTCTCTTGCCTCTTTCTGCACTTCTCTTGCCTCTTTCTGCACCTCTCTTGCTTCTTTCTGCACCTCTCTTGCTTCTTTCTGCACCTCTCTTGCTTCTTTCTGCACCTCTCTTGCCTCTTTCTGCACCTCACTTGCCTCTTTCTGCACCTCTCTTGCTTTTTTCTGCACCTCTCTTGCTTCTTTCTGCACCTCTCTTGCCTCTTTCTGCACCCCTATTGCTTCTTTCTGCACCTCTCTTGCCTCTTTCAGCACTTCTCTTGCCTCTTTCTGCACTTCTCTTGCCTGTTTCTGCACCTCTCTTGCCTCTTTCTGCACCTCTCTTGCCTCTTTCTGCACCTCACTTGCTTCTTTCTGTATCCCTCTTGCCTCTTTCTGCACCCTTCTTGCCGGTTTCTGCACCTCAACTGCCTCTTTTTGTACCTCTCTTGCCTCTTTTTGCACCTCCTTTGCTTTATTCTGCATGTCTCTTGTTTCTTTCTGCAACTCTCTTGTCTCTTTCATCACTTCTCTTTCTTCTTTCTACACCTCTGTTGCTTCTTTCAGCACTTCTCTTGCCTCTTTCTGCACCTCTCTTGCCTGTTTCTGCACCTCACTTGCCTCTTTTGATCCTCTTCCTCTTTGTGCACCTCTCTTGCCTCTTTCTGCACCTCTCTTGCCTCTTTCTGCACCTCTTTTGCTTCTTTCTGCACCTCACTTGACTCTTTCTGCACTTCTCTTGCTTTTTTCTGCACTTCTCTTGTTCTTTCTGCAACTCTCTTGTCTCTTTCATCACTTCTCTTGCTTCTTTCTACACCTCTGTTGCTTCTTTCAGCACTTCTCTTGCTTCTTTCTGCACTTCTCCTGCCTGTTTCTGCACCTCTCTTGCCTCTTTCTGCACCTCTCTTGCTTCTTTCTGCACCTCTCTTGATTCTTTCTGCACCCTCTTCTTCTTTCTGCACCCTTCTTCCCTCTTTCTGCACCTCTTCTCTGCACCTCTTTGCCTGTTTCTGCACCTCTCTTGCCTCTTTCTGCACCTCTCTTGCCTCTTTCTGCACCTCTCTTGCCTCTTTCTGCACTTCTCTTACCTCTTTCTGAATGTCTGTTGCTTCTTTCTGCACCCTCTTCCTCTTCTGCACCTTTGCTTTCTGCACCTCTCTTGCCTCTTTCTGCACCTCTCTTGCTTCTTTCTGCACCTCTCTTGCTTCTTTCTGCACCTCTCTTCGCCTCTTTCTGCACCTCTCTTGCCTCTTTCTGCACTCTCTTGCCTCTTTCTGCACCTCTCTTGCTTCTTTCTGCACCTCTCTTGTCCTCTTTCTGCACCTTCTCTTGCTTCTTTCTGCACCTCTCTTGCCTCTTTCTGCACCTCACGTGACTCTTTCTGCACCTCTTTTGCTTTATTCTGCACGTCTCTTGTTTCTTTCTGCAACTCTCTTGTCTCTTTCATCACTTCTCTTTCTTCTTTCTACACCTCTGTTGCTTCTTTCAGCACTTATCTTGCCTGTTTCTGCAACTCTCTCGCCTGTTTCTGCACCTCTGTTGCCTCTTTCTGCACCTCACTTGCTTCTTTCTGCACCCCTCTTGTCTCTTTCTGCACCCCTCTTCCCTCTTTCTGCACCTCTCTTGCCTCTTTCTGCACCCCTGTTCCCTCTTTCTGCACCTCTCCTGCCTGTTTCTGCACCTCTCTTGCCTGTTTCTGCACCTCTCTTGCCTCTTTCTGCACCTCTCTTGCCTCTTTCTGCACCTCTCTTGCTTCTTTCTGCACTTCTCTTGCTTCTTTCTGCACCTCTCTTGCTTCTTTCTGCACCTCTCTTGCTTCTTTCTGCACAACTATCTCCTCTTTCTCCACCTCTGTTACCTGTTTCTGCACCTCACTTGCCTCTTTATGCACTTCTCTTGCCTCTTTCTGCACTTCTCTTGCCTCTTTCTGCACCTCTCTTGCTTCTTTCTGCACCCCTCTTGCTTCTTTCTGCACCTCTCTTGCTTCTTTCTGCACCCCTCTTGCCTCTTTCTGCACCTCTCTTGCCTCTTTCTGCACCTCACGTGACTCTTTCTGCACCTCTTTTGCTTTTTTCTGCACGTCTCTTGTTTCTTTCTGCAACTCTCTTGTCTCTTTCATCTTCTCTTTCTTCTTTCTACACCTCTGTTGCTTCTTTCAGCACTTCTCTTGCCTCTTTCTGCACCTCTCTTGCCTCTTTCTGCACCTCTCTTGCCTCTTTCTGCACTTCTCTTGCTTCTTTCTGCACCTCTCTTGTCTCTTTCTGCACTCTCTTGCCTCTTTCATGCACTTCTCTTGCTTCTTTCTGTACCTCTGTTGCTTCTTTCAGCACTTCTCTTGCTTCTTTCTGCACTTCTCTTGCCTCTTTCTGCACCTCTCTTGCCTCTTTCTGCACCTCTCTTGCTTCTTTCTGCACCTCTCTTGCCTCTTTCTGCACCCTCTCTTGCCTCTTTCTGCACCCCTGTTGCCTATTTCTGCACCACTCTTGCCTCTTTCTGCACATTCTCTTGCCTCTTTCTGCACCTCTCTTGCCTCTTTCTGCACTTCTCTTGCCTCTTTTTGTACCTCTGTTGCCTCTTTCTGCACTTCTCTTGCCTCTTTTTGCACCTATCTTGCTTCTTTCTGCACCTCTCTTGCTTCTTTCTGCACCTCTGTTGCTTCTTTCTGCACTTCTCTTGCTTCTGTCTGCACCTCTCTTGCCTCTTTCTGCACCTCACTTGACTCTTTCTGCACCTCTTTTGCTTTATTATGCACGTCTCTTGTTTCTTTCTGCAACTCTCTTGTCTCTTTCATCACTTCTCTTTCTTCTTTCTACACCTCTGTTGCTTCTTTCAGCACTTCTCTTGCCTTTTTCTGCACATCTCTTGCCTGTTTCTGCACCTCTCTTGCCTCTTTCTGCACCTCTCTTTCCTCTTTCTGCACCTCTCTTGCTTCTTTCTGTACCCATCTTGCCTCTTTCTGCACCTTTCTTGCCTCTTTCTGCACTTCTCTTGCCTCTTTCTGTACATCTCTTGCCTCTTTCTGCACCTCTTTTGCTTCTATTCTGCATGTCTCTTGTTCCTTTCTGCAACTCTCTTGTCTCTTTCATCACCTCTCTTTCTTCTTTCTACACCTCTGTTGCTTCTTTCAGCACTTCTCTTGCCTCTTTCTACACCTCTGTTGCCTGTTTCTGCACCTCACTTGCCTCTTTCTGACATCTCTCTTGCCTCTTTCTGCACCTCTCTTGCCTCTTTCTGCACCTCTCTTGCCTCTTTCTCCACCTCTCTTGCCTCTTTCTGCACCTCACTTGACTCTTTCTGCACTTCTCTTGCTTTTTCTGCACCTCTCATTTTTCTTTCTGCAACTCTTTTGTCTCTTTCATCACTTCTCTTGCTTCTTTCTACACCTCTGTTGCTTCTTTCAGCACTTCTCTTGCCTCTTTCTGCACTTCTCTTCCTGTTTCTACACCTCTCTTGCCTGCCTCTTTCTGCACCTCTCTTGCTTATTTCTGCACTTCTCTTGCTTCTTTCTGCACCCCTCTTCCCTCTTTCTGCACCCTTCTTCCCTCTTTCTGCACCTCTCTTCCTTCTTTCTGCACCTCTGTTGCCTGTTTCTGCACCTCTCCTGTGCCTCTTTCTGCACCTCTCTTGCCTCTTTCTGCACCTCTCTTGCCTCTTTCTGCAACTTCTCTTACCCTCTATTCTGCACCTCTGTTGCTTCTTTCTGCACCTCTCTTGCTTCTTTCTGCACCTCTCTTGCCTCTTTCTGCACCATCTCTTGCTTCTTTCTGCACCTCTCTTGCCTCTTTCTGCACCTCTCTTGCCTCTTTCTGCACCTCTCTTGCCTCTTTCTGCACCTCTCTTGCTTCTTTCTGCACTCTCTCTTTCTTTCTGCAACTCTCTTGTCTCTTTCATCACTTCTCTTGCTTCTTTCTACACTCTCTGTTGCTTCTTTCAGCACTTCTCTTGCCTCTTTCTGCACCTCTCTTGCCTCTTTCTGCACCCCTCTTGCATCTTTCTGCACCTCTCTTTCTTCTTTCTGCACCCCTCTTGCCTCTTTCTGCATCCTTCTTCCCTCTTTCTGCACCTCTCTTGCCTCTTTCTGCACCTCTCTTGCCTCTTTCTGCACCTCTCCTGTCTCTTTCTGCACCTCTCCTGCCTGTTTCTGCACCTCTCTTGCTTCTTTCTGCACCTCTCTTGCCTCTTTCTGTACCTCTGTTGCTTCTTTCTGCACTTCTCTTGCTTCTTTCTGCATCTCTCTTGCTTCTTTCTGCACCTCTCTTGCTTCTTTCTGCACTCTTCTTCCCTCTTTCTGCACCTCTTTTGCCTGTTTCTGCACCTCTGTTGCCTCTTTCTGCACTTCTTTTGCCTCTTTCTGCATCTTCTCTTGCCTCTTTCTGCATCTTCTCTTGCCTCTTTCTGCACCTCTCTTGCTTCTTTCTGTATCCCTCTTGCCTCTTTCTGCACCCTTCTTGCCGGTTTCTGCACCTCACTTGCCTCTTTTTGTACCTCTCTTGCCTCTTTTTGCACCTCCTTTGCTTTATTCTGAATGTCTCTTGTTTATTTCTGCAACTCTCTTGTCTCTTTCATCACTTCTCTTTCTTCTTTCTACACCTTTGTTGCTTCTTTCAGCACTTCTCTTGCTTCTTTCTGCACCTCTTTTGCCTCTTTCTGCACCTAACTTGCCTCTTTCTGCACTTTTCTTGCTTTTTTCTACACTTCTCTTGTTTCTTTCTGCAACTCTTTTGTCTCTTTCATCACTTCTCTTGCTTCTTTCTATACCTCTGTTGCTTCCTTCAGCACTTCTCTTGCTTCTTTCTGCACTTCTCTTGCCTGTTTCTGCACCTCTGTTGCTTCTTTCTGCACCTCACTTGCTTCTTTCTGCACCCCTCTTTCCTTTTTCTGCACCCTTCTTCCCTTTTTCTGCACCTCTCTTGCCTCTTTCTGCACCCCTGTTACCTCTTTCTGCACCTCTCCTGCCTGTTTCTGCACCTCTCTTGCCTCTTTCTGCATGTCTCTTGCCTCTTTCTGTATGTCTGTTGCTTCCTTCTGCACTTCTCTTGCCTCTTTCTGCACCTCTCTTGCCTCTTTCTGCACCTCTGTTGCTTCTTTCTGCGCCTCTGTTGCTTCTTTCTGCACTTCTCTTGCTTCTGTCTGCACCTCTCTTGCCTCTTTCTGCACCTCACGTGACTCTTTCTGCACCTCTTTTGCTTTATTATGCACGTCTCTTGTTTCTTTGTGCAACTCTCTTGTCTCTTTCATCACTTCTCTTTCTTCTTTCTACACCTCTATTGCTTCTTTCAGCACTTCTCTTGCCTCTTTCTGTACTACTCTTGCCTGTTTCTGCACCTCTCTTGCCTCTTTCTGCACCTCTCTTGCCTCTTTCTGCACCTAAGTTGCTTCTTTCTGTACCCATCTTGCCTCTTTCTGCACCCTTCTTGCCGGTTTCTGCAGTTCACTTGCCTCTTTCTGTACATCTCTTGCCTTTTTTTGCACCTCTTTTGCTTTATCTGCATGTCTCTTGTTCCTTTCCGCAACTCTCTTGTCTCTTTCATCACCTCTCTTTCTTCTTTCTACACCTCTGTTGCTTCTTTCAGCACTTCTCTTGCCTATTTCTACACCTCTGTTGCCTGTTTCTGCACCTCACTTGCCTCTTTTTGAATCTCTCTTGCCTCTTTGTGCACCTCTTTTTCCTCTTTCTGCACCTCTCTTGCCTCTTTCTGCACCTCTTTTGTCTCTTTCTGTACCTCACTTGACTCTTTCTGCACTTCTCTTGCTTTTTTCTGCACTTCTCTTTCTTTCTGCAACTCTTTTGTCTCTTTCATCAATTCTCTTGCTTCTTTCTACACCTCTGTTGCTTCTTTCAGCACTTCTCTTGCTTCTTTCGGCACTTCTCCTGCCTGTTTCTGCACCTCGCTTGCTTCTTTCTGCACTTCTCTTGCTTCTGTCTGCACCGCTCTTACTAATTTCTGCACCCCTCTTCTGTCTTTCTGCACCCTTCTTCTCTCTTTCTGCACCCCTCTTCCTACACCTCTGTTGCCTGTTTCTGCACCTCCCTTGCCTCTTTCTGCACCTCTCTTGCCTCTTTCTGCACGTCTCTGGCCTCTTTCTGCAATTCTCTTACCTCTATTTGGATTTCTGTTGCTTCTTTCTGTACCCCTCTTGCCGGTTTCTGCACCTCACTTGCCTCTTTTTGCACATCTCTTGCCTCTTTTTGCACCTCTCTTGCCTCTTTCTGCACCTCTTTCACCTCTTTCTGCACCTCACTTGCCTCTTTCTGCACTTCCCTTGCTTTTTTCTGCACTTCTCTTTCTTTCTGCAACTCTTTTGTCTCTTTCATCACTTCTCTTGCTTCTTTCTACATCTCTGTTGCTTCTTTCAGCACTTCTCTTGCCTGTTTGTGCACCTCTCTTGCCTGTTTCTGCACCTCTGTTGTCTCTTTCTGCACCTCACTTGCTTCTTTCTGCACCCCTCTTTCCTTTTTTTGCATCCTTCTTCCCTCTTTCTGCACCTCTCTTGCCTCTTTCTGCACCCCTGTTCCCTCTTTCTGCACCTCTCCTGCCTGTTTCTGCACCTCTCCTGCCTGTTTCTGCACCTCTCTTGCCTCTTTCTGCACGTCTCTTGCCTCTTTCTGTATGTCTGTTGCTTCTTTCTGCACTTCTCTTGCTTCTTTCTGCATCTCTCCTGCTTCTTTCTGCACCCCTCTTGCTTCTTTCTGCACCCTTCTTCCCTCTGTCTGCACCTCTTTTGCCTGTTTCTGCAACTCTGTTGCCTCTTTCTGCACTTCTTTTGCCTCTTTCTGCTCTTCTCTTGCCTCTTTCTGCTCTTCTCTTGCCTCTTTCTGCACCCCTCTAGTCTCTTTCTGCACCCCTATTGCTTCTTTCTGCACCTCTCTTGCCTTTTTCTGCACCTCTCTTGCTTCTTTCTGCACCTCACGTGACTCTTTCTGCACCTCTTTTGCTTTATTCTGCACGTCTCTTGTTTCTTTCTGCAACTCTCTTGTCTCTTTCATCCCTTCTCTTTCTTCTTTCTACACCTCTGTTGCTTCTTTCAGCACTTCTCTTGCCTCTTTCTGCACTTCTCTTGCATGTTTCTGCAACTGTCTTGCCTTTTTCTGCACCTCCGTTGCCTCTTTCTGCACCTCACTTGCTTCCTTCTGTACCCCTCTTGCCTCTTTCTGCACCCCTTTTGTCGGTTTCTGCACCTCACTTGCCTTTTTTTGTACCTCTCTGGTCTCTTTTTGCATCTCTTTTGCTTTATTCTGCATGTCTCTTGTTTCTTTCTGCAACTCTCTTGTCTCTTTCATCACTTCTCTTTCTTCTTTCTACACCTCTGTTGCTTCTTTCAGCACTTCTTTTGCCTCTTTCTACACCTCTGTTGCCTGTATCTGCACCACTCTTTCCTCTTTCTACACATCTCTTGCCTCTTTCTGCACTTCTCTTGCCTTTTTCTAGATTTCTGTTGCATCTTTCTGCACTCCTCTTGCCTCATTCTGCACCTATTTTGCTTCTTTCTGCACTTCTCCTGCCTCTTTCTGCACCTCTCCTGCTTCTTTCTGCACCCCTCTTGCTTCTTTCCGCACCCTTCTTCCCTCTTTCTGCACCTCTTTTGCTTGATTCTGCAACTCTGTTGCCTCTTTCTGCACCCCTATTGCTTCTTTCTGCACCTCTCTTGCCTCTTTCTGCACCTCACGTGACTCTTTCTGCACCTCTTTTGCTTTATTCTGCATGTCTCTTGTTTCTTTCTGCAACTTTCTTGTCTCTCTCATCACTTCTCTTTCTTCTTTCTACACCTCTATTGCTTCTTTCAGCACTTCTCTTGCCTGTTTCTGCACTTCTCTTGCCTGTTTCTGCACCTCTCTTGCCTCTTTCTGCACCTCTCTTGCCTCTTTCTGCACCTAACTTGCTTCTTTATGTACCCCTCTTGCCTCTTTCTGCACCCTTCTTGCCGGTTTCTGCACCTCACTTGCCTCTTTTTGTACCTCTCCTGCCTCTTTTTGCACCTCTTTTGCTTTATTCTGCATGTCTCTTGTTTCTTTCTGCAACTCTCTTGTCTGTTTCATCACTTCTCTTTCTTCTTTCTACACCTCTGTTGCTTCTATCAGCACTTCTCTTACCTCTTTCTACACCTCTGTTGCCTGTTTCTGCACCTCACTTGCCTCTTTTTGCACCTTTCTTGCCTCTTTCTGCACCTCTCTTGCCTCTTTCTGCACCTCTTTTGCCTCTTTCTGCACCTCACTTGCCTCATTCTGCACTTCTCTTGCTTTTTTCTGCACTTCTCTTGTTTCTTTCTGCAACTCTTTTGTCTCTTTCATCACTTCTCTTGCTTCTTTCTACACCTTTGTTGCTTCTTTCAGCACTTCTCTTGCTTCTTTCTACACTTCTCTTGCCTGTTTCTGTACCTCTCTTGCCTGTTTCTGCACCTCTCTTGCCTGTTTCTGCACCTCTGTTGCTTCTTGCTGCACCTCACTTGCTTTTTTCTGCACCCTTCTTTCCTTTTTCTGCACCCTTCTTCCCTCTTTCTGCACCTCTCTTGCCTCTTTCTGCACCCCTGTTCCCTCTGTCTGCACCTCTCCTGCCTGCTTCTGCACCTCTCTTGCCTCTTTCTGCACTTCTCTTGCCTCTTTCTGTATGTCTGTTGCTTCTTTCTGCACTTCTCTTGCCTCTTTCTGCACCCCTCTTGCCTCTTTCTGCACCTCTGTTGCTTCTTTCTGCACTTCTCTTGCTTCTTTCTGCACCTCTCCTGCTTCTTTATGCACCCCTCTTGCTTCTTTCTGCACTCTTCTTCCCTCTTTCTGCACCTCGTTTGCCAGTTTCTGCAACTCTGTTGCCTCTTTCTGCACCCCTATTGCTTCTTTCTGCACCTCTCTTGACCCCTTTCTGCACCACTCTTGCCTCTTTCTGCACCTCACGTGACTCTTTCTGCAACTCTTTTGCTTTATTCTGCAAGTCTCTTGTTTCTTTCTGCAACTCTCTTGTCTCTTTCATCACTTCTCTTTCTTCTTTCTACACCTCTGTTGCTTCTTTCAGCACTTCTTTTGCCTCTTTCTGCACTTCTCTTGCCTGTTTCTGCACCTTTCTTGCTTCTTTCTGCTACACCCTCTTGCCTCTTTCTGCACCCTTCTTCCCTCTTTCTGCACCTCTCTTGCTTCTTTCTGTACCTCTGTTGCCTCTTTCTGAAAATCTCCTGCGTGTTTCTGTACATCTCCTGCCTGTTTCTGCACCTCTCTTGCCTCTTTCTGCACCCCTCTTGCCTCTTTCTGCAACCTCTCTTCCCTCTATCTCCACCTCTCTCGCCTATTTCTGTACCTCTCTTGCCTCTTTATGCACCTCTGTTGCCTCTTTCTGCACCTCTGTTGCCTCTTTCTGCACCTCACTTGCTTCTTTCTGTACCCCTCTTGCCTCTTCTGCACCCTTCTTCCCTCTTTCTGCACCTCTCACGCCTATTTCTGTACCTCTCTTGCCTCTTTCTGCACTTCTCTTACCTCTTTCAGTACCTCTGGTTGCTTCTTTCTGCACCTTCTCTTCCATCTTTCTAGCACTTCACTTGCTTCTTTCTGCACCTCTCTTGCCTCTTTCTGCATGTCTCTTGCCTCTTTCTGCACTTCTCTTGCCTTTTTCTAGATTTCTGTTGCTTCTTTCTGCACCTCTCTTGCCTGTTTCCGCACCTCACTTGCCTCTTTTTGCACCTCTCTTGCCTCTTTCTCCTCTTGCCTCTTTCTGCACGTCACTTGCCTCTTTTAGCACTTCTCTTGCTTTTTTCTGCACCTCTCTTGTTTCTTTCTGAAACTCTTTTGTCTCTTTCATCACTTCTCTTGCTTCTTTCTACACCTCTGTTGCTTCTTTCAGCACTTCTCTTGCCTCTTTCTGCACTTCTCTTGCCTGTTTCTGCACCTCTCATGCCTGTTTCTGCAACTCTGTTGCTTCTTTCTGCACCTCACTTGCTTCTTTCTGCACCCCTCTTTCCTTTTTTGCACCTTCTTCCCTCTTTCTGCACCTCTCTTGCCTCTTTCTGCACCCCTGTTCCCTCTTTCTGCACCTCTTCTGCCTGTTTCTGCACCTCTCTTGCCTCTTTCTGCACTTCTCTTGCCTCTTTCTGTATGTCTTTTGCTTCTTTCTGCACTTCTCTTGCCTCTTTCTGTACTTCTCTTACCTGCTTTCTGCACCTCTCTTGCCTCTTTCTGCACCTCTCTTGCCTCTTTCTGCACCTATGTTGCTTCTTTCTGCACTTCTCTTGCTTCTTTCTGCACCTCTCCTGCTTCTTTCTGCACCTCTCTTGCTTCTTTCTGCACCCTTCTTCCCTCTTTCTGCACCTCTTTTGCCTGTTTCTGTAACTCTGTTGCCTCTTTCTACCCCTATTGTTTCTTTCTGCACCTCTCTTGCCTCTTTCTGCACCTCATCGTGCCTCTTTCTGCACCTCTTTTGCTTTATTCTGCACGTCTCTTGTTTCTTTCTGCAACTCTCTTGTCTCTTTCATCACTTCTCTTTCTTCTTTCTACACCTCTGTTGCTTCTTTCAGCACTTCTCTTGTCTCTTTCTGCACTTCTCTTGCCTGTTTCTGCACCTCACTTGCCTTTTTCTGTACCTCTCTTGCCTCTTTCTGCACCCTTCTTCCTTCTTTCTGTACCTTTCTTACTTCTTTCTGCACCCCTGTTCCCTCTTTCTGCAAATCTGCTGCGTGTTTCTGCACCTCTCCTGCCTGTTTCTGCACCTCTCTTGCCTCTTTCTGCACCCCTCTTGCCTCTTTCTGCAACCCTCTTCCCTCTTTCTGCACCTCTCTCGCCTATTTCTGTACCTCTCTTGCCTCTTTCCGCACCTCTGTTGCCTCTTTCTGCACCTCTTTTTGCCTCTTTCTGCACCTCTCTTGCCTCTTTCTGCACCTAACTTGCTTCTTTATGTACCCCTCTTGCCTCTTTCTGCACCCTTCTTGCCGGTTTCTGCACCTCACTTGCCTCTTTTTGTACCTCTCCTGCCTCTTTTTGCACCTCTTTTGCTTTATTCTGCATGTCTCTTGTTTCTTTCTGCAACTCTCTTGTCTGTTTCATCACTTCTCTTTCTTCTTTCTACACCTCTGTTGCTTCTATCAGCACTTCTCTTACCTCTTTCTACACCTCTGTTGCCTGTTTCTGCACCTCACTTGCCTCTTTTGCACCTTTCTTGCCTCTTTCTGCACCTCTCTTGCCTCTTACTGCACCTCTTTTGCCTCTTTCTGCACCTCACTTGCCTCATTCTGCACTTCTCTTGCTTTTTTCTGCACTTCTCTTGTTTCTTTCTGCAACTCTTTTGTCTCTTTCATCACTTCTCTTGCTTCTTTCTACACCTTTGTTGCTTCTTTCAGCACTTCTCTTGCTACTTTCTACACTTCTCTTGCCTGTTTCTGCACCTCTCTTGCCTGTTTCTGCACCTCTCTTGCCTGTTTCTGCACCTCTGTTGCTTCTTGCTGCACCTCACTTGCTTTTTTCTGCACCCTTCTTTCCTTTTTCTGCACCCTTCTTCCCTCTTTCTGCACCTCTCTTGCCTCTTTCTGCACCCCTGTTCCCTCTGTCTGCACCTCTCCTGCCTGCTTCTGCACCTCTCTTGCCTCTTTCTGCACTTCTCTTGCCTCTTTCTGTATGTCTGTTGCTTCTTTCTGCACTTCTCTTGCCTCTTTCTGCACCCCTCTTGCCTCTTTCTGCACATCTGTTGCTTCTTTCTGCACTTCTTTTGCTTCTTTCTGCACCTCTCCTGCTTCTTTATGCACCCCTCTTGCTTCTTTATGCACCCCTCTTGCTTCTTTCTGCACTCTTCTTCCCTCTTTCTGCACCTCGTTTGCCAGTTTCTGCAACTCTGTTGCCTCTTTCTGCACCCCTATTGCTTCTTTCTGCACCTCTCTTGACCCCTTTCTGCACCACTCTTGCCTCTTTCTGCACCTCACGTGACTCTTTCTGCACCTCTTTTGCTTTATTCTGCAAGTCTCTTGTTTCTTTCTGCAACTCTCTTGTCTCTTTCATCACTTCTCTTTCTTCTTTCTATACCTCTGTTGCTTCTTTCAGCACTTCTTTTTCCTCTTTCTGCACTTCTCTTGCCTGTTTCTGCACCTTTCTTGCTTCTTTCTGTACCCCTCTTGCCTCTTTCTGCACCCTTCTTCCCTCTTTCTGTACCTCTCTTACTTCTTTCTGTACCCTGTTCCCTCTTTCTGAAAATCTCCTGCGTGTTTCTGTACCTCTCCTGCCTGTTTCTGCACCTCTCTTGCCTCTTTCTGCACCCCTCTTGCCTCTTTCTGCAACCCTCTTCCCTCTATCTGCACCTCTCTCGCCTATTTCTGTACCTCTCTTGCCTCTTTATGCACCTCTGTTGCCTCTTTCTGCACCTCTGTTGCCTCTTTCTGCACCTCACTTGCTTCTTTCTGTACCCCTCTTGCCTCTTCTGCACCCTTCTTCCCTCTTTCTGTACCTCTCTTACTTCTTTCTGCATCCCCCTTCCCTCTTTCTGCACCTCTCACGCCTATTTCTGTACCTCTCTTGCCTCTTTCTGCACTTCTCTTACCTCTTTCTGTACCTTGGTTGCTTCTTTCTGCCCTTCTCTTCCATCTTTCAGCACTTCACTTGCTTCTTTCTGCACCTCTCTTGCCTCTTTCTGCATGTCTCTTGCCTCTTTCTGCACTTCTCTTGCCTTTTTCTAGATTTCTGTTGCTTCTTTCTGCACCCCTCTTGCCGGTTTCCGCACCTCACTTGCCTCTTTTTGCACCTCTCTTGCCTCTTTCTGCACCTCTTTTGCCTCTTTCTGTACCTCACATGCCGCTTTCTGCACTTCTCTTGCTTTTTTCTGCACCTCTCTTGTTTCTTTCTGCAACTCTTTTGTCTCTTTCATCACTTCTCTTGCTTCTTTCTACACCTCTGTTGCTTCTTTCAGCACTTCTCTTGCTTCTTTCTGTACTTCTCTTGCCTGTTTCTGCACCTCTCATGCCTGTTTCTGCACCTCTGTTGCTTCTTTCTGCACCTCACTTGCTTCTTTCTGCACCCCTCTTTCCTTTTTTTGCACCCTTCTTCCCTCTTTCTGCACCTCTCTTGCCTCTTTCTGCACCCCTGTTCCCTCTTTCTGCACCTCTTCTGCCTGTTTCTGCACCTCTCTTGCCTCTTTCTGCAATTCTCTTGCCTCTTTCTGTATGTCTTTTGCTTCTTTCTGTACTTCTCTTGCCTCTTTCTGTACTTCTCTTACCTGCTTCTGCACCTCTCTTGCCTCTTTCTGCACCTATGTTGCTTCTTTCTGCACTTCTCTTGCTTCTTTCTGCACCTCTCCTGCTTCTTTCTGCACCCCTCTTGCTTCTTTCTGCACCCTTCTTCCCTCTTTCTGCACCTCTTTTGCCTGTTTCTGTAACTCTGTTGCCTCTTTCTACACCCCTATTTTTTCTTTCTGCACCTCTCTTGCCTCTTTCTGCACCTCATGTGACTCTTTCTGCAACTCTTTTGCTTTATTCTGCACGTCTCTTGTTTCTTTCTGCAACTCTCTTGTCTTTTTCATCACTTCTCTTTCTTCTTTCTACACCTCTGTTGCTTCTTTCAGCACTTCTTTTGTCTCTTTCTGCACTTCTCTTGCCTGTTTCTGCACCTCACTTGCCTTTTTTTGTACCTCTCTTGCCTCTTTCTGCACCCTTCTTCCTTCTTTCTGTACCTTTCTTACTTCTTTCTGTACCCTGTTCCCTCTTTATGCAAATCTGCTGCGTGTTTCTGCACCTCTCCTGCCTGTTTCTGCACCTCTCTTGCCTCTTTCTGCACCCCTCTTGCCTCTTTCTGTAACCCTCTTCCCTCTTTCTGCACTTCTCTCGCCTATTTCTGTACATCTCTTGCCTCTTTCTGCACCTCTGTTGCCTGTTTCTGCACCTCTCTTGCCTCTTTCTGCACCCCTCTTGCCTCTTTCTGCAACCCTCTTCCCTCTTTCTGCACCTCTCTCGCCTCTTTCCGCACCTCTGTTGCCTCTTTCTGCACCTCTGTTGCCTCTTTCTGCACATTACTTGCTTCTTTCTGTACCCCTCTTGCCTCTTTCTGCACCCTTCTTCCCTCTTTCTGTACCTCTCTTACTTCTTTCTGCACCCCTGTTCCCTCTTTCTGTACATCTCCTGTGTGTTTCTACACCTCTCCTGCCTGTTTCTGCACCTCTCGTGCCTGTTTCTGCACCCCTCTTGCCTCTTTCTGCAACCCTCTTCCCTCTTTCTGCACCTCTCTCGCCTATTTCTGTTCCTCTCTTGCCTCTTTCTGCACTTCTCTTACCTCTTTCTGTACCTTGGTTGCTTCTTTCTGCCCTTCTCTTCCTTCTTTCAGCACTTCACTTGCTTCTTTCTGCACCTCTCTTGCCTCTTTCTGCACGTCTCTTGCCTCTTTCTGCACTTCTCTTGCCTCTTTCTAGATTTCTGTTGCTTCTTTCTGCACCCCTCTTGCCGGTTTCCGCACCTCACTTGCCTCTTTTTGCACCTCTCTTGCCTCTTTCTGCACCTCTTTTGCCTCTTTCTGTACCTCACATGCCTCTTTCTGCACTATTCTTGCTTTTTTCTGCACCTCTCTTGTTTCTTTCTGCAACTATTTTGTCTCTTTCATCACTTCTCTTGCTTCTTTCTACACCTCTGTTGCTTCTTTCTGCACCTCTCTTGCCTATTTCTGCACGTCTCTGTAGGAGAGTAGGATCTGCTTCACATGGGTACCCCCACTTTTTGCTGATGCTTCACTGGTTTTCGACTTTAGTCTGGCTGGGGCCCTGCTAATCAGAACCCCAGCCTAGCTGCTTCCTCTCTAAAATGGTTTCTATGTGCCTTAGGCACATCTCTGATTGGAATCTGGAGTGCCCTTATAAGTCCCTAGTATATGGTATACTATGTACCCAGGGCATAGGTACCTCAGAGGCCTGCCAGGGGCTGAAGCATGTATTATGCCACCCCTGGAAGGCCAGCCAAAATGACACCACAGGTCTGCTACTGCAGCCTGAGTAAGGTGGTGCCTGCACCCCTTACAGTGGTATAGGCTACCTATATCACTACCATTGCCCACACATATAAACCTATAAGTCACTCCTATGGCAGGCATTGACAATCCTGAAGGCAGAGTGCTTGGTTTTCATGTGAGAGGGTGCCCTGCATGAGCAGAGCCCCTCTGCAGCATTCGGAGTACCTCCTCTGATGCTGTTTGCAGTGCAGCCTGACCATATACTCTTAAGTGCATTATAACCTCGCGTTAAATGCTAACTTTGGGATGGCTGCACGGAAACATGTCGTGTTTGGTGTCAAACATCTTGGAATACTACCCCCCGCCAGTTCTGGCGGCGGGGGTAGCATTCCACCCTTCTAGAGGAGAGACATGTGCCAACCGGCATGCCCGGTATTAACTTTACAGAGCCCTGGCATCACAAAATGGATGCTGCAGCCACAGACATGGGTCTGGCGTCCTGCTGCTGACCGAAACTCCAGCAGGGGAGGCCTGGACAATAGGTTTCCTGTTTCAGGGAGGTGTAACCACCTCCCAGACAGGCTGATGTGTATTGGGGCTGGGTGGGTGCACTCTCAAAGTGCTTTGAAGTCCAGCACTGGGGGCACATTTGGTGTCCCTGTGCATACCCCACTTCAAACCGGCTCAGGGTCTTCCAGCCCCTGCTCTGGTGCGAAACTGGACAAAGGGAAAGGAGTGTAACCACCCCTCTGCCCTGACCCTCCCATAGGTGGGTCCCCAGAGTATGTCCAACCCCCTAACTTGGTATAAGTATGGGACCCCAGTCCTTAGGACTTTAGATTTACCTGGACGAAACTCTGATACAGAATCCTGGACCTTCGACGCTCTACTTTAAGATTAGAGGACTGAAGAATCTCCCTTGGGGTCAAGGAGTGACTCCCCTGCTTGGCAGGCACCAACAAAGCAATTGTCCGGTCTGCATCACTGAAGCTCCCGCCAGACGCCGAAGTCTTTGCATCACCAGAGGTAGATTTACAGACTTCCCCGAGGCTGCCCTGAGTCCCCAGCAAAGCTGAGGCCCGTAGCTGTCGTGGGTAACGTGGAACCATGACCTCTGGACACCGAGCACATTTGCAAGTGCATCCTCTTCCTGGTCTCCCACGAAGTTGTGCTTTGGGCTCCGAGTAGCCCCCGCCTCCAACACCGACTGCACCGAAGATCACTGGCCTCCACTCTACGAGTGTCCCGTGAGCCAGCTCTAAGTGCGTCCACTTGAGGCTCCTTCACAGTTGCTAGTCCATTGGCTAGTGGGCCCTCCCGAAGGCCAATCTTCTTCTGCTTGGGCTTCCCTGGTTGCTCCAGGCATGCCCTGACTTACCCTTGCTGGGTGAGTCCCTCAGACCTTGCTGGTCTGCACCACCATCCTTCTTCTATTTCCACAAGACTTGCCGTTGCCAAGGCTTGTTGGGTCCAATCCGGTCGCCGACACCTCAGCAATCGACAGACATTGTGGGACAGCTCGAATCCAGCTCCTGGTCATCGTCGACGCCTCCTGAACCTCGTGGCTGAAGAGTCAAGACAACCATCAACCTACCTGAAGCACCCGACATCGGTGGGCATCCGCTCATCGCCTTCCTGGTCACTGGCTAGTGACCCAGACTCTGTCCCCTCTGCTTTCAGGTTCTTCAGATCTTCGATCCACCTTTGGATCCACCCGAACACTTTCGACTTGGCCGCCAGCAGCACTTTGCAGCAGATCGCCATTGAAACCGACGACGAAACCCGACCCCGAAAGACACCTATGCACCCGGCTTCCCTGGGTGAGGTAACTCGAGTACTCCGGTGCTCCCGTGGGTATAGACTCTAGAACAACCCAGTTCTAAAGGGGTTTGCTCCAAGTCCTCCTCTAAGTGTCCCTTTTCTTTAAAATTCCAACCGCGACTTTCCCCATAGAAGTCAACGGCGATTCGCGGCTGTGTTCTCACACTGCACGCGTCCCCCGTGGGTCCCCTGTGTCACTACCTTGGGTGGTTCCTTGTGGTCCAAGCACTTCTACAGGCTCTAGGCCTTGTGTCTAGCTCAGTCGTGGTTCTTATACCACTTTATTGGTATATGGTTTGGTACGCCCTAGGGCTCAAACGTGTATTTGTGCTATTACTGTTGATAACTAACTTATAACTTATGTACTTCGAACTCTAGCCTCATAAAGAGACTAGAGGGGTGTGTTTAGCAATAAATACATATATTTTGAATATATACCTGGTGTGGTCCTCTTTCATTTGGTCACTCAAGAGATTATAGACTGGTAAAACAAGCTGCTTTACATTCCTTCAAGACTTAGCCTGAAGGCTGCTCTCCATAGCTACCACTAGGATAGCTTTCAATAAAGGTTGTCTTTAACCTATCTCCAATAAGGGGTTGTTTGGACTGGTGCAAGGTGCCCACTATAATTAGTGGACAGCATATACCAGGCCAACTTCTCACATTGGTGTGCAGCGTGTGGGATTCCAGCTTGCTATTGTTTTACCAGATAATCTCAATTGAATTGATCAACTGAAAACCACTAAGGGTACCTTAGGTACATATAAATCAAGCTTAGGATGCAGTAAGTTCTACTGAACTTAGAGTTGTGTGTTAAGGGATAGCACACCCTTTCTACAACTCAAGAGAGTTTAGTAGGCCACACTAGAGTAGGTAGTGCATACACCACACCTCACTAGTAATGTCTTCAAAGCCAGGACCCAGTGAGTCCTTGCCAGAAGCCAGTGGGCTTCTTCCCTCCAAGTATGATAATCTCCCATTCTTGGAATTGAGAGCATTGTGCAATACTAGGAAGCTGAAGGCAGGCAAAAGTGCCAGCACCCAACACCTCAGGGAGGTGCTACTGTCAGATGATCTCAGCAGACCCCTAGGGTCTGAAGGGGTAGGCAGAGAGGGTGGGGCAGAAAATGAGGAAGGGGTCAGGGGTGAAGAAACCCAGGCCCCCCTCTGAAACTGGCCAGGAAGGTGAAAATGACCTTGACCTGGAGAACCCAATTCCTCCTGTGGAGGAGGAGGAGGATCAGAATGACCTCCCCTTTGTCCCCCAGGAAGAATTGTGAGTGTGCCCAGAAGGCCTAGATCTCCTTCTCAGGAGTCTAACCACTCTGACACCTCAATAGGGACCTCTGTTTCCTCTCATAGGAGGGAATCCTCTCATGAAAGGAAAGAGAGACTGCTCAGATATGGAGAAGCTCAGTTGAAGCTCAGAAGAGAGCAGTTGGCTATAGACAGGGAGTCCCTAGAGCTTGAAAAGCAAAGAAAAAGATGGGACTAGAGTCCCATGGTGGCAGCAATTTCCCCAGAGATAGGGAAAGGTCTTATGACCATAGAAACCTGAGCAAGATTGTCCCTCCCTACCAGAGTGGGGATGACATCCACAAATGGATAACTGCACTGGAGAGGGCCTGTAAAGTACAGAGGGTCCCTCAGGAGCAGTGGGCAGCAATCTTGTGGCTCTCCTTTGCAGACAAAGGTAGAGACAAGCTCCTCACTGTAAGAGAAGAGGATGCTGACAATTACAAAGTCTTGAAGAGTGCTCTGATTGATGGGTTTGGCCTAACAACTGAACAATACAGGTTAAAGTTCAGAGATACCCAAAAAGCACAGACTCAAGACTGGGTAGACTATGTGGATTGTTCTGCTAAGGCTCTGGAAGGTTGGTTGATGGGCAGTAAGGTATGTGACTTCACAGGATTGTACAATCTTATCATGAGGGAGCAGATTCTTAATAACTGTCAAAATCAGCTGTTGCATCAGTACCTGGTGGACTCTGATCTGACCTCTCCCCAAGAATTGGGAAAGAAGGCAGACAAATGGGTCAGAACCAGGGTGAGGCAGAAGGTACAGAACCAAGGTGGTGACCCAAAGAAGCAAGATTCTAAGAACTCTGATAAGGGTGGGGAGAAGGGTAAAGACCAGAAGTCTTCACAAGGCCCCCAAAAATCTTCTTCAGGTGGGGATTCACAGTCTAACAAAGGGAAAGGCCAAAAGAAACCCTGGTGCAAGGTCTGTAAGCAAAAGACCCACTGGACCAGTGATTGCACCAAGTCCAAAGACTCTACTCTAGCCCCCACCAATGTCCCTAAGGCACCTGCTCCCCCTAGTGCAGTTACAGTTGGTGGTGGGAATACACAGGCCAAGGGGTTAGTAGGGTTGACCCTGGGTAAGGAGATGAGCTCTGACCTAGTCAGAGAACTCACTCAGGCTGTCCTAGTCTGTGATGGAGGCATGGATGTGACCTCCTCTGTGAGTCCCAGTAATCTGGGCAAGTACAGACAACAGCCCTTAATAAATGGAAAAGAGGCTTTGGCATTTAGGGACACAGGGGCAAGTGTCACCATGGTGACACAAGACCTTGTGGATCCTGGGCAGATTATACTTGGTGAAATGTACCAAGTGACCAATGCTAGCAATGTCAGAACAGACCATACTCTGGCAGTTGTTAACTTCTCCTGGGGAGGGGTAACTGGCCTTAAGAAGGTTGTGGTAAGTGCAGACCTACCAGTTGAATGCTTGCTTGGCAATGATCTGGAAACTTCAGCTTGGGCAGAAGTGGAGCTCAGGACCCATGCAGAAATGCTGGGCATCCCTGCAGATGTGTTTGCTGTGACCAGGTCACAGGCCAAAATGTCTAACACTGAACAGGCCTTGGATTCTGGAATAATGGACCAAGTGCCCTCCAAGAAGAGGAGTAGTAGGGTAAAGGCAGTGCCTTCCCCCTTGGCTCAGAAGGAAGATCAGTCTCTTCAGGGAGATGATCTCAGTCCTGAGGAAGGAACTGTCCCAGAGGAGCTTGAACCTGATCAGGTTGAGTTCTTGGGGACAGGGGCCCTTCCAGGGCAGATCTGAGCCAGGAGCAGCAGAGCTGCCCCTCTCTTGAACCCCTCAGACAGCAAGCTGCTGCTGAGGCTGCTGGGAAAGCTAGTGGTCCCCATACAGTGTATTGGGATGATGGACTCTTGTACTCCAGAGTGTAGAGACCCCAAGCCTGGTGCCACCAGGAGGTTGGTTATACCTCTGAAGTTCAGGGGCTTCCTATTGACCCTAGCCCATGACATTCCCTTAGCAGGTCACCTGGGCCAGAACAAGACTTGGGACAGAATTGTCCCTCACTTTCACTGGCCCCACATGTCTGAAGACACCAAGGAGTTTTGTTGCTCCTGTGTAACCTGCCAGGCCAGTGGCAAGGCAGGTGGCACTACAAAGGCCCCCTGATACCACTACCTGTGGTGGGGGTTCCCTTTGAAAGGGTGGGGATTGACATTGTTGGTCCCATGGATCCCCAAACAGCATCTGGGCACAGGTTTATCCTGGTGGTAGTGGATCATGCCACCAGGTACCCAGAGGCTATTCCCCTTAGGACCACTACAGCACCTGTGGTGGCAAGAGCCCTCCTGGGAATTTTCTCAAGAGTGGGCTTCCCTAAGGAGGTTGTATCAGACAGGGGTGCTAACTTTATGTCTGGATACTTGAAAGCAATGTGGAAGGAGTGTGGAGTGACTGACAAGTTCACCACACCCTATCACCCACAATGCAATGGTTTAGTTGAGAGATTCAACAAAACCTTGAAGGGCATGATTAAAGGGCTCCCAGAGAAGCTTAGGCGAAGATGGGACATACTCTTGCCCTGCCTTTTATTTGCATACAGGGAGGTGCCTCAAAGGGGTTGGCTACAGCCCTTTTGAACTTTTGTTTGGTCACCCTGTCAGGGGTCCATTGTGCTTGGTGAAGGAAGGATGGGAGTTACCTCTCAAGCCCCCAAAGCAAGACATAGTGGACTATGTACTTGGTCTCCGCTCCAGGATGGCTGAGTACATGAAAAGGCAACTAAAAACCTTGAGGCTAGCCAGGAACTTCAAAAGCCTGGCATGACCAAAGGCTGTACTGACTGTTTACCAGCCAGGACAGAAGGTGTGGGTGTTGGAGCCAGTGGCCCCAGCAGCTCTCCAAGACAAATGGAGTGGACCCCATACCATTGTTGAACAGAAGGATGAGGTTACCTACTTAGTAGACCTAGGAACACCCAGGAGTCCCCACAGGGTTCTCCATGTCAACAGATTGAAACCATATGTGGACAGGGCAGACATGGGCTTGCTCATGGCTACTGATGAGGGACAGGAGGAAGAGAGTGACCCACTCCCTGACCTGCTCTCACAGAACCCTGATGATGGGTCAGTGGATGGTGTAGCCTTGGCAGGCAGCCTCACTGCTCAGCAGCAAACTGATTGTAGACAAGTGCTCAATCAGTACAGACATATGTTCTCTTTGACTCCAAGTCAGACCACCTGGTGCACTCATGAAGTGGACACTGGGGACAGTCTGCCTATTAAAAATAAGATTTATAGGCAACCTGACCATGTCAGGGACTGTATCAGGACAGAAGTCCAGAAAATGTTGGATTTGGGAGTTATTGAACCCTCAGATAGCCCTTGGGCTAGTCCAGTGGTCCTTGTGCCAAAACCTCACACCAGTGGTGGGAAAGAGAGATGAGGTTTTGTGTGGACTACAGGGGTCTCAATGCAGTCACTAGGACTGATGCCCATCCAATACCTAGGGCAGATGAGCTAATAGACACTTTGGCCTCAGCCAAGTATCTAAGCACATTTGACCTGACAGCTGGCTACTGGCAGATCAGACTAGCTGATGATGCAAAGCCAAAGACAGCATTCTCAACCCCTAGTGGTCATTATCAATTTGTGGTAATGCCCTTTGGTCTGAAGAATGCACCTGCCACTTTTCAGAGGTTGGTGAATACAGTCCTTACAGGTCTGGAAGCCTATAGTGCAGCATATCTAGATGATATTGCTGTCTTTAGCTCCACCTGGGAGGATCACCTGGTCCACCTCAAAAATGTTTTGCAGGCCCTGCAGAAAGCAGGCCTGACTATCAAGGCCACAAAGTGCCAGGTAGGGCAGAGTCAGGTTGTGTACCTGGGCCACCTTGTGGGTGGAGGCCAGGTTCAACCCTTGCAGAGCAAGATCCAGACCATCATGGACTGGACTGCTCCAACTACCCAGGCTCAGGTGAGAGCCTTTTAGGCCTGACTGGGTACTATAGGAGATTTGTCAAGGGGTATGGATCAATAGTGACACCCCTGAATGACTTAACTTCCAAGAAAATGCCCAAAAGGTTCAGTGGACAGTTAGCTGTCAAAAGGCATTTGATGACCTAAAGCAGGCCATGTGCACTGCTCCCATTCTACAGAGTCCTGATTACTCCAAGAAGTTCATTGTCCAAACAGATGCATCTGAATTGGGGGTAGGGGCTGTACTGTCACAATTGAATGATGAAGGTCAGGATCAGCCAGTAGTTTTATTAGCAGAAGGCTGACCCCTAGAGAGAAACGTTGGTCAGCCATAGAGAGGGAGGCCTTTGCTGTGGTTTGGGCTCTGTAGAAGTTGAGGCCATACTTGTTTGGTACTCACTTCCTTGTTCAAACAGACCACAAGCCCCTCTTATGGCTAAAACAAATGAAGGGTGAAAACCCCAAACTGCTTAGGTGGTCCATTTCCCTACAGGGGATGGACTTTACAGTGGAACATAGACCTGGGAGTAACCATGCCAATGCAGATGGACTCTCTAGGTACTTCCACTTAGAACATGAAGACTCAACTGAACAAGGTTAGTTTAATGTCCCTACGTTTGGGGGGTTGTGTAGGAGAGTAGGATCTGCTTCACATGGGTACCCCCACTTTTTGTTGATGCTTCACTGTTTTTAGACTTTAGTCTGGCTGGGGCCCTGCTAATCAGAACCCCAGCCTAGCTGCTTCCTCTCTAAAATGGTTTCCATGTGCCTTAGGCACATCTCTGATTGGAATCTGGAGTGCCCTTATAAGTCCCTAGTATATGGTATACTATGTACCCAGGGCATAGGTACCTCAGAGGCCTGCCAGGGGCTGAAGCATGTATTATGCCACCCCTGGAAGGCCAGCCAAAATGACACCACAGGTCTGCTACTGCAGCCTGAGTAAGGTGGTGCCTGCACCCCTTACAGTGGTATAGGCTACCTATATCACTACCATTGCCCACACATATAAACCTATAAGTCACTCCTATGGCAGGCCTTGACAATCCTGAAGGCAGAGTGCTTGGTTTTCATGTGAGAGGGTGCCCCTGCATGAGCAGAGCCCCTCTGCAGCATTCGGAGTACCTCCTCTGATGCTGTTTGCAGTGCAGCCTGACCATATACTCTTAAGTGCATTATAACCTCGCGTTAAATGCTAACTTTGGGATGGCTGCACTGAAACATGTCGTGTTTGGTGTCAAACATCTTGGAATACTACCCCCCCGCCAGTTCTGGCGGCGGGGGTAGCATTCCACCCTTCTAGAGGGAGAGACATGTGCCAACCGGCATGCCCGGTATTAACTTTACAGAGCCCTGGCATCACAAAATGGATGCTGCAGCCACAGACACGGGTCTGGCCTCCTGCTGCTGACCGAAACTCCAGCAGGGGAGGCCTGGACAATAGGTTTCCTGTTGCAGGGAGGTGTAACCACCTCCCAGACAGGCTGATGTGTATTGGGGCTGGGTGGGTGCACTCTCAAAGTGCTTTGAAGTCCAGCACTGGGGGCACATTTGGTGTCCCTGTGCATACCCCAGTTCAAACCGGCTCAGGGGCTTCCAGCCCCTGCTCTGGCGCAAAACTGGACAAAGGGAAAGGGGTGTAACCACCCCTCTGCCCTGACCCTCCCATAGGTGGGTCCCCAGAGTATGTCCAACCCCTAACTTGGTATAAGTATGGGACCCCAGTCCTTAGGACTTTAGATTTACCTGGACGAAACTCTGATACAGAATCCTGGACCTTCGATGCTCTACTTTAAGATTAGAGGACTGAAGAATCTCCCTTGGGGTCAAGGAGTGACTCCCCTGCTTGGCAGGCACCAACGAAGCAATTGTCCGGTCTGCATCGCTGAAGCTCCCGCCGGACGCCGAAGTCTTTGCATCACCAGAGGTAGATTTCCAGACTTCCCCGAGGCTGCCCTGAGTCCCCAGCAAAGCTGAGGCCCGTAGCTGTCGTGGGTAACGTGGAACCGTGACCCCTGGACACCGAGCGCATTTGCAAGTGCATCCTCTTCCTGGTCTCCCACGAAGTTGTGCTTTGGGCTCCGAGTATCCCCCGCCTCCAACACCGACTGCACCGAAGATCACTGGCCTCCACTCCACGAGTGTCCCTTGAGCCAGCTCTAAGTGCGTCCACTTGAGGCTCCTTCACGGTCCCTAGTCCGTTGGCTAGTGGGCCCTCCCGAAGGCCAATCTTCTTCTGCTTGGGCTTCCCTGGTTGCTCCAGGCGTGCCCTGACTTACCCTTGCTGGGTGAGTCCCTCAGACCTTGCTGGTCTGCACCACTGTCCTTCTTCTATTTCCACGAGACTTGCCGTTGCCAAGGCTTGTTGGGTCCAATCCGGTCGCCGACACCTCAGCAATCGACAGACGTTGTGGGACAGCTCGAATCCAGCTCCTGGTTGTCGTCGACGCCTCCTGGACCTCGTGGCTGAAGAGTCAAGATGACCGTCAACCTACCTGAAGCACCCGACATCGGTGGGCATCCGCTCATCGCCTTCCTGGTCACTGGCTAGTGACCCAGACTCTGTCCCCTCTGCTTTCAGGTTCTTCAGATCTTCGATCCACCTTTGGATCCACCCGAACACTTTCGACTTGGCCGCCAGCAGCACTTTTCAGCAGATCGCCATTGAAACCGACGACGAAACCCGACCCCGAAAGACACCTATGCACCCGGCTTCCCTGGGTGAGGTAACTCGAGTACTCCAGTGCTCCCGTGGGTATAGACTCTAGAACAACCCAGTTCTAAAGGGGTTTGCTCCAAGTCCTCCTCTAAGTGTCCCTTTTCTTTAAAATTCCAACCGCGACTTTCCCCATAGAAGTCAACGGCGATTCGCGGCTGTGTTCTCACACTGCATGCGTCCCCCGTGGGTCCCCTGTGTCACTACCTTGGGTGGTTCCTTGTGGTCCAAGCACTTCTACAGGCTCTAGGCCTTGTGTCTAGCTCAGTCGTGGTTCTTATACCACTTTATTGGTATATGGTTTGGTACGCCCCTAGGGCTCAAACGTGTATTTGTGCTATTACTGTTGATAACTAACTTATAACTTATGTACTTCGAACTCTAGCCTCATAAAGAGACTAGAGGGGTGTGTTTAGCAATAAATACATATATTTTGAATATATACCTGGTGTGGTCCTCTTTCATTTGGTCACTCAAGAGATTATAGACTGGTAAAACAAGCTGCTTTACATTCCTTCAAGACTTAGCCTGAAGGCTGCTCTCCATAGCTACCACTAGGATAGCTTTCAATAAAGGTTGTCTTTAACCTATCTCCAATAAGGGGTTGTTTGGACTGGTGCAAGGTGCCCACTACAATTAGTGGACAGCATATACCAGGCCAACTTCTCACAGTCTCTTGCCTGTTTCTGCACCTCTCTTGCCTGTTTCTGCACCTCTGTTGCTTCTTTCTGCACCTCACTTGCTTCTTTCTGCACCCCTTTCCTTTTTTTGCACCCTTCTTCCCTCTTTCTGCACCTCTCTTGCCTCTTTCTGCACCCCTGTTCCCTCTTTCTGCACCTCTTCTGCCTGTTTCTGTACCTCTCTTGCCTCTTTCTGCACTTCTCTTACCTCTTTCTGTACCTTGGTTGCTTCTTTCTGCCCTTCTCTTCCTTCTTTCAGCACTTCACTTGCTTCTTTTTGCACTTCTCTTGCCTCTTTCTAGATTTCTGTTGCTTCTTTCTGCACCCCTCTTGCCGGTTTCCGCACCTCACTTGCCTCTTTTTGCACCTCTCTTGCCTCTTTCTGCACTTCTTTTGCCTCTTTCTGTACCTCACATGCCGCTTTCTGCACTTCTCTTGCTTTTTTCTGCACCTCTCTTGTTTCTTTCTGCAACTATTTTGTCTCTTTCATCACTTCTCTTGCTTCTTTCTACACCTCTGTTGCTTCTTTCAGCACTTCTCTTGCTTCTTTCTGCACGTCTCTTTCATGTTTCTACACCTCTCTTGCCTGTTTCTGCACCTCTCTTGCCTCTTTCTGCAATTCTCTTGCCTCTTTCTGTATGTCTTTTGCTTCTTTCTGTACTTCTCTTGCCTCTTTCTGTACTTCTCTTGCCTGCTTCTGCACCTCTCTTGCCTCTTTCTGCACCTATGTTGCTTCTTTCTGCACTTCTCTTGCTTCTTTCTGCACCTCTCCTGCTTCTTTCTGCACCCCTCTTGCTTCTTTCTGCACCCTTCTTCCCGCACCTTTTTTGCCTGTTTCTGTAACTCTGTTGCCTCTTTCTACACCCCTATTTTTTCTTTCTGCACCTCTGTTGCCTCTTTCTGCACCTCTCTTGCCTCTTTCTGCACCTCACGTGACTCTTTCTGCAACTCTTTTGCTTTATTCTGCACGTCTCTTGTTTCTTTCTGCAACTCTCTTGTCTTTTTCATCACTTCTCTTTCTTCTTTCTACACCTCTGTTGCTTCTCTCAGCACTTCTTTTGTCTCTTTCTGCACTTCTCTTGCCTGTTTCTGCACCTCTCTTGCCTCTTTCTGCACCCTTCTTCCTTCTTTCTGTACCTCTCTTACTTCTTTCTGTAACCTGTTCCCTCTTTCTGCAAATCTCCTGCGTGTTTCTGCACCTCTCCTGCCTGTTTCTGTACCTCTCTTGCCTCTTTCTGCACCCCTCTTGCCTCTTTCTGCAACCCTTTTCCCTCTTCCTCTCTCACCTATTTCTGTACCTCTCTTGCCTCTTTATGCACCTCTGTTGCCTCTTTCTGCACCTCTGTTGCCTCTTTCTGCACCTCACTTGCTTCTTTCTGTACCCCTCTTGCCTCTTTCTGCACCCTTCTTCCCTCTTTCTGTACCTCTCTTACTTATTTCTGCACCCCTTTTCCCTCTTTCTGTACATCTCCTGTGTGTTTCTGCACCTCTCCTGCCTGTTTCTGCACCTCTCTTGCCTGTTTCTGCACCCCTCTTGCCTCTTTCTGCAACCCTCTTCCCTCTTTCTGCACCTCTCTCGCTTATTTCTGTACCTCTCTTGCCTCTTTCTGCACTTCTCTTACCTCTTTCTCTACCTTGGTTGCTTCTTTCTGCCCTTCTCTTCCTTCTTTCAGCACTTCACTTGCTTCTTTCTGCACCTCTCTTGCCTCTTTCTGCACGTCTCTTGCCTCTTTCTGCACTTCTCTTGCCTCTTTCTAGATTTCTGTTGCTTCTTTCTGCACCCCTCTTGTCGGTTTCTGCACCTCACTTGCCTCTTTTTGCACCTCTCTTGCCTCTTTCTGCACCTCTTTTGCCTCTTTCTGTACCTCACATGCCTCTTTCTGCACTTCTCTTGCTTTTTTCTGCACCTCTCTTGTTTCTTTCTGCAACTCTTTTGTCTCTTTCATCACTTCTCTTGCTTCTTTCTACACCTCTTTTGCTTCTTTCAGCACTTCTCTTGCCTCTTTCTGCACTTCTCTTGCCTGTTTCTGCACCTCTCTTGCCTGTTTCTGCACCTCTGTTGCTTCTTTCTGCACCTCACTTGCTTCTTTCTGCACCCCTCTTTCCTTTTTTTACACCCTTCTTCCCTCTTTCTGCACCTCTCTTACCTCTTTCTGCACCCCTGTTCCCTCTTTCTGCACCTCTTCTGCCTGTTTCTGCACCTCTCTTGCCTCTTTCTGCAATTCTCTTGCCTCTTTTTGTATGTCTTTTGCTTTTTTCTGTACTTCTCTTGCCTCTTTCTGTACTTCTCTTGCCTGCTTCTGCGCCTCCCTTGCCTCTTTCTGCACCTATGTTGCTTCTTTCTGCACCCCTCTTACTTCTTTCTGCACCCTTCTTCCTGTCGGGTCTGAAGTCCAATCCACGTGAGATTCCACAGGAGCAAAGAAATTAGTTCCCCCCCACCTTTAGACAACAAAGCCTGGAGGAGGTATAGTAACTCACTCACAAGACGCTGCTAACCAAAAGTAAGGGGAATAACGCATAGAGTGACCACCACTCTTTCCCCAGAGATGACACCAGGTAGCGTGGTAGTGGGGAGCTGGTTCCACAGAGAAGCTAAACAAAAGAGATAACAAATAAGACTGGTCTTACTCCTCAAGAACTAAACAGTAGTCAAGAACATTAATGCATGTCACTTCCCAACATATGCAGTTCACTTACCAGTGATAGAGTCCCAGGATATTCTGATATTTCTCAGCGTCCTATGAGCGCATAACCCAGGCCCAATCGATGAAAGACCAGGAAGTGCAGGTAAGGGAATACTGAGAAGATGAACTACTAAGGGACGACAAACACAACCACTCACTTCCACAACCACTCAAGGTCACGTTGGGTGATTCAAAAGAGGAGAGCCCTAGTTTGTTAAGGGGAGTGGGGATTCCAAGAATTACTGACCGGCTCCGTAGGGAAAGGAGCGGATCAGCGGCACTCACGCTTTCACGAGCGGGAGAGGAAAAGACCGGCGTGGCGCGCTGGCCGGCTCCGTGAGAGAGGAGCGGATCAGCGGCGCACACGCTTTCAAGTAAGCGGGACAGGAAAAGATGGCGTGGCGCGCTGGCCGGCTCCGTAGAGAGAAGAGCGGATCAGCGGCGCACACGCTTTCAAGTAAGCGGGACAGGAAAAGATGGCGTGGCGCGCTGGCCGGCTCCGTAGAGAGAGGAGCGGGTCAGCGGCGCACACGCTTTCAAGAAAGCGGGATAGGAAAAGATGGCGTGGCGCGCTGGCCGGCTCCGTAGGGAGAGGAGCGGATCAGAGGCGCACACGCTTTCTCGAAGGTGGGTCGGCAATAGATGGCGTGACGCGCTGGCCGGCTCCGTGGGGAAAAGAGCGGATCAGCGGCACAGACGGCTTTCACGAAGGCAGGTCAGCAAAGGAAGGCGTGGCACGCTGGCCGGCTCCGTGGGGAGAGGAGCGGATCAGCGAGACACACGCTCGTCAGGGAAGGAACAGAACTTCTGATGGATAGCAGAAGTAGACAAGGCAACTCGGGATAGAAGAGTTCAAGCCGGATACCAGGAATCAATCCAAAGAGCAGGTACTCAACTCCGAGCTCGAAGGGGCGTGGTCACTAGTTAGGGATAGTAAGTCAAGCATTGGCAATTGGGTGAGACGGCCTCTTATAGCAGGTAGGGGTCGTCACAAAAGAACTCACACTGTGAACTAACGAGGAAGTACACATGCATCAAGGTACCGACATTTCTCCTACAAGGGCATCTGCTGCCGAAATCCTAACAGTTCTCCCACCCAAAGGCCTATTCCCGGGCGGGGTTTTGAAGGATGGAGTGCATGGAATCTGCGAATCAACACAGGGGCATGAATATTTTCAGCAGGCTCCCAGGACCTATCCTCTGGGGCATAGCCTACCCAATCAATGAGGTACTGTATTTTGCCTCTGTGTTTGCGGGAATCTAAAATCATGTTCACTTCATATTCCTCTTCACCCTCTATGATTATTGGGGAGGAGGCTTCTCAGGGACTAGAGGGTATGTATCTTTTGACTAAGGAGCAATGAAATACAGAGGTGTATTTGCATGTCGTCTGGCAACTGCAGGTGTACTGTAACAGGTGTTATTACTCTCTTTACCAGATAAGGACCTATGTATCTAGGTTGTAATTTTTAGAGCCTCTCAATCTCAGATTTCTAGTTGATAACCACACCTTGTCTCCTACTTGATAAGCAGGTTCAGGACGTCTGTGTTTATCAGCCTGTAGTTTCATGGCTTCTTTGGCTCGGTGTAATTTTTTTTGCGTTGTCCCAGTTGGACAAAAGAACTTTGTGATGATCTTTAAGAGCAGGGATACTCTCTAATTCTGAGGGAAGAGAAATAGGCAGGAATTTAGGGTGTTGTGCTAATGTGAAAAAGAAAGGAGACACACCAGTAGAAGAATGTGTGGAATTGTTATAGGCAAATTCAGCCATAGGGAGAGCTCGGGACCAGTCACTTGTGATTGTGGCTAACAGACAACATAAATATTGTTCTAAAGTCTGGTTAGTTCTTTCGGTTTGACCATCGGTTTGGGGATGATAAGCGGTGGAGAGTCTGTGATCTATACCCAGTGTCTTACACATGCCTTGCCAAAATTTGGACACAAATTGGGCCCTCTGTCTGAAATGATTATCGAAGGAAGACCATGTAATCTGATTACATGTTCTAGAAAAATATACACTAATTCTTTGGATGTGGGTAAGTTTTTAGAGGGACAAAATGGGCCATCTTGGTTAACATATCTACCACTACAAAGATGGTGTTGTATCCCTGACTTCTCGGGAGATCTGTAATAAAATCCATGCTAATGGAATGCCAGGGGAAGGGAACGGCAGTGGTTCTCAATAACCCGGCCGGAGCACAATGTGAGGCTTTTGTCGAGCACAGGTGGAACACGAATTGACAAAGGCTATAATATCTTTGGCCATTTCTTCCCACCAAAACCATCTCTGACAGATCTTGAGGGTTTTGCTACTCCTGGATGTCCAGCCAGTGAGCTATTGTGGCACCAGAGCAATAGTTGTTTTTGCAATGCAACAGTTGGTATGTATAATTTGTTTTCGTGATAATACAACTGGTCTCTGATCTGATTCAGGGGATCGTTTTCCCATTCTTCAGAAGGGATGGTACGGTAGTATTCTTTTAGTTTGTCTATAAACCCCAAGGGAGTGGCGTCCCCATGGCATTCTACCCCTATAATTTTTTGTCAGAAAAAAGAGGGGATAACATTCAGGAGAGGCAACTTTCTCTGGACCAAGTCGAGAGAGTGCATCTGCCTTGCCATGTTGAGATCCAGGGCGATAAGTGATAACGAAATCATACTCACTAAAGAATGAAACCCATCTCATTTGACGGGGAGTGAGTGCTCGTGCTGACCGAAAATATTGGAGATTTCTATGATCAGAGTAGATGGTAACTATATGTGGGGATCCTAACAAATAGTGTCTCCACTCCTGGAAGGCAAGCTTGATGGCCAATAGTTCACGTTCTCCAATTGTGTAGTTCTGTTCAGCAGGCAATAGGGTTTTAGAATAGTAAGCAACAGGATGCAAGCGTCCTGTGTTAGTATCTCTCTGAGAGAGAACTCCTCCCACCGCATACTGAGAAGCGTCTGCTTCAACGTAATAAGGTTGCGTATTATCAGCATGTTTGATGACAGGAGCGGTAGTGAATCGTTCCTTTAAAATGCAGAAGGCTCGTTCTGCTTCTTGATTCCATTCAAACTGTACTCCTTTCCGCAGAAGTCGAGTAATGGGTGTTAATAATTCAGAAAAGTGATCTATAAATCTGCGGTAAAAATTGGCAAAACCTATAAAGATTGCACCTCTTTTACTGTACAGGGACTAGACCAGTTAACCAAGGCTTCTATCTTTTTGGGGTCCATATGTACGCCTTCAGGAGATATCACAAATCCTAGAAACTCCACTCTGGTGGTATGGAAGGTGCTCTTGTCAAGTTTGGCGAATAATTGGTTTTCCTTCAGTGTTTTCAAGATTTTTGTAACGTGGATAATATGATCTTGTTCTGTTTGTGAATAAATCAGGATATCGTCGATATAGACGATCACGAAGACATCAAGGTATTCTCTTAGTATTTCGTTAACAAAAATTGAAATGCCGCTGGAGCATTACAAAGACCAAACGGCATTACAGTACTCAAATAACCCAAATTTGGTACGGAATGCTGTTTTCCATTCATCTCCATGTTTAATACGAATGAGATGGTAGGCTCCTCTAAGATCTATTTTGGTAAAGATCTTGGCTCCTCGTACCTGATCCAAAAGAACTGAAATAAGTGGTAGGGGATATTTATTCTTTATGGTGACTTTGTTAAGGGCGCGATAATCCAAACACGCTCGAAGACCCCCTTCTCGCTTTGGAATAAAAAGATGGGAGAGGACACTGGAGATGTAGAGTGACGTATGAACCCTTTTTCCAGCATTTCTTCGATGTATTTCTGCAAGTATTCAGTTTCAGGTGCAGTTAGGGCATAAATACGACTAACTGGCAAGGTTGCTCCGGGTACTAAATCAATGCGACAATCATAGCTTCTGTGCGGAGGTAAGGCAGAGGCTTTAACTTCGTCAAAGACAGTTAGGTATTCCTCATAGTGCGCCGGAAGGTCAGGAACTGTGGACATTATATGTACCGCACAGCAAAGCGAACTATTCCATTCACTTGCTTCTTGGTAACAGTTTATCATGCAATGATGAGATTTTAGTGTCACTGTTCGAGTCACCCAGTCTATTTGGGGATTGTGAACTTGTAGCCAGGGAACCCCCAGGATAGCGCCTGAAATTGGGGGTGTCTATAAGATCAAAGACTATAGATTCTGAATGTCCGTTATTACACACCATTACAATCGGGAGTCTGATAGGTAATCAATCCAGATGATAACTCAGACCCATCTACCGCTCTCACCGGTTCAGGATGAGGTTTCAATAAGAAAGGGATTCCGACATCTCGGGCCAACTGAATATCAAGAAAATTCCCTGTGGCCCCTGAGTCCAATAATATAGACATGTTCTTTCGACATTGAGGAGATATCACCAAAGTAATGGACAAGGTAAAGTGTCTTGGTACTAGGGGAAGGATTTTCTTTGTAGTAGAGACCGTAGAAAAGACAACACTTGAAGAATTGGTCTCTGCTTTCTTCAAGTCTTCTAGTTTTCCTCCATATAAGTAGGAAGAATACTACTTGCGATTTTCTTAGCAACGGAACGAGGTCTGATTGGACACTCACGAGCATAATGTCCTCCTTTCCCAAAATATAAACAGAGATTGTTCTTTCTCCTCTTGTCTTTTTCTTCAGCAGACAGCGGACTCCTCAGTCCTCCAATCTGCATAGGCTCAGCAACGTCTTTAATGTCTTTCTTTTCAGGTTTTAACATATATTTAGAAAGAGTAAGACGTGATTTTTCCCCTTTCCTTTCATGGAGTCTATGATCCAACTTGACCGTCATATCTATGAAGGCAGAGCAGTCATCAGGAGGATCTACTATTTGAGACAACAAATCTTTAAGTTCATCGTTTAACCCTCGATAAAACAGAGAGGTTCTTTTTCCTCAGGCCAATGCGTTTCAGCTACCAGCCTATTAAAGTTAGTTATATACGTAAGTAGGTCCTTGGATCCCTGCCTAAGATTGAGAAGAGCATTATCGCTGGCCTGCATAAAGGTATGTTTTGAAAAAGACTCTTCATCTTATCCTGAAATAGCATAAAGTCATATAATAATGGATCGTTGTTTTCTACCAATGGAACAGCCCAATCTGCAGCATTGCCTGCTAAATAAGATATAACAAAGGCTACTTTAGCAGCGTCGTCTGGAAACGAGGCCGCCTTACACAGGAACTGTAGCTGACATTGGTTCATGAAGGCGCTAAATCTAGCACTGTCTCCGTTGAACCTCTCTGGCATAGCTAGTGGAACTGGGCTGGGAGTATGAACAGTAAAGTGAACAGGAGGTATGTTGCTATCTACCCTTGTGGAGGAATTGGGACTATGGGACGGAACTGAAAAATGCGCAGGCTGAATGTAACTTTTCCGGGTCTTTGGAAGGGTACCAGGGTTCCTAGGGTCTACTGAATTCTGTGACTTTGATTGTAGTAACTCTGTCTGTAATCTCTGATTTTCAGACCTTAACCTCCCTACCTCCCGATTGCAATTCAACTAGAACTGCCGCAAGTTCCTCTACTGAGGGACCTAATAAAGATGAGTGGAGAGAGGGATCTAGAGGGCGCTAGCCCGTCAGTATTCATCTTTGCTCAGGTGGAAATAACTCTTGGGCTTGACTTTCTGTCGGGTCTGAAGTCCAATCCACGTGAGATTCCACAGGAGCAAAGAAATTAGTTCCCCCCACCTTTAGACAACAAAGCCTGGAGGAGGTATAGTAACTCACTCACAAGACGCTGCTAACCAAAAGTAAGGGGAATAACGCATAGAGTGACCACCACTCTTTCCCCAGAGATGACACCAGGTAGCGTGGTAGTGGGGAGCTGGTTCCACAGAGAAGCTAAACAAAAGAGATAACAAATAAGACTGGTCTTACTCCTCAAGAACTAAACAGTAGTCAAGAACATTAATGCATGTCACTTCCCAACATATGCAGTTCACTTACCAGTGATAGAGTCCCAGGATATTCTGATATTTCTCAGCGTCCTATGAGCGCATAACCCAGGCCCAATCGATGAAAGACCAGGAAGTGCAGGTAAGGGAATACTGAGAAGATGAACTACTAAGGGACGACAAACACAACCACTCACTTCCACAACCACTCAAGGTCACGTTGGGTGATTCAAAAAGAGGGAGAGCCCTAGTTTGTTAAGGGGAGTGGGGATTCCAAGAATTACTGACCGGCTCCGTAGGAAAGGAGCGGATCAGCGGCACTCACGCTTTCACGCAGCGGGAGAGGAAAAACGGCGTGGCGCGCTGGCCGGCTCCGTAGAAGAGGAGCCGGATCAGCGGCGCACACGCTTCAAGTAAGCGGGACAGGAAAAGATGGCGTGGCGCGCTGGCCGGCTCCGTAGAGAGAGAGCGGATCAGCGGCGCACACGCTTTCAAGTAAGCGGGACAGGAAAAGATGGCGTGGCGCGCTGGCCGGCTCCGTAGAGAGAGAGCCGGGTCAGCGGCGCACACGCTTTCAAGAAAGCGGGATAGGAAAAGATGGCGTGGCGCGCTGGCCGGCTCCGTAGGAGAGGAGCGGATCAGAGGCGCACACACTTTCTCGAAGGTGGGTCGGCAATAGATGGCGTGACGCGCTGGCCGGCTCCGTGGGGAAAGAGCGGATCAGCGGCACAGACGGCTTTCACGAAGGCAGGTCAGCAAAGGAAGGCGTGGCACGCTGGCCGGCTCCGTGGGGAGAGGAGCGGATCAGCGAGACACACGCTCGTCAGGGAAGGAACAGAACTTCTGATGGATAGCAGAAGTAGACAAGGCAACTCGGGATAGAAGAGTTCAAGCCGGATACCAGGAATCAATCCAAAGAGCAGGTACTCAACTCCGAGCTCGAAGGGGCGTGGTCACTAGTTAGGGATAGTAAGTCAAGCATTGGCAATTGGGTGAGACGGCCTCTTATAGCAGGTAGGGGTCGTCAAAAAGAACTCACACTGTGAACTAACGAGGGAAGTACACATGCATCAAGGTACCGACATTTCTCCTACAAGGGCATCTGCTGCCGAAATCCTAACACTTCCCTCTTTCTGCACCTCTTTTGCCTGTTTCTGTAACTCTGTTGCCTCTTTCTACACCCCTATTTTTTCTTTCTGCACCTCTCTTGCCTCTTTCTGCACCTCTCTTGCCTCTTTCTGCACCTCACGTGACTCTTTCTGCAACTCTTTTGCTTTATTCTGCACGTCTCTTGTTTCTTTCTGCAACTCTCTTGTCTCTTTCATCACTTCTCTTTCTTCTTTCTACACCTCTTTTGCTTCTTTCAGCACTTATTTTGTCTCTTTCTGCACTTCTCTTGCCTGTTTCTGCACCTCACTTGCCTTTTTTTGTACCTCTCTTGCCTCTTTTTGCACCTCTCTTGCCTCTTTTTGCACCTCCTTTTCTTTATTCTGCACCTCACTTGCCTCTTTCTGCACTTTTCTTGCTTTTTTCTGCACTTCTCTTGTTTCTTTCTGCAACTCTTTTGTCTCTTTCATCACTTCTCTTGCTTCTTTCTATACCTCTGTTGCTTCCTTCAGCACTCCTCTTGCTTCTTTCTGCTCTTCTCTTGCCTGTTTCTGCACCTCTGTTGCTTCTTTCTGTACCTCACTTGCTTCTTTCTGCACCCATCTTTCCTTTTTCTGCACCCTTCTTCCCTTTTTCTGCACCTCTCTTGCTTCTTTCTGCACCCCTGTTACCTCTTTCTGCACCTCTACTGCCTGTTTTTGCACCTCTCTTGCCTCTTTCTGCACTTCTCTTGCCTCTTTTGTATGTCTGTTGCTTCTTTCTGCACTTCTCTTGCCTTTTTCTGCACCCCTCTTGCCTCTTTCTGCACCTCTGTTGCTTCTTTCTGCACTTCTCTTGCTTCTGTCTGCACCTCTCTTGCCTCTTTCTGCACCTCTCTTGCCTCTTTCTGCACCTCTTTTGCTTTATTATGCACGTCTCTTGTTTCTTTGTGCAACTCTCTTGTCTCTTTCATCACTACTCTTTCTTCTTTCTACACCTCTGTTGCTTCTTTCAGCACTCCTCTTGCCTCTTTCTGTACTTCTCTTGCCTGTTTCTGCATCTCTCTTGCCTCCTTCTGCACCTCTCTTGCCTCTTTCTGTACCCATCTTGCCTCTTTCCGCACCCTTCTTGCCGGTTTCTGCACTTCACTTGCCTCTTTCTGTACCTCTGTTGCCTTTTTTTGCACCTCTTTTGCTTTATTCTGCATGTCTCTTTTTCCTTTCTGCAATTCTCTTGTCTCTTTCACCACCTCTCTTTCTTCTTTCTGCACCTCTGTTGCTTCTTTCAGCACTTCTCTTGCCTCTTTCTACACCTCTGTTGCCTGTTTCTGCACCTCACTTGCCTCTTTTTGAACCTCTCTTGCCTCTTTTTGCACCTATTTTTCCTCTTTCTGCACCTCTCTTGCCTCTCTCTGCACCTCTCATCTCTTTCTGCACCTCACTTGCCTCTTTCTGCACTTCTCTTGCTTTTTTCTGCACTTCTTTCTTTCTGCAACTCTTTTGTCTCTTTCATCACTTCTCTTACTTCTTTCTACACCTCTGTTGCTTCTTTCAGCACTTCTCTTGCTTCTTTTTTTTTTTTTAAACTCTTTTTATTGTTAACATGAGGTCATAGTAGCAAAGCAAATAAAATAAACAGGGAAAACAATTTCATAACATCGCTATATCTAGAATAAAAAAGAGTATAAATACAATTTAGCATAAAGATAAAAAAGAAAAATTAAAATTAAAAAAATGAGAAGGATGAAAAGAAGGGAGGAATAAGATTTATCTTTACATAAATGCTCCCCAGATTTTTTCCATTTTATACAGTGATCGGGTCCCCCTGGTTTTAGCAAGTGCGAGTTCCATATTATATATTTCTTTTACAATGCCCCACCATTCCAACGTCGTCGGTGGGCTCCGTACGATCCAAACCCGGGCTATAGCTAACCTAGCACAAGCCAGTAAAATAGTTATGAGATCTCTCTGGCTAGAGTCTCCGAACTGTCCACCCAGGAGCACATCTGATACTGTAAGTAATATAGGTCTTCCAAGCTTATGAGACATAGTTTTTGTAACTCCTCGCCAGAACTCTGTTAATAACGGCATTGAAAGAACATATGTTGCAAGTCAGCTGCGAATAAATCGCATTTTGGACATCTAGTCCGATCACTAGTGGAATTATCTAGTGACCATTTCGCTATCCTTTCAGGAGTGTAGTACAGTGAACAGATAGTTCTATACGATTGTAATCTCAGATTAGAGGAGTGTACTGACTTGCAGATACCGCTGAATGCAGACGAAATAGTATTAGCAGTAATAGTGATCCCCATTTTCTGACTCCAACGTACAGCTAATCTCCCACAATCATCTTCTTTATGAGAGTTAAAGCCTTTATATACAACACTAATCAGTGATTTATCTTTAGCTAGATAGATACAGTCCAATATATCAGAATCTAATAATACCGTAAGTTTCAAGCTGCGTATAATATAGTCGCGAATTTGATAATACTTTAGCCGCATGCTCTCTGTAAGATTGTATAAAAGCTTTAATGTATCAAATGTTGAAAACCCATTAGATCATACAGATCCCCTAAGCTTTTTATACCCAGATTGTCCCACTGTCTCCCACCCCCATCATGAAAAATTCCTGGGAAGATTGGATTATCCCATAAGGGAAGTTTGGGATGATACATCGGTATTTTGTATTTATTAAGAACAGCCCTCCAGATGAATACAATATCCCGTGCAGTCTTGAATTTGACCCGCTTGAAATCATTTGGATCGTTGGTTCGATACAGAAACATTTTAGATTCTTCTCCCAACATAAATACATAGTAAAAGAGGGGATTATTATTAGGATTTACTAAACTACGCATACATCCTAGGAAAGCCGACCAGAAATATAATTTAAAATCTGGGAAGTCGAGACCCCTTGGCTAAATGGAAGTTTCAATAGCTCAATTGCGCGACGCGCTTTTTGTAACTCCAAATAAAACTACTTAATACACCATCTAAGCGTTTGAAAAAGAATTATTAGTACGAAAGGGAATAGACCGGAATAAATAAAGAAATTTAGGAAGGATCTTCATTTTAATTAAATTTATCCGCCCACTTATACTAAGAGGGACCTTGTGCCATTTTTTTAATGAGATAGCTGTCTCTTTCAATGATAATTCGTAGTTTAATACAACTATCTCTTCTAAGTTAGCAGAGATTTTAATCCCCAGGTAGGTAGCAGTGTTACAGACTCCTTGTATCGGAGTCAGTGGTCTATAGTTCATCACTACTTGAGTCTTATTTGTATTCAGTCTGTAGCCTGAAACAGCCCCAAATCTCCTTGCCTCCAAGAAGATACCTTTCATTGCTTCTCCTACATCAGCTGAGTATACCGCAATATCGTCTGCATATACCGTTATTTTAAGAGTATTCAGACCTGAGACAAAAGGAATTATGCATGACTGGTTTTGTAATGCAACTAGAAACGGCTCCATAGACAGGGCAAATAATAAAGGTGACAGAGGGCACCCTTGACGGGTACCCGGAGTATAGAAAATAATGTCGATTGCAGCCCTGCATAGCAAACTTTAGCACTAGAATGGTCATACAGGGCTTGTATCCACTGTAAAAACTGGCCTTTGATCCCAAATATTTTTAATGTAGCCCAGAGATAGTCCCACCCCACTCGGTCAAACGCTTTCTCAGCATCTAATAGTATTATACCGAGTGGGGTCGACTTAATCCTGGCAACATCAAATGCTGTTAAGGCCGTGTTTATATGGGTCGTGGTATCCCTGCCCGGGATAAACCCGTGTTGTTGTGGAGATACCAAGCCAGATATTATCGGAGCGAGGCGAGTTGCCAGTATTTTAGCAAATATTTTTGCATCGGTGTTTATAAGAGAAATGGGTCTATATGACCCACATTCGTCAGCTAGCTTATTTAAAAAAAAAAAAAAATACAATCTGCGTAATATTCCATGATTTAGGAGCTTTCCCTCCAGATCCGATGTACCCAACTACCAAGCTAAATAATGGGGCTAGTTCCTCAATACATTTCTTATACAATTCCAGAGGAATTGAATCCTCTCCAGACGCTTTGACTGATGGTAAAGCAGAAACTGCCAATTTGATTTCAGCCAGTGTAACATCGCTGATCAATATATCTAGTTGTTCATCCTCAATACGATTCACGGAGTTAGTTTGTAAATATGTGTAAATGTCACCTAACACCGGCCTATTTTCAGGAGTATATAAATTCTTATAATAATTAGCAAATTGTTCAAGTATCTGCTGGGGGCTGTTATACGTCACATTATTGGGCCCTTTAATAGCCTTGACTAAAGTTTTTGCTTTTTCATCTGCCACCTTATATGCTAATATTTTCCCTACTTTCTCCCCACCCTCATACTGGGATAGATGGTATTTATTCAGTTTGATGAGGCTTTTTCCCTAAATGTATTTTTTAGAGCAGATTTGAGATCAACTAAAGTGTAGCCCAGTTCTTCTGCTTCAGTTGAGCCCTGCAAAAGTGCTTCAGCCATTTGATTTTCTGCTGAGAGTATTCTTGCAATAGTTTCGTCTGCCCTCTTTTTACGTTCATGATTCTGTCTAAATATATACTGTTGAGCGAAGCCCCTAATACTAGCTTTACAAGTATCCCAAACCACAATATGTGACGCTGAACCAATATTAATTGCAAGAAATTCTTTTACATGTGCCTTAAGTTTTAATATAAAATCCTCATTTGAAAAAAGATGCCTGGGAAACGAGAAAAGCCGGGGACTCTGTTTCCCTGTCTTAATTTTAAAAGAGAGGAGGATAGGGTTGTGGTCAGAAGAGACCCTTGGGCATATCTCCATATGACTTGTCTCCAAGATTCTGTCTGATACCCAGGCCATATCTATGCGGGAGCACAATTTATGCGCAGCTGAGTAATAAGTGTAGCCAGCAACATCAGGATGTAATACCCGCCAAGCATCTTTTATGGCATGTATTCGTCCTATTTCTCTGATTGCGGCCCGTGTTTTGCGCATCCTCTTAAATGCCCCCCATCTGGTAGTATCAATATCATAATTCATAATACAATTAAAATCACCCATTACCAACCGCTCACCCTCCCAGCCCAGCAATTCCATATTGACCTTATCGACAACAGTAGGATCATCTATATTTGGTCCATACAGAGCACAGAACGTGTATTTACTACCCTGATCTATTATCTGAGCTATAGCCCATCTACCATTTTTATCTGAGGATGTTTTACTAATCTCAGCTTTAAATTGTTTATGCTTCAGAATTGCGACCCCTCGAATTGAAGCGTTTAGCTCTGAACTAACAGCTACTTCATAGCCTAGCTGTTTTAGTAAGTTCCGGTCTTTATAAGAAATATGTGTTTCCGAAAGTAAAGCTATATGCGGATTATACATCCTTAACTCTTCGAAAACCAATCTTCGTTTATTCCTACTATTCAATCCTGCCACATTCCACGCTAAACACCTTATTCTATCCATTCCGCAAATTTCTTTTCTTACCCGCCCTTTCTTCTTCCTTATTCATTAACCCAAAAAAAAAAAAAAAGAGAGAAAAAAAGTCCTGCCACTTATTTTCTCAATATGCATTTCCCTCATGTTATTTTTACTAAATTTTACCCCCCGTAAACCCCCCACCCCAAGCATCACCCCCCACCCCCTTCCCACCCTACTCCCCCTTCTCCAAAGAGGAGAATTCCTTTGTCTAACCAGCTGCCGTTGGTCTAGGCAGCCTAAGAGAGACACAACCGTGGTGATCCCCCCCACCCAATCCCAGAACTCCAACGCCTTAGATAACGCTGCATATTAATAAACCTTAGTCATATTCTTCATAGAGAGAATAAAACACAGCCCCCTCAACAATCTTGAATTACTATACATTCTTATACAATTTGACCATTAACAAGTTATTAGTGACAGACACCTATACTATTATTCTGCTGTTTCTCTGTAGCTTCTCCTCGCCATTTGACCAGCATCTTCTCAGCTTCCCGATCATCCGTAAAAAAATATGTGTGGCCGCTCTTGAGTACTTTTAGCCGCGCTGGTTCTTGAAGAAAAGCTTGTCCCCAAGAGCCTTAATAGGGTCAATATATTGTCGCAGTTTCCAGCGTTTCTCCATAGTGATTTTACTTAGATCTGACCTGACAAAAAAAGTTACAGATTCTGTTGTAACTGGAGTATTAGGGCGAGCCTTCAGTGATACCGCCTGTCTCAGCAAGAAATTTCCCACATAGATCAGAAAGGGCCGGGGTATTGACTTCCTTGTTCTTCTGTACTAACGGTAATCTGTGGACCCTTTGCAGTTGCGAGTCCCAGTCCCAGTCAGAGAGATCAAGGAATGCTTTTTGAAAAAGTTGAACCATATACGCTCTTGGATCTCCCCCCTCAGCCCCTTCTGGGATGCCAACGAGTCGGAGGTTTTGTCGCCGTTGTCGATTTTCCATGTCTTCTACCTTGGCCTGTAGACTTGTAATCTGAGCCTCATGTTTATTTACACAGTCTTCTGTGCGAGAAGACAGTTCTTCAGTATCCACCACCCTTTGTTGTAATTCTGACATCTCCTGCATCAGGCCCCCTAATTTGCCTGCCATCTCGAATAGAGAGCGTTGCATTTTGTCATTGTCTTCTCGCACCTGCACATAATGTTGCTGTGCTTCATGTCTCTGCTCGCTAAGCAGCTGAAGTATCAGGCCAAGTGATGCATCCTCTTTACTGGCCCCAGTCTCAGCTCTCAACTGAACAGCCGGTTGACTCATATTCGGATTCTGACTTTCCGTGATGTGGGCCGGGCAGTTGGCAGAAGACATAACTGGGGGTGTAATTTGATCAGGCAGATCCAACTTGGGGCTATCCAATGTCACTGGTATAGTTGTATGAGCTTTCATGAAGTCCCCCTCCAATGGGCTGGTGCCTGACAACCGAAGTGCCATCGTCTTAACGCCTCCCTTTGCTTGCACCCATTTCCGTAGGGGGCTGTTATCAGCGATAGCTTTAGCTCTAGCAGCAGATTGCCCACAGACCGGTTTTTTATTCTTATTTTTGTACTTCCCTCTGCCTTTCTTACCCACAGAGCCCTTACTCGCTCCTGTAGGGGTTCTTGTTGCGGTCTCCTCCAACTCTTCAAGCTCTTCATTAGAGCCTGAGTTCACTCACGCGTCTGCATCTTCAGTCATGTTATCTATGGCTGCACACATCTTTGCCCCCAGCTCTGCCACCGAGTCCGCACCGATGTTAGGGGAGTGCATCCCAGGGTCTAATGTACCCAACATGTCCGGCAGCGTGTCTAGCTGTTGAATTCCTCTTAGGGTATCCATAAACGGGCTTTCCAAGTCATGTCCTTATATAGGCACAATTCGCCCTGCCCTTATATAGGCATAAAATCCCAGCTCTTATTTAGGCATTAAACCGTGCACTCCAAATACAGGCATGGTCTCTGACATCCGTCCACCCTAACGTCACAACGAGTTCATGAAGAACAGACCCTTAGGCTGCGGGAGTTTCCCTAGTCCAGGACTATTGATTTCTTCAAGGACTCATATATTATGCATGAACCATTATTCCTTAGGGGGTTCATTCATGACGTCTTTCGCTGTCCAACTCACGTCAATGCTAACATTCTTAGGTGCTCTCAGGTATAAATATACCTTCCCTAGCCCCTGTAAACCAGAGGAGACCTCGACTTCAGAGGAGCCCATTTCCCGGCCTGACGTACTGAGAAGACGCTGCCATTCCCTGCACGCAGAGAGCCCAGCTTCCAGCTTCCAGTGATCTGACTTCCCTTGCAGGGTGTTGGAGTTCGAGTCTGGCAAAGAGATTCCTACCTCTCTCATTCTTCAGGTATGGAGCTGACTAGAACCTAGAGGGACTCTTGGCATACTAGGCATACTAGACTTAACATACTCTTAGTATACCATAGTAAGGAATACTTCACCTACTTCTTCCCTCTTCCTACACCTAGGTTAGGTTAGGTACATTGGGGTAGAACTAGCTTAGCAACGCATCGTATGAGTACTCGCATTTTTTTGTCTGTGTTATTTATGTAAATGCATATGTACTAAAAGATAATGCTATCGCAGTATTATTTATTTCTACTGCTCACCCTGTACATTATTTATCTCGCATACTGTCTTGTGATCGTATCAGCACATTTTACTTACACCAGAAACAAGACTGTTCAATAAATCCTTTATTGAAACGCCCGTCTATTTCTTTCTGTGTAACTTGGAGAAAACTAAGCATGCACGACTGAGCTGAGTGAAATAGTTATCTATTGTTTCCACGAATCTGGGACACGTTCTGATTCTAAAGGGAAACACAGTGGTCATGTTTTGCGGCTGCCAGAAACTACTCCTTTCTTGTTAAGGATTTTCTAGTGGCCTCTGAGCTAGCTGGCACAAGTAATTAAGTTTAATATACTCGATAGGGACATACTGACCTTAGTCCCTTGTCAAACCTATAGGATATATTATTCCAATGCGCAGAGCCTATTAGGGAAATAGGAGCTACACTACATGGCGCCCAACGGTTTGGTAAGGCAGTAATTCAACGTTAGATACTGAGTAACTCAGCCGTGCTTTTTCTCTCAAGACCCCTACCCATATACTCCAAAAGACGTCTGGAGTGGGCAGGGTTAAGTATCCACCACGGCTACATAGGCCAGTACCCTATATATTAGCTGTTTGGTTTGCTCAACGTTGAAGGATACAGTGTTCCACAATATTGTGCACCTTATCTTTGTTTCCTTGAAACTTGTTTCTACATTTTTCAAACAACAAAATGCCTGGCTCCGACAATGAAACCGGAGACGGTGTAGCTGTGGCTGATCCAGCCCTAGCAGCAATTTTTAACTTTACTGGTTTAAATGAAACCGAGGAGGGTGTTATACACATCCATCAAAACTTAAGAAGAGCCATCACTCTAAAACTTATGAAACATGGCCTACCACCAAGAGGCGGTAGAGCAGTTTTTGTGATAGAGGCACATGAATCCTTTCAGACAGAGGTATTCTATTCATGGGTAATATTTCCTGAATCCAATTCAGTGACACACATGTTTCACTTCTACAAAGAAGATGAACCACCAGAGGAATACAGTCCTTTCGAGGATATAGAAATTCCATTAACATACCAAGAGCATCAGCTCTGGTTTAAAGGCGCCCTAAAACATCACAAAAACATTACCAGGCTCGGTCCACTAGGTAGACCAGGAGCAACATGGCCGATTTTAGCCGGCTACACACCTCATCCTAACATTGAAGAGATGTCAGATGAGGAGTTACGTACTCCACTCACAGAGTTAATAAAAATTTACAGACAATTGGTCCAATATGTCATGCAGACTTTTACAGTCCGACCACCATTGACATATCCAAATCCAACTCCCCAACAGGGGAATACATTTAAAATTACACCACAGACTCTATACGCAGTCATGGGTAAAATGCCCACAAAATGTGACCAAATTCCATTTTGGATAGCTCAAAAAATTACTCAAATCGAAGCAGTATTTCCAAATACTAGCCCGCATGAGAAACACAGAATCCTAACAATCAGTTTACCGATGGGGATCACACCACAACTGGAAGACTGCACCACTTGGGGCTCAGTCTTTGCTGCCATCTATACTAAAACACATGGTATTCCATCAATTGCGGTAATACCTGATGTCCTAAAACAAATTCAAAATGAATATGGGGCAGAGCCTGCTCTAAATTTAGGTATGAAATTACTGAAAAACTTCGAGCAAGTCTCGACAATAATATTATCTAATATTAAAGGAGAGGCAGCAGCAGTTGCGATCCGCCAAAAATTGAGGGAATTCGATGTTACAGAACATCAAACTGAGCTACCCAGACTAATAGAACAATCTTATGCAGAATTAGGCAGAGATAGTTTGGGTGGAAGACCACTGAAGCCGAAACTATCTGAAAGTCCTGAGAAGGACTCAATTAAACAAACTCCTACATCTTCTAAAAAGAAGTGGGAGTCTACTAAACAAAAATCAAATGAGAAACGTTCTCAATCCCGAGGTAGATCTCCTCAAAAGGAGCCCTCTGAAAGGAGGTATAACCTCAGGAATAGGGATAATTTGAGAAAACCTGATAGGTATCAAGATACTGATACACGTTCCTCTCGTCCCTTTCAGATCTCATCACAGACTTCGGAAAGAAGAGGACGATCAGAACATAAAGAAGAACGCGTGAAATCGACAGACGACAAACACGCTTCAAAAACCTCAATTCTCCAAAAAGAAGGTAGCAGGTCTGAAGATCAGACATGCCGAGAATACTGAGAACACAACTCAAGAACGGAGAATGGGCTCAGACCATGCTGGACAGTGCAGCAGAAGTCACAATAGTTCGCCAGAACGTGAATGAACTTCTGGAGATAGTGGACTTGAATGAGTACATCACAGTTGAGACTGTAGACACCAGGGTTAGTACTCCACAAAAGTTATATGAAATAACACTCCGGATGGAGGGAGACAAACCTAGACAGGTGAAAGCACTTTTTTGGGAAAGACTATCAAGAGGCTATGACATACTTCTAGCAGAAAAGGACTGGCCACCACAATTTGTCAGGGAGTGCCCACAAGGCGAGGACATTATTATGCCTGCCTTCTCTAACCATATTCCAATTCATTTAAAATATACATATGCCAGGAAATGGGCAGTGGCCCAGGCCCCAGCATTATATAAAAATCATGTAGGATGGGATGAGGATTCACCTCAACATAAAATACATCTGAAACATGAACCAACTGCACAACGGCAGTACCCAATAAAGCAAGAAGCTAAAAAACAGGTCAGGGAGATCTTAGATCAACTTGAATACCAAGGGGTGATTGAAACATGCACCTCCTCAATGAAAAATCCTTTGTTTCTGTAGGAGAGTAGGATCTGCTTCACATGGGTACCCCCACTTTTTGCTGATGCTTCACTGTTTTTCGACTTTAGTCTGGCTGGGGCCCTGCTAATCAGAACCCCAGCCTAGCTGCTTCCTCTCTAAAATGGTTTCCATGTGCCTTAGGCACATCTCTGATTGGAATCTGGAGTGCCCTTATAAGTCCCTAGTATATGGTATACTATGTACCCAGGGCATAGGTACCTCAGAGGCCTACCAGGGGCTGCAGCATGTATTGTGCCACCCTGGAAGGCCATCCAAAATGACACCACCGGTCTGCTACTGCAGCCTGGGTAAGGTGGTGCATGCACCTCTTACTGTGATATAGGCTACCTATATCACTACATACATACACACATATAAACCTATAAGTCACTCCTATGGCAGGCCTTATCAATCCTGGAGGCAGAGTGCGTGGTTCCTATGTGAGAGGGTGCCCCTGCATGAGCAGGGCCCCTCTGCAGCGTTCAGAGACCCTTCTCTGATGCTGTTTGTAGTGCAGCCTGACCATATACTCTTAAGCGCATTATAACCTCGCGTTAAATGCTAACTTTGGGATGGCTGCACGGAAACATGTCGTGTTTGGTGTCAAACATCTTGGAATACTACCCCCCACCAGTTCTGGCGACGGGGGTAGCATTCCACCCTTCTAGAGGAGAGACATGTACACACCGGCCTGCCCGGTAACTTCTTTCCAAGTCCTGGCATCACAAAATGGATGCCGCTGCCACAGACACGAGTCTGGCCTCCTGCTGCTGACCGAAACTCTGGCAGGGAGGCCTGGACAATAGGTTTCCTGTCCCAGGGAGGTGTAACCACCTCCACAGACAGGATAGTGTGTATTGGGGCTGGGCGGGAGCACTCTCTGGTGCTTTGAAGTCCTGCACTGGGGGCACATTTGGTGTCCCTGTGCATACCCCAGTTCAAACCTGCTCAGGGGCTTCCAGCCCCTGCTCTAGCTGCGAAACTGGACAAAGGGAAAGGGGTGTAACCACCCCTCTGCCCTGACCCTCCCATAGGTGGGTCCCCAGAGTATGTCCAACCCCTAACTTGGTATAAGTATGGGACCCCAGTCCTTAGGACTTTAGATTTACCTGGATGAAACTCTGACACAGAATCCTGGACCTTCGACGCTCTACTTCAAGATTAGAGGACTGAAGAATCTCCCTTGGGGTCAAGGAGTGACTCCCCTGCTTGGCAGGCACCAACGAAGCAATTGTCCGGTCTGCATCACTGAAGCTTCCGCCGGACGCCGAAGTCTTTGCATCACCAGAGGTAGATTTCCAGACTTTGCCGAGGCTGCCCTGAGTCCCCAGCAAAGCTGAGGCCCGTAGCTGTTGTGGGTAGCGTGGAACTGTGACCCCTAGACACCGATCGCATTTGCAAGTGCATCCTCTTCTGGGTGTCCCACGAAGTTGTGCTTTGGGCTCTGAGTAGCCCCAGCCTCCAGCACCGACTGCACCGAAGATCCCTGGCCTCCACTCCACGAGTGTCCTGTGAGCCAGCTCCAAGTGCGTCCACTCAAGGCTCCTTTGCGGTCGCTAGTCTGTTGGCTAGTAGGCCCTTCCGAAGGCCAATCTTCTTCTGCTTGGGCTCCCTAGTTGCTCCAGGCGTGCCCTGACTTACCCTTGCTGTGTGAGTCCCACAGACCTTGCTGGTCTGCACCATCGTCCTTCTTCTATTTCCATGAGACTTGCCGTTGCCAAGGCTTGTTGGGTCCAATCCGGTCGCCGCCGACACCCCTGCAATTGACAAACGTTGTGGGACAGCTCGAATCCAGCTCCTGGTTGTCGTTGATGCCTCCTGGACCTCATGGCTGAAGAGTCAAGAAGACCGTCAACCTACCTGAAGCACTCGACATCGGTGGGCATCTGCTCCTCGCCTTCCTGCTCACTGGCTAGTGACCCAGACTCTGTCCCCTCTGCTTTCAGGTTCTTCAAATCTTTGATCCACCTTTGGATCCACCCGAACACTTTCGACTTGGCCGCCAGCAGCACTTTGCAGCAGATCGCCATTGAAAACGACGACGAAACCCGACCCCGAAAGGCACCTATGAACCCGGCTCCCCTGGGTGAGGTAACTCGAGTACTCCGGTGCTCCCGTGGGTATT